>CM037155.1:21861555-22461555 GCA_020921065.1 Vaccinium darrowii
ATATAATAATTTGTGGTGAGTAATAGCGTAAGAAAAATGCTAACGGGTGTCATAGTGAACCCGTTAAGAGTATAAAAAAATACAATTTAAAAGTACACGTGTACTTTAAAGTATATCTTTAAGTGCACTTTAACATACAAGTGTATTTTTTTTTGTACAAGTGAGACCCACAAAAGTATACTTTTTGTACCCTTAACGGGTACACTATGGCACCCGTTAGCATAACCCATAGCGTAAATCATTATTGACCATGGAATAATTTTCCCACTATTAACTCAGGTATGGAGCGAGTATAATGTTGTAATCGCCATCCTTATCAGTCTCGTACGCTCCGCGTACCCGATTATACTACATATAAATAAGAACATACCTATAAATCTTGAGTATAGTTATATATGTAAACAATTAAAGAGGTAATTGTTTACATATAATAAGCTATTTAATATTCATTTTTGAATTCTTTATTTTGATATAGGTATATATGGGGAAACCCGATCTCCATTGGGAGGTGGGTTTGGTTTTTTATCTAATATTCCCAATGGGGACGGGGGCGGGAATGGTAAAGGAACCTTTAACTCGGGATTGAATATGAAATAGGGTTCTCCGATTCACACCCTACCCGTTGCCATCTCTAGTGCAATTCAACATGTGATTTCAGGAATCAGGGGTCGTTGGTCGCTCCCTCATCCATCTAAGAGCATCCTCATCAGGATTGCTACTTTGGCCAAATGGTTATTTTGTTGAGTCCAAGTGGAAAAAACACCCCAAAATCAGCCTCAACAAATATTTGGCTAATTTGCAAAATTTATAGTTTTGCTACAGTAACTCAGTATTGGGGTAAAATTACTGTTCACGAGCTACCCAATAATTTAATAGTTTCTCGTCTGTCCCTCTCTGCCACTACACCCCAGCCGGCCCCACCACTCTTCTCTTCTCTCTCTCTCTTTAATATTTGTTTATTCATTAAAGTAACTTGCACAGTTTCGCACCACGTGTACCACACTTGCACAGTTGCATCACACAACCTCTTGCCTTTTTTTTTTATAAGATTTGAGGAGAATAGTAAAGTTTGGATAGAGAGTCTGATTTTGTGAATTTTTGGATAAGTGACTTGCTAATTTATAAAAGGTATTTTTGAGGTTAAATTTGGTGTTTTTTTTGTTGAGTTTGATGAGGATGCCCTAACCCCTTCCAAACAGGTCATTGACGTCCTCAACGTGAACAGGCCCATTCGTGGCCCATTTTCGTGTTTTGTCCAAATTCGCAAGCTGGTATTTCGGTTCCAGTTGGTGGAAGGCCCAATTAAGGCTCATCTAGCCTTGTGGTTTATTACCGAGATGCTGTTTAGTTCAAGGGGCATTTGTTTGAGGCCCAAATCGAATTTCGTATTTGGTGTTTAGGGGTGTTCCGCTAAAAAAAAACAGTTTAGTTTTAACTAAAAAACTACTTTATTCCACTAACAAAAAACCAACAAAAAAATCACTTAATTCCACTAACCTAAAAAAACCAAAAAGCCAAAAAACTAATTAGTGGAACAAGTTGGTTTTTTTGCAAAACTAAATATTCAAAAAACTAGTTAGTGGAACAAGTTACTTTTTTTGCAAAACTAAAAGCCAAAAAACTAGTTAGTAGAACAAGTTAATTTTTTTGCAAAACTAAAGATCCAAAAAAAAAAACCAAAAAACTAAAAAACCAAAAAAACTAAGTTAGTGGAACATGGCCTTACTCCTTCTGTTTCTTCTCCCTGTAGATAGAGGGGCATGAAACATAAGGCTCTTTTGTCCACATGAAATAGCCATTTAGCAAATTATATATATGTTTTAGCTTGAAGCCACTTGGACAATTTTATTTCTTTTGTTTTTGTTTTTTTCTTTCCTCCCTGGGGTATTCTCTGTAGGTTGTACATTCGTTTAATCCTTTTCTTTTTTTTTTTAATTTCAAGCTGAATTACTATAAAAAAAAATTAGGATTATTCATCTTCCTTTTATAGTTTTATTTTCAGTTCTTTTCTTGATATATAATAGATGAAATCTTATTTAGTTTGTAATGCGTATATATATACTTCAAAATAAATCTACACTGCCACTATAAAAAGGATATCCCTTTTTTAGGAAAAATAATTTAGTCGGCAATTCCTTTCAGTCTCTCAGCGATTAAAATTGAGAGTCTGAGAGCATGTTTGGCTACCTCATTTTTGGCTTTTGGTTCTTCCATTTTTCCCTTTCGACTGTTTGGCAACCCATCCCTATAACTCAAAATGAGTTATCAGTTTTTTTTTTATTGTAGAGGCTAAAATGCAAAAAGATAGTTTGAGGAGTTTTTCAACTTCTCATTTTTCACTTTTCTCAATTTCATCAACAAAAAGACCTATAAAACGTATTATGTACATATCTTCCTAGCACTACTTCTGTTACAAAATGCATTCTACACATTTCTCCTAAACACTCTTCTCGGATTCAAAATACATTTTGACCATAATTCAAAATGCCAAAAAACCAAAATAGGTTTGTTTCCCTCTATTTCTATAGCTTGCGAATTTTGATTTTGAAATGTATATAGATGTGTCATTTAACAAATGAATTGGGAGGAAAAGAAGAAAAAAGAAAAGAAAACGCACTTGGCAAAAAGAAGAGTAGGCCAGGTGGCCAGCTGCCACGTCGTTTTTTTTTGGCATGAAACCTCCCCGTGCACATGTATTCACGTGGCAAACCCCACCGCTTAGATTCTTTAGTAGTACTTCCCGGTCTAAAACCAAAGAGAAATTTGAGGTTTTGCAAACGGTGGTGCATGTGTAGTTCTGTCCCATAAAAATAACACAGAGAGAGAGAGAGAGAATGGCCGGAGATGAAAAGAAGGGCGGAGATGGGCAGAAGCCAGGTGGTGAGCATGGTTCCTACGGGAGGCGTAAATTGCCATACAGCCCTTACACATTGGCATTCGGTGGATTAGTGTTTGCCGCCACCGTCTACTACTTGGTCAAATACGCCACGAAGCCTCCGTCTCAAGACCCCCGCCGCGACGCCACCAGAGCCACCGCTAACAAGCCCGAAGATTCGCCTCCCCGTAGATACACCTAGAGATGGTATATATATACATATATACTCCATGCATGTGTGTTGGAGTATATCTATATATCGCATGCAGTAGTGTACGGTTCAGCTTAGCACCTTTATGTAATTTGTTGAGTTCTTAATTGAAAGCACCAAAATCTTAGATGGGAAAGGTAGTCTCTGTACAGTGCGTGTTTTTCTAAGGACTACAGTTGGGGTAGCGTAGCTAGTATTCTTCCATCTCAACTTCCGCTTCAATTTTAATGAATGTGTATGTAAGTTGGTCCGGGTACGCGATTTATGAAAATCAACTTGGGTTCTGATTTGGTCTAAAGTCAAGGATTCAAGGATTTAAGTATCGGCTGCGGTTTTTCAATTTTCTACTACCCTCAGGTGCTTGAGGCGCTCTGGTGAAAAAAAAAATTGAAAAATATATGGTCGCGGCACCTGGATCCGATTCAATGAAACCCTTCGAGATAGGCTACATAGAAAAAGTCGGTCGGGGTGCTTGCAAATATGTTATCTTCCCGGCGTAAAAAAAGTCTCAATATGTTGGATCAGGGCCGGTTCAAAGATTCCCGAAATTTCGGAGACCGGAAACGAAGGCCCACTTTATCTTTTACGTGCAAGGTCAGTCAATAAAGTGTCTTTATAAATACCATTACAAATGATTTACTATTACAAAATATAAAAATATATGTATCAACAAAAAAAAAACAATCATTACAATACTTTAAATCATCATTTATGTATAGAAGATTTTGACAAATACTATCTAGGCCTACTATCTAGGCCTACTATATATATATAGGGGTCCTATAAAATTAGAGGCCCTTTGTTTTAGCAATTTTTTGTGGGCCTGAAATCCAGGTTTCTTGAGCTTTGCCCTTAGGCCAGCTCTGGTAGCCATTAATGCCATCTTGTAGGTTGCGATGATTCTTTGTGCGAGTTTCATTTTGATTAGTTGATGCAGCGAGAAGCCTTATTTTACGAAACTATTTGCAACGAAAATCACAAACAAGCTTGAACAAGAGGTACTCCCTCTATGAATAAACGATAATTGAGTAAATAGTCAGTTTTTCATTCACTTATCAACAACTCAATTTTAATGTCACTCTACAACTTATTTTATACTAGAAAATTAGGATCGAAAAGGAAATAACAAAACAAAAAGCTGAATCCCAGTAAATCCCTAGAAATACTAAAAGTAATAAAATTATCGAAAGCTAAATCAAAATCTTGATAGACAAGAAAATAATAAAAAGGAAATAAAATCAACCCAAAGTAGAAAACCTAATATTTAGGATTCTAGACAATTTTACTAAAATGTAAAGATTCCTAATAAAATACTAAAACTAGAATAGTAAAATAAAAACTCAATATTTAATCTGTGCATCATTCTCCCCGGCTTGAAGAAACTCGTCCTCAAATTCATACGAATTTTTCGAATCTTGTCTGCATTAACCTTGTGCTTCAAATTGATGTTTTTCCACCCCAAACTGTAAGGAAAAGTCTCGAAGATGTGAATGAATAATTTTCATCAGCAATACAAATCCATCATCCTTCCAGATCGAAATACACTGACTATTGCATGTAGTATATTTTAAATTTCAAAACAAATCAACAAATTCACTATTTTTATCAACCTTACCACCTCCATGCTTTTCAGAAAAATCAAGTCTAATTGATTCTTCGATATCACTCTCCAACAACTCCAACCTTGTTTTGCATTTTTTTTTTGTTTTCTACTTTTATATTTTCTCTACCAGTTTTTCGTCAAAAATTGGTGGTTTACTCCAATTCACTACTGGATCTGGAATATTATTTGAAGTGAAAGACCACTCAATGGTAGCCTCATTCACCAAATCAACCTCTACGATTTTATTTTATTTTTATTTTTTTTGTGTGTCACACCTCCCTGGAATTCAGAAAAGTTGATCTTTGAACCAGATTCCCAAAGTCGCTGATCATGATTTGAAACCTTGACCGCCCTTGTCCTCCCCCTCGGCTGGTAGTTACCTACCAAAGGTTTGGTGATAGAAACGTCATCCGACACCTCCTCCTTTTTCGAAAATTGAGGTATAACAAGACGACGGCGAGGCAGATTTCCACCAACAAACAAGGTAGCAATCTGATAGGTCAGCACTTCTAACGCCTCTTCCAATCATTGCTCAAGTTGTTGAAACCTTCCCTCTGTTTGCGTTTCTCGAACAACCTCATCCCGTTCATAGACTTCCTCAACAAAAGTTGTACGACCGCCTCGTCCACCTCGACCATCAGCACCTCCTCGATCGGGCCATAGCTAGGAAAGAAACTTGCGCTCTGATACCAACTGATGCAGCGAGAAACCTCCTTTTATGAAACTATTTGCAACGAAAATCACAAACAAGCTTGAACAAAAGATACTCTCTCTATGAACAAACGATAATTGAGTAAATAGTCAGTTTTTCATTCAATAATGAACAACCAAATTTTGATGTCACCCTACAACTTATTTTATACTAAAAAACTAGGACCGAAAAGGAAACAACAAACAGAAAGCTGAATCCTGGTAAATCCCTAGAGATACTAAAAGTAATAAAATCATCGAAAGCAAAATCAAAATCTTGGTAGACAAGAAAATAATAAAACGGAAATAAAATCAACCCAAAGTAGAAAACCTAATATTCTAGGATTCTAGACAAGTTTACTAAAATATAAAGATTTCTAATAAAATACTAAAACTAGAATAGTAAAATAAAAATCCAATAGCTAATCTGCATCATTAGTTCTCCACAATGTAATGTGATTAACGTTAATCACATTGTTTGGATTAAAAAAAGAAAGAAAGGGTAATCACATGTTTACAGCTTTCCCATCAGAGCAAAAATTGTCCCTCAATTATTGTGAATCCCATTATAACTTTTGCCCCTCAATTATTGTGAATCCCATCATATTTTTGGGATTAATCATTCCTCAGATGAGCTAAAAAAGTGAAATACTATGATTAACAAAAAAAAAGGCTCACCAAATTAAAGACAAGGAAAAATGGTAACGAGTGAGTTATATATATATTTTTTGTCTCCAGGTCAGTGTTCGTTTTAACTTCTTTTTATATTTTTCTATTCTCATTTTTAAACTTTTAAAATTCTCGTCATGATCCACATCTTGGAATTTTTTTGTTGTTTTGAATATTGTTAAATTATTACATTTTTGGGATTACTCGCAGGAACTTCGAAAGTAAGTAGTAAAAAAATTTATGATTAAAAGCGGAAAAAGTTCTAGTAAAGATGATAAAAAATGAGGAAGAATGGGCCTGATTAGGTGTTAAGGTTGACATTAAGGTGGGGAGTCAGTTGTGGACAGATCAAATTGCCATGTTAAGGTAACACTTTGTTTACTCAAACAAGTGGGGTCGTTTGTCAATGGTGAGTAAACAAGTGGGGTCGTTTGTCAATGGTAACACTTTGTTTTCCCATGCATTTGTTGAATGCTTAAATCTTACCCACCCATCTCTAGAGTAGAATAGAGTAGATTTCTAACCCTTCTTTTTTTTTTTTTTTTTTGTATTTAGGAGGTGTTTGGGAGGTTCTTGTTCACATTCCCATTTTCATCTTTTCAACTTTTTGGTGTTTGGGGGAGACAAGCCAAAACCCAATCTCCAAAAATGCATTTTCAAATTTTGACGAAAGGCGAGCAAAAGTGAAAAGTAGGGGAAGATGAGTTTTTTTACTTCTTATTTTTTACTTTTCTTATTATGGTTACCAAAAAGACATACAAGATGTTTTCTACAAATATCTCATAAACACTACTTCTATTGCAAAATACATTCTGTACATATCTCTCAAACAATCTACAATTTCATAATTCATTTTGGTCATAATCTAAAAAGCAAAAAATGTACAAAATAAAATGCAAAAAGTTTATAAAAAAAAAATAACGCTCTCAAAGCCTCTCTCTGTTTCTCTCTCTCTCTCTCTCTCTCTCTCCGAAAACCATAGCCACCACAACTTTTCCTCATTCCCCTACCCCCTAGGGTTTCAATACCCTCACATGGTGGTGGGAGGGGAGGGCCATGGTACTATTTCTTTTCTCCGTTCATTTTTTTTTCTTCTTCTTTCTTTTGTCTCTCCAAATCAACGACTTGTCGTCTGATCTGAGTGGGCTATGTCTCTCGCTTTATGAGAGTTGTTAGTTTCGTCTTTGGACAAATTTTCGTCTACAGATTGGGTACTTTCAGGCATGGTTGCTTTACAATGATATCTATGCCAACAGTGTTCTTACCCTACATGATATCGCTAGCAGGGCAACTCATGGTAGCTTTGAAAATCTGTAGTTTTGGGAGTTCATTGGTGCGAGCATACTTGGTTGGAGTCCATCCGATCGTCTGGGTATTCGCTATCTTTTATTTTCAACTAGCACTAAGTCTCTTCAGAGATGCTGATTCTAGGCATGAATCTAGTAAGTGCCGCTGTTTGAGTCAGGCTATGTCTGGGTTGGAGTGAAACACATCGATTGCCTTGTGCATTTCTTGTTCTCTATTTCGATGATTAGTTTAGCTTTGTCGAAGATCTTTGTAATGAATTCTGTTTTGTAAGTACCGTTGGGCTTTCATTAATATAATCTTCTTAGAATCTTATTTCCATGTAAAAAAAAAAAAAAAAACACCCTTACCCAGGCCCATGTCATTGGTGCACATGGGGAGGATCACAAACCTTTAAAATGACAAGGTCAAAATTGTTTAACCAAATGTTTGAAAAACAGTGAGAACTAAATGTCGGAAAGAAAGAGAATTCCTCTTTCACTGAACAAAATGTCAAAATAGTTTCATATCACTTTAGAGACGTAGAACTTGGTTGGAGATCCTCTTAAATTGGTTAATTCTTAATGGGTCTTGCTAAATTCAACCCAATGGGTGAAGTAAATATGTATGAGGGTACTAGTTAGGTTAAAGAGTCTAAAATCAATATGCTTGTTCATAAGTATGAATTGTTTAAAATGATGCCTGATGAACCAATTTCAAGCATGTTTACACACTTACTGATATTGTTAATGGCTTGAAATCTCTTGAAAAATCATATTCTAATGTTGATCTTGTGAGGAAGATTCTCAGGTCACTACCAAAGTAATGGGAGCCAAAGGTGACCGCGATCATTGAGGCAAGAGAAGATCTCACCAAATATAGCTTGGATGAACGTTTAGCATCCCTTATGACTTACGAAATCACAATGAACTTGGAAGAAGATCAAGGTAAGAAAAAGGAGGACATAGCTCTTAGATGTTCTACTTCGAGTTCAAAAGATGATAGAGATGATTCGGAGTCAAGTGGCAGCGACGAAGAAATAGCTGTGTTTACTAGAAAATTCAAAAGATTCGTGAGAAAGAAAAAAGAAAATGGCAAAAGGTTTTTTAAGAGGGATGGAGCAAAAAATGAGAACAAGAGAGATTCTATAATTTGCTATGTGTGTAAAAAGCCAGGCCATGTTAAGTCCGAATGCCTTCAAGCAGAATAATCTAGCAAGAAGGCAAAAAGAAGAGCAATGCTTGCAGCATGGGGTAACAGCAGTGATGATAGTAGTTCCGAGGAGGATAATGACCACGCAAACCTATGCTTAATGGCTAATGATTCAAGCGAGGTAAACTTTATTGATGATTCGGATGATAATTTTGATTATGATGAACTGTTAGATGCATATGAAGAATTGCACTCCGAGCTTAAAAAATTGAGTTCCAAAATTAGTTCTTTCAAATAGACTAATTCTTTACTCCTTGCTGAAAATGACTTTTTGAAAAATGAGAATGATTCTTTAAAAGAAAAAATTGAGCAAGTTTCTTCTCCAAAAGAAACTAAAAATGATTTGATTTTTGAAAATGATTTGAGACACTTGAAAATGATGTTTTAAAAAAAGAGGTTGAGGATTTGAAAATATCTCTTTCTAAGTTTGTTCAAGGAAGAGAAAATTTGGATATGCTTATTGGAAAACAAAGATGTATTTTTGACAAAGCGGACATTGGTTTTAGTCCTAGCAAAAAGCAAATGTTTTACCAAAATTTGTTTGTGAAATCAAGTTCTTCTAGTCATCGATCCTCACATTACTTGCAATTATTGTAGCAAGAAAGGCCATTTATCATATTCTTGTCCTATTCGAAGAAATTTTTATGTTGGAGCTAGAAAAATGTGGATTCCTAAGTATCTTGTTACTAACCCTCACGGACCCATACAAATGTGGGTACCAAAGAACTACATATGATTTTTTTTTTGTAGATGGAAGTGCGCACAAAGGTAAATGTTGAGATCTAATTTCTTGACAACGAGAAAGGTAATTTTTTTTTGCAATGGAGTAAGCTCAATAGATTGGTAGAGTAAGCTCAGATTCGTGTGGTATGATTAGAATTATTAATTTTATTTGCCCAAAGTTCTAATCAATTGAAAGGTATTGATTTTGATGAATTCTCAACAACTTAGTTACTCTTGCAAATTTAAAATTTTTTACTTGCTCTAAAACTTTTCGTGGAAATATCTTTTCTAAAATTTTTTGTTCTCAAATGGATAAATTTTTTTGATTTTCTATCATGATTAATTCCCCTAATGTTGATTAGAATATTGCTAATATGCTCTTATGGCAAACATTTTTTTTAAGTGGAGATAGCTAATATATTTGTGAAGCTTGAAAGTTTTAGTGCTATGAAGAAGGAATAACAGATGTGAATTGGCAAAGTGCCTTATCGCGTAGAGTCCGGAATGCAATCCTAACGTGCAAAGTTGAAAGGTAGTTTGTGGAATATCAAGAACAAAGTGTTCCCCTACTTTTTGTTGATGACAAAGGGGGAGAAATATTGTGAAAGCTAGAGGGGGAGAAAAAGCTCAAGCAAAGGATGCACCAATTAAGGGGGAGTATTTTTTTTGGGCTACAATTATATTTCTGGAATTTATTTTAAAAAATTATTTATTGTTTGTCATCATCAAAAAGGGGAGATTGTTAGCCCAAATGTTTTCTAAGAAAACCATTATTGTTTTTGATGATAACAAACATATTTTATTAAAAGAGAAAATTAATTAAATTGTGATATTTGATACTCATTTGAATTAACTTTGTATTTTGTAGGATTTGATTGAGGTACACGAAGAATTATTCTACATCAAATCCTATCTCCAATAGCCAAGATTTAAATTTAAAGGGGAGAAGATTAAGGACAAATCTTACTCCTATATTTATTTTGGAAAGCTCTTCTCTCAATTTGAAATGGCCAAGAAGCTTTACAAGGGAAGTCGGCAAATCGAGGATCACGTTATGACTGCCTAATTGGTTTCAACGGCTACTGCATCAAATAGAAATGATTTGGCAAGGTTTAATTTTGGTTCAATTAATCCCAAAATGCATTGGGTACCTTATTTCCTAATCAAGGTTCAACGGCTAGTGGAAAATGCATGTTAGAGAAAATCTTTCACTGCCTTAATGATAAGGCTATGTGTCCAACGGCCAGAAGCAAGAAAAGGTAGATTAGTAATTGCTTAATTTTGGTTCAATTAAGGCCACAATCTTGTGGCTCATTTTCAAAGTTGAAGATCTCCATCAACGTCCACATGAAGAAGAATATAAATAATGCTAAGGAAAAAGGAGGATGAGAAGACAGAGAGCTCCAACGGAAAAAATTACGTGTGTCATTTTTATCCGTCAACTCCAAGCTTTATCTTGCATATTCTACACTAGTTTGAGTGTTCTATTTGAGATATCATTGTAAAAGGGATTGAACACCCTTGTGAAAATTTATCTTTTGTGAGTGATTTTTGTGTGAGAAAAAATTACTCGGTTAGGTGTTACTAGCACCGGAGTCAAAACTAGTTGGGTTAGGTGTGACTAACACCGAAGTAAAAAAATAGTTGGAGCGATTGGGGATATTGCTCGTTGTAACGGTTTCTCTAGCACCCGCGAAGCTAGAATGTGTTACTATTGGAGGTAGTGCAGCAAATCCCGAGTTGGACACTTGGGGAGCGGATTAGGCCGTGAAGTTGCGGACCGAACCACTATAAATCTCTGTGTTTGATTTCTCTCTTCCCTTGCTCCTTATTTATTGTTATATAATTATTATTTGCGTGCCTGAAAATATTTAATTTTATTGGGTGTTGCATTTAGTTATTTAATTTCGCATTATTTTAGATACACAATTCACACACCCCCCCCCCCCCCCCCCCCCCCCCCCCCCCCCCCCCCCCCCCCCCGGTGTTGCTATCTGGGCCAACAATATAAACTAAAAAAAAAGGAAAAGATGGACAACAATATGACTATTTACAAAAATGAAAATAAGATATTTAAAACTATAATGAACGATGTTGTCATATGCACATGTCACAATTTGGGGACGTCGCTCATCTAGACATCGTTGAGCCGCTCATGGACGTCGCTTGATGCACTACTTTCTTCTCTCTTTATTCTTTGCTAGGTTTTTTTTTTTTGTGTGTGTGTGTGTGTTGATGTAATACATTAATTGATACAAAGATATATAGTTTGCATTGAAGAAAAGGTTTGAAGTTTGATTTTTCTTTATACCTTACACATGTGTTTGGTTGTGGCTTTCTTTTTCTCTCGATGTACCCTTATCGAGTTTTAATAAAATTCTGTTGCCGATCAAAAAAAAAGTTTGATTTTTCTTTAGTTAGACCTTTTTACTTGGATTATTTCTGTGAGTCTCGTTTATTAAAACAATAACTAGAGGACTAAAGACTTCGTTAGTAACAATGAAGTAATAACAAAATCTAATGATGTTGGACTTATATCAATTTGAGGATAGATTTTCAATTTTAATATGACCTTAGCATTTTTTAAAATCTTTATGGTGGTTAGGGATGGCAACTGAACCCACCCCGCCCCTCCTGCCTCAGGCAGCAAGCCGATATTTGTTATATTTTTCGGTATAGGATCGGGATCGGGGGAGAATTGAAAAAATCTTGCTGGTTTAGGATAAACATCACTCCTCCCCGATACCCACCTCGAAATCCCAAAATTTTTCTATGCGTAAAAATTTATTTTTATTCTTATATTTTTACCCTTACAACTAAATTCCACATTATATATATATATATATATATATATATATATATATATATATATATATATATATATATATATATATATATATATATATATATCAATTATTTTTCATTTTCTTTATAGATAGTAGATGTTGGTTAAGTTGTAATTTTGTGAACTTCTATTATTCATGTGCTCATCAATTTTGGAGTCTGTTGGAACATGTACGAAGGTTAAGTCCCACATTGAAAAAATATAAAGATGGTTGGACCTTAATATACAATTGGGTGACTCACCACTTACATGGCTTAGCCTTTTAAGTGGATATAAGTCATTTAATATATATTGGGCCCAATGAATGTGGTGGATTCCGTGGATACTCCCGGCCCAAAAGTTTGGGCCTTGTGCATGCCTGCGTAGCGGAAGCGATGGCGGGATCGGTGCATTGTACAAACTCCCAACAAGTGGTATCAGAGCCGATGGCTAACGATCTATGGACAGACTCTCGGTGCGCCATTAATGGGCTTGTATGGAGAACTCTATGGAGCGGAAAATCCAATTGTGCAGGTGATGGGGTGTGCCCGCTGCAAGGTGATGCAAGCGAATGGAACACATGCATGCTGCACGTTGACTAGTCAGGGAGCATAGTGCCAGTGAATGGGCACGTTGACTCTCAATGGAGAATTATGAATGGCTCTGAGTCGATGGAGTGGATATCCAAGTGACTCCCGATGTAAGAAGGTGGCACGTTGGCTCTCAATGGAGTATTATGGATGGCTCTGAATCGATGGAGTGAGTGTGAAAGAAGCCTAGTTCGGGAGATAGGGTCAGAGAGTAGTAGATCAAAATCAAGGGGGAGTTTGATGCAAAGAAAGAGGGCAAGGCTCAATTAACGGTTCACACACGAGGGGGAGATTTGTCAGAACATGTGTGAAAGTTAAGTCCTACATTGGAAAAATATAAAGATGGTTGGACCTTAATATACAATTAGATGACTCACCACTTACAAGGCTTAGCTTTTCAAGCGGATATTGGTCATTTAATTTATATTGGGCCCAACAAATATGGTGGACTCCGTGAATACTCCCCAGAAGTTTGGCCCTTGTGCATGCGCTTGCGCAGCGAAAGCAATGGCTGGATCAATGCATTTTACAAACTCCCAAAAGAGTCTAAAACATATTTTCTTGATATACAAAAAAATAGGAGCGGGGTAAAGCGGGTAAACCTGTTATCCGATTGGGGGTTGGGAGGGTTACCCATCCCTTACCCACTCGGGTTCGGGAGGGGGTGGAGCTAGATTTTAGGGTCGGGGTATGGCAAAATGCACCCCTGGAGCTAGATTTTAGGGTCGGGGTATGGCAAAATGCACCCCACTCCACTTCGTTGTGATTCCTATTGTGGCAACCGCGGTCACTTCTCTGTTTGGCTCCGAACATTGCACTTAGTAGGAATATATACGTAAAACCAGGAGAAAACGTCCCTGTGGCCACCAATCTCTAGCTGGAAATGTGACACTTTGTGCCCTTAAATTCAAAGAGAGGTTGGGCATAAAGTTGGCTAGGTATATCCGCATATGGTCCCCTCCCCTCACATTCCCAAAAGAAAAAGCCCTATCAAACCAACCCACACAAAATGATAACAATGGGGACCAAAAATCTCTCTATCAGCTTTTTTTTTTATTCCTAATTAATGGTTTATGCCCAACCCAAATGTGAACAAGTACTTACTTACCACTGGTCCGCTGCTCACTTTTCAAGATCACTTTGCTAGCTGGGATGCATCCTATGGGATTATTTTACTTTGTGAGAGGTGCTACTAGACCACTTTAGTGTTTTTTTTTTTGGATAATTTGACCACTTTAGTTTGCGTTCAAAACCAGAAGTTAATTGGTGGGTGTCATTTTAAAGGTCAAAATGGAGATTTGAAATGGGCAACTTTGGAAGAATGTACTTTGGAAGTCGTCAACTCAAGAAATAGTTGTCGAGACAGACAAGGAAGATGGCGGGAAGAGTCCTATCCGTAGGATTGTGCCAGACAACGAATTGGACAAGATGTTTTCACATGAAAACGCAACTTAAATAAGTTAACGGAAAAAAAAGACATTAATGGGATCGATGGTTTTGGTTTTCAAATCATTTGAATCTCTTTAGAGCGCAAAGGAGACTTAGGAGTGTTCCCACGAACAATTTGATATTTGGGGTGTAGTCGTAAATTCATGAGGTCACCAATGGGAAAATCCAATTATGGATGCCACTGAGAAAGCAAGCATATGGGAAAAATTGGGAGTATTTTTCACTAATTTGGTACCTCGCCAACTACAGTTTATTTTTGTTCTTTTTTATATTGCCTTCCTATTGTTATGACTAATGGAATATTATTTTCTTTACTGTTAAAAAAAAAACTTTGTGAGATGCACACTTGATGGTTTGCAGATGTTCTGATCTTGATAAAGCCTGTTAGAAAAAGATACGTATAGTGTATTATTTCTTTCAATTGTTGAATTGTCTCGTATGATCTATATTTAAAAAAAAAAATGTAAATATAAGGTAACAATCGTGCGTGCAAGATTTATTGCATACGTTAGAAATGGTGGTGATACAAAATTTCACATCTTCAACATATAACAAGGTTGAGCACTAGAATTTACAGTTATCTTGTATCACTTTACGTGTCTACTTAATTAGGCGACATACATGTAGAGATACATATCAATTATACCTCCAAATGTCTCAGACTCAGTCATGAGATACTTGTCCTTGACAAATCATAAGATTTTTTTATAACACTGATCAATATTTTTACGGATCTAATTTATTTCTAATTCTATCCAATCACAGGACACATCAAGTGAAATATAAGATTTTTAGATCACTTACATATTCTCTTCTTCGAATGGGTATTATCATTATGATAATTATACATTGACGTAAATCACTCTAGAACATACAATGTGTTATAGGCAGCCTAGGCAATTGTACATTAATCTTTTTCATTTTCTATACAATATTGGAAATTTATATAAATCGTGGATGTACCCACTTAACTAATTGTGATATCACGTGAAATCTCTGTGTCATGTCGCTATTTTGTAAATTTGTCAATTTAGGCGATTCCCCAACGCTCTTCTCAAGCTTTAACTAGAGAAGGCTAGTCAAGCTTTTAAGAGCATCCTTATGTGGATGAACAAATTAATTTTTTAACAAAAATAAAGAGCTAAAACCCAGAATAAGGCCAAAATCAGGCTCACCAAATGGTTGATCAAATTTGTTAAGTTTATGACTTTGCTGTAGTACCGCACCAAATTTGGTGCGGCACTGTTAACTCACCAAAGTACTATTCACGCACTGTTCATGCACTATTTATGCACTATTTATGCACTGTTCATTTTTTTTTAATTACTTTTGGGAAGTAGGAATAAAAAAAAAATAGTTTAATATAATAGAGTTAGAATAGAGAACCTGATTTTGTGAGTTTTTTTGAAAAGTGACTTGTTAAATTTATAAAAAGTGTTTTTAAAATTAAATTTGGTGTTTTTTTTTTTTTTCCCTGATAAGGATACCTAACCAAAGGAGAGGATAGGGAACTTGCTGGCTTTGGAAAGGGATTTGATAAGGTGCATTCTGCAAAAAGTGGTATGTTTACAATATTAATTCGTCCTAGCCTCCTAGGCGTGGGCTCACCTACCCCGTTTTGTAGCTTGGGGACCCTGTAGCATGTGGGTAATCCATATGTAGCACGTAAGTTCTTTATTTTGAGGCTTTTTCAGCATTGATACTGGTCATTTAATTATTTCTTCCGTTCTTAAATAAGAGTCTCACTTTCTCTTTTTAACCATTTTTTAAATCAAAAAATGAAATACTTCCGTGTATCATTTTTTGAATTTTTTTGCACCATATTAAAGTACTTGACGAGTACTTTAATTTGGTGCAAAAAATTTAGAAAATGATATAGGGAAGTAGTTCATCTTTTGATTTGAAAAATGACATGACTTTTCGTAGTGGACTTTTATTTTGGAATGGAGGGAGAATTTTTTTATAACTGAATGTCAGGATCAGTTTACGTACACCTCAATTAATTTTGGGTCATGAAGTTAACGAGTTTGAAATATTTCGCCCTACTCAAGTAAGCTAGCCATTTTCCTTGAGCATCTCCACTAACCCTTACTCAAATAAGCTATAGCCAAAATCGCATTTTAGTTTTAACGTTTTCAACTTCTACTAACAAGACTCTTCGTTATTGTGATTTTCCTTCGAGCATGTATTTATTTCTACTTTTTTTTTTTTTTTTTTGATCAACAAAGAAGAATAATATAGATGAAGGAGAGGAAGCAGATATTACAATTCAAGGTTGCATAGGGATGGAAAGTGAACCCAAACAAGGACCACCAACAGCAAACCCATCGCAAACCCAGAACGGAAAAAAAACAACAGAAAGTTGAAAAGAATTCAACTTCAAGAAAACTCCAAAGGAATACAACTAGTAACATCCAACAGTACACCTATCTCATAGACTGAATTAAGGCTGGAAATCTCAGAAGAATATCGTTGGTAGAGAAGACCCTCGAACCTTGGTAAGCTTTGAACCAATTGGCCACTTTGTATTTATTTCTACATTAACTCTGGCCGGACAAAAGAAACTTCTTTACCATTTGAGCTGGTGTTTACTATATTCATCACCGAAGGTTTTGCAAGCTAAATAAAAATCGTCTAGGTTGGTGTAGAATCACATGCATGTTGAGATCTGAGAGTTGTTTCAAAATGAAATATAGGATCTGGATTTCTTCACAAAAAATATGTAGGATTTGAAAATGTTGTAACGTACTCAGGAATTTTATACGAAAAACCGATGCTTACTGCTTAGAAGGAAGTAGTGAGATTAAAGTTTGGTTCAATTTTAAGCTTAAATTAGCCTGTGTACCAAGAGAGAGTTTTTTTTTTTGTGTGGGGAAAGAAAAAAAATTGTTAGCTCCAGAAGATATTACAAGCAGCTAAATAGGAAAATGATAGTAATAACATCATTGTCAAATAAGTATATATCCAAGATAGTTTGACATATATCACCTGACCAATCATATGCAAATTTAATTCTGAACCCTCGAATTAGAGAGTCTCACTGACCAAACAGAATGGAATATAGTCAAGATTTTAAGGGTCCTTTGAGAGCCTCATTTTCAGGTCTTCATTTTTAATTTTTGGCTTTTTAACTCTGTATTTTGAATATGGTAGGATTGTTTGAAAGAAATGTACAGAATGCATTTTGCAACAACAATGGTGTTTGGAAGAAATATGCAAAATACATTATGTAGGCCTTTTTGTTAATCAAAATGGAAAAAATAGAAAATGAGAAGTCAAAAAGTTCATTCCGGCCTACTTTTGATCTCTTCTATCTAATGTCAAATTTTGAAAATGACTTTTGGCTCAATTTTTTTTTTTTTTTTTTTTTGAGTTTGGCAACTAAAAACCCAAAGCTTAAAAAATTGAGAATTTGAAACAAAGAGTAGTCTGTCAAACATACACAACCGTACACTTACAGTGTACTCCTAAATGGTTAGGAGCACAAAATTTTCTTGCCATTGTTGACACGGGAAGAGACTAGTGAATGTTTTCTCATCATTATAATAAGTTCGTAGATCTGAACTAGACAGACAAGACAGGTTTGGTTGGTTTCCAAATTGATCCTTTTTTCCTTGTGTCATTCCAAGCCACTGTTAGTGGGTTATCGAGATAGAGATTACGACTGAACGTTTGGAGTTTTTCCATCAATAATTCTTCGTGGCCCAGATATGTCTCCCGGGCTCATTTTCGGATGCCATATAAATGATTTTTACCCTCTATAAATCGTAAAATATTTTTTCGAGTGACCCGAAAAAAATTAGATGAATCGGATACTTTCAAGAGCTTGAGATAGCATACCAATTTTTTCTTTTAGAATCTAGAATCTCCTATATTCTGAAAGAAAACTTGATAGAAGTTTGATCAAACACTTATAATCGTTTGATTGAGTTTTTTTTTTGTAGAGTTATTTGAAAAAAATAATTTAAAATCAATGAACGGTGTGATTATTTGTGCGGGATTCGGAAATGGGCCCCGAGGGCCAATTTGTGCATCGTCAGTGCATAGATGATCAGTACCCATAGATGGGTTCTTTTTTCATGAACTCCGATTCCAAACGCATTTCTTGAAATAAATTGGTGCACCACACAGAGAAAAACTGCATTTTGTAAAAATGAAATGATACACTTGCCATAGTGAGGAATTTTTATAATTTATTGCATAATAGCTTTATTTCGAATGCTAGTAAATTAAATATATGTGTTTTGTAGCAGATGTATCAAAAAATAGTAAACATATGTATTTTGTTGCAGATATGTTGACAAGTACGTAGTACACATAACAAAATGGGACATTTACCATCAGGTCATCCTTGGATCCCATAATTACCATCAGGTCAAGCCCAACTCTGAAAAATTCCCATCAACTCCCCAACCCGTATGAAAATGCCTAAATCATAGGGTACCCTATGAAAGTGCCTAAAATCTTCGGGTACCCTATGAAAGTGCCTAAACCACTAAACCCTATAATAGGAAAGTGCACCCTAAACCTAAACTCTAGGGTACCCTTATGACTAGGGTATCCTACGACTTGGGTACCCTATGAAAGTGTCTAAAATCCTAGGGTACCCTATGAAAGTGCCTAAAATCCTAGGGTATCCTACGACTAGAGTACCCCATGAAAGTGTCTAAAATTCTAGGGTATTCTATGAAAGTGCCTAAACTACTAAAACCCTATAATAGGAAAGTGCACCCTAAACCTAAACCTAAACTCTAGGGTACCCCTATGACTAGGGTACCCTACGACTAGGGTACCCTATGAAAGTGCCTAAAATTCTAGGGTACTCTATGAAAATGTCTAAACCACTAAAACTCTATAATAGGAAAGTGCACCCTAAATCTAAACTCCAAAAATTAGTGACTTACCTTAGTGGTAATTAAAAAAAATGACTTACCTTATTGGTAATTAGACATCTCTTTTCTAGACCTAGAGGTAATAATCCCTAACAAAATTCATTGATGTCTTGTAGAATGGGCAAATTATTCTTTAAGCGATGAGTGTGTATTGTGTGGAAGAGAGTTGGTACTCTAATAATGGGGTTCGGAGTTGGTGCTGTGCACGATCCTCGCCGTCCGTTCGGCGATCCAATGGCCCAGATTGAAACTTGCAATGAACGGCTCGGATGTCGCAAGACTCGGATTCAATCTGGACCATTGGATCGCCGAACGGACGGCGAGGATCGTGCACAGCACCAACTCCAAACCCCTGATAATGGTGTATTTCTTAGCTCTTCAAACTGCTAATTGAAGTGGTGTTTAAAACTAAAGAGGAACATATAAATAATAACCATCAATACATGCACAAATAAATTGGGGTATTGTGAGTATCTCCTATCAAGCTCTTCTCCATTTTGGAGACCCGATATGATATATTAAGGAATTTTTTTATAATTTACTTTATTTTTTTTTTCAATTTTTTGTACTTTATGAGAGAACCTTGGAGGGATCAATCATGCTTTTAGAGATTTAGAGACAAAAATGGAGACTCACATCTCTTTTTTGGTCTCTAAATCTCTAAAAACTACGACCGGCCCCTTCAAAAAGAACAAGATGTTAAAGAAAAGAGACGGTAAATTACCAAATATTCTCTCAATATGTCACATTCGATCTCCAAAATGAATATATAGAGTTTGATAGGAGATGCTGTCACATGAACATTTTTTGATCCATGTGGAGTCGCCTATGATTGATTTAATTGGGACTTAACAGATTACTACTTTTATGCAGTGGTTACTGTGGGGCTACAATTCCTTGGATCAACGTTCCTTGAACCAATCGAGTGGATGAATGATCTTTCCTTCATTTGAGTTCCTTGCCTGCATACTTAGCACCCTTGTTAGCACCGGACTGGACCGTTAAGTCCAGATCAACACTCCGACGGTCGATTAAGTACGTGAGGAAGAAGAAGAAGAAACAAGTACTCAAATCTAGGGTTAAGAGTTTTCAGTGTGTGTACCTCCTTTTGGTTGCACTTTACCTTGTATAGGGGGTGATTGACTTGCTCTCCAGGTATGCTCATGCCTTGCACATGAGATAATCGCTCAGGTGACATCACTATGACGAATGCGAGCGAGTTGGTTGTGAGCACATGCCACTTCTAGGATAGCGACATGTGTAGTTGATAGTTCGGCTGATGTTATTATCATGATTGGAAATGGTTACAGGCACATGCTCTGTTATTCACATGCACCACGCTTGCACTGAGTCAGCCCTAGGTAATCATCCTTCGGCACAGTTACTCCTTTCGGCCCCAGATGCCAAGATGTTGCTGTGCTTCTAGCCTTATTTGCCAAACCCTCGTATCACCGAGAGGCTTTAGTCCTAAGAAGCCTAACGTGGAACGTTTAGAATGTCGGCACAGTCCTCGAGACCTTATGCTAAGCTGTTGATATTAGCTACAAAGTGCTGGACCCTCCATGTCTGCTGACTGATCCCTCTGGTGTTGCCCTTCGGCAAGGCATCTTGGAGTTTTTCAAGTTGTTCTTTGACGTTCGTGGGTGTTGCTGTAGACTTCTCGGCCTTAACCCGATGTTCGACCCCCATAGTTCTTTGAGCTTTAGACTTTGGGTTTGTCCAGAAAACTCTTCAAGTATGAGCTTTGGCATTAGGATCGACCTTCATAATTTCAATGTAAATGCGCGCCCTATTTGAATATGATTTTAAATGTACGATTAAATTGATTTTTCATATAAATAAAGTGCTCGAGAAAATTTATAGTAAATGTAGTGGGCCGAAAAATGACAATTCAAAATGATCTTAAGAGGCAAGGCCCAATTAACCGAAGCCCAAATGAAACAAGGCCCGATGCCAGTGCAAGCTAGAATAATCTTACTTAGACAGTCTCGATCGAGATGACATTCTCGTGAGGGCACATGCATGTGAACGCTACAGCTGTTTGCACGTCATGGTGACGACAATCGAGCCGTTATGGTATGTGTCAACACTTGATTCAAAACCACTACATGTAATGATAACGAATTTAGCTCGCGACATGTCATGACGTCATCCGAGCCAAATGACTGATCTGGCCCTGTGCTTGGAGCACAAGTCAGGAGAAGCCTATCTAAAGGAAGAGGAGGGACCTAGAAGCTACACAATACACTCTCTCTAAACACTAAACTTACTTCTTTCCCTTTTCCAGATCCTTACTAGATCGTTAAAGTGCCTTCCCTGGCCAAATTCCGGTCAAGTTGGGTGCTAACACTGGGTGCTTAGTGTGCAGGTATACCAAGAAGCCCACGATCGTCACTCACAGAGGTCAAAGAGAAGATCAAAGGGTTCATCTAGAAAACAGGACACCACAATAAGTAACCGTTTCAAATAGTGATACTAAGGCTCCGTTTGTTTCGTGCGGAAAATGTTTTCTGGTCGTGGAAAATATTTTTCGGTGTTTGGTACGATAGAAAAGTAAAGTCAACGGAAAACATTTTCCGAAGTCAATGGAAAATGAACCATTTGGGCTGGAAAATGATTTCTGGATTTCAAGCCCGGAAAACATTTTCCATGAACTATAGTCTGTCACCCATGGCCCCGACGACACAGCCCCAATAGGTAAAACTTCTAGTCCACACCTCCCGAAAATAAGGAAAAAATGATTTTTTTTTGTGTTGCAAATTATTTTTGGAAAATCCGAGCTGTCTAATGTGTTCAGAAGGTGTTTTCAAGGGTCCCTGCGAGAAATTTTCAAAAAAAAAATACCGGGAAGGGCTTGATCCAAGTAGTTTTCGCAAAAACTGTAAATATAAAATTTTTGCGAAAACTGCTTGGATCAAGCCCTTCCCGGTATTTTTTTTTTTGAAGATTTCCCGCGAGAACCCTTGAAAATACCTTCTAAACATATTGGACGGATCGGATCAGCAAAAAAATATTTGGATCATGGAGGTCCGGAAACGGGAATCCCGTTTTAGAAGTATTCCTTATATTATGTGTGTGTGTAAACAGTGTTTGTATATCGATCTCTACATATACAAATGCTTGTACATGATTAGCTTAATCGGTGAATGAGAAGCAAACATTCTCTCTCTCGTCTCCCATCAAGGCATCAACCCCATTCACCGACTAAACTATATATACATGATATATCTGCATATCTAATAGTTTATGTATATCCATTTATATATAAATCAATATCTATTACCACAGAATGTTTTTTTTTTTTTCAATCATCAAGCAATTTTGGAGTTTAAGACTTTGGTTTGAATTTCATTAAATTGGGGCTTTGGATTCCGATTGGCCAATTTTTATCAGGAATCTCAATTTTCGGTTTGAATTTGAAAGTATTGGGGCTGTGATCTTTTTATTTGTTGAGTAGTTTTTTTTTTTGAACTGATTTGTTAAGCTATTTTTTTTGGAATACGTTAGTAATTTTTATGATATTAGTGGTTTTCCTAGTCAACCAAACGATAGAAAATGTTTTCTAGAAAAGATTTTCATCTCACAACCAAATACTAGAAAACGTTTTATTTTCTAGAAAATGTTTTCCATGGCAAAAAAACTCACCGAAGGACCGCTATAATTTTCTATTTTCTATTAATGCATTGGCTGTCCCTATTTTTATACAACCTACCGGGAAACAAAAGGGCGATAATAGAAAATTTCTATTTTCTATCAATGCATTGGCCGTCCCTATTTTTATACAATTTACAAAAGGGCGATAATAGAAAAATGCATGAAAATAAAGAAAATGAACAGGGGCTTAATGGTCCTTCAGCATATGGCGTGCCTTAACGGCATAAAGAGCTCCTTGAAAAGTATTAGGCCCCCTAGTCCCCTACACAATCACCTACTCTCTCTCAATCCTTTTTTTTTTTTTTTAACCTTAAGAGTGAAGTGGATTAATCTCTCCGGTTTCTTTTAGTACGTATGTTCATGAGGTGAGGTGACTTAAAAAACTACTACCGAGAGAAATTGACCGTGCAATCTTCGGATAATAAATCTTGCGAAGACAAGACAATTAACTACTGAGACAACCCGTTAACTCTCCCTCTCTCTCTACACACACCCATATGCTTCCATTGCCGAACACAAAAACCCTCATCTTTTCGCATGGTGGTTTCATTTTCACTATGGTCAAATATTCGAAACTTTAGGGCCACTAAAAATTTGTCTAATCATTAATTTCAGAACCCAAAATTATAAAGTTGCACGCAAGTTGACCGGACATCAGGTAATAAAAAGAAATCCCTCCTCCCTCCTCTTCCGTTCTTAACAGCAAGAAAAGAGACAGCACATCGGCGCGCAGGGGTCATCATTGTTCACACGTATACACTACACGGGAGAGAATATAAAGTTATAAACACAGAGAGAGAGAGAGAGAGAGAGAGAGAGAGAATCTCGAGAATTGCATCCCTGAAAAGAGAGAGAGAGAGGATCTCCGCGGATCAGGGTGATTTGAATGCAAAGGCGGCGAGAATTAAAACTTGGGTAGTGTATGCAGTTGGGTTGGTGTAAATAATACGATGTATATCTAATGGGATAATCAATGTCATCATAAAGGTTGGGTGGCCCTTTTGTAATCAATGTGAGAGTTGAATTTGGCTAAACACCCAAGCTTCTTGTCTTCCAAATTACAGTACTAGTTTCTGTGTGATTGCATTGGAGTCAAAAATTTGGAAATGGGGTTCTGAGTTTAGAGGGAGATGGTTCATTGTTGATTCTCAGAGTGTGTTACTTTTTGCCATTGCCGCTTACTGGGTTTAGAGTGAAGGAAAAGTTTTTTGGGGGGTAATTTTGCGTGAATAGGAAATTTTGAGGCTATGTGAGGTGGATTGTGGGTGTTGTTTCAAAAGTGGTTTTTGGGACGAAAAATGAAGTTTATGAAGTTAGGATCCAAGCCTGATGCATTCCAAGCTGATGGAAATTCAATTAGGTAAGTGGGTTTCTCTCTACTTTCCTTTGTGCTTAAACTTTTCCCATGCTTTCTTGTTTTGTGCTTCTTTGGACTTTCAGGGAATTTGGTATCCCTTGTTCCATTTTATTCTTCTGTTTCATGTAAACAAATGAAATTTTGTTCTGTACTTGACTATTTTTCTTTGCTTCCTTGTTTTGTGCTTCTTTGGAGTTTGATTTATATATCAGGGAATTTGGTTTCTAAACAAACAAGTAGAAATTTCTTCTGTACTTTTTTTTTTTGCTCAGTAATTTCTTCTGTACTTTACTCTCTGCTTTGCTTTCTTGTTTTGTGCTTCATTTGATTTGACCTTGGTTTCTATCAGGGAATTGGTTTTCCATTTCCTTGTTCACTTCATTCATAGGAACATAGTGTACCGGTATCTTTTTTCCTTTCTTCAATTGCTTATGTGTTCCTTGCATTAAATTCTCATGCTTCTTCTGTTTTTATGTCTTTAATGTACAGAAACAGATAAGCATGAGTATATTTTGTTTGTTGAATTTAAGGAGAAAATTGAGAAAAACTTGTATGCCAAATGGGTACCGCCACGTGGTACCCGTCGACGCATCCGAGCCGTCCAAACATGTTTGGGACAACCTAGATTTGTTGGGGTAAATTTGCACCTAAAATTTACAAAAATGAGTTTGAGCCGTCAAAAATATGGTTGGATGTCTCGGATACGCCGACGGCTACCACGTGGCGGTACCCTATCCACATACAAGTTTTTCTTGAATTTAAGAATCTTTTGATTCTTGGCTCTTTACTGCATATCATCGACCTGAAGCTGTTTTCTTTCCAACATGGTATTGTTTATTTTTTCTCTCCAAATCTCTTCAGAAGTACAATGGTGTTAAAGTGCTTAAATGGTGTTAGCTGTTCTTAATTAGGCCGGAATATTTGTTTAAGATATTAAATTAATTGCTCTCTATTTTTTAATCTGTAAATTACAACCATAATTAATTTGCAGCCTTTTTCTTGGGTTGTTGGGGTTGGGTTGCATGAAGCTCTAATGAGCTGGTCCAGATGTTGAACTGTATTGACGTTTGATAAGTTGGTGGTCCAAATGTGGTTAAGGCCATATATAATTTATCATTTAAACAGTTATTAATAATATCAACTACCATTGTACTCTGCTATATTCATCCAACCTAGGCCTAATTGGATTATTGTAAGCACAAACTTCACTCACATTTTGGTATGAGACTGTGAAAAGGATAAAAGAAGTCTTGTAGGGCAAGTGGTTTGTGACTATTAATTACTTAAGTTAATTACCAAGATAAGATGTCTTACAAGTGGTCCCCATCTTTCTCTTAATCATTTTATGCATTTGTGCTGTGTTGGGCTTCATACTCCCTCTGTCCCAAATTTGTTGTCCATCACGCGTGCCTTTTTTTAATTACTTATATCTTTCAATCTATAATATTTTTTACAATTTTAAAAACTTTGTTTAATAGAACCCATCGAGAGCTATCAAGCAATATCCATATTGAATATATATAACATTATACAATTGAAAATATAAACAATTTTTTGAGGTGTTGTGAATAGTTCAACTGGACAAGAAATATGGGACAGAGGGAGTATTTGAGAATTTGTCTATTCCTAGTCATTCTTTTGTTGTTTTTATGCTATAATAATTACATCGGTCAATAGTTCGCACTTCGTATATTGAGGAGACTATCTATCTCTGCTGGTTAATTGTCTTATTAGTCCTTTTGTGGATATTTTCTAGATGGCCTTGGAATGTTTGAGGTTTTGGAAGATGAAGCAGTCCAATAGATAATACTGAAATTAGAAAAGTCTCAAATTGAAAAGGAGGACCTTCCTTTTTTTTCTTTTTTCTCTTTGTTGCTTGATAAGGGATATGGTTCTTGTTTCCATGTCATTTTGGGTCTTCTGAACATTTACCAACACATTAAATGTGAATAATTCGATTATTCTCAGCATTTGTTAAAATGGAAACCATTACCAACGGAGATAAATAGCATCACATCTAAGCTAACACGGTGCGAAAGACCTCAATTAAGTTATTTTAATCTTTAACAGCTAACAGGTGTGAAAGACCTCAGTTTTTTATTTTAATCTTTAACCTCTTGATAATGCCAATTAGATGGTGCTATGGACGAATTATTATTGTTTTCCCCTGTTGATGGTGTCTTTTTAATTGGCAATTACCATCTTTGATTCATTACAATAAGAGTTATGTTTTACTGGGAACTAAAATTATAACTCAACATGGTCGCACGCTTTGAGTTGAGCATGGTAGTTTTCTCCGGTCTCTGCAGTGTGACTTGCGTTTTATCTGGCAATGTAAGTCAAACATCAGAATGCGACCTATTTTATTTGGTCATTGCTTGTCTTCGCAAGGAATGATCATATTGGATTTTTTGGTAGGCCTTGGTGATGGGCCAAGTAGCGTAATGCTTGAGCTTTATCTGGGTTATCATAGGGCACATCCATCAGTTTGCTGAAGATAACACTATTGGGTGGTAGGCATTGGTAACCCTGCCTTGTGTTATTTTTTATTTTCGTTCAACCAGTCTGCTAGTAAATATATAATTGACATTAGACTGTATTTCTTGTGTTTGGGTGAGTTGGTCAGCGTTTGCTTTATGATCATGTTGCATATTCGGAAATTGGAATCCAAAACTGCTTTTTCAATCGTCCAATATGCTGTTTAGTGTGTGCGTGCGTGTGTGTGTGTTTTTTTTTAGTTTTACTGGGTGTCCGACTAATTTTGTGAGGAATGTGTATATTGGCATGACAATAGGTCTGCAAAGTTATGTATTTCGTATCGGTGAATCGTGGCAAAATTAATTTGTGAACTTTAGAGAAAGATAAAGATTACTACCCCTTGTTTGGAAGAAGCAGAGCTAAAAGAATCTAAAGAAACACATGTTTCGTTTTGTCGCTTTATGGAGGTGATTTTTATAACTCCATAGAGATGGAAACCTTGCCAAACTTTCTGTCTCCACTGGATACAATGTGAATGTCAAGTTAACTAAATCAGTTTAGTTCTCTGCATTTTATCCCACTTTTTGATCTCATCATCTAAATGACTGACCTCGGGGATGACCACAACATCTTTGAACCTATTTTCTACCCAATCTTGATAAAAGTTTCGAAGTACAGTTCCTTTCTATCTGTTTGCACGTTACAGTGTCCCCATTCTGTAGCCTTATATTGATATATCTATTCATGCAGGTACGTGTCATCGGAACTGGCAACAGATGTTATCATAAATGTCGGTGAAGTGAAATTCTACCTTCACAAGGTATGTCCTTGTTATCATCTTTTTTTGAGCTGAATAAGCTCTTTAATCTCTGATTATTTGCTTCAATATTCGGTTTTCTATTAAGTTACGCACTTCTCCCAACTCATGGGAAACTCATGGGGAGTAAGGCTAC
This sequence comes from Vaccinium darrowii, assembly GCA_020921065.1. Classification (NCBI taxonomy): domain Eukaryota; kingdom Viridiplantae; phylum Streptophyta; class Magnoliopsida; order Ericales; family Ericaceae; genus Vaccinium; species Vaccinium darrowii. The sequence continues at coordinate 21,889,020 of CM037155.1, forward strand.
AATTTTTCCCAAGGATGTTTGATTTTGGTACATTCCTAAAAACAATAAACTTCAGGTTTCTTAAAGGTGAAGATATTGAATGATTTTTCTCATTTGATGAGCAACAACAAAATAATATTGAAGGACAATCAAATGAGAAACATCATTCAATATTTTCACCTTGAGTAACTGACCGATAGGAGAGTAGATGCGTGTGGTTGTGGACTTGTGGTACCGTGAGTGGGCCGCGAGACTCTGTTTAAGCTCGGTGTGAAAAGCATTTAGTTAAGATGTTGCTCATTCATTGTCTGATTCATTGCTTTAATTGAAAGAAGAAAACATAACGAAGTACACTATCTAGAAGTCAATTTCTTATTTATTGTTGTAAACATGTGGTTCGAGAAAATACTTTTTTTTAGCTAGACTCTGTTTAATCTCTTCTTTGTCGTAAATCTGTGGTAGCAAGATTACCAAGTTATTAGTCACGAAAGAAACAATTTTCTTCGTGATAGTAAAAGCTTTAGTCACTGATAATCGTTGACCTTATTGGTGCTTCTAATCTCTTTATTTTATTTTTTTTTTGCAGTTCCCGCTCTTATCCAAGAGCAATTGCTTGCAAAAACTCGAATTGAAATCCAATGAGGAAAATTCGGATGAAATTCATTTGCCTGACCTTCCTGGAGGCCCAAAAGCCTTTGAAATTTGTGCCAAATTCTGTTACGGTGTCACTTTCACTCTCAATGCATACAATGTATTGGCTGCCCGTTGTGCAGCTGAGTACCTAGAGATGACTGAGGATGTTAACCGAGGAAACCTGATTTTCAAAGTCGAAGTGTTTCTCAATTCCAGTGTGTTCCGAAGCTGGAAAGATTCCATTATTCTTCTGCAAACCACCCCATCTATTCTTCCCTGGTCTGAAGATTTGAAAGTAGTTGGAAGGTGTATAGATTCCATTGCTTCGAAAACTTCTGTGGACCCGTCTCTAGTAAAGTGGTCTTATACATATAACAGGAAGTTGTTGGTGCCAGATAGAATTATCGAGCATAGGGTGATGAAAATTGAATCTGTTCCTCGGGATTGGTGGGTTGAAGATATATGTGAACTGAGTATTGACCTATTTAAGCGTGTTATGACTGTTGTGAAATCAAAAGGGAGAATGGATGGAAAAATGATCGGAGAGGCTCTAAAGAGCTACGTAGTGAGGTGGTTGCCAAATTCGGTTGACGCTTTGGCTTCTGAAGTTCATTACAGTAGAAGCAAATATTTGGTCGAAACCATAGTTTCCTTGTTGCCTTCTGACAGCGGTGTAGGTTGTTCTTGTAGTTTCTTGCTGAAGTTACTCAAATTTTCCATTCTGGTCGGAGCAGATGATACACTGACGGAAGATTTGGCAGAACAGATCAGTTCAAAGTTGGATAAGGCTTCGGTTAATGATTTATTGATCCCAGCAAGGTCTCCCCAAACTACAAAGTATGATGTTGAACTTGTGCAGACTCTTGTAAATGGATTTATGGTACATGAAATGAGTAGCAGGGATTTGGATAATGCCGAGAAGAACGAGAAAATCTCCGATGGTTTTGCTTTAGGCCATTCGTCGTGGTTGAGAGTCGGTAAATTAGTCGATGGATATCTTGCAGAAATTGCGGGTGATCCAAATCTTACCATCTCCAGCTTTATTTCGTTGTCACAGTCTGTTCCAGGGTCAGCTAGACCAATTCATGATGGATTATATGGGGCTATTGACATCTACCTGAAGGTTTGTCTTCTCAGTTGTTGCTTATTTGATGGCTTTTGGTATTTGATTTATTATGAACTGGATCTATTTGGAATGTCTGGGAAGCCACCATTTGATAGGCTTTACTAGATTTCAAGACCCGGAGGCCAGGGCGCATAGAGTGGACGTAAGACTGTTGTTCATGATAGATGCTAGGCTTTTACTTTTAGTAATCCCATTGTTATTCTTACCATGCATTTTCCCTAACCTCGTAAAAAATTTCGACTGAAATGAATTCTTCTTATTATTTCCTTTTATTTCTGGTTCATTCTTCAAACTAGGGAAACCCAGTTGGATCTGCAATTTTATCTTGATGAGGTTATGCCTCACACTGTCCACGAAACCCATAAATAAAGCAGACTGAATTCACTTATTTAGCACCATTTAGGTTGTGTTTGGATCATGGTAAGTTGATGATGGGAAACGAGCTAAATTTAGTTTCCGTACGTCATTATCTTCTTTTCCTGTATCTGATCAATTTTTGCATGTTCAGCAGCACCCAAACTTGACAAAAACTGAAAGAAAGAAGATTTGCGGGCTGATGGACGTGAAGCAACTGACAATGGACGCTTCCACGCATGCAGCACAGAATGAGCTCCTCCCGCTCAGAGTTGTGGTACAAGTTCTTTATAGTGAGCAACTAAAAGCAGCTGCTGGTTTTCATTCCAATTACAGCGATTCTCAGGAGACCTCAAACTCCACAACTAAAACCGAAGAAGAATGGGAAAAGAAACAGCCGGACGAGGGAAAATCACTGGAGAAACAGATGAGTCAAGTTCAGGTAAAAGATGGGGAAATACCCAGAAACGGAAAGTTGGTGAAGGGAAGTAAAAGTAGAGGGAGTGGAATTCAGTTGATGCCGTCAAGGTCGAGGAGGATATTTGATAAGTTGTGGGTAGTGGGAAAAGGGCATGGAAATGGGGAGAATAGGAGTTCAGAGACATCTGGTAGTTCTCAGAGCCCTACTTCAATGGTTCAAGGGGAGACCAAGTCATCCGGTTCATCGTCAAGGCACTGGAGGCATTCCATTTCGTAAAACGTTTTTTCATACTAATTTGAACTGAATAGTAAGTAGGTTGGTTCACTGATCTGTAAAGTGTCGTAGGAATTCTATTCCGATAGAGGATTACGCTGCCAAAAAAAAAAAAAACTTTGAATCTTGTATCCGTAGATTTCTATATTTCACGTTCAGCTACTCCAGAATGTCTACAAAATTGTTTCTGTTTCCCCATGCTTTCCAGCTTTTGTTCAAAACTTATGCAGCAGAATCCACTATCATGTTTTGGTTATCTGTGGAAACTTATAGTCGTTTTTTTTTTTTTTGGAAGAAGATGATTAAGTAATATTTGGCTTCAAATGTATAAATCAGAAACATATTTGATGGTTTCTCGTGTTGCTTTCAATTTCTGTTCTTTTTTTTCTTTTGGCAAATACTATATAGATTAGTTGGATAGCTTGATATGTAATTTTTTAATCTAAGCTATTAATTTGGTGCATAACGGCTTGTGTGGGACACATTTTGAAGTTTAACATAAATGATCGTAGACGTTCAATTTGTTTAAAACAGACCCATCCTTCGATGGAGCAGCAACCCCCTACTGCATTTGATGCTGAATTTGCAGCCCACGGTACGCCTCATCTACGACGTCTCACATCTGCAGCACCTTGACAGGACCTGCCCCTTCCCATCCAATCGCATCCTGTTTCTAGGTTTTCGAGTTATAACACAAACGAGAAGCAGCCGAAGCTAAATGCTGCTCCTCATCCTCTACTTCCATTTGTCAATCGACACATTCGAAAATTCAGAAACTAATGATTTGCTAATGCAAGATATGATTGTTGTTCAGTACGTCTGACTTATACTAAGATTCGAAAAATTAACAGTAAATTATTCTTTGGAATAAATAGCTGACAACAAGGAAGACTTCTTTGAATTTTCAAAAATCGTTTCCTCATTACACAAAATTAAAATGATTCAAACATGATGAGCAATTTGAAACTTTTCATTTCATTTCCGCAATCATTTTGAATGCTAAATGATAATTTCTCCACATTAAGCAGCATGGACCACGCCATAATGTTACAAGACATTATCTGTAAAGAGAGAAGAAATCTACATACATATATAGATGGGCTTATTGTTTCAAGCAGAAATAATTGAACTATTGAAGACATACCACTGCCCTTGCAAGAATAGCAAGATCTATGACAGGTTACATTGCATGAATGCCTGCTACAAGAACATGAATTACGATTTCAATTGTCGCAGTGGAAACCTGAAGGTTTCAACTGAGTCGGCGGAGAAGGTACTCAACTTGCACAAGTTTGGTGAGAGGCATCACCCATTCTTCATAGAGGCGCGATACAACGGATGGATCAACCTTGTATTTTCCCTTCTTGTCATCTTCATCATTGAGGCAAACTTCTTGCCCAAAGACCATGGCTTTCTTCTCAACTCTCCGCTTCACCATTTCTTCAACCTTCTCGAATGTTAATAGTCCCATTAAAGTAGCCCTATCCTACAAGAAGCGAGTAATGAAAACCACAAAGATCGTGAAAATACTTCCATTATTAATAGCCAAGGAAGAAAGAAGCTCCACATGATTTTATACGTTAATCTTTTGAGTTTTTTCAAACAACTTATTTGTATCACAAAACATAGCTTTGTAAGAAAAAAGGCAGAGACACATTTATTTCCTAAAGGTATGCTCTTGTCATCATCCAGGGAGCGGCCAATTTAGAATATGTTTGGTTTGACCACTGCTATTCAAATACGTCCTTAATTTCATTGGATATCCCCAAAGGCACCATATATGTCCTTAATTGAGTTGAGAAAAAGTATCCTTGAATATTCTTCCGTAACTATTGAGGTTGCTTGAGAAGGGAATGTATCTACCCGAACTAATCTTGTCATGTACAGAGTCCCACATCAGGAATTAGCTCCAGAGCTAGGGCATATAAGTAGAGCAATATACTGATTAATGAATAGTGATACCCTCAATTTTCTGTAAATTAACCTAGTCATTTTTATTAGATTACAATGAAAGGAAAAAGAAGTCTCCTTCCTTGTCTACCTTTGTGCACTGAGACTGGAGAGGCCATTGTCACATAATAGACTGTACAGCAATAGAAAAGTTCCAAGTTTTCAATGAATGTATAGGTGACATACTGCACAATTATATTAGCAATACCTGAGCTTGAATCGCAGGACTATAGTCTTCCGGAGCATCAATGAATTTAACCTCAGCCACAAATTTTCCATAGTGAATCCTTCTAGAGAGGGCCTACAAGGCACCATTAACTTTCACTCTCAGGGTAATACCATTTAATTGTTGCACTAGCAATCGAAAAAATAAAATGTGTGCAAACTATGGTGGCAGGGCGGCATGATAGCCGGCAGGCGGTGAACTGATTTCATATTAAAGCATACAAGAGAGTTTGCAGGCATTGTTACCTGCAAACAATGGAGATCACAAGCTGCAGTTGGTACATAGTTACCATCATTGCCCTTTTGAACAAACAACGGAAGCAGTTGGTTGAAGTACATATCCCATATCGTCTTATTTATGTTAATCGAAGTACCTGAAGGATGCAAAACCTACAAACACAGTTAGCAGTGAAAGAAAATGGGATTCCGATGATAAACTTGGAAGTATATGTAAAACTGAAAGCAAAGGTTTAGGTGAATGCTCACTTCGGGATCATCGTGAGGTGGCACCATGGACGGGGGTAAATTTTCCGGGAAGAAAGGATTTTCTTCTGGGCTTTCATATCTACCAACCTGCTCCATAGTCCATACCAAGTTCTTATTTACACACTTCAAAACACGAAACAAAATCTTGCATTTTGGAGATTGAACCACCCAGTAATGTTATGTAACAGGGATAGCTGTCTATCCTTTTTCCCCCTAAATGAGAAACTATCCTTCTTTCTTCTTCAAATTTAACATGTGATATTATACCCTGTTCACAATGTATTGGATTTGAGTCAATAATTACAGATTAATATACATACACCGCGAATATGTTTCCTAGGTTTTAACTTCGACTGACGCTGAAGCTCTAATTCATTAGTCTAGCATTTGATGCCATATATACTGGGTTTCCCATTACATCGCTTCCAAACCTTGGAATGGAAATCAAATGAATAACATGTACTGACTGTTTGGCAAAGCGGAAACATCAACTAGTACTGGAACTAGAACAAATGTACAGCATGTAACTTTTGATAAAGATGATCCGCAAATCAAAGGGATTACTTTTTCATCAATTAGAATTCAACATGCGATTGTAGGTCACTAAGAAGGCTTTCAAAATAACTGGATACGTTACATAAAAAAAAACTTGTGATTTGACCAACCATAATGAATAGTTTTGGAAGCAATCATCTAGAGCATTTTATTTCTTTCCATATAGTTTTAACTTGATTATGCCCCAGCTATAGCGTCCAAGATTTTTTCAATTGTTGATTAAGTTTGATGAGTTCACTGGTTGAAGTTGAAGGACACGACATTGTGCATGCTAAATTGAATACTATTAGTACGAAGCCACTATATGTAAGCTATGCTACGTGGGGTTGGGAACAGTATTTGCGATTAGGAATGGGCATGAGGAAGGATTGGACTGTCTGATTCTAATCTCAAGGATACTGGGATTCCAATGTTTCTTCTACATTCTTAGGCATATTATGCCCAGTGCTTACTAAGTGTCATTGAAACTTGCATACTCATACTTTCCAGGTTAGTGTCCAACTGAAAACATTGGACACCTTTCCCACACCCTAGCTCAAGTGTAAGGTGTCCGACATAAGTACTTCAGACGCTTTGAGGAGTCCATGTAACCTAGTATGTAATTCACCCCCAATCACAATATCATTGTATGTAATACCTCGAATCAACTGGCAAAGGGAGTATAGGAAACTTTTTTCACCAATAAGAAAACGCTAAGTCCCAAATACAAAAGAAATCAAAGGATTGGCTTCTTTTCAAGTAGAAAAGAGCAATTCCACTTAGAGAATAAAACAAAGTATGTAAATCAATAATGACATTCTTGGACCCTCCGGAGTCCAGACAAGATCAATGTAACAAACCATGTTTTGCATTCATGAAAACCAAATTCTGCACTGCAAGTTGGTATTTAATCACTTAGAAGATGAACACATCATGTGTATCACAGAATTCTGCAATAGGTTGCAGTTTTACTTGAATAACTAAAAAGCATGGATATGGATACAGGACATGACATGGTATGCGGATGCATTAGTTTTTTCTAAAGAACAAGAGCAGACACAACACATAGGAGTAAAATGAATAATGTATACCATATCCAACTATAGAGTGAGACACATACATGGTCACAAGTTTGCATCCCAGGTTGCATAGTAGGTACGATACTATGCCCACTGAAGAATCAACATGGATACAATACTAAAGATATCCTTCAATGTAGGGGATGGACATTGCAAGGATATGCTACTCATGATAGTGTTTCCAATATTAAACAATACTGGTCCTCCTATAAACAGATTGCAGTCGACTGAATCAGGATAGGTTATGGGCCTGATAATACAAGTAACCCAGTACCTGGGCTCGCTTAGGCCAAACATAACATATCCGTGCGATGAAGCCCACAACAAGCAAGTCCAGCTTATAAACTTGGCTGAAATTGTAGGGCCGGGCAGGAGCATGCCTGACCCGAAAGGTGACTCAGCAGCTGTGCTCTATGTGGTGTCCCAGTGGCACATCCCGAACACTTTCATTCAGCCACGTGGACTCCGAGTGTCATGCATGACTTCACTTATCCGAGGCGGTTACAAGTATGGACTAAATTGGGGAGCAGTACAGACTACTACAAAGCCTAAGGCACAAACCCTAAAGGAGGTACGCCGTTTTTTCATATGAGATTAGTACTTTTCCCTTCCCTCCTCTCCCAGTGTCTAACTTAGGCATCGGAGTGTCCTTTGATTGAGATAAACTGAACGGCGCAAACCGATTCCTTGTTCTGCAATCCTGAGGACGACAAAGGCTCATTTGGATCCAACCCGAGAGGTTTAGAAGAGAGGAGCGGATCACCCTGTGTGGGATCCAGGTATAATTGCATATAATTTTTACAGTGGGTGACGATTAGATTCCAAAAGGAACACAGTGTAAGTAGTTAATTATCATCATATCTTGTCCTTCAAACAAAGATGCAAATATCCACAATTACAAGATACGTTTCATCTTCCTAAACCCTCTTCTTTAATAAACCATAAACACCTCCTTCTATATATTTTAATTTTACTATAAATATGATTAGCCTTGACAATAATATTCCCAAATATATTGAAGATAGTAATGTGCCAAATTACCATATTTTCATAATCATATGTTAGTAAGAAGTGTTGAGTAGGTATTAATATCTCTAGTTTTATACTCGAACACGTTGCAAAAAGAAAGTCAGAAATGTTTCTAAATTAAGATTTAAAAAGAAGTGTTTTGGATGTCTTAGATGTTTAAGTATCGCGATGTTTATTTTTTGGATTCATTCCTTTTCATGTTATCAATGCTATGTTTCATGTTTTTCATTAGTTTCCAGTAAACTAACCACAACCACCACCAACTACCAGATTCACCAACTACCAGATTTTGGCAACTCAACAAAAATGCCAAGGGTTCAGCAAAGAAGATGACGACTGTCAATACACTTTTATCCTACCAAAATAGATAAATACACATCTACCAAGCTCTTTTAGTCCATTCCTTACCTACCTACCAATGGGGTAGCCATGACTACAAATGTCATTAGCAACTAAATCCAAAAGAAAAAAAAAGAGAGTATTTGCTTCATGAGTTGTCTTTTTTCTTTTTCGTGTTTCCAATTTGTGGGTCATGTGGTAATTTGATTTAATGATTGAAACTTCCTTGTCTCAGAGATTTATCAGAAATAAAGGACCATTCCAAAAAAAAAAAAGGATGGAACAACAAAGTCTTCATAAAATTTTATTCCCCTCTATTCTTAGGGCCCATATAGATCAAGTTGAATAATTCTATCTCAAATAACTCAATTCAACATTACTGGAATTTTACTAGAATAGCCCAGTTCATTTCTTTGGGCAGCTAAACTGTCTCAACAAATGATACTCAGTGCATGAGGCTCCTTCAACTTCAGCATCAGGAGACGGTTGGATCGTATGCAGCCTACAGAGTACGTTTAATTCAATGTTTGAAAAAAAAACTGCCTCTGGCAGAATTCTTCGATTACCTAACAATTCCTATTTTTGCTGAGAAATCTATAAGAACCTTTAACTAAGATACTGTATCAATTTTCCAGACAATATGACAACAAATACTGCGGATCAGAACAAATAGCTAAAGATTTCAAATAAGTAAATATAGAAATTAGAAGCAAAAGAAATAGAATAGTAACCTTGGCTTGAAGAGCTTCTGTCTCTTTGACAATGTACTCCACCAAAGAACCCGACATTCCAGCGACGGATCCGTCGTACACCGGAGAATTTGTTGGGTACTTTGCCCTCTCTATCAGACAGAAGACGATGGTGTCTTCTTGGCGAATCAGACTCTCTCTCACTGAATCAAGAGTCAAGCCACGGGCCGAGTCACTACTTTTCGCTGCGTTTTCCATGAATGTGTATGTACGTATTGAAAATGGAAATTATATGCTGTGGAGAGAGAAAGGGACTGGGGGACAGGGCAGGAGAGTCCGATCGATTCGTGGAGGAAGGAAATGAGCAGATTTGCTGTGAGAAAACGTCAAAGACTGAGCAAAAAAAAAAAGAAAAAAAAGAGAGAAAACGTGAAAGTAAACAAAAGACAGAAACGGACAAATAAATGGGGTCCACTGTTTTTTTATGTTCCTTTGGTTTGGACGAAAATGCGAGACGCACAGCTGATAAAAAATAAAAATGCACAATAAAAAAATCGGAGCACAACAAGAGACACAGTAGCATAACATATGTACTGGTAGGGCCCACCATCTTAACACCGCAAAAATACTACTAAAAAAAACTGAAAATAAAAAATGGGTTTTTTGGTTCCCTCTTTTATTCTTTTTTTTTATTATTTATTTTTTATCAACATAAATTGTATTTCAATAAGCCATCTAGCATTTACAAAGATTATCAATGAATACAATGAAAGCAGTTAAAAAAAAATAAATACAATGAAAGGAAATTACAGCCAGAGCCTAAATAGCTAATAAGATGGGAAGATTAACGCCAAAATGCGAACGCAAGCCATATTAATAGGTCTCTTCTCACCGAATCAAAGGTGCAGGGCACGAGGAGTTACAATTAAGGCAACCAATCCCCCAAGGCTAGCGGCAAAACCAGTCAAGGACAGCAATGAGCAAACAAAGGAAAATCTCTTCCTAAATTTGATATGTATAAACTAACGTCGGTCAAAGTAGCACTAAGAGCTCGCAAGACGAACTCCCAATATCACGGTAGAGCACCGGACAACACTCTGTGACGAAGCTACGCTGTCGCGACAGCCTCTGGACACGGGAAGAAAGGCCGGCAGCCGACAAACCCGAGACCACGACGAGCACATAACAATACTAGGGCAGCAAGAACAAAATAAATAGAAAAAAGTTAACCCAAATATGCAGATTATTACCCCACCATCAAAACACCCACCGAATCTAGGAAAAACTTGACCTGTTCTGAAGACCAAGCGAGAAAAATCGCTGGAAAGAAAACCCTTTTGCTCAAAACCCCTCCTTATTGCCCCACCTTTGACCGCCTCGCCAGATCATCCCTCGCCACCTCCACCATGCTGAAACAATACCATGTTCGCCGGATCAACACTGCCGACGGACGATGACACGAGGACTGGACCACTGATACCAGGAGCGGAATCGTGAAGAAAACCAGGGGTGTGTCATGAGAACACACTAAAGGGGTGAGGATGAGGGAGATAGAGAGTTAAGGGGAACAAGAGGAGCAGGGAGGAGGCGGAAGGAGGAAGGCCTCCCCCCCACCTCAAAGGAGAACCAGATCTGGGCACAAGAGGATGAGAGAGCTAGGACCAGCTAAAGAGAGAGAGAGAAAAGAGAGAGATTTTCTAGAAAAAAAAAAAAACTTCGTGAAGATCCCCTCTTTTATTCGATATACAGAGAGGGAGAAAGTGTGTGCGAGGGGCGACCAACCCAGCGCAACCCCACTGCCTCCCTTTCCACGTCCGACCACTGCCACTTCTGCTGAGAGAGGAGAAGACGGGCTTTCTCTTGAACACTTTGAACCGAACGTAGTTAGAATTTAAAGAAAATCTTCATCATCTGAAAGACTGAGGGGAAAAAATACCTAATCTCCCATTCATTACCATCATCGCCTCCTTCACTACTATCGCCATCTACATCTTCATTATTGTCGATGCCATCAGCTTCGAGGTTTCTTCGAACACGTCTCTTATTTCGATCCTTGTGAAACGATATCTTGTCAAAGGACGATGAACAGAGAGTAACATCATCGTTTCCAGTGGTGGAGCCATTGTTGCTGCTTCTATTCCATTCTCTCTTCTCGATCTGGTTGTCGGTGAGAAACTATGGAGATTGGAATGATGAGAGAGAAACAAATGCCTTCTATACCTTGGCTCTAAAACTGTCCTTCGTTGCTTTAGAACAATCTGTCAGTTTGTTTGCTGGTGGTGGTGATGGCCCCCGGAGGTGGAGAGGGAGGTGTTGCCGGTTGTGGTGGTCGCCGGTGGTGGTGGGAATCATGTTGGTGAGAATCAGCCCTCCCCTCTCTCTATCTCTGTCTGTTTTTGGCCCCGTTTGGTGATTGGAGATGATCCTGGTAGATTTGTAATAAGGGTAGATTTGAAGGTCAATTTGTAATGAGAGTAGATTTGCAATGAGGGTTGTCCCACCCCTTAAGAAAGGTGGATTTGTATATTGGGTGTTTGAATAGTTTTTTCCAGAAAGGGGATATGGAAGATGGATATGATGGGATAAGTTGTAAAAAGACTTAATTGCCTCCATTTTATTTTTTTAATAAAAAAATTAAATTAATTCATTGATAATTACAACAAATGAACTATATTCATTATTTAGGGGATAAAATATTTTGACTTTATCTTAAAAATATTTAAACTATATAGCCAACAATTGTGCATTACAATAATTATATAGATATAAATTTAATTGTTTAAGTTATAGGAATTGTAATTAAAACTAAATTCATTATATATAATTATAAACCAATAATTACCCTAGCTGTTGGATTGGTCTCAATGAATATAGACCATTGGATTTGGGCATTTTGGTAAGAAGCAAACCACTGAATTATTTTTCCCACTTTGTTAATATCGTCATCTTTTATCATAGAATTAGAAGCAGAGTACCACCAGAGGTCGGGAACTCTCTTCTCCCATCGTCAATTGACACCAATATCGTTCTCGTTATCTCTAATCAATCTCTCTCTCTCTCTCTCTCTCTCTCTCTCAAAGATCAGTAGTACCCATATACACATAGCTCTATTCTCCGTAGGTGGTTTTGAATGGGTTGACGAATGGAAGGCCTGACGAGGATAGATCATGAGGTTCATTTCCATCTGGCCGACGAGCATTAATCACGACGTCGGTATGTTTTCGTATTTTGAGGGGTTGTGAGAATCAAGATTTTTTGCTGATTACCTTGTGTTTGTTGAATAAATTGAAAATTTATCCATGAAATTAGTTTTGGATTTTTGCTGATTACCCTGTGGATTTCTTCTTTGCTGGCAAGAACATAACATAATGCCCAGATTTGCAAGGGTAGAATGGTACTGAAAATCCACAAAACGCCCCTGATTTGCTAATGACAAGGTCTAGGCTAACATTAACTATCGAACCTTCTCCTGGATTTGAGTCACCTTGAGATGGAAATCTACCTCCACATTTTCTCTCCTAAACGCCGGCTTAAACGTGGGCTTGGGATTACAAAATCAGTCACCAAACAGGTCCTAAAGGATCGTAAAAGTTCAGAGAAGCCCATGTTTTTTGGTTTTGATTTTCACGATTTTTTTTTTGTTTTGTTAAGATGGTGGGCTCCATGTGTGTCTTTGTTTCTCTTGTTGTTTGTCTAGCATTTTCGATGGGTTGGGTGCACGGTATGCTTTTGTAAAGACCCGAAAATTCACATTATATTTTTCAATTTGAAATTGGGGAATTGTAGGGAAATGTTTAAAGGTTAAGTTATGGGTTAATGTGAAAATGGGAGAATATGGGCTTATGGCCGAGTAGCACAATGGTAATTAGAGGGAGGAGTTGTGTAATTAAATGATTTATAGTATATTAGGATGAGTGAGAGAAATGTCGTTCATTTTCCCCTCCCCCTCATCAGCCGACTACCCCACAGAACTGGGTGGCCCAGTAGTGAGTGAATCTCACTATAGGGTGTAGTGAGTGAATCTTGGCCGTTCAAAGTGTTTTGGACGGTCTGGATTTTCACTAATCTATTTGCGCGAATAGTTTATTTAAAATCCAGACCATCCAAAACAAGAATGGACGACTGAGATCTCACTACACCTTGTAGTGAGATTCACTCATTACAGGGCCCCCGCTTCCTTCACCTCACTCCCTTGTTCCATCTCTCGGCTTCTCTCTCCCTCACACTCTTACTCAGAAACCCACCAAGATACACCTCAATACCTTCAATCCTTGACAATTCAAGGGCGTTCTTCGCGTGTCCGGCCAAGCTCAGGGAGGCTTGTATCTCAGTGGATTTGGAGATTCAAAAGCTAGAGGTTTTGCTAAATTTGGGGTTTTGCTCAAAACCCTCTTGAGGTATGGAGATTTCTACTTCTATTAAGTGTTTCTGATATGATTTGCATATATCTTAATCTTGTATTGAATCAAACTCTCTTGTTTTTGTGAAACCCTCTTGAGGCCAATCACCAATCCCTTATTCTCTAGGGTATATGGCTGATTATTTGCACCCATTTATGGGTTAGAGCCTCAAATTCGTGATTAAGGTAGCTCTAAGAACATGTTTGAGTTAGAACTTGAATCTACCCCTGTTTTGGTCGAATTTTTAGATATTTCCAGAACTTGTAAATTTATGAAAATTTTACTGTAGCTACCCATACATGTCTTCTATACTGTGGTAAATTTTAGAATTTAATTTTAAGTACTAAAAATATGAACAATGTTTGACCGGACTGTGGTAATGAAATTTGCAGTGTTGACAGCACTGTTGCATCTTACGGGAACAATTATATTTTTGTCTAGGAAGCTTAAAATCTCGACCCGCCTTATAATTCTGAAACTAGACTCGTATACCTTCGAAAGTATGTAAGGGTTGTATCTTAATTTCTTATAGGAAATAACATTTTTTGATTTGAAGTTGGTGTATCCGTTGAAATTACTTATGGGATGTGTATGGACATGCACATGAAATCATTTGAAGAGAGTAATCAGCGTGAGTTATACGATGGCACATGAGTTGAGATGAACGATTAATTAATGAGAATGAATACAAGAGAAACGATACTAGGACCGTTCTATGGACGTGTTATTAGGAATATGCCTTGGCCAAAGGGAGGATGATACGTGGTCATAAGACGCATGGAATGATACTAGGGTTGTCCTATGGACGTGTCGCTAGGAATATGGCTTGGCCAATGGGAAGACTATGCGGGGTAATAAGATGCCCGGAATGAGACTAGGTTCGTCTTATGGATGTGTCGCTATGAATTTATAAAATGTTTAACTTAAGGCCTCGTTTGATTCACGGACTAAAATAGGTGGGATTGGTAGTCCTGGGATTAATAGTCCGGGATTATTTGTCCAGGGACTAATTTAGTACTGAATCTCACTCAATCCTTTGTTTGATTTGTGTAGCATTAACAGCGGGATATCCCGTGTTTCGGTCAATCCCATGTTTGGTTCCCCAAACTAAATTTTGGGATTAAGATCGAGTATACCCAGAAATCATGATCGAAAACCAGAATACATGCCTCATGATCCATATATGATCGAAAACCAGAATACAACCATGTATACCCAGAAAATCATTGTATACCCAGAAAATCGATGAGGCATGTATACCCAGAAAATCAGAAAATTTCATAGGGGACTTTTCACAAACACCTAGCGTGCAAAACTCCATCCGAAACCCCAGAAAACTTATCTGAACCAAAGACACAGCACCCAGACAAAACTAGTAGAGGAAGATACAGTCCAGAGATACAAACTCCAAATTCAAACTAAAATAAGAAAAGTACTGTAGAGTAGATACAAACTCCATGGATGTTTATAGTTCATTGTTGCTGTAGTTTGCTTCTGGAAAGATACCCATAATCTTGAAGGCGTTTACATGGCTTGCAGCCTCAGAGAGAAAAGAAGTTCGAGAGAGAAAGGAAAGTTCGATCAAAAAGCTCATCGGAAAAAACCCAGCCGAGGAATACAGACTCTAGATCAGGAAAACGATCTTTATATAATCGATTTTTTTTTATGTGTTTGTATTTGTATTTGATCTTCAGGAATCGAGAGAGAAAGAGAGACGATGGAGAGGAAGAGGGGGAGCGGCGGACAATGTAGAGGAAGAAGACGACCTAAAAGAGGAAGAAGACGACCTAAAATTAAAACGATGGCAATTTTGTAATAAGTGTTCGACAAACACGTGAGATTTTTAGTCCCGGATAACTTAGTCCCCCCAATGGGATTACACAGTACCTACCATATAAGATAATTTATGTACCGGGATTACTCATCCCAGCTACTTTTGTGGTAACCAAACAAGGGATTAGGCGGGATTGGACCCGTTTAATCCTATCCCAGGTGCATAGTACCCGAATCAAACGAGGCCTAAATGAATTGATGACACAACGAATTGAGTGAGTTTGACACATGTGAGATATTGGGTACGTATCGGGTACGATAAGATGGTAATAAGGGAATCTAGTGGCTTAATAGGGGATAATTCACTCCAATGGGTTCTCATATGTCTTTTGTATATTATTATGTGATATCCTTGCTTATTTCTGTCTTGCACTTCCATTTCATTTGCATTTAGTTTTGGTAGACTTTTCTCCACTAGGCAACTGAGCTCACCCTAACATTTTCAGATAATCAACAAGGTTTATGAGGTGGGTGCTTGTCAAGTGTGCATGTTTTGAAAGGCACATATGAAGAAGCTATTTCATCATCTTGTAGAATTCATATATATATTTTTTAAAGACAATTCTGTAAACCTAAGTTTAATGTAATGCTTTGAACATTTGGAAATGATGTACAAATTCTTTATGACCTATTCACTATAGATTTGGGGTATGGGTATTCGGTTGACTTGTTTGTGTTTTGACTAAAATTTATGAATAACTTTGTCCTCATGAGAGAAGCTTGGACTTTGACTATGAATATGTCGACTTTTCTTTGGAGAGGTCTTATTATTTATGTTCAAAATTTGAGGACGTGACAGCTTTTTTCCCTATTGCGTTTATGAGTCTCACGCATGGTTATTTGTTGGTCCTTGTGGCGAAAAATTATTTTATCGTTCATGTGGTGCCCCAATGCCCTTATTTTTCATTTATTTATATGAAACCCAATTAATAGTGTATGGACCACACGAAAATGAATGGTGAAAAAAGGTGTTGGTGGCAATGCCTAAAGGCCATAGATACTCCTAGGGGCAGAGCCAGGATCTCAGGTTACCGGGTCAAAAATTAAATCTATATACAAGTTATTTTTTCTATTGGCTTATGCAAAAAAAAAAACTAAAGAGGTCAAGTATAACATAGATATAAAATGATTGATACATATATTTTTGCTTTATAATTGGTCCCAATGACTTATTATATTTCAAAAATAATGTACGATAGCCTCATTGTAATACTATAAATTCTCAAAAAGAGGGGGAAAAAAAATTGAGATTTCTATGCAAAATTTGAGGGGTCAAAATTGCAAACTTGGATTGGATGGGAGTTATTTATATAAATTTCGTATGAATATTTCAACGATTGGTTCACTGGAAAAAGAAAAACATAAATACTATCAACATTTATATGAAAATGTATTTGAGGATTAGAACTTAGAAGTCATTGATCAAATCCTTAACCCCAAGCTTCCGAAGAAAGCTTAGACCTATGTAAGCCGCAGGAACTCAGCTTCCAAGAAAGCTCAGAGACGGAACAAAGTACGTTTCCGGAAGCTCTCAAAACAGATGCGAGTAAGTCCTGAACTTGGGCAACACTGCATTTTAAAGGCTTTATTTACTTACCTAACATATTTTTGAATATCGGCCCATACGTACCGTATCGGCCGGTTCGTCTCGAGATTTAGAAGCTCCAATACGGATATGTACTGTATCGCATTGCCTGATACAACAAAAAAGCTAAAAAATTCACGACCGCTACTTGATACACCGATTTTTGCAACGTATCGTTTGATACGCTGGTTACCGATACACCGGTACCGCGACCGATACGATATTTATAACTATGTTACCTAACATCTAAAATGTGAGAATGAGGGATACTTTATTATGGAACAGTTTGTGGTTCAAAATGGTCTTTGGTAACCCGTTACTTGTTTCCGTTGAAATGGAATCATTCTTGGTTTCAAAATTCAAACTGTTCAAATAGTCGCATTATAGAACTACAATTTTAGTTTCATTTAGTTGAAGAAATTTGTCGTGCTAATATTACATGGAATAAAATTTTCCAGCTTAATTTTTGTAAGAACGAAAAAGGCATCATAATTGATGATTGGTTTTAAGAGAGATGGAAAAAGGCGGTTCGATAGAACCTTACGGAATGTCTTTAACTCATTAATATCGGCTTCTGAGCAGTTGACTTGCAAACCAGCCGGTGATGTTCAACCTCAGCCGTGTTGACAATTAATGGTCCAAATTATAGAAAACATCATAAGGTAAGAGGCGAATTTAAACTATTAAAAACACTTTTGGATGACTGCGATTACACAAACTGTCCTTTGCAGTTCAAAAGAAAAAAAGATGACAGAATCACAAGCTACAAAATGCACTTGCAAATAGCCGACAGTACACTGCATATGTAGTTCTTCAATAGATTTTTGTAAAAGTAATTTTACGAGATTTTCATAAAATCCTCCTAAAATCTACAGGAAAACCACTACATTTTATCAGTTGGAAAAACAACTCTATTTTATCACCCCTCCATAAAATATTCATTTTATGAAATTTTCATAAAATGTACCTAAAATCTATTAGAGAACAAGGTTTATAGAATGCCATCGCATAGTCTGAAAATTACCAAAACCGGATACCCCTTTGCACATTGAAGTGCCACCATGGTCAGAATGTCTGGGTAATCACCTCTCCAAAATTTTTTAAAATCACATACATCATAGATAAAAGCTCACAAAATGCTCTATTGAACTGTTAAACTATAGTCCTGATATCAATCACTCCATAATGCTTTAGAGAATGCTTTACATTGAGAACTTCTTGATAAAGTAGAAGACATGAAGAAAAGTTTAAGTTCCTGGAGTAGCTAGCTATTGACCGTAGGGCTGTTCACCTGGCCCGTGACCCAACCATCCAACCCGTCCCGACCCGGAAAAATGCATATCCGACCCATCTGACCAGGTTAAACGGTAGGGTTCAGATCTTATTATCTGGAAATTTCACTTTCCCGGACGGGCTCGGGTTGCGAAATTTTAAATCGGTTGGAACTGACCGGACCGACAAAATAGAAAACCCTTGAATCTACTGGTGCTACTAGCGCCTCCCCCACTATACTTCGCTTCTTACTCTAACTCCTCAGTCCTCTCCCAGACCCCACTCTCTACTCTCCAATCTACACTCAGATTTTGGGTTTTACTCAAACCCATCTCTCTCTGTCTGGCAGCGGCTCAACGCCTCAGGAGTAAAACGGTGAGCTGGACTATGGAGTCACTGGACGGCGGGGTCACCACTCAGGGATGGATGGTGGGCTACAGAAGAGATCAATTTTCAGATCTTCTCTATCGCTTTCCACGACCCATAGTAGAGATCCTTGGAGGTATAAGAGAAAGAGTGTCTATGGCAGATCTCTACTTCTTTTTACATGTACACATTTGGGTTTTATGGTAGGCTGGTAGCTCTGTACCCTTTTTTTTTTTTATCAGAATCGATCTCTACTTGGTTGCCCAGAAAAATCTCTCTCTCTCTCTCAAGAGTCAACCCGTTCACCCGACCGATCTCGATCCGACACACCCGACTGCCTATTCGGTCGGAGTTGGGTGGGGTTTTCATCAATCAGGTCAATGTCAGTCGGGTCAAACCCGATCTCGATCTGAGGATATCCGACCCGTGAGCAGCCCTAATTGACAGGGTTAAAATATATAACAATTACAACCCTTGGGGATCGCTGCAACACGATCCAGACGTGACCAATTACATTGGTAGCAGCAGCTTTGAAAAATAGACAAGTAAAACGTGTATGAAAATACTACCATACCCCTTTGGCCTTTACACAGTGAAGTGTCACCATGGTCTGGGTAATCACCTATCCAAATTTTTTTGAAATCAGATACATCATGGATATAAGGTCACAAAGACACAAAATGCTCTACTGACGTGTTAAACCATAGTTCTGATATCAATCTTTCCATAATGCTACAGAGAATGCTTTACATTTTTGGGAACTTCTTGATAAAGTAGAAGACATGAAGAAAAGTTAAGTTTCTGGAGTAGCTACTAGCTAGCTATTGACAGAGTTAAAATATATAGCAATTACAGCCCTTGTGGATCACTGCAACAGGATCCAGATGTGACCAATTACATTGGTAGCTTTGAAAAACAGACGAGTAAAAAGTATATGAATAATACCACCACAAAAATGGATCAAGACGGCATGTTTAGAATTTCACATACCGCCACTAGGTTGCATAGAGGCTGTCCGAGTTTGAAATCTTTAACAATTCAATGAACGGATCATGGCAAGATGAGAAAATAAGGAATGATTTGGTAATAACATATCAACCAAGGTTTTAACGGGGCAATGTGAAAATGCTGATTTGGAGGCGTATAACTTCTCTTCTTTTTTTTTTTCCTACTGGGCCACTATAATAAATTACAAGCACCAATAGTTAGAAAGGCATAGTACATTGTAGAAGCACAACTGCCTGTAGACATTTTGAGAGTTAGTAATGGAAATAACATCTATAGAATTACGACATGTTCTACCGTGAGAAAAAATGTATGCTTACTTTTGGCAGCAGCAAAGATCGACCAACACATTTTGCATGAAGACCACATCGTGCACATCTTCTCGAATCTAAACAATAACAGCATTAGCAAGTGCAAATTTTACATGCTGATGCTGAGAATTGAAGCACTGAGAGCATCTCCTACCAATCTTCAAATCTTGAAAATGAAGAACGGAAGTGACATATCAAGAGGAAATTTTGTAATTTATACCCCATTTCCTTCAAAGAATTGCACTTTTTGGAGGGACCCATCCTTCTTTTTGTCACATTCATTCTTCAAATCTACTTTTGATTTTTCAAATTTGAAGAACCAAAATAGATTTGAAGTTTGAAGAACCAAAAGTAGATTTGAAGAACCAATTCTCCAAAAAGGAGAATGGGTCCCTCTAAAAAGTACTCCCTCCGTCCCAATTTAATAGTCCCTCGTTCTATTCTAACCGGATAAAAAACTACTTATAACTTGAAATTGGTAATGGATTTCATATTCAATATGAATCTTGTTTGATAGATCACAATTAATTCTATAAGACAATATTTTTAAAATCACGTAAAACAATATAAATTACGAGATATAATCAATTGAAAAGTGGCACGAACTCCCAAAATGGACTTTGGGACAGAGGGAGTATAACTTTTTGAGCAAAAAAAGATATAAATTACAAAATCTCCCCTTGATATGTCACTTCCATTCTTCATTTTGAAGGAAAAACAATGCGTTGGAGATGCTCTGACACACCTAATTGGTCGCCATATCTCGCAAACACATGCCATACCTAGGGAATGAGATACTCCTAGACATGCTAGAAATGCCATGTCATGAATTTTAAGCAAGGGAAACCTTGGGACCCGCGTGTCTCAAGTTAGAAACAGATGGCAAAGTATATGATATTATGGTCGCCAATTTGTAGTTTCAAAAACTTACTTTAGGGGTTCAATTATGACATTTTGAAATAAGATTGCAAATGACACATTTCAACTTGACAGAACTCGTGTGTGTATCATAGAAATGTCTAGTTTCGCGTGCTTGTGTGTATCCGTGTACGCGCTTCTTGGTCTATGAATCTATGCAAGAATTTCAACTTAACGATGAGAAGAAGAAACAACCTTTTCAATGCACAACAAACAATTATACAAAATGGAAGTCGAAGATCTTACTCGATTAAATAATATTTGACATGCATGATATTGTCAACTTTCATAAATTCGAGCTGCTTAGGTGTGTTAATCTTATTGATCTTTTATCTCATTTGGAATAACATAAAATCAAATTTAGGCATCCTCAAACCTCAACTATGACGACTTACATCTACTGAAACATACCGTGACAGATAGTATTGCCCTCAATTGCGCTATTCCATAAGATGTTTAGATGCTGTTTGTGGCTTATGATTGTAGCATTTGTTGGCAGGTTTGTTTGGGGTGATTATTACTTGGTCCTACCTCTTTTGTAGATGTATTTGAGCCATAGATTTGAGGTAGCTTCCATGAATCCATGTCTTTCTATTTCAATACATTGCGGAAGGATATGATTGACAATGGTGTGTGTGGGTCAACCTCGTTGGGGTATCCATCTTTGCAATGATGCTTTCCCATTACTATTCTCTTTCCTTGATGATTACATCGACCCACCAATAAATTCATCTATTTCACACCAAAAAAAATTTCCACAATGTCCTCCATCAACTACATGCTATCGCAATGTTTGCCTAGGGAAACAGACCACCACCTAAACCTATTTGTTGCCTGGACCCTAGGGTCCCATAGAGCGACCTTAAAGGGTGGCCCTATAGGGCACATCCGGACCGTCCATCTCCGCAATCGACCGTCAGGATTTAAATAAAACACTTCTAGGGAAGAGTTATTGGAAGATTTTTATTTAAATCCGGACCATCCAAAACACTTTTGGATAGTCTAGATGTGCCCTATAGAGCCGCCCTGCAGGGTCTCCATTTTATTTGTTGCCTTCATGCATGAAATTGTCAAAAGACACAACATGATACTTTCTCATGAGGGAAGAATTGATTGTTGCCACAGACTTTAGCTAAAAGAGCTACAACATGCCTAGTGAGTTGAATCCACATCTGTTATCTTTGCAATAAATTACAAAGTTGACTACCACACCTAAATTCTCAAGCTCATTTGTCACAACAAAGTACAAAGAACCTTTTGAATGCCAAACACCTTATAGTTACTGCACTCATAATGTTGTGAAGACTATTTACCTTTACATGGGAAAGAATACCCAAGAGAGTAACGGACTGAATAGAACGATGAAAAGTCGACTCCCGAGCTATCTCCACGCAATCTTAGAGAATTAATCCTCTCACACGATTCATCAAGTTGATATGCATACAAAGTCTTACGCGTAGAGGAAGGAATTTAACGCAAAACTTTATCTGTCAAAATTTACAAGCCACATTGTACATGTGCGCCCTTATAGCAATCTATAAAATATATACTCCTTCCTTGACTTCATAAGAGAATGTCAACCCTTTCGACACCAACTCATTCCCCCCAGCCATCTTCTAAGGCCCAACTTTAATGAGTTTGCAAATATCTCCAATAGTTAGGTGTTGTTATGAGCAATGTTTCAACAATTGATCCAACCGTCACAATTCAGTTGGTTGATATTAGACCCCAAATCAGCCAAATCGTGATATTGGACAAGTCCAAGTATTGATTCTTGTAATAAATTGCTTGACTCACACTTTTACGGACACGTGTATTTACATGTCTTTTTTTTTTCGAAAATAATATTTCGAAAATGTGAGGTAATGAAAATAAGTGAAAGTGGGGCCAATGTGTGTTTGAAGTGGCATTTGGGATTATGTGAAATGCATTTAGAACTTAAGGGGTTGTGTGTGTGCATGAGGAGGAGAATATACACGTGTTAGGGAAAAATTTTGAAAACAAAACATCTCTCTCTCTCTACTATAGCCGGCCCCTCTCTCCTCCTCCACTCTCCAAAAATTTCTTCAATTCCTTCATCAAATCCACCTCCCACACTCAAATACCTCAAGATTCAACCTCTAATTCATCAACTACACGCTATTTGGAGTTCAGGTTTCCTTGGTTTCACTTGGAGGAGGCTATATTCGGTTGGGTTGAATTGAAAGCTAGGGTTTCTCTTCTCCAACCCATTTCAAGCTTGATTTTGAGGTAGGGGACAAATTTCTACTCTCTCTAGTGGTACATTATTGATTTGTTGCATAGATCTATG
Organism: Vaccinium darrowii; assembly: GCA_020921065.1. Taxonomy (NCBI): domain Eukaryota; kingdom Viridiplantae; phylum Streptophyta; class Magnoliopsida; order Ericales; family Ericaceae; genus Vaccinium; species Vaccinium darrowii. Next base: position 21,912,138 of record CM037155.1, read on the forward strand.
TATTGGCCACAAATTTCTAGTCAATCATGATTTACACCATTAAAATGGATTTTCTTCTTGATTGTTCTTGATCTACGAATTTGGTTCTTAGATTACTCAATTGGTATATGCTTTATCCTCCCTCTATATTTATTTGTTGTTTGAAACCTCAAATTTGAGCTTGAACCATCAAAATTGGCCTTGGGTTGAAATCCCCTTCATTTGGGAAAAATTTGTCAAAAATTATCTAAAACGGCCCAGGTATCGATACGTAGCATTCTATTCACAAATTGGTGTCTAGGTATTGATACCTTCCTTCCTAGGTATCAATACCAAGTAGTCTGTTCATGAAGAGGGGTTATGGATATCGAAACCTCCCTTCCTATGTATTGATACCCTTGTGTTCCAAATTCAAAACTGCTCCCTTTGGTTCCCAGTTGACTTGTTTGGTTTTGTACTCAATATAGTCATATCGTACACTTCATTGTGGGTCGAAACACTCCTTCCTAGCCTACCTTGGTATGATTGATGATATATCATGGTCTCCCAACGTACTTTTGACACATGAAATCCTATGGTAAGCAACAAGGCACGTTACTTGAATGAAAAGGAAAACGTTTGTGAATTGGACACTTGAGGGACACTTGATAACTTTAAAATGATAATGTGAACTTTGACAAGGGTGAACGGAGCCCACAAAATTCTCCAGATGGATAAATTCCCTATTTAAATAAGAGATTGACATTGTGAATAAATGGTTAATGTGGTAATAAACGAAAGATAAGCCAAGTTGGTATTAATGTGACACGAGACACGCTTGAGATGGGATAATGGATAGTGAAAGAGATGGTAGGACACTAGGGTACTTCGTAGACACTTGATATGCATTCCAATCATTTGTGATGTACTTTGATCATGCAGTCCTCGTCTCTCATGCACATATCATTCTTTATACACCTAGCGTTAATACAAATGTTTTCTTCTTGGGCTAGTGAGCTCACCCTATCATTTTTAGGTACTCAATGAGGAGCATGAAGTGGATGCTTTGCACGTGTGCATATTTAGAAAGCTCACTGAGAAGAGTTATTTTATCATCTTGGGAACTCTATATTTTTGAAAGGTGATCTTGTCACTCCTTACTTATTGAAATCTTTTGACTAATTGGGAAATGATGTAATAACTTTGATACACTTATTACTTATGTATTTGGGGTACAGATACCCGTTGATTTAGACATTTGTAAAACATCGACTTATGGGAATGGTTTGGACTTTGGCTTATGGAAATATTGACTCTTATTTGTGGAAAGCTCATTATTTATTTAAGTTATAAATTTGAGGACGTGACACACTATGACATGGAGGAACAAGGAAAATTACGTGGTTCACTAGCTTCTATGTCGGTACTTAAAATTGAAAATGTTTGAACTCCATATGGACCATCCCCAAAAGGAACATTAGACCTCAAATTCCAAATCTCTTAGGAGCTGTCCACGAATTCATTTAGCCAATATATTAACCTTAGAAGCACGGATCTCTTAAAATGGTGTCGCTCCCACCTTGGGAGCACAAGCTTAGGAGCCCGCTTCCATTGAGATAGGAGCCCAGTCCTTACGAAGATGGGAGCTTTTGTACGAGCCATATATAGAAAAACAACAATGTATTACTTAGCTTTATAAATAGGTCTTCTATTTAACTCATATATAGCCATGCCATAATATCATGAAAAAAAACCCATAAACTCTACCACTAGCCTATTTCACACATTAAGGTGGACTTGGCCCATATTTTTACTCCTTAAAGTGATTGTAGTTTTAAAGTGGATATTCTATGCTAAATTAGTATTTTCGTAGCATATGTAAGTGATCTTTTCTATTTTCCCCCACTCCCTCTCTTTTGCTCCCGTTTCCTCTCCTGCACCCACTCCCACTTCATGCAACTAAGATATTGACCTACTATAACAAAAGTAACTGTGAGCATTTCTAAAGAAACTAAGAACCAAAGGACCTATCGTAATCAATGTGATATAGCATGGCAATGGATATATATACACATAGAAAAAAGATAAGCGAAGGTACTCAACACTAAGTAGACCTGTGAACCACAATAGAGGCCCACTAGATAGTTTAGACATAAAAGGGCAAGAAATGAAAGTGCATTTGAATTATTAGGAACATATGCAAGCTAAAAGTCCCCAAGACCCAATCGATAAGGGCCCATTCTCGTTACAAGTTTACAATAAGAAAATAAGAAGATCACAAAATAAACTAGGTAGTAGTTAGTCATCCATAGTTAATTTCGTTAATGGTTTGTGATGGCGCAGTGTTAAAACTAAGCAAATAAGTAAAGCAACTAGCCAAACCAACTTATTTGTTTATTTTCTTAAGATCAGTAGATAAATTATTATTACAAGTTGGACTTCTAAGACTAAAGACTGTATGTGCATAGATATTTTCAAAAAAATAGAAAGCAATAACACTTAAGCAGGTAGAAAAGTAATCTAATGTTTCGTGGATCTATCAATATTTGTAAAAGTGCTTATGTCAAAACCTCGACACTTGAATAAAGACACAGAATTTGTGTTAGACAAGTTTAGTAGGACAGTAACAAGGCAAGCATACTTTACATATTTTACAGTTCAAATTTATCACGAGTTATGCGTTGGACTCCTATAATAAGGAAAAGCTCTAATACAAGTTAACACCATTTAAGTAAGCAAATAGAAATTATTTGAGAAGAATTTTAACAATCTAGCGTGTTTCTGTATCCTCGAAATGAAAATTAGATAGATTAGATATACTTAGTCATGTACCGACCGACACCACACCTCCGTCAATCTATCACACAATATATGGAGTAATTTCCAAATATTCATTGAAGTAGGACAATAACAAGGAAAGCATACTTTACAGTTCAAATTTATCATGAGTTATGCATAGGACTCCTATAATATGAAGGAAGAGCTCTAATACAAGTTAGCACCATTTAAGTAAGCAAATTGAAATTATATGAGAAGAATTTTAACATTCTAGCGTGTCTCCGTATCCTCAAAATGAAAATTAGATAGATTAGATATACTTAGTCATGTAACCGACCAACACCCACACCTCAGCTAATGTAACACACAATATAATTTCCAAATCACCATTGAATTTTTGTTTCAACCAATACTCCCCACTTGTTCTGTGAATGGCAAGGAACTACAAAAACCTACCTACAAAATGGGGAAAAGAAGCATGAATACTTGCTTGAAATTTGTAGGGCATGCCATGAAAATAATTTGTAATGGCGCACACATTTATTTCCTAGTAGCTAAGATCACTAAATAGAAGATTTCACACCAAGAATTTCAGATCAAAGATACATAAGCACTTAAAGCTTTAACAAGATAAACTTATAATTCCATCAAGATAAACTGAAACTTAAAATCCAGGTTCTGACAATTCTATATACTTATCAAGATTCAAGTGCTTGAACAAATGCGGCAACATAATTCGTCCAATTAGACAAGAAGGTTCTGGAAAATAATACCTTCAAATTACGCCAGGTTTTCCCGTCTTCTTCTGGGCAGATCTCCTCTATACCAGAAACTGAACCTTTTCTGCTAAACAAAGACATGCAGAAAGAGAGAAGAACCAAACAAGGGTTTCTTCCAAGATATTTGTGTGACCAACAATGAAAACGATACTCACACTATCAGACTATTGGACAAGTAAAGGAGAACTAAAACAGCCATGACAGCACTCAAACAAAAGTACACCAAAACTTTTAGTCCACAGAAATAAATTGCAGATTAATCATAAATGAAAAATAATTTAAACTTTAAGGAGCGGAAAACCCATATAAACTGAGATTGTAAGCAACAATGTTATTCAGGCTACAGATTGAAGTGAAACCAAACTCCATTTCTAAAAATATTGTTAATTAATAGCATGCGCAAGAGTAAAATAAAGAAAAAGAAAAAAATGAAGATGGCTAAAGGAACAAGAGAGAGAGATGGGGGATTTTGTGGAGGACCATTCTATGTAGATGCACAGTAATTAGGGTTAACGTCTCAAAGAAAACCCATCAAAAGTCACGCTTTTCATCTTTGACTTGATATACATAAGATTTCAGTTGTACCACAAAATAGGACATATGTATATATATATATATATATATATATATATATATATATATATATATAGAGAGAGAGAGAGAGAGAGAGAGAGAGAGAGAGGCACTGCAAGATGACAGAGAGATAAGTGAGCACGCAGGAGCAATGGCATAGACGCTTATACCAACGTGCCTCTGTGTGCTCACTCTCTTCTGTCACTTTTCTTTAGCATCCCATAAACAGATGATGGAACAGGAGAAAAAATAAATAAATAAAGCAAAAGATAAAAACAAACAAACCATTTCAGATCTGAAATCAAACGGTGAAAGCCCTATAAGGAAAGATACCAAACTCTGAACAAGCATGCTCCAAATCTGCACTTGCTATGAACATAGCGGCTGGATTTAGGGTTTGCTCCAAAGACTAGAGAAAGCCAAACCCAAGTCGAAGAATTTCTTTTTTGTTCTTCAATCACTCTCTCTCTCTCTTGCATGCAGCGAGACAAACAGGTGTCGGTAGGACGCATAGCGATCCTAGTCTCCACAAATGAAACAGTGCCGACGGCCTGCAAAGAATCAATGTAGGGAGAGAACGCTAATGGACAGAGAAATTGGGGCTCAGCTTGGAGCATCTCCGACCCTACACTCTTTACTTTGCCTAGCAAAAAGAGTAAAACAATGACAATACCTATTTTGCCTAGGCACTTTTCCGCCAATAAATTTCAACCATACTTCCTATTTTTTCTCTCTAGTCTTTTTTTTATGAGAGCCCTTGTGGAAGCTGGATGGATAATCTTAGTTAATTTTAATTTTTCACTTTAATAAACACTCCTTGCATTCCAATTTGCTTATCCCTTTTGAGAAATGATGATTTTAAGAAGATAAGTAATGATGACATTCAATTTCAAATTGAGAAGTATCAATTGTCTGGATTACCTCTATATTCATACTTTTGACCACAATCGTTGTTATTAACTGGAGATAGTTTGTGAAATCTAAAAAATTTTCCTTTGACTTTTCAAGAGGGACAAATATTTTGGGACATCCCAAGATGGAAAGAATGATAAACAATTTGCTTGTCCCTCCTTCCCATTTTAAATGCTCCATACGGGAGACCGTGGAACTTTGACCTCAAAAAATAAAATATTTTCAGAATTAATTTATATAATTTTTTTGCACCGCTCAAAAGATCTCAATGATTAATTTCAAACAGTGTAAAATAGTTTGAAAAAATATTTTCGTAGGGACATTTAAAAAACCATTGAGTATTATGTTTCGCTTTTTTACGAGTTCATTTTCATTAAACAAAATTCTTCTTCCGTTGAATAATATTATTTATCAAAATTTGGATGGAAAAATAAATTAAGTTTTCAAAAATGTTTTTGAAAAAAGGGTGCCAACAAATTTAATATTATTTGGTAATACTATTAAATACTAGCAAAGAAATTAAAAACATGAGCTACAAAAATGGATGGCAACAGGGTAAACGGTAAAAATGTACTCCTCCGTCCCAAATTATTGGTCCTACTTTGGGAATCCAACTTTTTATGAAAACTACCAAAAAAGAAAAGAAGTACACACTTTTCTTTGTTAACTTTTTAAAGTGATCATATGTTTTGGGACAGCCAAAAAAGGAAAGAAGGACCAACAATTTAGGACGGAGGGAGTAAATAGTTGGAGATAGTAGTTAGGCTTCTTTGTTCTATACCAGTGGCTAGTGGAAATGCACAAATGCAAAATACATAGTGTAGTAAACTAGACGTCCGGGTCAGCCTGCGCCTAATTCGACTAATTTCGGGCCCTTGGAGGTAATGATCGGGCATAACTCCCAATCGCCCCAAGAGTTTCTTGGCAAGGGGAATTGAACTTGAGACTTTAGGTGGAAGCAAACCCCTAACTCGCAAGACAAGACCACTTTGCTAATCCCTTAGAATTAGTAAAAAGCCCCTTGGAAGACCGATTTTTGGGTTTGACTACCGATAATAGTCAATGGGATCCAATAGGTAATAGGCTTGGAGATGCTCTTACCCCTCCATATCCCTCATCCGCCAAACTTGTAAAGACCCGTAAATTTAAAAGGTTTTTTGAAATAAAAATGGGAAATATGGTGAAATTGCATTTAAATGTGGTCATGTGGGTTAATATGAGGAGTTTATGTGTTTGGGTCTCAATTGTGACACAATTGGAGTCGAAGGGGTGTGAGTGTGTTTGCGACTATATAAACCATGAGAGAGAGAGAGAGAGAGAGAGAGAAAGAGAAATCACTTCTCTCCCTACTTCCATGATAGTTGGCCCCCTCCACCGTCTCTCTAAATATTTCTCACTTCTCCACCCAAATTCACCCTCCTCAATCAAACCCATTGTAGATCCACTCTCCTACAAGCATTCTCACATCATTTGAAACTCGGGTTTCGTTGGAAGCTCATTTTTCAGTTGGATTCAAGATTTGGAGTTAGGGTTAGATTTGATTTTTCATTGGAGTTAGTTGGAGCACAAATATTTGAGTTAGGGATTCTTTCTACTCATTCTTAGTGTTTATATAGTGTGTTGATGCATAATCTTGGCTTGAAATCATCTATTTTTGATTGGGTTGAAATCCTCTAGAAATTCTAAATATCTGCAATTCTTTGATTGGCTCTCTGCATTTTCCATCCGGACGGTTTTCCTTTAAAACTCAGTGGGCTATTTTGTTGTTTTGGGTAGCTTGTTTAACCTTCCATTGGCCACCGATTGCATAATTCGTCGATATTATTGTGATAGCCTTTGTTATGGCTTGAAAACTTGTTGAACTATCTAGTAACTTCTAAATTAGCATCGTTGATAAACATTCCGAATATGACGGCACTTATAACAACACATGTGTTGCGCCCAGAATTTTCCGCTGCGAGTGTTTCTCCCAATTTCGGGAAAACGGCATGAGAGAACACTTGACAAAAATGTGACGGTTGAATTAATGAAATTTTGACAGCTGTGACTTGCTTTTCAAAAATCAGAGTCACCACTTAATAATGAGTTCGGGTGTGTTAAGAGGTTGTTTGGGAGTCTTTATTGGCTTCTCATTTTTTTATTTTCAGGTTTTGGCTATTTGGCAGCCTCTGTATAGAACATGTTCTACGAAAATGAGTTTTTCAATTACATGTTTAGGAAGTAGAAGCCAAAAGTTGGTTGGGAGGAGCTTTTTGACTTCTCATTTTCTACTTTTCCCATTTTATTAACAAAAAGCTCTACAAATACATTCTGCACATATCTCACAAACACTACTCATGTTGCAAAATGTATTCTGCACATTTCTCCCAAACACTCCTACCAGATTCAAAATACATTCTGACCATAATCCTAAAAGCCAAAAAGTCAAAAAGTTGAAAATGAAAAGCTAAAAATGAGGCTCCCAAACACCCTCTAAGTCACCCCTTAAAGATACTTTATGAGAAAAACATCTTTAGAAAAATATTTGGGCAATTTTTGCCTTTTTTGATCTACGAAACCAGAAAACAGGTTCGGGGATTTAAAGTTACGAGTATGGAAGGTGTTAGGCACCCTACATCGCCCTTTCGGTACTTCTTTTTCAAAATTAACCCTTTTTAAAATTATTTCTAGCCGAGAGAAATAAAAGATAGAGAAAATCTCTACAGAAACAGAAACCCGATCGTATAGACGGCAAAATGGCGAAGGCGGATCCTGCCGCCCATACCCTCGTTTCCATTGGCAAGCTTGAATGATCTTGGAGATTTTCTAAGTCAATTTGCATTGAACTAGTTAATGAAAAATACCTGCGATGGCATGTTTCATTTAAGACACCAAACGCGGACTACTGAATTTGACGGGGGCTGGGATCCTCAGTTCAATATGAATTAACTTCGAACATTTCAAAACTAATTTATATTGGACTAGTTAATAAAAAATGACCACAATGGCATATTTCATTTTAGACACCAGGCGCGGACTACTGAATTCAACGACGTTTGGGATCCTCAGTTCAATATGAATTAACTTTGAACATTTCAAAACCAATTTATATTGGACTGGTTAATGTAAAATGACCGCAAGGGCATATTTCATTTTAGACGCCAAGTGCGGACTGCTGAATTCGACGATGCCTGGGATTCTCAATTCAATATAAATTATTTTTGAGCAAAATAAATTATTTTTGAGCAAAAAGGTCGCAGCGACAATTCCAGGGTAATACCTAAACTCCATGGCCTTTAAAGATTTCCAAAATAAATTTATATTGAAGTGGCTAATGAAAAATGCTTGTAAGAGCACGTTTCATTTCTGATACCAAGCGCAGACTACTAAATTTGACGGCGCCTAGAACCCTCAATTCACTATAAATTAGCCTCGGATGAGGGAAATAAAAATCGATTTGCATTGATTTGGATAAATGAAAAATGCACGAACATGCAAATCTCATTTTTTATACCGATAGCGGAATACTGAATTCGACGGCTGCCGGTATCCTCAATTCAATGCAAATAGACTTTGAACTAGAAGAGGGGATATTCACATCTCAGATTATTCTAAAAAATAATAATAATAATAAACATGGTGACAATAAAAAAAAAAAGAGCATAAATATCCTTTTTCCTTCCTTGCGAATCGAACTCATATTGTGGAAACTAGAATGAATCATATTCCTGGCATTTGGTGACTGAGTCCTCCGATTGCCAATGATATTGGATCAGTTTCCAAGATATGAATTTAATTCGGATAAAAATTTGTACCGCAGAATCTAGAATGGGTCATGTTCCTGGCGTTTGGTGACTTAATACTCTGATCGCCAATAGGATATTTACGATAATTCGAAAATTGGCGGATACTGATAACCATACAACAATTTTCGAATTACCGGAATGAAATAAAATTTATTTTTGGTAATTCAAAAATAGGCAGATATCAATAACCATGCAACGATTTTCGAATTACCAGAATAAAATGAAGATTATTATAGTAACATGAAAATGACTTTATTACCTTGATGATTTCGGAATTACAATAAAGGTGAAAGACAATGTTTAGCAAAATGGAACCATAATCCAAGATAGCAATATTTGTTTTGCTATCGTGAACTATGCTAATATTACTACGAACAAAATCTTTCTTCAGCAAAATTGGACACCTCCTCCAAGCTCTTGAATGTTTTACTCACGAAAACATAAAAAGAAACTAAAGGAAAAAAAAAAGAACAAAACCTTAGAACTTTGATGAATCTGTAGAAGATTTTGAGGAATCAATACACGTGCTGACTCTTGGGAAAATTTCCCTATAGATGGAACCTTGAGGGACCCTTAAACCATAAACGAAAAAGAACAACTAATGTACGGATAAAACTTGAACTTTTGCACTAATGAAGCTAACAAGGCACCATGGCTGTAGGGAAAATTTTCATGCCTTTGACCCCTCTCCAAATCCTCTCCTTTTTCTTCCCCCGAATGCATGTACGGCAAGCCTATTTATAGGCAGTGATTGGGGCGGTTAAAGGGTTGCGACTAGTGGTGTGGTTGGTTGGCCGTGGGGTTGCGTCTATAGTCGCAACCCTGGGTTGCGTCTGTAGACGCGACCTTCTTTGTACGGCCCAATTCACATCCGTCAGTTTATATTCTGGCCCAATGGACTCCATTGCTTAATGCCTAAGTACTTCCCCGAAAGCCGCAATATCCCTTCGCATTTCAAAACATGTACGGCCAGTGCCGGCCCCGACGTTTGGGTTGCCCAAGCCCAGCTTCAATCTTGGTTACCACTTATTACTAAGTTAAAAAAAAATGACGTGCAATTTAAAATAAATATCAAGGTTACATTATATTTTTTAGCTTGAACATTAGAAATCAATGATCAAAATGTAACTCCAGTTATTGTGTTTTATAATTAGCACGATCTGACTCAAAGAAAACTTTTATTATATTTTCTTAAGCAAATTCTACAATTGAGTCATCGTACTAATTTATCCAATAACTCGTTTTCAATTGAGATCGTAGCCAATTCACTTAATCTCTCTTGTGGCAGGATACTACAAAAAGTACCATATGTGTTTTTATCTATGATTTGTGTGAAAGTAATAATAAACCGTGTTAGTTCGCTTACTTTTTTTCCGTATTTTTTACCATTGTTTTTTTTTAAAGCTAATATATGTAAGAAAATATCACTACATTATTGTTGTGTTAAATGCAAAATCTCTAACAAAGTAGGAGTAGTAATTGTAACGTGGTTTTGGTATAATCATGGACTGGGAGGGGAAAAAAGGAGCAAATAACAAAAATAGAGGGAAAAAGTGAAATAGAAGTCTGAAAAATGCCGAAGTTTAGTAAATAGAGAAAAGAGGGGAAATAAAAGAATTAAAGTGGCCGCCAAGTTCAGTAAATAGAGGAAAAAGTGAAACAAAAGACTAAAACTGAAAGTACTGCAAAAGAAAGCGTAGGATTCGAACTCCCAATCCCACGGATATTTGGCAACAACGCGGGCCACGGAACCAAACTGGTTCTTTGATTATGCATTTCAAACTTTATCATACTTATTACATACAACGATTTTTTTTTTTTTTGGTTGCCCCTACGTACCCAGGGGGTTGCCCAAGCCCGGAGGCTTGCGGGGCTTACCCCAAGGCCGGCCCTGTGTACGGCTGCCCCTTCGAACACCGAGACGCATACGGCTGCCTTTTTGAGACGTGTATGGCTATCCTTCCGAACTCCGAAACATGTACGGCTCATCGTCCTTTTGAATTTCGCAATGTCTATTCGAACCTCGCGATGCCTTTTCAAATTTCACGATACCCTTTCGAACTGCGAATTATTGCTTTTTGAAGTATTTTTTCCGTGTCCTGCTTTACCCGGAGCGGCAGGGCAAAAATGGGGTGTCAACAACATGTATGCTTGACACTTGACACCGTTGTAAAAAGGGCCTCATGGGCATGTTTTGAACGAAATGGTTAATATTTTGAAAGGACATTGATAGGACACTTGGTGTTTTTAGAAAGTGGAGTACTTGGTTTGAAAATGGGTTGTCGTTACTAGGGTCACCACTGCAACCCTAGGCATGGGCTACGAGACCTGTGAATCTCAGCAGAGGGCTACGAGGTCCTACAGTATTTGGGACCCAAAATTACCAATATTGAAATGTGGCTAACAATGGTTTTAGAATGAAAGATAAAATTGGATGAAAAATGTTTAAGTGGACACTTAGGATTTACAAAAAGGGTTTTCATTTAAGCTCGAGCACTACTAGAATAATTGATAAAGATCACACTAAGAAAATTTAAAAGATTACGGTTTTGATGAAACCGTGATAAAGAAATGCAAGGTGAGTTTTTAACGTCACTTTGCTAATGAAACCGTAGTGATTAATCACAATTATCACAGGTTTAAAAGAATTCTGATTATGATTGCTTAATTTAATCACATTTTCCTACAAGTGTGATAAAATGTGTTTATTTTTACCATGCTTTGTTACAAGTGTGATAAAATGTGTTTATTTTTACCACGCTTTGTTACAAGTGTGCTAAAATGTATGTATTTTAACCACGCTATGTTTCAACCGTGATAAAAAAAAAACTTTTTTATCACATTTTTTTTTACCGTGATAAAATGTGTTTCGCATATTTTAAACACTTCGATTACAAGCATAATAAAATGTATTATTTTCACCACAATTTGTTACGACCGTGATAAAAAAAAAAAAACTTTTTTATCACAGTTTTTCCAACCTTGAAAAAATATGTTTGCATATTTTAATCATACTTCGATTACAAGAGTGATGAACTAGTAAATGCTTTATTGTTTATTTTAGGTTTTTTTTTTTAAATTTTGTTACCTTATGCATCACTTTTGGTGACGAAACAATTGTTTGTCGACCAAAATATGAGGTTAGTCGCCAAATTAGAATCTGGTAGAGACATAATGACGACAAAAAATGTTAGTTGCTAAAGAGAAAATATGTCACTAACTAATTTTTGTTAGTATCTACTAAATTACTAGGTGTCACCAAAGGTTAGTCTACGGCAACCAAATTTACGTCGTCGATTGTATAATTTCTATATATTAAAATATTATAATGTAATGTAATATAATATATTTTATGTAATGCAATATATATTTTATGTAAAATATATTAAATATTTGTTGCAATATAAAAGGGAATAAATGAAAAGATAATACATATACATACGTTTTTGAAAATGTGACATGAAGACTTGGGTAACCTAGTGGTTGGGTGTTAGGATAAGAAGTGGGAGGTTGGAGGTTCAATTCTTAGCAAATGCACGTTGGGATAAGAAGTGGGAGGTTGTGGAGATGATGCCACGAGGCACGTCACATTAAATACGTATAACACGTTTTTATGTCCAAACTGTGATGGTATAGTTAATCCAATCACGGTTTTTTATCCAAACCGTGATGGAATAATTAATTTAATCACGATTTTTTGAGCAAACCGTGATTGTATAGTATTTTTAATCACGTTATTTGTCCAAACCGTGATCTTAAAACTAATTTCATCACAGTTTTATCTTCAAACCGTAATAATATTGTTGATTTAACTACGGTTTGCCGTGTAAACCGTAATTGTGTAATATTTTTAATCACGTTTTTTTGTTCAAATCGTGATCTTTAACAATCTTTAACCACGGTTTGTTGTCCAAACCATGGTCTTATCTTGTTTATCATCACACATTATGTGTTTCCATATCAGTTTGGATTTACATTTAATTAATCACAGACATCAACCGTGGTTGAATCTTGAAGACTTTTAATAACGGCTCCATCAACCACGATTTTAAAACCGTGATTAAATTATAAAGATCACAGTTTTTACCCGTGATCTTTTAAGTTTATTGTAGTAGTGGAGGATACTTACATTCTCAATAGATCGTATTGTTGTATCTCATTCATTGCTCTACTTGAGTTACATTACGTACTATCGTGCTCATCTCATCTCTGATGCATTTAGCATTTGTAGAGAATATTCCTACTGTGCTAGTGTAACTTACCCTATCATTTTTAGATATTACCCACGGAGCATAAGTTGACGTGCTTGGAGTGCACATGTATTGATTGAAAAACATACATGGACGAGTTGTTTTCTTATCTCATGAACTTCATTTTGGGAGATAAATTTGTAACTCTACTATTTATTCCTTTTGACTCGGACAAATGTAATAACTTTAACCTTTTTAGGCATGTTTTCTCATGGAACATGGGTACCCTATTTAGACTTGTTATCTGTTATGAACATTGGACGTTGTGAGATGACTTTTTGATGATTATGTAATGAGTTATCAAATTAATCGATTGAAAAACATTTATTTTATTATGTTAAAAAACGAGGGCGTGACAAAACCCCTCCAAACTCCTATTTTTGAGTTATGACCAACAACGATGATTCAAACCATTAATCTCATTCTTCTCCATTATAATGCCATTTGGAAAAACATTCAACTCGATCAGCCATTGATAAATGCATAAAAATTAGTATAAAACTAATAGCTCATGTTCTAAATTTTGTGAACCGCCCATTTTATACAATTTTTTCATATGTTTGATCAAGCTAAATTTTTAGATATATGTTTGAGTGCAATTTTGTTCACCATGGCTTTGTTTACCATCAGCGAGTGTATGCTCATTCTGTAACGACCCAAATTTTTGCTAAATAAAAATTTCGTTTATAAAAATTGATTTTTCATATTTTCTCTAATAAATTACTTAAAGTTATTTTGGTAAATACTATTTTTGGTTCAATAATTATTTTTGTGCTAGTATATTGATACTATCATTAGTACCACTAGATTTCTACTAGATTCCTACTAAATTTCTTTCCATTAATTCTTAGATTTTCCTAGGAGATTTTAGTCATGTGTATGAAGGCTTTCTTGAAATACTTAGTCACCAAGTATACTTGGTCACCAAGTATAAGTGCATGTGCAAAATTCCTCAAAATCTTGGCATTAAAATGGTGGCACATGGGGGGGGGGGGGGGGGGGGGGGGGAAGGAGTGCCCAATTTCCTCCTATAAAGAGAGACCATGTGCTCTCATTAACAACCTAGGTTCTACTAGATTTAGGTTGTACCCTAGCCAACTAGTTTTGAGTCTAATTAATGCATATGTGGGTGTGTAAACTAGAGCCTAAACCCTAGATACTTTGTTTGTAACGCCCCAAAAATTGGGTACGTTAATAAATAAATTGCAAAATTATTTAAATAAAATACCAACTTCATTAAAAAAAAATCCAAAGAATACTTAATAAAAAAATTTTTTGCGAAAATTAAAAGTAAACTAACTTATTACAACTGAAATAAATTGAATTCGAACACTGTCTGAAAAACTTAAACTATTCAAAAAAATCCAATGGAAATAAAATGACAGAGCCATCTAGCTAATTCTACTGATAAAGTCATGGGTCCGCCACTTGATTCTCATCTAGCTGCTCCATCGCCTCATAATCAACAGGCAACTCCTCATCTCCTTCTATACCTGGCGTTGGGGACACCAGGACCACAAAAAGTAGCACCGTGAGTGGTAAAATTACACTCAGTAGGGCGCCCAAAGCCACCCCTTTACTAAAGTTACTCATGCAACAATTACACACATAACTGAAATTTTATTTCGAATGATATACTCAATTTTTCACGTCATTCCTCAACAGAAAGGATTCACCAAAATTTTATTAATCTCGTTCCAACTTTGAACGTATACTTTCCGTCACAGGCTTCCATCCACAGTATACCTCAGGTGCTCGATCACACAGCAAAGCCACCTCGGGGTATACTGCGCACAGCCCACGATTGATCACCCATTGATCAATCTCTATCTAGCATCGATTCCCACCCACAGTATACTTCCAACGCCCGATCACACAGCAAAACTACCTAAAAGTATAAACTGCGCATGGCTCAAGACCCATACCAGACAAGTCCCAACCCCAATATCGCAATTAAATCCAATCACTCTTAAACTTTAACATTTCGATCAATAAGTACTTAACAATTGGGTTCATGCATCACGTGAGTCATTAATCACATAAGTCCGACATAACGACAAAAATAAAATAATCACAAAAAGAGAAATTTAACATAACAGGTAAAATAGAAACATTATCAATCTACTAAAAACAACAAACTAACTCCATAAATCACGAGATTTTACAGAAACATTAATCTTTACGCTACAAACAGATTCCTTGTTTTACCCGGGTTCTAAATCCTTCATTAAAGAGGTCAAAATTGGATTTTCAAAATAATCTGCAATGTGTCTCGTATTACACTACAGCAGAAACTTTGAAAAATCATATAAAATTCTACGTAGCTCGGATCGAGACGAGTTCTATATCAAAGTTGCTTAACTTTTCAAGATCTACAACCTTTTAGTTTTGAGTGTTTCCTGAATCGACTCGAAAAAGACCCAAAACTGACAAACAGAATACAGTACCCACAAACCCGATTTTTCAACGTCAAACTTTCACTACCCATTCGATAATGATCTAGTTTTCGGTGTACAAATTTTCTACACTTTTCCACATACACACTAACTATAAAAATAGTAACTAAAGTAATGGTTAGGTTTAGGAATCCCTACCTTTCTTCCGACAAATTTAGCACGTGCAAACGAAACAGTAAGATTGAAGAATCACGACTCCAGAGAAAAATCTGTAAAAATGATAATTAAATATCCGCGTGAGTAAAAGAAAAATATACTCCGCGAGAGAAGAGAGAAACTTATCAATGGTGTAGGAGATATGATTTAAAGAAGTGAATTTGTGTGAGAAAAAAATGAGAGAGAACCAAATGAAGGAAAAGAAAAAAGAAGAGAAAAAAAATATATACATATGTTACCTGGGAATTAGAGAAAGACGACAGAGAGAGTAACGGTGAAAGTGAGACTCTTTTAAGAATAAATAAGGGATTAATGATAATGATTAAGGAAGAGTTTAAGAGGAAATGGGAGAGTCTAATGATAAGAGAAAAAAAAAAATTAGATAAGGGATAGGGTAGTTAGGTTGGGATAATTATGATGGATTTTTAAAATATAAATATATATTTTTACACACTAGTATATATGCATGTAAATACATATCCCTCAACAAGATAATTATCTCATTGTTTGGATAATTAATCCTATAACTATTTATATTTATATTTGTATTTATAAATATAAATATATTTTTAAAAAAACGATCTGTTACATTGTTTCCAAGCAACTTAGGGTGCATGTTCTTCATTTATGATGAAGAATATTTACGTAACCGGGAAGTCTAGGTTTAGGTAGCTAAATAAGCACATGTCTCCTAGCTTGTTTTAGTAACCAAAAAACATCCCAAAACAAAGGTGGCCACGCAAAATTATATGCTACTTGGGACTTAGGAAATTAGATAGAATTTTCCTCCCATGAATGCCCTAAATTGCTTACTTCATAACCTAAGATTTGCTAGTGTGATGCCTTAGATTTTTAGGGTACTTGCCTAGGGATTTTATTCCCCAATTTTGGTACTTGGCATGTGCCAATTAAGGCACAATTTATTGGCCACATGGGGAGGGGAGGCCGGCCAATACAAGGGAGGGAGAGCTCATTGGTTTTGGTTATAAAAGTCCATGCAATCCCATGCACTATTCACACCAACTTAGAGCAACTTCCTCTTTTAAACCCTTTGTGTTTTCTCTCTAGTTTTTCCTCCACTGCCCAAAAATAATCCTACTACTCCACAAGTAACCACCTACTAATCCAAGTTAGTAGTAAAATTAGTAATCCAAGGTGCTCATTGCTCACCGGAAAGGACCACCTAGCTTGTCGGCTTCCGGCTAATCACTGGATATTGAGGTAGACTACTAAACCTATCTTTAATTTAGCTATTCTACTTTCAAATTAATAGGTTTGTTTATCAATATTATGCCTGTTTTTATTACTAAAAAGTGTCTTAAAGTTGATTAGTAGATTATTGATGTCAAGTTTAAACATTGTTTCTACTAGGGAGTTTCCTAAAGTGGTTATTCAAGTTATTGGAAAAACTAGTCAAGATTGAGTAGATTACTCACTCTAATCTTTAATTAGTTAGTCCTACTTTTAATTAGTAGGTTGATCATACCAAGTTTAAGCATGTTTACTACAAACAAGTCTCTTAAGTTGCTTACCTAGTTTTATTTTGGAAAATTAGAAGAGTTCTTAAAGTTATAGTAGGAAGTAGATTACTAACTTTAAGCTTTAAGTAGGTTTTCCTTCTTAAAAGTTAGTAGACTAACTACTTCCTAATCAAACGTGTTTACTACTAAAAAGTTTTTCGTAAGTTGTTTGCCTAACTTTTTATCCGGAAATTAATTAGTAGAGTTAAAAAGATAGATTGACTGAAAGTAACCTTTTCATAAAAATGCGTGGTCAATAGTTTATCCGTGTTGAGTTAGACTTTTCAAAATACATAGTCATGATGTCGACTGAAAATCAACTTTTCAAAGTTACACGGTTCAAAGGCCGATTGCTTTTCGGAAAAGAAAAATGATGAACTTTTCTCGGAAAAGAAAAGACTAATTTTCTTAAAAGTAGGAGTTAAAAGCTTGAAATAACTTTTGGTCAATCAATAAAGTTTTTCTGAGAAATTTAGACTGTTTGGGAAAGTTAGTGTATAAAAAGGGCGTTATTTTATGTGACACTTTTCATGTAGGAAAAGTATTACTCTCTCCGTTCCAAATTGCTCGTCCCTTTTGGGGAATCCAACTTCTTAAGGGGACAAAATTATTGTCACAGAGTTCTAAAATTATCCTTCAAAACTGTGAAATTTATTAAGTGGTTCTAAATTGTTTATATCTTTCAATATGGATTTCAAAAAATATGCAATATGGATCTTGTTTGATAGATCTCAATTAGTTATTTTGTACAAAGTTTTAAAAATCATGAAAAACATTATAAACTAAAAGATATATACGATTTAGAAATGACACAAATTTCAAAAACTGTGAATTAAATTGGGAGGACCAACATTATGGGACATCCTAAAATAGAAAGAATGACCAGCAATTTGGGATGGATGGAGTATTATATGAGACACATTTTTCGAAAAACATTGCATGGACACGGTTTTGGGCATGATTGAGCATAGAACATTGATCACGTCACGATACGGTTATCGGCATGAATTACGAGAAAAGATTGAATAGCTATTGATGAGAAATAGAGATGAGAATGAAAATGTGTTTTGAATAGCTCTTAATGAGAAAAGAAATGAGAATGAGAATGGGTTGATTAAATGGAATTGAATACGAGAATGCAGCCTTAACACCGCCCATCATGTTCGTGTGCGCCATGATGTGGTTGGGGTTAAGGAATACAGTAGTGCAGCGAGAGCACCGCCCTATTTTCGTGGAGTGAACTTGGTGGTTAGGGCTAAGCGTGCACAACACATAATGGGCAGACCTTGAAACGTATTGTGGGGATCAGTAAGACAAGGCAGCCAGGACTATGTACGAGTCGCAGGGTGGACGGACCTTGTGTCTTGTTAGTGTGCGCTTGGATACAAGACGGCCGGGGCCTCGAGTGGAAAGGTTGGTGCCGCCAGTTGAAAGGAGACGAAAATGGATCAATAACTTTCGAGTGGTGTGAGATGTTGACATGATTGGAAATTTGAAGAAGAATGCTGAAAATGAGAATAATACGAGACACTGAGATGAGACACTGTTTTACAGCGCACGATTACTCTGATCTGCATGGACACTCACATACTGCATCCATGATATTTTCTGTTAACAAGTCTGCATTACTTGTCATGATCATATTGTTCTAGAATTGCTAGTTAAGGATTGGGTAGTGTAGTCTACTGGGCGTTATCGCTCACGATGTTGCACTTGTGTAACCCTGGCATAATGCCATGATGTTGCTCTGCGACTCTGACTAATTATACCAAACTACAGAGATGAACAGGAGGAGTAGCCTACAGAGTAGAGCAGGATACCGCCGGGATGGACGGCCGTGCGATGGAGTAGAGAATCCTAGTCGACCCAATAGAGAATTATTGTATTTGGGAGGAAAATTTATGTAATTCCTTTTGGGTTACTATTGTAAAACTCTATTTATTATTTATGTATTTATTATTAACAAACCTAAATTTTGGGGGCGTTACACATTCTGTGTCTCACTTTGTTGATTCAAAACATTTAATTTTTCCAGATCATTTTCTAGGGGACCTTGAAAAAATTTAGCTCAATCGAGTATCAATAACTACTTCATCTAGGAATTTATTTATTTTCTTTAAAATTCTTGACTGACAATTTGAACTCGTAGATCAAATGCTTACAAATATATAATCAAGTTGAATTTTTGCATAGCCACCTAAGAAATGAATTTGATCGAAATTAATAGTTGTAATTATCGCGGTGAGATACGGAATAAGCATACCTGTTCATAATGGGTCCACAAAATTGAGTTTCATGGGTTTGGTGGATAAGGTTCGCACTGATCCCGATAATTGACCAGCTGTCTGCAAGATCTTCAAAAACCTATGTAGAAACGAAATTAAAAAATGATAGTAATACGAGTAATAATCACTTCTTGTGCTTTTTTTTCACTTCTACAAGCCACTTGGGGCTAATTATCAGTTTTTACACAATGCAAGGCAGCAAGGGGTGCATTATCGTAAATTTCCAATATTTATGTGATTTTGGTCCAGAGAAATGTTGCTGTACTTTGAAAAATTGAAATTTCATATCATTAACATTTTTTTATGTTAAAATCTTTTTCTTTTTTGCCATTTAATTACATTTTACGTAACCTTTGTTATGTACAAAAAATAACAACGTATTTGGAGACTTTTAATTACCAAAAATAAAGGAAGGACGAACAATATTTTTTAACAAGAAAACATTAATCAGTATTCCACATGGTTATTTTATTTAATGGTTATTTTATTTAATAGTCATTTCTTCCTAATTTCCAAAAAATTATCAATATAGATAGAGACTTTAAATTAAGTAAGAACAAAAAAATACGGAGTATTTCACAATATAACTTTAAAGAAATCGCTAAAAACAATATTCATACACATTTTAATACTACCATAATAAAGAAATAAGGGCAAAATGGTAAACAACCAATTCATAATTCATTTTGATTATTTATCTCTCAAACACTCGTCTTGTTGCAAAATGCATTCTGCACATTTCTTCCAAACACTTCTACCAGATTCAAAATACATTCTGGCCATAATCCAAAAAGCCAAAAAGTAGAGAATTGATATTGGCACTCCTCATTTTGAAATTGACACTCCATTTTTTTGTCTCTATTGGGTGAAGTTCATATACTACCCTTGTACTTTATAATTACATTTATCTCCCTTGCTATCAAAATGATTGAAATAACCCTTTTATTTTACTAATGAGGGAACTCCACTAATCAAATAACTTAACGCAAATCAGACAACTTAATGCAAATTTGATGCTGCATATTCCATGTTCATACTTACACTAGTAGATGAGACCATTCACATAAAACACCACCCCAACTTAAACACTTAATATGCAAATTCTAATTTAACACCAACAAATAAAATACCAAGACTCCACTTCACCAGTAGACCCTAGTAAAGAATACATACCATAATAATTAAGCTCTGTATATTAGTCAAAAAATTCTCATTAGTTCATACAATCTCAGAAAGAGAAAAAGATCACCAAATTCTATTGCTAGTTGCTCTGTAATATTTTTTTAAACTTGTAATTCTTGCAAAAAGTGGAAGCTTCTTCATCTAATTTGTGCACCGCCAAAAAACTTTATGCACCTCCACGATAATTACTCCACCCCACTAACAACTCCAGAGATCTATTGATCTCAGATTGGGCTGCAAGAAAATAGTTGGAAACGTATATAAATAGATAAGAATCGTTCGAAAAAAAAAAAAAAGGATTAGTCAAGAAAATATGTTAAATTTCATGAAACAGAATAAAAAAGATAACTTACATGGTGTCTCTAGCATATTTAAAGTGACATGTTGTTTAGCCAAGACAAGATGAGGGTCCAAGCTATTGCTTTCATTCTTGCATGGGCAAGTGCGGATATTATGTCCAACACAATGGGAAGCACCACATATACAGGTCTTTTCTGCAATCTTAAAAGCTGAAGGATGACGAGTGGTTGAGCTATCTCCCTTACTTTTCTTCGGACTCAATGGGCGTCCTTTGTGAGGTTGAAGGTTAGGTTCAAGAGTCAACGGAATTTGAGCGTCAACAAGTTGAGCAATTTGCTTGTGGCTATCTTCCTTTCGAGCAAGATGCATGTTTTTGTTTTTATCATGGAAATTCTTGAGAAGGCATTCAATTTCACTTCTATTTCGAGAGTAAACGGTAAATGATCTTGTGTCAATTCTCCACTATGAATGTTTTTGTATTTATCCTGGAAATTCTTAAGAAGGCATTCAATTTCACTTCCATTTCAAGAGTCAAGAGTAAATGATCTTGTATCAATTATCCACTATGAATGTATATCACCAAGTAGCAAGGTTCCATCTTTCCTAGTATTTGTGTCGACTCGACTCGGAGTTGCACCCTAACGAGTCCAATCCGAGCCAAACACTCGGCTATAGGCCCACAGCCAACTGCTCACATTGCTAGCAAATTATTAACTAAAAAAAAAAAAAACTCAATTCCTTGGCAATTTAAGGGTTTACCATCTTAACAACTGAACAACGGAAGACGTTTGAAATTTAACAACATCACAACTAGACAAGCTGTTATACAAGACCGTGTACAAACTACACAAAAACTCCACATCAACCACTAGCGTGATGCTCCAGCCCAAGAGCGCCGAGCGGGGGGATACAACACACGGAAGCCTAACGGTGGACAACTTCTCTAACCTGCAAAACTGGAATCCCAAGAGGATTCCAAGAGTGGGTAAGTCAAAAGTATTGAGCAAAGAACACACATTCTGACTATAACATCAAGTAATTAAATTGAATTCGTAACTTCCAACCCAAATATTATTCACACAACTTGTAACCCAACACGACACGAAGTCTACTGGCACGAAGCCAATATTAGGACTCAATTGTCCACGCGACATAAGCCTCAACACGACACGAAGTCTACTAGGCACGAGGCCCCATCACGACACGAAATCTACTAGGCACAAGGCCCCAACACGACACGAAGTCTACTAGGCACGAGACCCCAACACGACACAGTCTGTACACACTTTAGCAAGTTCAATTCAGAATGAGATACACTTATGAGTCAGCCACTCACCTTGGTCTCCAAAAGGAAGACACGCCTATGGTTTCGGCACCTCGGATGTGCCCGTTCCAATCTCTGGGTTTATCTTCAATAACCTATAGATAAGAGGACCCACTTGAATCCTCTTCTTCTCCCTGTCTTGGCAGTATACTCTCTCTCTCTCCCCCACTCTCTCTCTTTCTCACGCTGGAACAATTCACTCCCCCCTTAAGAGATATACATCAGGTGCACACATGCACCCTTACACGTACACACCACCACTTACACTCTTCTATTTTTACAAACCAACCCCTTAAATTTTGGGAAATCACACTTAAGCCACCCATAAATGAAATCTTGCATTTTCTACGCATGAACTACTATTTTTTTTTTTAAGGATTGGGTCTCACAAGTACCCTAAAACACGGTCCATAACTACAAGCATATAAATGAGTCGCCAGGCATCACATAAAAATGTACATAATATTTAAACTAAGTCGGGGTGTTACAGTATTTCTCATCATGTGTGCACAAGGTAGACCCATGGTACTTGAAAAATGACCAGTACAATGTCCTAAAACATAATCTGATCTGCCAATTCATATTGCTTAAAAAAAAAAAAAATCAAAGTGCAAAGATGTAAACATGAGTAACAACTTCCTTTAATAGGGGAATCTAAAATTTATGTGTAACTCGAAGATTTTCATTTGCAATCTTAGTCTTGATTGCATTGTGTTGATTGTCAATTGCAAGACAAATTTTTTCCCTCACCTCTTGAAAATTATCCGCGGAAACTGTCAAATATCTCTTTAGCATCGCATGTGCACCTTCAGCCCTTGAAGTGACACGATTCCCAAAATATGGATGCTTCTCTCTGTCCATGCATTTACAAATATGTCTTTGAAAGGCAACCGAGTATTCTTGAGAGAATTGAGAACATATTCTTTTTCCTTGTATTGAACTTGAAAGAGATCTTGCTTCATTAAAGGAAGCCTCATCAGAAGATTCAATCAAATTAGTCCAAGCCAAAAGAAAAGTCTCCCAATCTTCTCCTTTTTCAAACTGCGACTTACATTTCGATAGAACATTTTTCTCAATGTGCCACACACCCAAAATATGTGCAGTTTTCTTGTAAAACAAGTTGAATAGCATTCATTAGTGCTAATTCTCTATCTGATACAATCAGCAAAGGTTGTTGGTCATGGCCCAAAATTTTTTTAAATCATTCCAATGTCCACACATAATCTCCTTCTTCCTCTTTTTGCATGAAGGCGAAACAATAATAAAATGATCCATTAAAACTTGAAACTCACATTATATCAAGCAGTGACATCTTATATTTGTTTGTCTTATATGTGCAATCCATCACAAAGACATAGGGATAACTCTTGGTTAGCACAATTGAAGAAGGATGAGCAAAAAATAAATGAGTCAAATGGTCATCTCCATCACCATCACGTTCTACATCAAAAGAAATATCCCTTTAACCAAATTCTTAAAATAATTCTTCAATCACTGTACGACCTCTTACACTTTTTTTTCTCCTGATGTTAGCTTTTGTATTATACAATGTCGTTGCTATTGCTTTACAATTGGGATTACTCTGCCACAATGAAGAAAGAATTTGTCGAGGTGGTACACCGGCCAATGACATTTGTCTTATGCATAATACCTCTTCTTGTGAAAAACGATGACAACAGGGATGTCTAGACATTTCACCTGGTAATTCATGATTATGAGATGCATTTTTAATCTCCAATTTCAACACTTGCCAATTTTCTTTGGGTTGGAGTTCGTGAATTTCACTAGCTTCGAGTTGGTAAATTTAACTTGATTGGAGCTCATGCATTTTTACTGAGTTGGAACTCTTGAATTTCATTAACTTTGAGCTTGTGAATTTCACTAGGTTGGAAATCATGAATTTCACTAGACTTCCAAAAATAACCACCACTTAATATGATTGAAAATGTGAACTGATCCATTTTTATGCCATTCAAATGCATATTATTGACGAACTCCATGGCTTCTCGTTCTTGATCGTGATTCACATATCAGACCTATCCAACTAAAGAAACAAACCTAGAGCCTTCTTGAACTATCCAGAATGCGCTTACCCATAAATGAAAGGATTCCAAGAAACTACACTTGGTTGAGGAATTTCATCAAACACCTTGTGAACATCACTCAATAAGTCAAATCGCACATAGAAGTTAAAATGAAATTCATGAGTGAATTAAAAAATGGAATTCTCATTTACTAAGTACAAATCGAGTAATAGTAAGAAATTGAATTCAAGACCTAAACTTAAAGATTGATCGAATGATTGATGTGAAAAAAATAGTTCAGCCACATTTCAGTATATGCCATGTGTTATTTAATTGGTATAGTTACGCATTGATAAGTACCGTAAAACAAAAAAGTTTGTAGTAGGTCCCTGAGAGCTTCACTCTCTAAGATGCACGACACTGTCAACGATTCAACGGAAAACTTCGGCCAAATTTCCACTGAGGAACAAGATCATTTGGAAAGAAGCAAAAAGAAAATCAAGAGCAATTCAGGAGAGCTTTCCTCCCCAATGGCAGATAGTCAAATGGAAGATGAACCTTGCATCACACCTACGAAAAACATTCCCGAAATTCAAATGGACACAGCCAGTCCAGAGGCCAGTTCAGGGGATCAAAATAAAAGATCAACTCAAGGAAAACCCACAGAGAAAGCAAGATCATTCAAGTCAGCTCTACTCAATGCAAATACGCAAAGTATGGAATGTGAAAAACAGCGTAATTCAGAATTTGCGGAAGATAGCGATGAAGAGGAGGACAGAGAAGATGAATCAAGCAACACAATTTCCAAAATCAAAGTTAATTTCTCAAAGGAACATTTGAAGCGGATAAGGCAAAACCATAGGGGATGCCTGATTATTAAGCTTCTTGGAAGGAACATGGGATTTAAACCCCTAATGGATAGAATCACAAACCCATGGGATCTTGAAGGGCTTTTCACCCCTATAGATCTAGGTTTGGGTTTCTATCTAATTAGGTTAGAATAAAAAACGGATTACAACAAAGTCTACACGGGGGGACCATGGATTATACAAGATCATTATCTCACAGTTAGAAAATGGCAACCACAATTCAAGGCGGACATGGCAACAACCATTAAGACAACGGTGTGGACGAGATTTAAATTTCTTCCATATGAATTTTACGATGAAGAAAGCCTCTGGAGCATAGCGGCTAATCTGGGCAAACCACTTAAGGTCGATACTAATACCATTGATGGTTTGCGAGGGAGCTACACACGGGTGTGTGTGGAATTAGATCTCAGCCAACCGCTGGAAACATCCGTGGTCGTGGGTAAGTACGATTATTTGATTGAGTACGAACATATTCACCTAATTTGTTTTTCATGTGGCAGGGTTGGACATCAGAAAAAAAGGTATGGCATCTCGCCGACGCCGAAGAAGACGAATGCTGCAAACATGACCGTTGAGGGACCTGTCACTTCACCTGGTAAAGCTGTGAAATACAGCGGATATATCGTACCGGAAAAGCCAGAGGAGATTGGCTACGGGGATTGGATGATAGTCACAAGAAAGAATTATAGTAGATCAAGGCCCAATGGCCCAAGCTAGAACGGGATATAAATTGGTACTAGAAACAAATTCCAAACCATTGGAAAGGAAAGCCCAAAGGTAAATGTAGAAGGGAATGGAGAGACCCAACATATTGCTGATCCAAGGAAAAACAAAAGCTCAGTGACCAAGCCAGACAAAGTTAATAGCAGGCCCAATATGGCCAAAAATAGAGGGAACACGTCGGCAACTCTAAAGAGGAAAGGTGTTGCACAACAGGGAGAATACAAATTTGACACTAACCCACTCCTCAAGCAACAACAATCAGTTCAACTAAACAAGCCCACATTCAAGCCCACTACCGAAATAGTTATAGACCTAAACCCACCAATTCTTCTTATGAGAATACATCAGGCGCCCACCATACTATTGTGGGGGGATCAACACCCTCTTCAACCTCAACCCCGGGTAACCACACAGTTCCACCCGACATACATCTTCTTCCAACGCAGACATACCATGAGTTTGTCGGAAGTACAACGGGCCACGATTAGCTATCAAAAAGTGAAATGGCCACTAAATGCAGAGAGAGAAGCAATTCTCCTAGCCGCAGTCGCGTGGTGGACAGAGGAAGTAAGCTTGAAGCTAAAGCCGCATCAGATGTTGGCAAAACCAATCAGGAAACGGAAACCAACTCTAGTTGAGCTTAGAGAATCTCTGTATCCTCCTGGACTACCACCAATCGATTGTAATTTCTTGATGAACAATTACAAAATCCTTGTGTGGAATTGCAGAGGGGCAGGTAATACTCGTTTCAAAAGTAATTTCAGTGATATTATTAGACAACACCATCCGGAGATAGTAGCTATTTTAGAACCCAAAGTTAGTCTCCAATCTATAGGTCTATTTTTCAAAAACCTGGGATTCACTAAGGACACCTTCTTTGACCCTAATGGTAGATCAGGGGGGATTTGGGTCCTATGGGACCCCATTAAGGTTGGGGTGTTTACCATATCCATCTCCACTCAAGTTATCCATGTCAAAATATGCAAAAATGGCTATGAAGACTGGGTCCTATCAGCACTCTATGCAAATCCAAACCCGAGACTTCGCGATATTCTTTGGGACGGACTCAAAGAGTTTGCAGATGCCAACCATTACCCGTGGGCAGCTATTGGAGACCTTAATGATATTGCAAATGTGGAGGAAATTAGAAGCACAACAGCTGACACTAGCCACAATCAAAGAAGGAGATTCAGAGATAACATCAACAATTGCAACTTAGTTGATATGGGTTCCTCTGGACCCAGATTTACTGGGACTAATGGGCGTCAAGGAGCAGCAAATGTTCTAAAACGCTTGGACAAAGGCTTATGTACCGAGGAATGGTGAACCTTATTTCCTAAAGTTATGATCCAAACACTCCCTCGTACATATTCTAACCATTCTCCTCTTTTATTACACCTGCATGGTTTACATAATGTTGTTCCTAGTAGTAAACCAGGCTGAGGATCATCCTATGTGGGCTGACTCCCACAATGGAATTTGCTTAGCCTCGAATGCCTATGATGATTTTATCAATGGGGAGAGTGATGATGTTAAGGGATGGAAGTGGTTCTGGAAACTAAAAGTTCCTCAAAAGTTTAAAACATTTCTTTGGCTCATTTTCCATAACAAACTTCCAACAAACCTTCTTCAAAATAGAAGAGGAATTACCTCTTCGGACCTTTGTCCAAGGTGTAATAATTCTTCCAAAAATTTGCTACACCTTTTCAAGGAATGCCCCAAAAGCCATTAAACTTTGGGACACCATTCCTTTGGGCCAGCAAATGAGAAGTGGATTTGGTAATTCCACAGAAAATTGGATCTCGGCAACTTTGAAAAAAGATAAAATTTTACATTTCGGAAATAGTATACCTTGGAAGACTCTTTTGCACTGTCCTTTGGCAAATCTGGAAGGACCGCAACAAAAAGAGTTTTGATAATATTGATCCGGTGCCAGAAGTGAGTTCCAAGTTACTATGTTCCTATGCCAATGAGATAGTGGAAGCCTTTAAATCCCCTTTTCTTGCTGGCCCTCCAAACAATCGCCTAATTATGTGGTTTCCTCCCCTAACAGGTTCTATCAAGCTAAACACCGATGGATGCTGGTATGAGAGCAGAGGTAAAGCAGGCTTTGGCGGTATTTTCCGAAATGCCTCTGGAGATTGGGAGCTAGGATACTATGGCAAGATGAGGGCAAGATCAAGCTTAGAGACTGAAATATGAAGCATTTACAGAGGTTTAACAATCATATTGGAGAAAGGATTCACCAACATCCAGATTGAATCAGATTCTCAAACAGCGGTAATGCTTTTCAAAGAAGGTGCTAATCCTAATCACCCACAAAGCAATATTCTCAATGATGGGCATTACATTCTCAACCGGACTGGATGTACCATAACTCACATATATCGGGGAGCAAACGAATGTGCTGATTTCCTTGCAAGATTTGGAGCAAAGCATCCCGAGGATTTAATGGTGATCAATCAGCCTCCCTTAGAAATAAGGGAGTTCATGAACAAGGACAGACTTAACACAAGACTGATCCTTGATTAGTTACCTTTTATGCTTTGTCAAAACTTGACTATGATATTTTCGGATTGTAACAAACTCACTGCACTTCTGATGTAGCCTTTCTTTCTTCCCTAGTTTTAATATATTTCCGACATACCCAAAAAAAAAAAAAAAAAGTTCAGCCACATTCAAGCAACTGAGTTGATTGGTGTGGAAAAACATTTTTGCCGATTTGAGAACAATTAACTTATTGAAGCTAAGCTGCATCATGAGGTTCATCTGGCAAAAACGCGTGGTGGAGACGGCCCTGTAAAAGCAGTTGTAGAGGAGGTCGAAGAGGAGGTTGGCTTCTAGCGAGAGCTTATTTACCTTTTTGGTTTCCAAAATATTGATCATGTCTCAATTTCATCCCCAATGTATCAATTGTTGATATTTAGTCCCAAATGTTTCAATTTTGTACCAATTAAGTCCCCAAGACCAACGGCGTTAGTTCCATCCATCAAAATGGGGGCATCTTTGTCATTTTGTCACCCCCAATTTTCGGTCGAAGAAAAATGAAAAAAAAAAAAAAAAAAAAAGAGAGAGGAGAAAAATAGAGAGTGTTGCAGCGGCAAATCATGTCCCCAAATCGAAAGACTTCACAAAATAAAAATTTCAATGCCAGCCCCAATTTTGAATTTGAATTAGTAGTGGAATGGAGAGGAAATGAGATTTAGGTGGGAAAAAGTATTTTGATTACCAGAAGGAACATTCCTTGCAATCAAACTCCTATTATTAATCAATACCATAACTGTTATTACTATCAGAAGGAACATTCAAAACCGAGTTGACCCGAACACCTTTCCCATAACTCCCGTACCCCTTTCATTTTCAATGGTGGTTTCTGATAATTCCCACTGAAAGAACACTAGTTCACCGGCAACTTTGACGATGTAGAGAACAAATCACTCTGTTAATGGCTCACGATCGCGGCAGAGGACATGATCCTCGTCAACCACAGCTGCCATCGCCACTGTCATGGTTCAAACTACTCCTCTTGAATTTTCCAAAAACCAACTTATATTATGCTTGTCTTCTGACGATTTTGAATGGTCAGTTATTGAATTATCAGAATTTGTTTTTTGATTGGTGGCACTACTACAATAATGGTTAAAGATGACACACCAAAAATTGAAACAATGACAGTTTTTGTAAAACTGTCATCGAAAATATGAGGGTAGAGTTTTGATATCAGTCTATTCTAAAAACTGTCATCTTTGCGATATAAGATGACAGTTTATAATAAAAGTGACATTATTATCTATTTCTTTAATGTTAGTTTTTGTTTAGAACTGACATTAAAACAAGGCGCTTCCAGAAGCCCATATGGATAACCTTTGAATGTCAGTTTTCCTTAAAAGTGACATTGAAACTAAGCCCTTTTAATGTCAGTTTTAATTAGAACCGACATTGAAATTAATCATAAAAGATGACTGTAAAAAAGTGTCATTAAACGTATAAGATGACAGTTTAAAACTATCATCTTATATTAAATCTAAAACTGACATAAAAAATACTCAGCTTAAAATTTTTCGAAAATATAGTATAAATATTTTTGTTAGTCTTTTGTCAACAACAAGCGTGCTAACTTAGTTGGTAACATGCGCGCACGTGAGGAAGTCAAGGTCTTGGGTTCGAGTCCTGAGGCAAGCAAATATTACCTAACCACACAAGTGCTACGTAGGCGCCACACAAGCGCCACGGGGGTGCCATGTGAACTCCACTGGGCGGTAAAAAACCTAACTTAATTGGAGGATAATAATTTTAGGACTCACTTTTTAACATTAGTTTTTTTTTTGTTTTTTTAAATCCAGTTTTTAGAATCTATGGAAACCTATTATTCTATTAAATTCAAATAAAAAAATAGTAAAGAAACTATGCACCATGGATGGAATCAAATATGCAATATTTACTAACAAAAGTATTTGGTTATTCGATCGAGAAAAATAAATATATTTTAAATATCAAAGATTAAATAGGACAGAAATAAAGCAAGTTTGAATCAATAGAGAATCTTTTTTTTTTTCTCTATGAATGAATATTACTACATTTCAATCCCTTCGCGATACCTCCCAAGTAAAATAAAATCTCGAATCGGGGATCCCAAATTAATGAGTTAGTGTGAGCCATGCCATTATGCATTCTTCGAATCCATTTTCTAGGGTTGGTTAATTTGTAATCCATTTTCTAGAAAAGGAATTCTTGTTACTGATTTGGGGCATTTGAGTTGGGGTTTGGACTATCAAAGAGAGAGAGGGTTGATTATTTTCTTTTTCCTTCCATTAAAAATTGGGGGTGACAAAATGACAAAGACGCCCCTGATTTTGACGGATGGAACTAACACTGTTGGTATTGGGGACTAGATTGGGACAAAATTGAAACATTAGGGACTAAAGGCCAATACTTGATACATTAAGAATGAATTGAGACGCGGTCAATATTTTGAGGACCAAAAGGGTAAATAAACCCCCCCAGCAAGAGCTAACAATGTCGGCAATGGCGAGGAACATGATAGAAGGGGGGGGGGGGGGGGGGGGGGGGGGGGGGTGGGGAGTTGGCTTTGGGTAATTGAGAGGAAGGATAGGAGGGGGAGAGAGTTGGATTTTGTGTCATTTTTCCAGGAGGGCGTTTTTGGTATAAAAGTATATTGTCCTTAGGGGTGCTTTTATTATTTTTGGCTGGAGTGCGCAGGAAGTTGCCCTCCGAAATTGTATTGGCCTTTCATTTCCTCATCTTACTTAGACTTGTAATTTTGGGGGGTGTGTGTGTCTATATATATATATAGGAAAGAGATTATAGTGAAATTGTAGAGGCCCATATATGGCCACATGAAAAAAAAAAAGAAGTTTGGTTGGTGCTTTCAACAGAGAGAGTGAAACACGACAAAAAAAAAAAAGAAAAAGAAAACAGGAACAAGTAGTTGTTCCTAGAGTTTGAAAGAGACAACTTATGACACTTTGAGTAGTATATTTCAACTTGATAGGGGCCATGGCCCCTAATAGTCATTGCCTCCACCCCACCCTGGTCTACTGAACCGTATCATGATACTTAAAATTTCCCAAATCTACTCTGTCGACAAAGGTATAGAATCAACACCGAAGGCATGCAAATTTTTTCCCACCAACCAAACAAAAATCCGCAAAGAGGCACCTTTTAGGTGAAAATCCGCAAAGAGGCACCTTTTAGGTGAGAACCGGTGGTTGCCATAAAATTTATGTAGCAAAGCGTTCTAGCCAAGGTTTTAAATTTTGCTTCATTGATACGACACTTAAGGGCCAATATTTAAAACCTTGGCTAGAGCGCTTTGCACCATTAATTTTATGGCAATATTCCCCCTTGATCACACATTAAACCACAAAATCACAATTAGTAGCCTCATAGGAACCTTCTTCAGTTCCCCTAGCACAGGACTCCTTCCACTCAGAGCCCATTCTTCTGAGACTTGTTGAGCATAGTAGATGCAAGGGCTGAGAGTAGGTAAAGCGACAAGATATAGAAGTTAAGATTACAAGCATATAAAAGAGCGCATATGCAACACTTTTCTGGCCGAAATTTGACGGTCACATTGTGAAATTGCACCCACAAAGAATCTACGATATCTGTTTGTGCTCAAATGTTATACGAGTCTGCCACCCTTTCAACACCAAGGGCATCCCTTGAGTTCCAAAGCATATCTTCAACGAATTTTCTAAGACCTCAGATAGATAGTTGTACTATGACCAATGTTTCAAAAAACGGATGAATCATCGAAATTAGCTACATTTCAAAACGTGGTCAAGTCGTTGCAATTAGCAACACCGGTTGTAGCATCAGTGTTGTATTCATAACACTTTTTTTTTTTCAAATCGCGCTATAACTAGCAAAAAGTGCAATATAAAACTATATGTTACTCTCTCCATATAATATTTAATTTCGACTTCCAAGAACCCAAAATGAACAGCAGTCCCAAATAAGCAATAGATACAATACCCAAGATTCTTACGAACCAGCAACTTGACTACAGCCAGCCATCCAATTGATCGGCCATCAAAAAATGTTACTTTGAGCGAGAGTTTATATGCAAATAGTGAAAATAAGTTAAGGTACCCAACAAATCAATGTAAGACCCAAAATCGAAGCCTACTAGCCAAGTCAGAGTTAACAAACAAAATTCTTGATTTAAAATGGAAAGGAAAGTGGTGCCTATTTGGAATTATAAGATGCAATCATTTAAGTTAAAATAGATGGCAAAATAAATCCTACACATCATGTTAACATAGTGTCATTAAGTTTTTGAGCGGTTATTAAGGATTTCAAAATCCTAACAACTGTGACACCTGATTTCCAACGTACAACCACTCTTCAAAGAACAAGTACCATAACATATCCCAATATGCTACTTCAAAATTTAGGTTTTGAGTCAGATTTCAAAATTCTGAAACGGAATGCATCAAAAAGATAAAAACTTTTAAAGATCCTTGAATCGCCAAAATTTGCAACGTATTGCATAAAAGTCCATATATATTGTATAGCAACTCGTAACATTTAGATATAAATCTGTAACATTTGAATTCTTGACACAATAACTTTGAATTGTTATGAATTTCTATGATTGATGTTATGAATTTTGGGGAAATCTTTTTGAAATACCATTGTGAAATGATACATTACACCCCTATTTGAGTTTGTACGATATGCACCACTTTAAATCGCCTAAAATTCATAGCATCATGCACAAAAATTCATAATTTTTATATAACTATACCATTTGAATATAAAGTCATAGCACTTATTTTGGACTCATAACAATATAAATTTTCTACTGAGTTTATGAACTTTTAAACAAATGTCATGAATTCCTATGTCAATGTCATAAATCTTTGTGCAAATATTAAGAATTCATGCAAAATGTTTTTAATTCAAAGCAATTCCAAGAGATGCATATCGCATACACATAAATAGGGGTGTGTAGTGTAACGTATACCCTACCATTTGAGCAAACTACAGGTGGATTGGTGCGGGACAACCATGGAAAGTGGGTTCAGGGATTTCAGAGAAAGATTGGTATAAATTCAGCTTTGGAGGATGCGTTGTGGGCCTTGAGGGATGGGTTAAAATTGGTCATTGATCTCAACATTACCGGGATTGAAGTAGAAATGGATGCATCTCAAGCGATCACTCTTATTTTCACCAATAACTATTCTACACATTCTCTTAGTTCTATTATCTCAGATTGTTGGAAACTTCTAGAGGGGTGCCAAGTTAGTAACATCAGCCATGCCAAGTGGGAAGCAAACGAATGGACAGATTTGCTTGCTAAGAAGGCATTTGAATTATGTAATTTCAATTTTGTCTCTTTAGTTGAGCCTCCCTTGTAGAGGTGTCAAACAGGCCCGTCGTGCCGTGCCGTGCCGCTTTTCTTCCGTGCCAACCGTGCTCGTGCCCGTGCCGTGCCGTGCCCGTTTCCTTAATCGTGTCATGCCGTGCCGTGCCAAATCGTGCCGTGCCCATTTTCAGTCGTGCCGTGCCGTGCCATTTTTCTTTATTCGTGCCGTGCCGTGCCGTGCCGATTTGTAACCGTGTCGTGCCGTGCCGGCCCACTTACTTAATCGTGCCTTGTCTTGCCGTGCCGACCCGCTTAATCGTCTGACTCGTGTCGTGCCGTGCCGTGCCGATTTGTAACCGTGCCGTGTCGTGCCCGGCCTGCTTACTTAATCGTGTCGTGTCGTGTCGTGCCGACCCGCTTAATCGTTTGACTCGTGTCGTGCCGTGCCGTGCCCATTTACTTAATCGTGTCGTGTCGTGCCGTTTTTTAAATCGTGTCGGGCCGTGCCGACCCTCTTACTTAATCGTGTCGTGTCGTGTCGGCCCACTTAATCTTTTGAGACGTGTCATGTCGTGCCGTGCCCGTTTACTTAATCGTGTCGTGCCGGCCCATTTACTTAATCGTGTCGTACCGGCCCGCTTAATTCCTTATTTTGTTTGTTATGTAAATAAGGGAAAAAAACAAAAAAAAATTAATTAACTTACTCTTTTTAATTAATTGCCCGAATTGTCATGAAAATGAGTTGTAATAAATTTGAATTAATTGCCCGAATTGTAATGAAAATTTATTTCTTGCGCCAAGCGCGAGCGAGGGAGAGAGAGAGAGAGAGAATTTATCCCTTTGTTCTTTTCAAAACTTGTGCTTGCTGAATAAACCAAAGCGGCAAAAAAGCTTTGAAGAGCCTGCAGTGCACAAAAGAAGAGGTTTCATATGAAGCAAAGTAGCAAACAACTTTGACTAGTCAAATTAAAAAAAAAGGCCCAGTAGTACCTAAAGAGCTTGCCCTTGAAGCAGTGACCTTCTTGTTAATATTAACGCTTGGGGAAGAACTTTATTTTTAACAGTCAAACCAACGTTTGGGATTGACCTCTCGTCAGCCATCAAGGTGCAGCAAAGTTCTATGGATAGTGCTGTCATGTGCAAGTCTGAATCACTGATATGCATATGACATATGAGAATAGGTCGCGCTAAGATCATAACCATAGCAAACTATGCAGGAGAAGCCAACTATAAGAACAATCTGTAAAAAAAAAAAGAACAATCAGATGGTACATGGGACAAGATAACAAGGGCACTAATTTTACAAGTTGAATGCGAGGAAAAGAAAATGGCCTCAAATAGGGAGATATTTCCAAAATAAAGGCAATATTAACTAGGTCTGAATAGCCACCATCCGAATGAACTACATCCATATGGAAGAGAAGTCCAAGATTTACCGAATGAAACGTTCCTTTAAGAACTACCAAATCATAATATACTAGCACCGGGCGTGTGCGATGCACGTGCTCTGGCTGCCAAGTCTTCTGATCCCCTTACGAAGCTAATAGTAACTGTTGCAAAACCGGTCATAAGAATCAGCTTTTCCAAGGCGTGATGGCTGGATAAAGCAGTTAGGTTGTAGCAGCCATGAATATTCATAACCATCAAGCTCTCTGCCACCTGGAAAACGCAATATTCAGTTGGTCATTTAGTCGAACACCTTGTGGGTGGTTTGAAACGACAAACTTAATAGCTAACACGTATCCATCTTCTATGTGCATTTTCATAAAAACAAACAGCATGCTCTTTACCAAAGAAAGCCATCGAAATCCAATGCCCACAAGGTCGCGCTCACATACAAGCAAAGGAAACACAATACCAAGTAGTTTAATCCCTGCAATAGCTCACATGTCCGAACAGCAAGAAACAAAAGAAAACGTATCCACTCTGTACAGGCAACAGCAGGGAATGATTTTTCGAAATGGAATCATTAACTCACATTTCATCGATTTCGGTTTCCAGGTAAGCCTTTATTCTATTAACTGCAAGTGGTAGTCAACTAAGAGTTCAACGAGAACCCAAAAAAATAAAAAATAAAAATTGTAGAGGAACATAGCACATCTTTGATCAAAACTAAGGCAGTCCACTCAATTGATGTTTTTCTCAACAGACAGCAAGAATTTCAAATCCAATGAATCAACTCTAAAACCGAACAAACACTTAATAAGGGTTGGAGTTGTATACTGGACTACGCCACAGCCGCCGTGGTGGTCGGACCAGCGGTGTAGGACTGCTATTTGCTGCAAGGCTGCGAATCTGCGACCGTGAGAGAGAGAGCGAGGGGGGGGGGGGGGGGGGGGGGGGGGGTTGATATGGATTATGGAGTAAGGAGACCGTGAGGGGAAGTGTGGGGAGAGAGGGGGGATTTGGGGATTTGATTTTGGGGGCAGAGAGTTAGGGATTTGGATCTGATTTTGGGTTTGGGGGGGGGGGGGGGGGGGGGGCTGATTTTTTGATTTTTGATTTTCACAATGAAAAAATTGGGGGAAGTTTTACCGGGAAAAATTTTATATTTTTAGTGCATGTGTCACACCATATGCCTATGCACCCAACGGTAAAAATTGTCGTAAAATTGTATTACGCGAGGGTCGTTAGAGTATTTTTCTTCGAATCGGAACTGTCTACATTTTACGTGGGAGTGATTATATCCTATGTGCAAAAAATAAAGTAAATTAATTATCATTAGGTACTTGATCGATTGAGACAAAAAAATTTGTTTACAGTAAATCAACGTCCCGATGAAAAGTCTTTGAATACCCGATATACTTCAAATTTGGCGAGAGTGATTAAAACAGCAATCCAAACAATATGAACGGTTTGGATCATCATAATTGTGTTGCGGCCATGTGGCTAATGTACATTATCCTATAGCATAATAGATTAGTTCATAACCAAATATGTTCGATGTATAGGATTACAAAGCAGGTGCATACTCGATTTCTCGAATGTTCGATCTAAACCGTTACGATCTCATATCTTATCAAATCTATCATTCTCCCCGAAAAATGGTGACGATCAAATGTCTGCAACTACCTGATCGGATCACATTCGATGCATCTAAGAGCAATAATGTCCTACAATGCACGACTCGACGCCCATCAAAGCAGTTTTTTTCGAATCGGAACCGTCTAGATTACAAGTGGGAGTGATTATATCCTCCATGCAAAAAATGAAGTGATTTAACTATTGTTACGTACTTGATCGAAGGAGACAACGTGTCGGTTGATAATGAATCAACGTCCCCGATCAAAGGGCTTTTAATACCCGAAGGACTTCAAATTTGGCGAGGGTAAATAAAATAGCAAGACAAACAAAGTGAACGGTGTAGATCGTCGTAATTGTGTTGCGATCGTGTAGCTAATGCATAATATAATCAAAAAATTTATAATGCATAATTATAAAAATTCAATTTTGATCTATCAATTCAAAAATAAAAAATTTCATTTTAATTATACAAAATTATATTTTTGTTATCAAAATTTATATTTTTGGCAACTTGATTTATTTAATAAAAATGTATTTTTTATTTACTATGTATTTATTTATTTTTGTGAATTCCATTTATTTAATTAAAATTCATACAAAAAATTCCTTTTTCCCCCTTTTTTTACCCTCAGTTGGCAAGTCCATCATTTTTTTCATTATTATGGCATTTGGAAACTTGATTTATTTAATAAAAATGTATTTTTAATTTTCAAAAATCAAAATTTTCACTTTTATTATTCAAAAATTCTTTTTTTATTTTTCCTCATTTTTTGAAATAAAATAAAATTTATTTTCCTTATTTTATTTTTATTTTCCCTAATTCTTTTCGTTATTATACCATGCCGTGCCCTTTACACTTCCGTGTCGTGCCCGTGCCCGTGCCCGTGTCGTGCCCGTGCCCGTGTCGTGCCGTGCCCGTGCCCGTGCCGTGCCAGACTATAACCGTGCCCGTGCCCTTGCCGTGCCAGACTAAAACCGTGCCGTGCCCGTGCCGTGCCAGACTAAACCGTGCCGTGCCCGTGCCGTGCCTGATTAAGTCCGATTAAGTCCGTGTCGTGCCCGTGCCGTGCCAGACTAAAACCGTGCCGTGCCAGACTAAAACCGTACCGTACCCGTGCCGTGCCTGATTAAGTCCGATTAAGTCCGTGTCGTGCCCGTGCCGTGCCTGATTAAGTCCGTGTCGTGCCGTGCCGTGCCACACCAGTCCAACTACCGTGCCATGCCCGTGCCGTGCCCCCCCTTTTCCGTGCCCCGTGCCCGTGCCCGTGCCGCCCCACACCGTGCCGTGCCATGCCGTGCCCAACTTTTACCGTGCCCAAACCGTGCCCGTGCCGGAGTTTTTCGTGCCGTGCCCGTGCCTTGGCGGGCCGGCAAGGCCCACTTGACACCTCTACTCCCTTGTCTAGTTCATGACTCTGTAGGGGTAAAATACCCCAGACCTGGTTATGTTTAGCTTTTTATAATATCGTCTATTTACCCCAAAAAAAAAGTATTAGCTTTTTATAATATTGTCTATTTACCCCAAAAAAAAAGTATTAGCTTTTTATAATATCGTCTATTTACAAGTACAATTTCAACCACAGAATGTGTATGTTCTAACAAATGCTCCCTTTTTTTTGTAGTAAGAGAACAAAAAAACTAACTTGAAATTGAAGAAAGTGACCCACAAATGATCCCGTAATTGAATTCCTGCTAAAAATTTTGATGCCACATCATGAAATGACCCCAAAATAGTATGGTACAGGTACCCCAAATGTGTTTGCTAATTAGTATCAGACATAAGTGACTCCATACAAGGAGATCTCCCATACAAGGTATCAGATCAGTAAATGCATGTGTTCAAATAACAGGAACGTATGAATCAGACATTGGGTAAAACATAAATACAGAAAGTAATTGCTATATCCATTTCTTTTTGAAAAGCAAAAGTTTTTTTGAAAAAAACTGGTGAAAAGTTGTTTGTTTAGCAACTAGAAAAAAACTCTTGAGTCCCACAAGATTCTATGATAATTGTAAAAGGCAACAATTAGCACCAAAACTTTTAATTCAATAATACCTTTAGTCTACCAGAAAAATTACCTTTAACAACCGGGTTTTCCCTCTCCTTCGATCCATGAAATTTTCTTCTATGCCAATTACTGATCACTTCCATGAATATATCCATCATAATCTGCTAAACACAAACAGATAGGAGGAAACAAAAGGAGTATTTTGCAAAACTAAAGGACAAACTAGCAGTACAGAATTTATCAAAAAAACTAGCAGTCTAATTTATAAACCCTTATGATCACATTAGATCAACAAGAAATGAAGCACACCAACACTTTCAGTTCTCATAAAATCAATTACAGCTTCAATTCTCATGTATGAAACATAAAATTTTGGTAAAAAGGGGAAAAAAACCAAATTCAAACAAAAGATGAAAACCCATTTGCACTAAGGTCATAGGCGTTAAAAATATTCATACTACAGATTCCTGGTGAAAAAAAAAACTCCAATTCTTAATTGCATGCGCAAGAATAAATAAATGAAACTGCAGATGGCAAAAGAAACAAAAGAGAGAGAAAGAGAGATCATATATCAGAGAGAGAGAGATTTTTGTGGAGGACCATTCTATTTTGTAATAGCAAAATGGTCCCCAATAATGACAGTAATTAGGGTTAGCTTCTCAAAGAAAACCCCACCATTAAAAGTCACGCTTTCATCATCCCACAACAATTAAAAACTAAAGCAAATCAGACGCGAGCTAGGTAGAGGCTATAGCTACGGCTACCCTATCTCGCATTGTTATTCCAAATCAGGAAGTCTACGAAGAAACAAATATAACGAATTACAGAAACAGATAGATACAAGTGTATATATAGAGCGAGAGAGAAAAGGGGTGGGGGAAGAGAAAGAAGATCGAACTGGGACTGCAAAGATGACAGAGAGAGAAGTGAGCACACAAGAGCAACGGCATAGACGCTTACACCAATATGCCTCTGTGTGCTCACTCTCTTCTGTCACTTCTATTAGGCGTCCCAGTTGAAACAGAGACAATAGAAAGGGGGGGGGGGGGGGGAAAGCCAGAAAAATGCGTAAAGAAATGGTTATAGAATGGAAAGATCAGATTATTTCAGATCTGAAATCAAAGGGTGAAAAACCCATATAAGGAAAGATGCCAAAAGTGAAAAAACAAGGTCGGATCTACTAGTACTACGATACTGCAGGCTAATGAACTTTGTGGGTCTGGGTTTATTTAGGACAGACTAGAGAAAAAATGAAAACCCAAAGGTGAAGAAAGGAAGTATCTTAATTTTTCTCTCTCTTGCATGCAGGGATACAGATGTTCCATTAATCAAACTGTGCTGACGGCCACCACAGAATGATTGTAGAGAAAGAGAGAGAGAGAGAGAGAGAGCATTTTTTTTTTTGGAGAAAGAGAGAGAAGACGGTGGCGTGAATGGCGATGAGACTTTTGGGCTTTCTGACTATCATTTTCGTTTGGCAACAATGCTATGAGTACAGCACTTCTGCATCCCAAATGTACATCACTATGAAGTGACAAATGAGGAGAGACCCATTTTTTGAGTGAGCCCCATATTGAGCTTCTCCTCATTTGCCACCTCACGGTAGTGTACATATGGGGTGCACAAATGGTGTACCCATATCATTTTTCTTTGGCCCCAGGTCCTCCGGACCCGATGTAGAACATGTGTCCAATTTATTAGATGGGGTTTTAAAATTTCGTGTTTTAAAAATTACTCCATCCATCCCTTAAAGTTTGACACTTTCACTATTCTAGCCCTATGAAAAAATTGATTATTTCTTTTAATCTATAATGTTTTATATAAGCAATATGGATCTAGTTTGACAGATTTCAATTAGTTCTTTTAAACAAAGTTATGAAATCACATAAAACGTTATGAATTAAAAGATATAGGCAATTTAAAAATAGCACGCACTCCCAAAAGTGTCAAACTTTAAGGGACGGAGGGAGTAACATGTTGTTCCCTTTGTTCCAATTTGTTTGCTCATTACAAATATCCGTGTCATTTTTAAGCGTTTATAACTTTTTATTTGTAGTGTTTTTAACGTTTTTAAAATTTTTGTCTTATAGAACTAATTTAGATCAATCAAATAAAATTCATATTGCATATAAAATACATTATAGATAGAAAACTATAAAAGTTTTAAAAATGTAAACATAACCATAGTGAGCAAACAAATTGGGACGGAGGGAGTGTCTAATGGTTGAAAATGTACGAAAATAGAAAAATAGAGAAAACTAGAGCAGAGGATTTGATTCCCTATCCTTTTCATCTTTTTCAAAATAAGGAGGAAAATAAGTAAAAAAAAAAAAAAAAAACTGTCATGTTGATTTGTTTTTGTCTTTATTCAAGAAAATTTGAGTTTGGATAATATTTGTTTACTTTTTTTATTTTTCCGTTGATACAAACTAATAATACACAAAAAGTTGAAAATTTTAAATACGCGAAAAAAATCAAATAAAGATGAAAAATAAATCAAGTGATTGGCCAAACCCAGCCTAGTTGCCCATTTTTAGGGTTTATCTTAAAAAAAAATGTATTATCCTAAAAATGAAGAGTTAATTAGACATCCTATTTCTTAAAATTGTTTAGGATCTCATCCTGTTGAATTTGAATACTTAAGTTGACATCCTCAAGTTCAAATAAACCTCTTATCACTCTTTCTCTCTCCTAATTTTTTAAATATTTCTTTCTCAAAATCTTTCCAAATTTATTACAATCTCTCTCTCCTATCCTATCTTTCAAATATTTTCTTACGTAATCTTTGAATCTTCTCTCCCTCTCCTAATCTTCTCTCCCCCTAAAATAAAGAAAACTACGCAAACAAATAACAATAAAAAAATCTTTATAACAAAAACATAATAAATTAACAAACTATGTTTACTATACGAATCACCTAACATGGTAAACTAATTAATCATGATTCCTGTATGAAAAATAGTGAGTTACAGTACACTATGAAACCTGGAATTAATCAACTTTATACATTGATACACTATCTATTTCTTATCAAATCACCCAATATAGTAAATCAATAAACCATAATCACTGTATAACTTAACAATTTTTTAAAGGACATGTAAACATGATTTATTGAAAACCCCTATCATGGCAATACTATTTACCATGAAATATACCGTGTTTTTCATGGAATTGATATCATGTTCACTATACTATTCATATGATATGCTAAACAAATTAACCATGATTCCTATGATGAAAATCACGAGTAACAAATACACCATGAAACCCGAAATCAACTCTATACGCTAATATACTATCTATTTCATATCAAATCACCCAATATACCATCTATACG
The DNA here is from genome assembly GCA_020921065.1 of Vaccinium darrowii. Taxonomy (NCBI): domain Eukaryota; kingdom Viridiplantae; phylum Streptophyta; class Magnoliopsida; order Ericales; family Ericaceae; genus Vaccinium; species Vaccinium darrowii. The sequence continues at coordinate 21,954,222 of CM037155.1, forward strand.
CAAATACACCATCTATACGGCAATACACCATCTATTTCAGATCATCGACATCTTAGTTTAAAAATTGGCAAAAAGAAAAAATCAACGGCATCATGTTTTTCAAAACTACCATGTAATATCATGAAAAATTTCAGCAAATCTACCTAAATATTTTTAATTTTGCATTCACAACCTACCAACATATTATCAACAACGTCACCGCCTTGTCATTGGTAGTGTCGGCCACAAACGCGATGTCTTGAACGGATTAGGGCACACAAAGAGTCTCAAGAAGAGACAGCACGCGGCCAAGAAGAGGACAGCGACCAGAGGCGGTTCATTCTTGTCTCTGTCGTCGATTTCCTTGATATATTTGTCGTCATTGAGGACTTCAACTTGTTCTCCATGTCTCAAACCGTTCAACGTCGATGTTTTTTCGCGTCTCAATCTCTTCGCATTCAGAGTGGTTTCTTCTCTTAACTTTTTTTGAAAAAATTAGATAATGGGACGAGTTCAATTTTGGAGTGGGTAATGGGATGCCTTAATCTCAAGAATAGAACAAATACTTAAGAATGTCAAACTAAAGATATGATTTCCTAAAGTCACATGAACAATCCATTCACACGATTCGTCACATGTTGTTTTATTTGATTTGGTTGACTGAACTAGGAATCTTAGTCCAAGTTGCCTACGTAGCCCAAAAGGATCAAGTCCAATGTAGTTCAATTTATGCCATTTGTAGTTTAACTCATGCGAGTAAAGGAGTAACATGCAATTTTGACTCATGCATCATGGAGTAACTCATAGTTTAGGCTCATGTGTCAGAGAGGGTTGTAAAATCTTCAAGTTTTCGAGATGACAATCAGTTTAGGCGCTTATCCAGGAGAACAGTTGAATTTAATGTGCTTTAAGGATTAACTTGCTGAATTGGTGGAGCTATGAGGTTTGAAGGCTCAAAGACTACCATGATCACGTACGATGTTGCTTCATCTTCGTCCTCGCCATAGTTATACTCTGATTTTGGTGAACCATCAGAAGAATTACTCTTTGGAGGAAGGCTCCCCTCTTTCTTTTAATTCAATTGAAGAAGAGTTTTGTTTTTTATTTTATCGGCAATTGAAGAAGAGTTTTCTTGGCGCCATTCATCTTGACACTCTTGATCAACCTCATCTTCTTTTTCACAAAATTGCGACGGTAAGCGCCATGTCATGAGCTCGTGTGGCCAATTCTTCAAAAGTCTTTGGTTTTATGTCTTGCAGAATGTATTGAAGTCTCCAACACATTCCTTTGGAGCACATCTCAATGGTCGAAGCTTCCGACATGCAATCTTTGCAATTGAGGCTTAAGCTTCTCCATCTATTGATGTAGTCAATGGCTGACTCACCTCCTTGTTGATGAATGTTGTTAAGTTCAGTCATGCTGATGATGCGTCATGTGTTGAAAAACCTATTGAGGAAATCCCACTACAATTGGTCTCAACTATCTATGGAATTCGGCTCCAGGTCTATGTACCAATCAAAAGTATAACCTTTCGTTGACTATACAAATTGTTTGACGAGCAAATCTCCCTTTGTTTGAGCATTGCTACATGTCTCAACGAAGTGTGCAACATGTTGCTTGGGATTGCCCCTTCCATCAAATTGCAGAAATTTTGAAGGCTGATAATTTTCTGACATCTTTAGTTATTCTATCCTCCGCGTGTACAGCTTAGTATATTTGAGTGAAAAACTTGAGAACTCATCGCATCTTTTTCAGAAATTGCCTCCATGATGAACTCATTTAATTGATCAACAAGGATCAATCCATTATGGGAGACTTGAATTTTTTTACTTGAAGTCTCTGAGTTTGTTGAGACTTTGAGTACTTTGTGGGAAATACCTTCGCATGAGACTAAAAAAATTTATTCTGGAGTAGCATCGTGCGAGGTTTCGAGGACTTCTTATGGGGTAGCTTCAGGAGAAGTTTTGAGAATTTTATGTGGAGTTTCTTCAGTAATAGATTTATACGAATGTTTCGCGCTACACCTTGACATTCCCACTTGATCCACCACATCTGAAAGCTCTTTAAGTTGAGTTTTTTGTCCTTAATTATACTTCACGAGCTTTTCAAGAGTCTTTGTCAATGCCGCAATTTGTTCCTCAAGAGAAAAAGAATCATTACTGGCATGACTTCGCCATTAGAGCAGCTAAGAGACTTGAAGTGTACATATTTACAAGGAGCGGGAGGTATAGATTTGTTGCTTTTTGTTAACCTTTGGAAGATGGATGGTTGCACGAGCACTTGTTCACCCATCGAGGGGTCGACTTCTTTTGCCTCCGACATGCTTAACATGCTTGAGATGATGCACGATTTGCTTGTTGTCCTGTAAGATGCAGTCTTATTTTCTCTAAACTTATTTGATAAAATGTGTAAGCTTCAAAGTTAATTTGGAAAGAGAAGAGATGATAGGTAGAGACTGTCACACTGGGTGTTCCAAAATTTGTATCACACTAATTTCAAGTCCAAGAAAAAGACGGAAAGATGTTAACCAAAAAGTCAATTTATTGATGTATGGAAAATTAGGGTTTACAATCTTTGATGAATTTCTAATGAAAGAAATTAATCCTTTAATTCTTCTCTTCAAGGGTTTGATTCGAGGGCATGATCCTTGTTCTCGAATTGAACAGTGAGACCTTCTTTGGTCTTTGCAAAGATGACGACAAATTTAACAGATTTTGACTTAAGGGCTTTGAAGCTTCTTCTCAAGCTGAATTACTTGATCCTATTTAATTTTGTTGGAATAAAGATAGCGATCTTGTGACCGTTGACATGAGGGTTGTAGAGCTTCTTCTCAAATCAGTCTTTGAGATCTTCTTCAATTTGGTTGAAGGAGATACGGATTTGCATATGTTAATTTGAGGGCTTGGGAGCTTAGTCTCAATGAAATTTAAGATCTTCTTCAATTTGGTAGAAGGAGTTCCATGACTTGTGGATTTGGATTGAGCGTTCTTCAAAACTTTGAAATTTTGATCTGAAGAGGTGTCCTGCTTGATGTGGACTTGGTGGATTCTAAAGGGGAGAACAGGCTTAGCAGAATCAGCAGAGAAAGAAGACCTTGTTGAGCTTGACTCTAGTGCGACTTTGTGAAATGACTTGAGAGGTGTAGGTGTTTGGTTCTTTTACTCTTTGTGTGGGGGGGCGCTTCGCCGGATTGACCTCTTTAGGGTTGCTGGTATCAAACAGAGGAGGTGCAGGCCTGGACCTCGCTGGGGGCCAGAAGGTACACCGGAGAGGGAGGCCGGAACTGCTGGTTCGCGCCTGTGGAGAACCTGCACAAGGGAGCAACCACGTTAGTGCCTAGCCCGGACGGTGGTGGTCTGGGAAGGCACTCCGATGGTAAAGTCAGCGACTGTGGGAGGGGTGCAGAGGAGAGTTCTAGAGAGAGAGCGTAGCTGAGAGTGTAGAGTAGAGAGAGATGTTCCAACCCTTATTCAAGAGGCGGAGGGCCTTATTTATAGGCGAGGGGGCGCGTGTTCCCCACGCCCTCGGGAGCTCCACGTGCTCCGTCCTTTCCAAGGCATTAAATGCATGGATTGACGCACGTCCCACAAGCGGCGCCTCGGCGGCTGCAGTCCCGAAGTTGTCACCTGTCGCCGTCACTGACATTCCCATCAGTCTAGTCCCCCTACAGGCGTAGCCTGTGGGGTTGGTGGCCTGCCACAGCTGCGGCACGTGCGCAGTGGTTGAGACCATTAATGGGCCACTCAGACTGTCAGGGGTGCCTCGATCGAGCCCCCTTGACACCTGACGTGCCCCCTCTCCCTCGGCGCCGAGGTCAACCGACTCGGCCCGGGGAGGCCTCGGCGGACGCTCTCCAGGGCGTGCCGAGGCTGCAGTCCGAGGCCCCCGGGGTTCCCCGGGTCCGCAAAGCTTCTGGAGGGTTGTTCCCGAGGGGAGGGCCCCAGCCGAGGCCCCCGAGGGCCGCGCGCCCTCCTCGCCGGGGGGTGCTCCTTCGGCATCTGCTGCCCCCCTACGGGGGACCATCCAACGTCCACGGGGTCTCTGCCACACGTGTCCTCTTTGGTGCAGAGGGGGGTCCATTTTGTCCCGTCCCCCAAGCCTGGGGTTCAGCCGAGGGCAATGACAATGAACCCTTTGGCCCCCGGCCACTACACTTTGCAATGGAAAATAATTGTGTGCGAGCGTGCCGGAGAGAGTTTCAATCTCCTCCCTCAGATTAACTTTGAAAAAACCAAATCTAATCAGGCGATTGTGTTTTTAATGGTTCAATTACCTCAATTAAGAGGATTTTTCTTTCAAAGTGAAGAAATGCAAACCAATATACTTAGGAAAATTAAAGAACAATAAAGAAACAAGATATTTCGATTGATAAATCAAAGATAGACTTACTTCGAAATTGCCTTCAACTTCAAATACAAGATAACGAGAATTCCGAACAGATAATTGTTACAAGAACAACTGAGATTAATCCTAACTACTTCCTAATCTACTTCGAACTAAGTTCGAAATCCTAAACTACTTGCCAATGAACAAACCAAGCATCATTTTTTTTTATAGCTGTTTGTTGAAGATTTGTCCGGGGGCTTTTCACTCTTCAGTTTCTTCTATTTATAGACGCTGCTTGTTAGTTGAACTTTCCGCTCAATGAATTTGACCATGGCTTGCTTTGAACTCCATCTTTTACTCTTTGAATTGGCAGTTTCTTCCCTCCTCCGCGTCTGAATTCGAATTCCTTTAACCTTCTTCCAGCAGTTTTTAATTTGAATCTGCAGAGTTACTCAAATAACTTTAATGATTACATGTTAAGGAGATAACTGCCTTTTAAGATGTACTCCACGTGTTCTAACTGCCAATCGCCTTGCTTCATAAGTTTACATGTGGAGTTCATGTAAGCAGTTAAAAATCATGCCTTCAAAGTGGATCCTTTATATCAGAAATAACTCGTAACTGCCAATAACTGCCTTTTAAATTGAGAAACAATGCGACATCATATTTACTCAACTCTATTCCATTAATCCAATGTATCTGCATTGACAGATATTTGCCAATGTTTGGCATACTTAGTTACGTGTCAATCGATTATTGGATTTGATGATTTTATATGTAGACAGTAGGATAAGTGGGAGCACTGGAAAAAACACCCGAGGGGTGCTTGTTAATCACCCGACGGGTGCTTTCCAATGTCCAATCAATGAAAAAATCACTCAACGGGACTGGAAAAATCACCCAACAGGTGCTTGTGATAGTGCAATCACTAGAAAAATGACCCGACAGGTGCTTGGCACCGTGCAATCACTGGAAAAAAAAACACCCGACGGGAGCGTATCGCCGGCAGAAGGGACGAGACGACAGGTGCACACCAAAGGCGGACCGATCGACCCAACTCAAAATCCAACTACGAGCGCTTTGATCTTCAAAACTCTGGTAGCTGATGGAAGCTTAAATGTGTAAAATATGATAGCAGACACCTTTATTTATAGGGATGGGGAATGAAGAGTCATGAGAAAACTCCACATCTTTCATATTTATCTCTTTAATTATTCTTTTATTTAACGTAAAAGAAATAATTATAATTTGATAATTATCCTTCTTATTTATTGTAAGAGGAATAATTATACATGAAGAGAAATATTAATTTCACCAAGTGGCTTAATTTGATTAGCCAAGCTTCATAAATTAATAACCGCATCATTTTGACACGTGGCTCCATTTGATTCGCTCATCCACATATCTTTGACTTTTGACTTATGGACACTTGGCACCTTTTGATTGGCTATTTGTGTCTGTTAGGCCTTCAACACGTGACAACTTGTGATAGACCAAAAATTTTACATGCCAACATCCGCCTCAGAGGATTTTGTAATTTTTTGATGTTTGATCTGTGTCATCACTGAGTTTAAGCGATCTATTTGAAGCATGCATCCAAGTGAAGGTTTTTTTTTTAGGTGGAGGAGTACGGATCCAAAGAATGTCAATAGATACCGGCCACTCACAACGGTTCGGCAAAACTTTTGAAACAAGATTATGGGAATTATAACTCTTTTGCACAGGGGCGGATGTACATTGGGGCTGGGGTGGGCCCTGGCCCCCCCACACTTCGGAAAAATTTTTAAAAAAAAAAAATTGCAACGAATATTATAAATTTTAAAGCAGGGAAACTTTTACCAACAGTGAGCTTTGGCTCAATGGTTAGTGTGCTTGCTCCACACTTCCATCCTGAGTTCAATTCTTCCCAGGTGCACAACTTAGTCTTTTTAATTGCAACTATAATACTCATCTCTCTCTCTGTCTCTGTTTGTAAATTTTTTTTATTAAATGGAGAGAAACATGACACTTTTGGATATTAAATTTTTTCCCAAAGTTTAGCATTTTTACTCTATGTTTCTTTACGGATTATGGTAGGAATTAATGTACAATAAAAATTAAATCACAAACATGTCAATTTATATAATTATATGAATAAATTATGGATTATTCATCTTTTTATATGTAATTATATGACTTCTTAGTAATTTTTTCTTCATATTTTTCCATACAACATGTAATTAGTTTTTCATTGAATGGTGCCACCCCCGTGGCCAAATCTAGGCTCTGTCCCTGATTTCCAATGTCTCAAATTATCAATGTTTACATAACCGTCAAGCTTGCAATTGCAAAGCTAATTTGGCAACTGTTATAACTGATTTTTAAGGACCGAGGACGAAGGTTAGTCCTCTATCCGTAATGCCACCTATAAGAGGGCAATTCTGGCCTCGTTGTAGGCATCAACCGAACTATCAAATGTCTATGGCTAATGGCCCCCCCGGATGGGAAATCCTGGCTCCGCCACTGCTTTTGCATTTGTCTTTCCCGTGATTTTTTTTCCACCTAGGAGTTCTACATACAACTTCTGTCCCAAATGTTTGTCCAATTCGTAAAATGAGAACTTATAAATTATTCATTTTTCCCAAGAAAAATTCAAACTCTTGAATAATTTGAAGAAGCAATGGTATCTTGTAAATTATTGAAAAAATTTTGAATTTTGTTTGAGAAAGTGGCATATTATTTTTAAGTTCTCCTTTTGAGAAATAGACAAATATTTTGGGACGGAGAGAGTATAAGTTCGTGTTGTGTTAGCTCCTAATTATTAATTATGAATTGTTCCTAATTTCTTATTAATTATAGGATATCAAATTAAATAATTTCATTACAGTTGCTCCTAATTATTTGTCTTTGAGTGGTTGCTAAGTTTAATCTACGTAGTAGTAAATCAAAAGACGATTCCCAAAGTTTTGATACTACTCCCTCCGTCACGTAATGTTAGTCCCCTACAAAATTACGTGCAATTTTCAAATTTAAAATTAATGTCTTTGCCAAAATATTTTTTTGTACAATATGAACTTTGTTTGATAGCTTTCGATGGATCTTTTGAATGATAAAAGAAAAATCAAAAAAAATATTTTGCAATATGGATCTTGTTTGATAGTTTTCGGTGAGATCCTTCGAAACGATGCAAAAAAAATCAAAAAATTATTTTAATAGATATATTAATTTTAAGTGCAAAAATTATATGTAGTTTCGTAAGAAACCAACTTTATGAGACAGATGTAGTATTTTAAATGGGCTGTTTAAGTGGGGACAGCCCACTAAATGGAATACCTTGGAATAACCTTTTCATAGCCAATCTTTGACAAATTTAAATGGAAAGAAATAAAAATAAAAAATAAAAAAATGACAACATAGATCTTCCTTTTAACCATGAGCTTCAAGTGTATCATTTCCTACTCCCAAGAAATTGAGGAAGCATTCAAGATTTTGGTCACCATGGGGCCGAGAAAACAGCCACTAACTATTTCGTTTCCTCCCAACACAGGTTTAAAACTCCACATAGATGGTGGTTGGTATGAGTCGACCAAGAAAGTAGGTTTTGAAGGGTTATTTCGGGGGAATATGATACATGTACAGCCTTTTTCTCCAACATTTTTCTCCAACGGCTAAAACGATGTTCGTTCTGCCTATTCTGTGGGGGAAAAAAAGAGAAAAAAAAAACTCAAAATTTTGAAAACAGATCTGGGTCTCTCCCCCTCCCGCATTTGTTCGACCAGAGAGACAAAGGGAGGTCACCCACCTCCCATTCCACCACCACCGGCGACCCACTCCTCCGGCCTCCCTCTCCACCTCCGGCGACCGCCGCCGGTGCCGCCAAGAAAGCTCTGAAACGAATAACCCTTGCCGGCACAAACCGAGTACATTACCCAGCGATCTCTTCGAACCAGACCCACACAAAGGTGGAGAGGGAGGAAGGAGGAGGAGGAGAGGGAGGAGGTGGGTCGGCGGTGTTGATGGTCTCTCACTGTGTTCGGTCAAGTGAAATGGGCGGGGGAGGAAGTGGAGTTCTAGATCTGGTTTTCTTTTTCTTTGTTTTTTTTTTTTTTTTTCATAGAACAGCCAAAATGACGTCGTTTTGGCTGTTGTAGAAAAAGGCTGTACATGTATCATTTTTCTATTTCGGGACAAAGATGGAGAGTGGATTCTGGGCTACAATGAGAAGCTTGACTGCGAAACCGTTGGCAACTGAAATATGAGGGATATACAGAGGCTTAACAATCCTTCTAGAGAAAAGTATGCAAAATATGAGCCTATTAAAAATGGTGCTGACGGGAATCATCCTCAAGGAAATATTGTCATGGAAGCCAAAGTCCTAATTCAGAGAACTGGAACCATACTCAAGCATACCTGCCAAGGAGCTAACAAATGTGCTAATCACTTGGCGGGCATTAGAACTGAACAAAATGATAACTTCATTGTCACTGAGGCTATGCCTCTCTCGATAAGAGAGTTCATACTTAGGGACCACTTAGGCCTTTGGAACATCTTAGATTAATTTTGGTTAGATCTGTGTCCCTAACTTGTCACCTCTTTTGGTGTTCTTCGCCGCTCCGACCTGCTATCTGCTATCGCACCTTTTCGAACCTTTCCAAAGTCAAGCTAAACGGTTACCTTTGGAAAGGAGCACTTTGTTTCCCTTTAGTTTAATCTAATTTCTGAATTACCTAAAAAAAAAAAAAGACAATTCTTTTTCCGATTTTTCAAAGTCAAAAAGAAAAAGGCTAAAACAAGCCAGTCAAAAATACCAGAATTACAAGTACCAAAGCTTATTTTGCCCAGAATCTAAAAAGAAATGACACTTATAGTAGAACGAAACAATATCAAAACCACTACCCAAACGAGGTGATGATTGAAGGAATAAAAGCAATCGTCAAATAAAATAAAATGAAAAAGAGATTAAAAAAAAAACCATCAGAACGCACTTTTCTCTATACAATTTTGTCCCCCAATTTTATTATTTTTTGCCGGTGTTTCATAGGACTATTTCCTATAATTAGACATGGCTTTTTAAATAGGCTGTCATGTACCTTCCCCACAAGGTTGCTTGTTGCCTCTTTGTCGTTATATAAACCGCACATTGACATTTGGAAACTGTCATTGGAATCTTGTCCATTAAGTGGGGTTTGTTATTCCAAAGCACCAAAAGAAAAAAAATAAAAATAATAATTAAGTGGGGTTTGCATCCCCATGTGGTAAATTTATATCCATGTATGTGGTGCAATTTGCATCATGCATAGGACGATTTCCGATGGTACATTAATCGGTATTTTTTGGTACTATGAATGTTTTCGACTTGCTATAGGTTTCGATCATTATCGCGAATCCCAAATCAGGCCACAACGGGGCAACACCGTGCAGTGATAATTTTAATACAATGTAATTTTGTTTCGAGGTGTGATAAAATGACATTATTTTTTCAATGGATTAAATCTAGGGTTGATAAAAGTGTTTTGTAAATGATTTTGTGAAATAACATCTAGTGTTGATAAAATTTAATTTTGCTAAAATCCGTTGGAAGGGGCTAAAGCCACCGACTATTCCAAATCCAGTCTTTTGAATTTTTATGAAACAATTTGATAAATTAAAAAATTAATCACAAATATTAATTGTTGTTATTATATCATTCGCTTAACACTGTATCATTGCCGTACAGTATCATTCACTATATATATTTAGTGTTCTCAAAGTGAAAATTAATATTACTTATTACACAAATCTGAAATTTTAGAATTTTTTTTAAAATATCAATAAAAAAATATAGTCCAAAATAGAAAAATGGGAAGGGGCCGGAGCGGGGCCAACCCAGCCCTTACATAGTTCCGCCCTTGATTCAGTCCACAAGACAATGCAGAAGATAAAAAAAACTTTTGCGGGCCACCCTCCCCAGAAGCTAAAGCTCGTGTGAAAAAGAGTCTTACATAGTTCCACCCTTGATTCAGTCCACAAGACAATGCAGAATATAAAAAAGCTTTTGCGGGCCACCCTCCCCACAAGCTAAAGCTCGTGTAAAAAAGAGTAACAGTGCAGTCACGTACGTGGGATTGAAATGAGTTATATCCTATTATATCGTCAAAGGTTTACCCATAATAGATTTAAAAAAAATTTAAATCACGATCTAATGTGCATTTTAAATCCAATAGCCTCGCATCATCTTACTTTCAAAGCTACTTTTGCATATAAAGTGGTACATGAAGTCATCTTGCACAACCAGAATTATAGGTATGTGTCCAATTAAGGTAGGTCCTGGAGGCATTATAAAAAGTAGACAACCAAAAGTAAACAAGATTTTTCCAAAGTAAAAGAGAACTGAACATGCATCGCACTTGCAGCAACTTTCACCAGATAAAGTACATTGCAGGACCCCATTTAAGACATGAAAGGCAATAATAGCAATGGAATTGGACTTTGATAAACTTCAAGTACAGAATCATTTTAAACAAGAAATTCCATATAACAAACGAAGGATCTTTTTTTTTTTTTTTTTTTTCCGGGATAATCCTTCCATCATTATGGGACTAACCGAAAGGATCGCCCCATGGTGGCTCCAACACGAGAATTTAGTCCCCGATTGAACACGAAACAAATAAGCAAATAACCACAATAAACAATCGTTACCAAACAGGACCTTAGCTAAATGGCAACGCGAAACTGCTCCATAACTATTAAGTGCTCTTAGCTAACGCTATGAACAAATCCGTCCTGGTAAATCTCGATATACCCCTACTCAGAAAGTTTCAAACTTAGCTTTTAAAAAAGAGCAAACCTTTGGTCCAAACTTCGACAACCAGGCCACGAGGCCAACCCCTTGATCAAAATTCAAGACTTGATACGATAATATTAACAATAATTAGTAAGACGCGAAGTAGTGGACAAGTATGCAAGCTTATCTCACGGTTAAAAAGGCCACTTCAAAAAGTAACATGATCCACCCAAATATGTAACATCAGCACAAGTGAAATATCCCAATCTTTTGAAGATGACCAAAATTATAAGTCGCGTTGGTACTCAAAACTGACAAGGTTCAAGAATGGCACCAACATGCAGGTATTACTTGTAAGGAATTTCGGATTAAATACCAGGACATATCAATGCTTCTTTAGAATGGTTGATCCAGGAGCAATTCTGTAGCCATAATCAGTCAAAAAAATTCTGTCAAATCAGCGGCACATATTTACTGCTAATATCATAGGATCTACATCGAACTACAGATTCACGGTCAACCTCTATAAGAAAGTTCAACAACACAATTAACAGGACCCTTGTGACCATTTACGGACCTTCTGCTGGCAAAACAATCATCACCCGGCAAGAACAAAAAAATACTAAATCCATACCATGCACAAGTATGCCTTACACTGTAAACCAATTATCTCTCTCAGGATTTGTGACCTAAAACAAAGTAATATGCATAATCCATTACTATAGGTCTTAAGAAATTATGAACCTGTAGGCTTACCTAGACCATGACCACTTGTACAAGTGAACTCAGCCTTGACTCCTGGGTAATCCTTTTTCTGCACCTAGCATTACAATTAATGCACGATAATATTTAGAGTGAAAAAAACTTACATATTCGTACAGGAAAGAGTTAGAGAAAAATTTAACAGTCAAACATCTTATGCTACCGTTCTCATGGATTGTGTTTATCAACTATAAAAGGCTAAAGACTTTATTGAAATATAAGTCTCCTAGAAGTGAATGTAGAAAGGCAAAAGAAGTTGAAATTTCAGATTGTGCATCGAGGTAATGCTTTGAAACTTCAGAATTCAAAGACAATGATGTCTTTCGTTAAAGCTCGCAATCATGCATGGTTTTAAATACCAGCCGTTACATAAACGGCTTTTGGGCTCTCCAACCCTGGTTACTGACAAGAGGAAAATTTGCAAGCACATTGGCTGATCCCATTACGCATCAGTACACAGCTAATACTTGGCCATTCCGGGTAATTTAATCAATTTAAATGTTTCCGTCAAAAAATTATTTGTAAAAGTTTATGACCGCTACATCCGATTCCCATTACATAGGTTCGATACAACCAAAACCATTAGCTCAAACCGTTACAATTACGTATTGCAAAACCGTTATTTATAACCTTGCTTGCAATTCAGGCTTTCATTCCCCCATTTTAAGCCTAAGAAACCATAAAGAACAAGCAGTTAAAAGAAATCTGTCTTCACCCTACATTTTTTGAAATTTCACTGGACCCTACATGCTAGAATAATTCGATATTTATACCGTAAACTTTCCAGATTCCCACCTTGACAGAATCAAGCTTTCTTCCAACACCAATTCAGCTCCTAACGGTCAATAGAGGTTGTAGAAATACATAACTGTTGGACCTTCCACACGTTTCAGCAAATCCAACCTTACTTCTATGAAGTTAACTCTACCTATCAACTACACCCCTCGCAGTGTAAAACACACAAAAAAAAAAAAAATCTTCGTCAATTACTCAAGAACAGGTCATGAATTTGTATAAAATCAACTTTTGGGACTCTTGACTACATGAACATCAGTACCAGATTCTACAAGTCAAGGAATGGACTAGGCAATAGGCATACAAATTACTAAAGGAATTTCATATATCAAATGGAAAATGTAAACACTCTCTTACTCTTACACGGACATTCAGCAAGATAAAAGGAAGGGGCTACGCTGAATATGCTTCTAAACATTGAACACATGGGTGGTTTCTCAATTCCTCAAAACATCCCATTAATCTTCCATACTTTAGTACTTAACCCCAAATGCTTTAATGTGGATATTTTAATATATTCCAACCGATCCCCAGCACTTTTATGACATAAAATGTCGTCACATCAATACAAAAACACTAATTTTGCATACTTAGACAGGTGATGAGAGTAAAATGCTTTGGCATACCTAGAAGTTTAATTAACAAAAATTAGGCTGATAAACATTAGCGAGGCAGACTGCACAGATTTGAAGATTTTCCTCGTGCAAGCTTTCCATCTTCAAGAGCTTCCATAGCTCGTAATAGCAGCACTCCTTTATTGGGGTGGCAAATGTCAAAATCTCATAGGCTCACTCCCATCAAGGAAGGAACATGGTCCCAACTAGGATAGAACAACTCAAGCAAGCATAGAAATCTCAAAAACAAAAACAAAAACAAAAGAAAGACAAGCTACGCAACAAGAGAAAATGCGAAGTAACGATAAGATACTAGAAAAAAATTTAACACAAATTTGCTCGAGATGTATTATGAATGCAATATTTATTACTTGTATTCATAAAAGAATATTTTTGCGGTTGATACAAATTTCAATCGACATGTTTACTGGGACTAACTAGCAAGTAATAACTTAACTATGATCAAACCTGTCGAGCATATAAATCTAAAAAGAAGCAAAAGCAAAGCTACCAAGTAAGAGAAAATATAAAGTGATGGTAAGATAGTAGAAAAATATTGAACTCAAATTTGCTCAAGTACATAAACATAGCATTTACTTATCTTCACAACAAATAATGGAACATAAAATAAGATCTAGATTAAATCTCCTAACTAAATGGCCTACTAAACAAGCCCCAGAAAAGTAGTACTCGCGAGACTTCAAAAACACTTACAACGTAACTCGCGTAGGCAATTACCATTGAGGGAGGTTTTGTCTATCCAGTTTCCGAACTTATCTAAGAACTCTCAACTCTAAAGTGAAAGGGATCCTAAAAAAAATGAAAAACATGGTGAGAAGTGTTACAGGCACATAGGAATCAATAGAGGCATTGAAGCAAATTATACTGCAAAACCGTGTTGTAGTGAAAACAGTTATAACCATTCATGATTTGGTGAGGAACTAGTAGTGCTGAAAACTTGAATATCAAGCAATCAAAACTTGAATACCTCGCGACAGATTTGTTCACTAAACAAAAAATATTACTGACCTTTCATTGAGCAACATCATCTATTGAAATATTTCTAGAGGTTACTAAGCAATCTCCAAGTCTTGTACTTATCTTTTACTCCCTCCGTCCCTAAACTTTTGACCTTTTTGGGATTGTGTGCCATTTTAAATTGCTTATATCTTTTTATTTATAACGTTTTATGTGATTTTGAAAACTTTGTTTAATAGAACTAATTAAAATCTATCAAACAAGATCCATATTGCATATTTTTTGACATTTACATGGAAAGATATAAGCATTTGAAAATGGCACACCGTCCAAAAAGTGTCAAAAGTTTAGGGACGGAGGGAGTATTCTGTAAACAAATATTCTAAGTTCAATTGCATACATCAAGTACCATTTGACCAAAAATTTAGAACTCTCTGTTTTCTCCACAATAGTCATAGTGGATAGGAACATGTGCTAGCCCAATCCCAGGGGATACATCAAAAGAAGAAAAAGGTAAATAGTAAATGAAATTAAACCATAAGTTAAAAAATCATGTAATTGCGTAAAATCCATTTAATGGCACACTCAAGTTTAGTGAACCTCAAAACGAGTTACACATACCGAGCATAGCTTATGGTGTACTCGAGTTCAACCATCACAACCTTCACTACAAAACTTCAAAAAGAAAAATAAACCCTCACTAGGCAAAATTTTATCCATTGCCACATGCATGGCATGTAATCACATTTATTTTGTGCTAAACAAGTAGTGAAGAAAATGGATGCAATTTTTGATATCTTACATTCTTAAGATGGACAATGAAATGGTATTGTATTAATCGTTTCTTAAACAATGTGCCAGCATGTGATATACTTTGAGGGCAGCAGTAAAAATTGTTTGAGCACTTACATAATTTTTTAGACTACCAACAATTAGACATAGCACACATAGTTACTTAATTTCCAGACACAAAGCTGTAAGCACATCTACTTAAGTAACTGGAGAGAATTATACACAAGTCTCTACCCAAACATGTAAGAAATATCTAAACCACACAAAAAGGGATCTTCAACAATTTATAAAGGGTTCCCTCATTGTCATTGAGCACAATAAAGTGAAAACCATAGACCCATAACAAGAAATACAAGGTCATTTAATTACATACCAACATGTTGGAAAGAGACTCTCGGAGGTAAAGAAAAAGAACTACAAAAATTTGTATGATCGCCAAACCCATACTACTTTTGACGGAATCTTCTCACACAATTGACGGAAAAAAAGTAAGGTAGGTGTTGGTTTAGAGCTCTACAACAACAATTAGGTTGAACATGCCCCAATCCTGCTAGTAAGAAATGATTATAATTGGAGAAAACCATGAGCAAGAAAAGCCATGGCAAAGGACTATGAATGACTAGACTATTACACATTGAGAATGACATTGCATCTCTATATTACACATGCAAGATTCTAATGCATTTTCAACAGAATTTTAAACATAGTAAGTGATCTGTTGAAGGACAACAAATAGCACCGTAATTTTTGCTAGATTCAGGAGAACTCGTGATGCTTTCCCTCAGGATAATCCACAAATTGGTGCCGGAATTATGGCGTGTTCTACAACGCTCATAACCATCTGCCAACCTATGATAGTGCTATAGTCTATCAATTTTTTTGTTACAACTTATAAACCATAGTTTAGCCACATCCATTTTGAGCACCTAGGTAGGTTGTTGAGATCTTAATTTCACCAAATTTTAGGAGCGTTGACATTGTGAGGTGGCTCTAAATAGGGGGGTATCAAGAAAGGGCTCAAAAATCTGTCATGGTGGAGTGAAATATGAAGTTTCTAGCTGTATGTCTCAAGGTTCAGTGTGGGCATTTTCAACCATATCATTGAAAATCCCTTCTATAGCTCAATGATGCATATGAATCAAGAAGATAACATAAAGGCCAATGGTGGTTGTTTTGTGGTATTTTCCTATTGTTGGCACGATGACTAGAAATTATTTGTTGTAGCAAAGTTTCATTGACTGCACAATGTTTGGTTGTTCCTGCGCATCACACGGGGTGTAAAGTGTGGTTTGAATAAAAGGGAAGAAGCTACATTTTCCCCATAGTACATTACACAAAACCAATGGTATTTGCTAATGGAAAAGTTCAATTCTATTGCGTTGTACTCTCGTCTTACTAACATGGTTGGACCTTATGTTCTGCATAGAGCTCAGGTTACCATGAAATACATGAGCCATCAGATTTCCAACTAACTAGTACGTAACTGTTAGTTTATTGGTATGAGTCGGCCTCCAATTAGAAAATGAATCACCAGATAAAATATAACCATTACTAAACAATCCAAGTAGAAAAATAAAACAATGAAATTACAGCAGTGAAAGAATTACTATAAAATTAACCATGGAAATTTATCCACGAAGCACAGACATTCCTAGAGATCACCGTAGCGGTGTCCAACACTCCGCGGACAAACCACGTAGCATGTCTATTAAGTTATAACACGATGAAGATATTTTACAAGTTTCAAAGTTTTACCGTGATTATATTTATAACTTACACATATTAGGTGGGCCAAAAGGGTAACATAAAATGTATGTGTATGTGAAGAGCTATAAACTATTGGTCTATAATGCATTTGATAATGGTAATCCAAAATATTTATGATTAAAATATATGCTCATAACTAAAGAACGATTTCCAAAAGGCGGTAGTATTTCGTACTGTGTCCCAATTCCCATTTCTTGAAAATTGTCTTGTCCCGTATCCATGTTCTTAGCCATAACCATAGCCCCATACACAAACCCAAAAGCCCTACCCCACCATAACAGGTAGGAATACTGAAAATCTCATCAAATGATCAAGAATGAGTCCCATTGCAACAACAAAAACAAACTTTCATTAAAATAAGGGGGAAAATGATATGCCTGCAGAAAAATGGAGACCAAAGCATGAAATGGAGCCTACAAGAGAATATGTTACACTCATTTTATGTATCTATGATCACAGACAAGTATTGGTGGGATTAGATATCTCATCTCTTTTAACTTGTAATCTTTTGCTCAAGATAATATCATATCTTCTTCTTATCCCCAAAAAAAAGAAAAATTAGGTCACAGACAAGTGATTCCATAAAACAGTATCGAACCAAACAGAGATTCAGCTGACCTACTAGCAAAATTGTGTAAACAAAGGAAAACCATATAGTCAAACTACATATTGATTTGTCTTCCAATTGTATGGGAGACAAAAGGAAAAAGTTTCTTTACCAATTCATCCATCAAATGTTTGAACAAATGCAAACTCAATTCAATCACAACAATCCAGTACATCTTACCAGAAATATATTCAAAATTTTGATGGTCTTTTCCATGTACCTTCAACAATAACTGAAGCTGCCCTTCAGAAATTCCTTTGATCCCCTATCACATGAAGAGAATAATGAAAAATAGGAGCAAAAGAGACCCCCTTTCTGCCAAAACGTGATGACCCAAAAGGGAAAAGATCACAATACTAGCATCAGTACAACCAGCACCATTTTTAACCAGAAACCAAGATTCAACTCTAGTAGCAAAAAAACTAGTAGGAGTACCTTTGAATCTTGATCTTCTCTGTGTCGTTCCAATTTTATAGATGTCTTCGAAGGGACTTTGAAACCTGATCATCAATCATAACTAAATAGAAACGAGTAGCAAAACCAAGAAATAGAACCAGATGATGATCAAGCGTTTGCTCAAAACAATAGTTGAAACAAACAGAATTAAGGGCTTGACTGGATTTATCAGAAATCAAAAGCCAATATACACAAGAAATCAAAACCCAATATAAAGTAAATACAGTACACGAGTCAGATTTATAA
Organism: Vaccinium darrowii; assembly: GCA_020921065.1. Classification (NCBI taxonomy): domain Eukaryota; kingdom Viridiplantae; phylum Streptophyta; class Magnoliopsida; order Ericales; family Ericaceae; genus Vaccinium; species Vaccinium darrowii. The sequence goes on from CM037155.1 coordinate 21,972,286, forward strand.
ATAAATAAAAAAAAACTCATTTCCACTAAGATCTCGATCAACAATATTCATGATGCTGATACTTTAATCTAATCCCAGCAAATGCATGCGCAGGAAAAAAGAATAAAAAGAAAAAAGAACAGCAGATGATTAACAAGATGCAGAAGAGAGAGAGAGAGATAGATAGAGAGAGAAAGGCTGTGGCCTGTGTGGGGGGACTGGGGAGGACCATCCTATTTTCCTGTTTATAGATATATAAACTTTAACGTGGTGTAATGAAACAGTGATGGTCCCATAATCATATATATAGAGAGTTTTATTTCCGTTAATCCAGCACAGTAATTAGGGTTTACTCTTCTCAAAGAAACCCCATCAAAAGTCACGCTTCCTTAAAAACTTTACAATAGATTATTAATCCTACGAAAATACTACAAAATACAAACGAACAAAAACCAAATCCAAAATTTGTATTTTACCCAAAAAAAAATCCAAAATTTGCAAAAAAATAACGAATTCTACCCCCTCATAATATGTATACAAAAACAGATATAATATATATGTACATATATACACATATATATAACGAATTCTACCCCCTCATAATATGTATACAAAACACAGATATAATATATATGTACATATATACATATATATATATATAGAGAGAGAGAGAGAGAGACAGAGAGAGAGAATACAAATTACAGAATACAAATCTCAGGTTCTCCTTCATGGGTATGCTCGGGCTTGATGCCTCATAAAGTCTTTTCAATCTTTATAATTTGTTTTGAAAGAATAATAAAATTCTTTTTTGCGTTCAAAAAAGAGAGAGATCGAGAGAAAAGTGGATCAAATGAATAATAAAAAAATATATTTTGCCTTGCAAAAAATAGAGGGATAGAGAGAGAGAGAGAAAGAGAGGGAGAGAGAGAGAGAGAAGTGGATCAAATGAATTCGAGAATTAGAATATGACAGAGAGAGAAGTGAGCACGCAAGAGCAATGATATACGCTGTTATACCAATATGCCTCTGTGTGCTCACTCTCTTCTGTCATTTTTTCTGCGTCCCGAAAATTGATCCAACGAAAACTGGAAAATTAAAAGGGAAATCTTTGAGTAAAGAGAAATATCATCCAGTAAAAAAGAAAGAAAGAACAGATCTGAGGATATAACAGCAGCAACAACTTATGGAAAGATCAAACAGCTATCAAAACTGTAGATCGTTTTTAGGGTTTGCTCCGACTACATAAAAAAAACACCTCTCTCTCTCTCTCTCTCTTCTTTCTCTCTCTCTTTCTTCTCTCAGAAATTCTCCCTCTTATCTCCTCACTAGCTATCTCTCTCTGGCATGCAGGGCACACAGGTGTCGATAAAACATACACCTTACAGATCAAACAGTGCCTACTGCCGACTGCGACTACAGAATGAGTATGGGAGGCCCTGCTTTTATAGAGGGAGCTGCTGAAGAGAGAGAGAATGAGGAGTCGTTTCAAATGACTTTTGTGCTCCTTCCTTATCACCAGATTTACCCTTATATTTTGATAAATATTAGCTGAGCTATTGTTGCTCCGTAATTTGTTGTGTTATTGTTACGTTTCGTGTAGAAAGACGTAGCCCGTGCTATGGTTTACCTAGGGCTGCCTAGATGGTACACCGAACCACCGCTAACTCACCCGAGATATGGTACGAATGGTTACAAATCCTAATATATAAATTTGGCAGACCGTGTTTGGATTGGTTTTGGCGGTTTCGGTAGTTTTCTAATATGTAACTGCCCCAAACCGCAACCGAACCAGACAACACTCACGGAGTGAGCGATTGATCAATTTCAATACCAAGACAACCGTCCACTGGGCAGTCCTAGATTTACCTTAGGAGTATCGAGTGAAATAAATTTAAAAACATCACAATGAAATATTAAAATAAATAAGTGACCGGGCACAACAACATGGACAATACAAGAATCTCCCATCACTAGGGCGAACTCAAGAAGATGCAAGGGGGGTCAATTAGGGGTGAACATGGACCGGATTTATCCACTTTTATAGTAAACCAAGAACCAAACCACTACCTACGGATTATGAATTTGAAGAACCAAACCAATCCAAACCATAAAGATACGGTTCCGTTTCGGTTTTGAATCACGGTTCGCTTGAAGTTGAGGTATCATCTCTGTAACCTATTTAAAGTACTCTTTAAGAAAAATTACTTAAACTACTCTTTTAAAACTTATACTATTAAAATCACAACTCACTAGTATGAACCAACTAAAGAAGTATAGTGAAGAAATAAGACCATGGAATAGAGTACTAAATTAGGAAATTAGTTACCGAGGAAAAAGATTAGGAAATAAAGTGACTAAGTCCAAACCGTTAGGGTATTGAAATTATAGGAATAGGTTATTAGAAATACAAGTTTAAAAATTAATCTTAGGAGTAGAAGAATAGGGTGGTGGAATAGAGCATTAGATTAAGAAATTTATTGACTATGGGAAAAAATTTATTTAGTGTATGTAAAATTCTATATGTATATAGTATAAGGTTCGGATCAGTTTGGAATCAGAATCGTCAATGTAAATCCATAAACCAAACCATTTAACACGGTTTCTAATTTTAAAAAACCGGAACCAAACCATATTAATAAAAAAAAACAAATCAAACCATTTGGTTTGGATTGGTTTAGACTGGATTTGCGATTTAACGGTTATTTTGCTCAGGCCTAGGGTCAATTGACCCCACTGGATTAAAATTTTCTATAGACGTGTACATATATTTCTGGATATTTTGATAATTTTGCCCCAAGACCTTACACGCGACTCACTAGATCTTGCCTGAAGACATAAAATATGTACAACCTTCATAAATTTTTTACCTCACTAATAGAAAATTTTGTGTCCGCTTGTGCCCATTACGAATGAAGACAATTCCTTCAAATGACCAGAATTATATGTAAACAAGCATGTCATCTTCTCTTTTTTTTAAAAAACTTATCAAAATAAATAAATAAAAAGCTCTCTCTAAAGAAACTCAATACTATCAATAAACTCAAACTCTTCTAACCGAGAGGTTTATATCGTTATTTATAATATTAAATTTTCTAAACCTAATTAGCATTCCTAAAGTATTAGGATAAAAAATACTAAATACTTCTTGAAAATCTTCAGTACATGAAACATTCTTAAATCTAAAAACAAAATAATAAGATTCCATAATTTTTCTTCATTAGTTTCCTTTGGTTGAAAAAGAAAATTAACTATTGACTGGTAGAAACAAAATAATAATATTTCATAATCTCATAGATTCACATATACCATTATCCATCAAAGCATTCCATACGTGTGAACTAGCTAGGGTTCATGCATCCCATTAATCACATAAGTCCAGCGTAACATCCAAAGGAGAATACATGACAGTAGAAAATTACATGATAATAATTTCAGTTTACCAAAAGTAGCAAATCAAGTCCGGAGTCAAGGTGTAAAAATGGGTTTCAAAAAGTACAGCAATTCTGCCCAAATTCTACACTGCTGCAGTTTCGTTATCAGAACAAAAATGTAAGTGTTGTAGGCCGGGATAATTAAACCCAATACGATTCAGTACTAGCCAGGATAATTAAACCCAATACGATTCATTCCAATCAGAATTAATGAGCCTGAGTAGGCCCAATCATTACCCTAAGCCCATATTTTAGATCGGATTCGGATCACGATCGAAAAGCAAAAGATGAACCCAAGCGAAGGATCAGGGATTTTCATGTCAGCGCAAGAGCGCATTGCGCCAATCCCCGATCAGCACGTGCTTGGGTTGTAATCGGCCAACTGCAGTATAACATTTAGAAATCATACGGGGCGGGCATGTGGCACGAGTCTCCTCGTGACGCCTCGCTTTGTCGTGCATATCGTACCTTCAAGTCGAGATCATCTATAGTACGGTCCAGCTATGTGGCATCTCATTTCTCTATACATACATCATCTGGATCAGCCCAACTGTCACACAGTGCCTGTGAACTATCGTGTGTGGCGTTTGGTCAAGAGGTGGTAGTGGAGTGCATATTGTCCAGCAAAGGATGTCACCGACGTCACCTCGTCACGAGGGTGGTACGCGAGATTCTACCCTCAACCCAAAGGCATTCCTATAAATGCTATAGTGATAAACCCTAAGAGGTATGTCCTTTCTCCTTTCTCGAAGCTCTGCCTTTCCCTTTTCATTCAGGGACTCACTTAGCCAGTTGGACACTAATGTGGTTCCTTGTTTTGTAGAACCAGAGAAAGGACGGCTCACTAGAAAAGTCAAGTCACTAATGAGAGGAAAGTTTGGATACCACCCCTCCGTAAGTAATCGTTTTTAGCTACTTAACTGTTTTACGTCTACTTTTACGTTAGCGGCAGGGCCGGCCCTGAGCTAAGCCGAGTAAGGCGGCTGCCTTAAGCCCCCGAATTTTGGCACAAAAATAGGGGCCCGGATAGGTACACTCAGGTACATAATAGATATTTAATCTATCACATATATAATCAATGAGTTCGCTAGTCTAGCGGAAAAGTTTAGTTGCTCTATCCAATAGGTACATGGTTCAATTCCTAACCCTCTTTTTTCCTTCTCCATAACAATATTTTTTTCCCTCTCACAAAGTCACAATTCCAAAGGGATATTTTTTTGATTGGTGCAAAACCTATTATGTCAAAAAAACTAGTTTTATTCGAAACAACGAAACGAATCGCGAAAAAATATATATGTGGGACCAAGTAACTACATTATTTTGCGGTTAATTTTATTTTTATTTTTAAAAAAAAGAATACATAGGGCCCAAATTTACAAGTTCGTCTTAAGCCCCGAGAATCTCAAGGCCAGCCCTGGTTAGCGGGTCGTGTCACAGCAATGCACACAGATTTATACCATAAAAAAACATGACTACATTTCATACTCTTCCACACCATCAAATACATCTCTCCTTGCTATATGCACGAACACACATAATCTCGAAGAATAACATGATCATTGTGAAAAGAAAGCTTTTCAATACGCTACCTCTCTTCCGACGATTGAGCATGGTACAAGAGGCTATGAACTTTGGGGGGTGGGGCGAGAGAGAAAGAGAGTGATGGAGATATATATTTGTAGGGAGAGTGAGAGAGATTGAGATAGAGAGGGATTTGTGGGAGAGCCGGAGAGTTTGAGAGATAATCATGGAAAGGGAAAAAATCAAATTCCAAAGGAAAAAGACAAGGTAATTTATCTACAGCTTTGGAAACAAACAAAAAGGTAGTTATGTTGATAGTAAGGAGAACCGGTCGATTCGCATAAGACTTTGAATTTCACATCTTTAATCTTGATATATATCTATGTTAACCTCTAATAGACTTTTCCAGTTTTTCTTACATTAGGCTTTCCGTTGTTCCGGTTGTAATAATTAGCTAATGACTTTGTACAGATTCAATACCCCAAGACTACTTATGCTTAGTGCTTTATAATTATAGTATCATTGTTTTAGCAAGGGAAAAAAAAAAAAAGATAATATGCGTTGACAAATTTTCCTGTGATAGGATGTTTGTGGCATCCCCGTCTAGATCCATTAGGAGGAAGACATTTCACCAGAACATTTGTGCAATTTCAAATGGACCCTCCCAATCACTTATTGTCAATGGAAAAATCTGCAGGTTGAGATCCGCCTTTTCTATCTTCCATGAAGTATAGCTACATGGCTTAAATTATTTGTTTGATAATAAAAATAATTATTATTGTCTTGCGTTAGAAATTAAAACAAAACAATATGGATATAGGCCACCAGCATCAATGACGAAAATGCATATCCCAACTAAAGTGGCACATACAACTCATCCTGATCATATGCTTGCCTAGCTAAATCATAAATGGTTGACATGCAAGAAATCAACCAAATAACGCGGGCAAGCCAAAATCTGCCCCTTTCCATCGAAATTAGCTGCCTTCTTCAGCCATTAAAGGCGCAATACAAACTCTTTTGCTAGCTATTCATCAAGCCCGGCCCTGAGATTCCAAGGTCCTAGAAGAGGTACAAAAATGTAGCCCTATTGTTTTGTATATAATATTAGCTATGCATACAAGTACCAAGATAGCCTTGTTGTGTAGTGATAGACTACTTGTAACAGCTTTTGGATCCCAATGGTCGGGAGTTCTAATCTCGGCCTCAGCAATTGAATACCAATTTTTGTACAAGTTCAAAAATATTTTTGCGTTAAAATTGAAGAGATAGAGGGTCAAAGTAACACACGACGTTACGGTTATTAGAAGGGCATCGTACCGCCGAACTATGTTCACTTATTCGTAAAACACTAGACCTACATAATATTTAATATATGATTATTTGAGGTCCTTATTATTGGGCCAAAGATTGGCGACCCTAGGTGGCTGCTTGGTGGGCTTATGCCCAGGGCCGGGCCTGCTCTTCATTGACTTAAATTATAGCCACATAAACATACGCCATAGATGACTGCAAATCAGTTTACGAGAAGAATTTGGGTGCTTGCAGGGTAACGTCCTATCACAGCCATCCATCTCAGTAATCAATAGTCCAGATTATTTAAAATTTGGAGCATCCAAAATATGTTTAGACGGTCGAGATGCACATTGGGTACCAAGTGGTGGTATCCTACACGCACCCTAATTCTTCGCCAGCTTATGATCTTTTCTCCTTTTGGAAAGCTGGAGTCTCTTCATTTTACTAAAAATTTGCAATTCATTGCGTGCAAAAGCCGGCTTTGGGATAAAATTCTGTAAAATTGCTGCTTTAAGCTCCTAAATTTTGACTAACCATTTGGCCCCCTAACTATATTGGCCCATGTAAAGTCAGACCTATATAAAATTAAGTTAATTTAATTGCTTTCAAATTTTAAGGGCCCAAGTGGAAAGTATTAAAATGAGATAAATTTGGTGTCTAATTGTGCAGGTCTAGAAGATTTTTTTTTTTTTTCATTTTTCTCGATATACCCATTGTCGAGTTCATTTATAATATTTCTTCTCGTTTCAAAAAAAAAAAAAGTCTAGAAGATTTTTTTACAAAAATGAGTTTTTCAATATTAATGGAAGGGATTTGTGTTATGAATAGAAAGTCTTAGAGAAGTTTTACAAAAAAACTAATAAAACCCGCTGATGCGCTCACTTACTTGAAAGCAAAGATAATTGTTTCCAAATACTTGGGTTGCATACAAAATATTGTTGATTATTCTAGTAACAGTTGCCTCAAAATCTTTTCTAAATTAAAGTTGATAAAAACCTATTGTCCTTCAATGTGTCACAAGAGATATATTGAATTAATTGGGTATTGTCTATTGAAAAAACCATTGTGGAAAATTTTTTATTATGCACATTTAATTCATATATTTGCTGCTAAAAATTTGAGAAAAGTATTGTTTAAATGATAATTTTGAGATATTTTTGGTATTTATGATCACAAATGCTTGTAATGACTTTGTTATGAAGGCTTTTTCCCGTCATTATGTCTCATTATGCAAACTACATTGAGATTTTACGTCCCCATATGAAAAATACTTTAAGCCCCATAAATCTCAGAGTCAACCCTAATTGCATGTGAGACCAAAAATATAAGGGACTGCCTCACATCAAGCATTATAAGATTTTACTTTATCTAGTTTTACTTTTTCCTTCTCATTAGCTGCAGTTCTTTGAAGACGGCTTTTCACCAATGAACCAAATACGAAGGATAGAAAAATACAAGTAAAAGTTTGTCAATTCTTGCCCTTATTTTTTTTGGTAAATTTTAGTAATCATCTCTCTAGTTTGCATGAAGTCCCAATTTCGTCGCTTTACTATTAATTGTGTCAATTTTAACCCTTTAATATACATCTCTTTAAGGAAACAAACGGAATTCAAGGACAAAATTATCATTTTCCCACCACTAAATTGAGATTTCATGCAAACAAGAGGGACTATTTTTAAAATTTTACCTTATACTTTTGTTTTTGCAAGTAAAATACAAGACGCCGTACGTAATATATTTCTTACCTCGTTTATTTTTTATTGAATAATCAAAATATGTTTGAGAAAATTAAATTTTTTGTTATATTCCATATCACAAGTAGATTAGGAAATTAGTGATTTCATTTTTTTTTCATAATGATAATGAAGTTTTTTTTTTTTTTTTTGGCAGATAAAAAACATAGATTACGAAATTCGAAAAGGAACCCGTTTGCAAAATGTCTTAAGATCATATTTTATTCAATCGAACATAAAGGTGATGAGTGCATTAATACATAGGGATAGGGTATGATCAATCTATATATATCTTCAAAATAAAGAGATTAGCTAGATGGGTTTTTTTTTTTTTTTTTTTTTTGCATTGTGGGTGTCGCCAGTTTACCAATTTTTTTGCCAATTTTGGGAATGCAACCAAGAATATCTACCGGTGTGGATACTCTAAGGGGTTTATTTTTCGAATTTCGTAATATATTTGCAATGTGTGATGAAAAGTAAATTTTGGTTTCATCGACATATTATTTAGTAAAAATAATTGAGGTGCCGAATATATTACATATGCTGTGCTCTATTTTTATTTTTTTCACAAAATAAAAGTAAAAGGTAAAATTTCATCAACATATTTTTCTTTCTCTAGGCTGTCTTGTACTTTCAAACGAGGCTGCTTCTTGCCTCTTCCTCTTGATACATTATAACACTCCATGATAATGGGAACCTTTGTCCTGAGAATCTAAACCAAGTGGCTGGGTTTGCATCACATTCCCCTGTGAGACTACTTTGGAAAATTTGGCTGCTTTATAGGGTTTGTTTTCTCCCCTTTTTTAGTGGGACGAAGCTATCTTTTTCGCTAGAGTCCAAATAAAGCTACACGGTTCATTTTGGGTTTAGGGGACCCACTATTTGACCATCATTTCGTAATCTTTTTACCTTCTAAATTTCTTTCCGGTTAAGAATACAAAAATAAGTTAAATAACAATTACATCGAACTAGAAACAAATTTACAATTACTAGATCGAGAGAAATAACCCAACAAATATAAGGGTAATAACACTCACAAGCAGATAAAGGGATTCGGACTTCTGACCTCCTACTGAGAAAGTTATGGCCAACTAAACTAATCTCGGTTGTTATCTTCAGGGCCGGCCCAACCTGAAGGCCTAAGATGCTTGGGCCGACATCAAAAAAATCCAAAAAAAAAAAGGGCACACCCATAATTCTTACTATTAGACTTGAGTAGAGGTCTTTATAGTCTAATAGCAAAAACAAATAATGCCCAATCTGATTTTTTTTTAAAAAGGCCTAAAATAATCCATTAGCCTAAACATCCAAAATAAAACACGCAACCAATTAACTTTTATAAATGATTCATCAGGCCTAAAGGCCCAATATAAGACCCACAATAAAATAAAAAGACAACTATAATGAAAAAAAAAAAGGCTCAGTTAAGGAGTAGGACTTATTACGATTTACCCTAGTCTAATTGATACTTTTACTTCTAGAAATGAAACACGAATAATATTCAAGTGATACTCATGCGTTCTTGAGCAATATATATTTAGAGACTTTGTATTTTGTGTTCTTATATAATGATTAGTAGAAATTTATATTATTTGGCTTTCTCGTATTGTGATTGTTGCTGTAAAAATTGTTTAAGTGTTTACTCTTAAGAGCACAATTTTTAGATTAGACCATGGGCACTAAAAACCCATGGACCGGCCTCCGTTAGATCTTCTCAACTTTCGTTCATTGAAAAAACTAAGATTCGATGATATGATCAACTTGTGTTTCAAATTTTAACACAACATTTTCAACCTAGCTAGTTAGTTTTGTGAGTGAGTGTGCGTTGGCAAGATCAGGATTACTCAACTTCTCAAAGGCCTCCTAACTCTTCCACCGACACATATCCAACTGAACTGATTTCTTCCTTGAGAATAATTCTCCCATTGTCTACGTTGATCAAGAACCCGCATATTAGGGTTTGAAAAAGTCACACACCAAACTCAGATCGCGCATGTGGCTACTCCGGCGGTCGGACAGTGATAGGAAAGGGAGCTTTGGGATCGTCGTGGATAAAGAAATACTACATGCACCTCAACTTAACTTTAGACCAAAGTACCGGTCTTAACCTACCGCCAAAGAGGTTCGAAGGTTCCAGAACCCAGGAACAAAGTCACGCACGAAACTTAGATCGCGTATGTGGCTACTTTGGCAGTCAGACGGTGACCGAAAAGGGAGCTTTGGGATCGTCGCAGACAAAGGTACATGGTTTTGTGCTTAGATTTTGGTTTTGAGCTATTATTTTGAACTTGTGAAAGAACAAGACATTGTTGATTTTGGGATTTTAGAGTTGTCACCTTCAATCACTTTGTTTCATTTCGTGGTTCTGGCCAGAGGTTTAAAATTAGAGATCATATTTGTTGATTAGTTGCCCAATTGTAAGATGTGTTTTGGGTCCAAACTATAAGGTTAGGGTTTCTTTGCATTTATGTGTTTCTAGTGGTGTGTTAGGCTTGAAATGGTTTTTGGAACATGAGTGGATCTTAGGGGAAATCAGTGGATCAGCAGGTTGTTCTTGAACCAAGTTAATTGGTGCGTTGTATATTACTTTGTAATCTTACAGAGATAGTAGATGGCTAAGGTGTTTCGGCTATCTAAGGGTTTTTGCAGGAGTTGTGTCGCCTCTCTAAGGAGGCTAAGGGGACCGGTCGTGTTTGTTCCAAAGCAGCAAATCTTCCTAGGGGCAATCAACGGCCTTTCTCTACGTCAGTTGAGAGGCATCAGGCTTTAGCCATATTTATGGCCTTAGATGATTTTGATGCTTCCAATTTGCACTGGATGTCTTATTGTAGACATGCTAAAGCACGTGAGGATGTCCTAGCTCAGTTACGTGGGAGTTTTTATCCAAATTATGAGCCGTGGGAAGAGGTGCAACATGATTTGGACCAATCGGATTTGGACCCAATGGATGTGGATTCCATAGAGGTTAATCCGTCAGGTGGGGATACTCATGGTTCCAATAGATTTACTTCAAATGTTAGCAATTTTCAGGTTGGTGAATCTTCACTTTTTGGTTCTAAAAAGGAAGCATGTGAGTCTATAGTGGCAAATTGTGGTGCTATGTCTAGTGGTGTTATACGTAGGCAGATCTGTCGTTCAACATGATAACTTTGGCAAAGTTGGCAAAGGTTGTGGAGCATTATGTTCATAAGGAGTGTTCGAGTCCGACAGTGTATCAACAACGGCAGAAAAAGGTTATTATGGGTCTGTAATTTATCGTTGTTCCCCGTCATTGTCTTACGGACTTGGGCAAGGGTAAGAAGTTTCAATTCTTCCATTTGCTGAGTATGTTGGTTGTTGAATTTAAAGGTCAGGATCTCTCGTAGGAGGCTGGTTTTAGTGGACAAAAGGAAAGATGTTCTAGAGTCCCCACAGGAGGCTGGGCATAGTGGGCAGAAGAATGATGTTCTGATGGATGATGAGCAAATGCCTCTTAGTACGTACCACTCAGATGGAAGCGAACTCTTCGTCCCAACTCAGTTGCGTATCTTTTTTTCAATGCTTGTACCGTCTTAGCCTAGTTCTGTGGGCTCTTCGTCTGATACGGTGGGAGATGCCCTTCAAAACACTGTTATTGGGCCTTTGAATTTGCAGTTTAAGAGGATAATGATTTTTAGGCGAGATCGGTTTGAGAACTGGAGCCATGATTCGAGTAGGTGGACTGGCAAGCGAAGACAGAACAAGATGGATAGCGTTAAAATTATTGATGGTGGAGCTAAGGCTATTCCAAACCCTGCTTGAAGGAAGTGTAAACGGATAAGAGTTATTGAAGACACATGCGGTGACCATCATACTTTCCGTGCCCCTCAATGTCACGCTTCATTTTGATATAATTTTCTCTTGGTTCCCAACCTTGTCTTGCAGGTTTTATGACTGAGTGCACGGCATTGAGAGTATTGCCATAGGCGTTAAAGGCTAGTTTTAGGAATAGTTAGGGTTCGAGATAGCTAGGGTGTTGGTCTTGTTTGGTCTTCGTCTGATTGTTTGTTTGGATTTTGGTTACGTCTTTCTTTGATTTTGTTGATGTTGCTATAGCTTGTATTGATGTGTCGTGTTGTACGTTATTTGATATCAATGCTAAATATTATATGTTCTATTTTGGTAAAAAAAACACTACCAACAACACACAATGTGTCACAATTCCAGTAAGATATCAATAAACTTATAAATTAAATGAGCAATATTGTGATTATTTAAATTTGAGCAACTAAGGTTATCCCCAATGACATACTCAAAATCAAAATGTTGCTAAAGTTAACAATGGGTGGTTCAAAAAAGTGCTACAAATAGAATAATCAAAGTTATATAGCAACATCTTAACCTATAACCAAATTTTGGATTTTGCATATTCAAAGTTAGCAACATTTTCACAATAACCAAATTTAATAGACCCCACATCTCCTCAATTAGGTACACGCATCATTACACAAAAACCTTCTCCCTATTTTCTGTCTCCCCCTTTCAACAATGTTTTCAAAAAATATTTGTAAAAATTGTTTTTCTTTTTCAAAAACTTTTTTTTTTAAAACAGGTTTTTTTGTCAAAAACGGTTTTTTTTTTTCAAAAACTGTTTTCTTAAAAACTTTTTTTTTAAAACCGTTTTTTTTTTTAACTTTTTTTTTTTTAAAGTTTTTGAGCTGAAAAACAGTTGTGACTAAAAAAAACAATTTCATAAATAATTTACTACTTTTTTTATAGTTTGAAAAGGTTAGATTGCAATCAATTTTGATTATGACATTGTGGACTTCTACATTATTAACTTTAGTCATCCTCTAAATGAATAATCAAAAGGTGATGTAACAACTTTTGATTACTTATTTTTTAATATATCATTGGTGATACTCTAAGAGAATATCAGTAGAAGGAAATACAACAAACAAACTTCGGCTCACTCATTTTTGGGTCCAATCTCACCGTTCAACAAACTTTAACTTCACTCCATTTCACAAATCACATGCATGGAGATCTTAATTTTACGATGTGAAAGAACACAAGAAATAATTTGTACTTTATACCGTTTGACAAATTTTAAATTCACTCCATTTCACAAATCACATGAAGATCTTAATTTTGCATTAATGTGAAAGAACTCCAGAAAGAATTTGTACTTTATATTTAGAAATTGTCAAGAGGGTTTAAAACTCAAAATATATAGCGTACAGCATAAAGGATTTATTTTTCTCCCTTAAAAAAAAGATTGGTTTTTCAGTTTGATTGTAATTACAATACATGGGACTAAAATTTAAAGCAATATTGAGGGGGTAAAGCAATATTGAGGGGGTGTTCCGCTGAGGATGTTTTTAAAATAAACTGATTTTTCATGGTTTTTTATATGATATAGTGAGAGAATGATCTGTCTCGGTTTTTAGAAAAAAAATTATTTTTTATTAGTGGAACACCCCCTAAATGTCTTGTTGCAACTTGTCGTATACGGGTCAAGTCCAGTAAAGTTCATCTTAGAATCCTCAACCCTAACCAGAAACGTGTCATGCACCTTTGTTATTGTATTAATTTTACCCCAACCATTGCTACCTGTATTACCGCAAAGGTTGATTGAAGGCATATTCTTCAGATGACTTCAGGAGATGCTTGCATGGGATTAAAAGGTCAAGTTTCCATTAAGAAAATGATTTTTGTCAAAATATGTGCAACCAAGTGCTTTAGTACATTTAGCCATTTAGACAATAAGGAAAGCTAGACTTAAAAGTCGGATATGGACCATATGGTGTAGACTGGATCTTTGTGTTGATGTGTTTTATTATCATAAAATACTTTATTGGATGTGCTTAATTTTCTCTTTTTTTTTCTATATCCCCTTCCCTGATTAGGCTTTTGCACAGGGTATGGATGCCAACTTTTTGGGATGAACACCCTAAACTTTGATGTAAAGGCTCTTATCAGTGTACCTTTATTGAGTTTTCTCAGTAATATTTTTTTCTGATAAAAAAAAACATTATTCCATTTTTCTAACAATTAATTTTTTTGCATAATGTGCAGTGCTAATGTCAAAACTATTTTTGATTCTACCAAAACTCAAGCGCATGAAATGTTTGTACTAATGTGTAAAGTACAAGCTCTTTATGCATTGGAGATTGGCACAATCAAAAACAGTTTTGACACAATTAAAAATAGTTTTGGTATTATCACTACCCTTTATCTTTTGGTACCAATTTGAAGATCTCCATTAATTATTTAAAACTATATTTTAAAAAAAATAAACAATTTTACATGGATAGAAGGATATAATACTTGTTTGGTAGTTGAGGTTATCAGTGCTCCAGGATCATAAAATAATTTCTCGGCAGGGGAGAGTATGAGCAAAAGGCCACGTGTCCCCATTGACTTTCTTTAAAAAAAAAAAAAAGGTATATTTTGCATTTTGTATTATAAATTAATTTTCTTTCATAAATAAAATTTGTACATCACTTCATTCTCTTACTTCTCATCATGTGCTAGAACAATTTCAATATACTGGTGAGCTGAGATGACTAATGGAAAAAAAACTAACCACCACTTACTATTTGGAACTCTGTTATGCATGGGCTATATATATTATAGTATTATACTTTACCAATTGTTTACAATTATATAATAGGCCACTCTATAAAGGATTGGTTCAACCTCATCGCATAAAAATATTTTTGTTCTTTCTGGTATTTTTCTTAGTTTAGCTCTTATGGACCAATCTAACAACTTTGCGCAATTGGCGGTTTTTGTATCCTAAAACGCAATGAGAGTGGTAAAACGCCTATTCCGCTTTCAATTTTCGTGCAAATATTGCCTCACCCATACATTCCACCGGATTCAATGATCCTCCCATTAGTCAACAGTTATATTAAGGACAAGGCGAACACGCTACGATTTGTAAGAAAGTAGTTTTGCTGGTTGGTTAATTGGTCACATTTTATTCATGATTTTCTTCTTGGAAGTGTTCAAACACTTTATTGATCGGGTACGTACCTATTATTCAATGAAATACGGTGGGATACAAATGTTCTTGTTTCTTTCTCTCTGTAGACAGAACTCAAAACGCAATTAGAATTTGGAGATGTATATAGCAGTAAAATTGGAGTAAAAAAAAAAAAACAAAAAGATTGTTTCATCTGGAAGAAAGATTAATAAATACTTACGTTTTTAGTTATTGGAATTGAGCGAAGACTAGATACATCAAAAAAATCCTTCACTTCACACTCTCCCAATGACTCATAAACGAGCGAGCTATTCTCTTAAACTTGATCCGCTAGCACCATTCAAATATTAGTCTTTTTTGATAATTCGTGACATAAGTAAGTTTCGGTTTATTATTCTAACATAGTTTATTACTCCCTCAGTCCCAAATTTGTTTTAACCATTATACGGCATGCATGTCGTTTTTAAATTACGTATATCTTTCAATCTATAATGTTTATCATTACTTTAAAACTTTGTTTAAAAGATTTATCAAGATCAATAAAATAAAATAAGATTGATATTACATATTTAAAACCTTACACATTTAAAAATAAATATTTATTTGAAAGTTTCTGAAATAATGAAAAAAATATGAGAAAATTGGGACACAGAAAAAAAAAATTCGTTGAAATGCGTTTAAAAGGTTCCCTCAATTATACTGTTTTCTGGCTCTGCTAGGGTCATCCAGTATCCACTGTGACTTTTTTCCCACGCGCATTTAGATTTTAGCCACAGCAGAGCTGCACTTAAGTATCCTGTGATTGCTTTTCCAAAACGGCCCAACAACCATTCCCTTATCCCAAAATGATTTAAAGCAAATCTTTTGATGGCGTTGGTAGTTGAAAATAAACTATATTACTATTACTTTGAATAAAGTTTAACACCTTTTGACTCTAAGGCCGGCGCATCAAAGCATGCTTGGAAAGAAAAATTGTAAAATAAGTTTCAGAATCCAGTTGGGGCCGTTTGGGAGTCAGATTATAATTGGATTATGAATTTTGCATTATTACAATATGGGTGTTTTGGAGCCTATCGTGAGAATGCATTTTAGGCATTTTCTAAAAATGGGTTTTGGTCATTTTCTGAAAATCACACAAGAGATGTATCATTTGAGATTAATTTCTGGAGGAGCTTTTGCATTTTTCATTTTCTCCAACGGAGAAAAAGATCGAGGGTGAGTTTCCCAAACGATTTTGTCAAATGAGGAAGAGATTTGACAAAATCTCAGATTTTTATGGTAAAATCAATGGTTGATTTTGTCAAATCTTGATAAAATCTTTCGAAAAATTAAGCCTACTTTTTTATGGTATTTCCGAAGTTGCCCTCAGATTATAATGAACTGCTGTTGTAGAGTTGGGAATGTGTTGGCTATGTATAATCTATTGCTTCCTTGCAATGTATTGGTTGTTTCTCTCCGCTCTGCATGATTTTATCTTTTATCTTCAGCACAAAATAAAGTAACGGAATTTATTATCATAAGTAATAGGGTCTATTTACGAGGAAATTGAAATGCATAGTTTGCCACATAGGCTAAATTTATTCAAAGCAAAAAAAATAAAAAAATAAAAAAGTAGAAAAGCGACAAAGCTTCTACATTTTGAAGTTGAGGTTCTCCTCTCCGTAAATCTCTTGATTAGCTGCAGGATCCTGGTTCTCGTACTATTGTCCACCTTCTTCCTCTTCGGTACCTGGCATAAAATGCTAGGGCCAAAAATAGCTCCAATAGCTAACTTTTATCCCACTAATCCTTGCTTTAGAAGTATAGGCACCAATAACAGAGATATGAACAAATATACATCATTCAGCCATTAACTTAAAGGGAATTCTAAGATCTTTCCCTTATTCCCATTATCGCTAATTCATTTCCCAACACATTTCATATGTCTCTTTTACCATCCTCCACGCATACTTGGGTACTGTACTGAATCTGAGATCCTTTACTGTTCCTCCAACACTGTGCCTAAAGTCCTTTATCGTCCTCCTCACACATTGGGCACTTTACCGTACCCGGAGTCCTTGACCATCCTCCAAACACACACTGGATATTATACCGTATCCGAGATCCTTTATCGTCCCCCAGACATTGCACCCGGTTTCCTTGATCGTCCTCCACACACACTGGGACTTTAATTATCGGTTCAACGTCACATCAATTATCTTTTCCATTTTCCATTACCTAACATCTAAGTGTCCTAGGAACCATCCCATGAACCTAGGTCCATTCTAACATTCACATGCCCATAACAAAGCAAAGCGATAACTATAGTGTAGGGGCAAAACAATTTTCAGATAATTCACACTATCCGATTCACAAAGTTTGAACTTTGAACACAATTTCACAAGGTAATCACGAATAGAGGGTGCATGTAATTAATAAAACGTTACGGATGAAAGTGTGATTTATAAAAATATGGGGTCGTATGGTGAGATTGTAGAAATGGGGTGATAATGTCATAGTATGTTTGAGTCTAAGATAATTAGGTAAATTTTTACATAGCTTAGGGGTATTTTGGTAATTATAAGAAGAGAGGATATTTTGGTAATCTTGACATGGTGGGGATCACTTTAATAAAAGTTTAAGAGTCCGAATATTTATGTAATTTATAAAGTTTGCTATATAATTTATATCATTAAAACTAAGGTTTGGCTACATTTGCAAAGTGATGGCTAGCTCAGGCAGTAGAGCTCTTGAATACCTCACACTACATCCTAGGATCGAGTCACATTCCAACCTCCCCCATGTTAAGGCCCAGTTTTTCAAAAGATTTTAGCACCCAGGTGCAAAAATCGTGATTTTTCAAATCAAAAAATGAAGTGGTTCCGTATATCGTTTTTCGATTTTTTTTTTTTGCACCAAACTAAAGTACATGAGGAGTACTTTAATTTGGTGCGAAAAAATCGAAAAACGATACACGGAACCACTTCATTTTTTGATTTGAAATATCATGATTTTAGCACCCAGGTGCTAAAATCTTTTGGAAACTGGGCATCGAATGACCAATGACCAAAAAAAATGTAGAAGGGCAAAATGGTAATTTTCATGACATGCCTGTGATAGTGATTTAATGTTATACTCAGGTTCCTTTAGTAAAAATATTTTTAATACTCCCTTCGTCCCTTTTTAAATGTGTCACTTCGTAAATCCAACTTATTAAAGAAACATCATCATTACACCTTTCACATCAACTTTTTCCTCCACTTTATACTTTTCACATCAACTTTTACCTCTACTTTCCAAAATTGTCCTCCATTTTTACCCATTAACTCTTTACCCATTAACTTTTCAAAAGGGCAAAATGATAATTGTACAAACTTTTACCCATTAACTTTTCAAACCACACACGTATTTAGGGACAGCCCAAAATGAAAAGTTAAACACTAAAAAAGGGACGGAGGGAGTATAATTTTCTTAATAGCTTTCCTTGTTATAGCAATTTATAACTTATGAAGTAATAAATGATTCCTAAAATCTCAAAATAATTCCAATTGCACTTAAATAATTCAAATTTAACTAAATACGCAATTCTAGGGTTAAATGTTCAAATAAAACATTTTTCAAAATTAAAATTGCAATAACAGACTAGTCTAGGGGTTAAACTATAATAACAACATTAAAAATGAAATTCTGGGTCAATCTAGCACGTTGGTTCAGACCAGGGTATGGCTGGTACGGACTAGAGGTTTCTAAGAGCAAGTTTTGACATTTTAGGTCATTGATCCGGACCAAAGGTGCCAAAAAATAGAGAATGGGTCTGTTTGAGCTTGGTTTGATGCGTGGGTTCGTTTCTTTCAATTCCAAACATTCAAAATAACAATTATTGACTAAAATATACTTCAGCAAAGTGGAATAAGAGTCTACGCTACCTCTCCTCTGAAGATCTAGCGAAAACTCAATTTTTAGTGAACAACGGGATGTCGGCTATAGAGGCAGCTCCTCGATGTGATTTGGCCTGAACGGTTGCTATGGTTATGACCTAGGGGAGTGATTGAGAGTGTGAATATGTTTGTTTGAAGTGTGATGGTGGTTTGGTACAAAACCCGCTTTGAATCTATTGTTTTCTCACTCTAGACCTCCATGGCCATTCTTATGCTACTTTCTCTCTTTTCTCTTGATGTTTTCTGCTATGGGGTGTGTGTTTACTAGGTGAGGAAGAGGGTGGACGTTTTTGGGCTTTTATAGGGATGGAGAGGGGTGTAGACATGTAAAATTTCTAGCATGTCACAAATCGCCACGTGTTGCTAGGGCACGCAAATTGGCAAATTGGCCAATTAAATTTTGCCAAGTGTCACAAGTCAAAGTCAAAGTTTCATGGACAGGCCAATAAATGTTGCCAAGTGTCCGTAGATCAAAAGACCAAGCACGACAAATGGCCAATCAAATTTTGCCACGTGTTTGCAAGTCAAAAGTCAGAGATATGTGAAACGTCCAATTAAATGGCGCCACGTGTCAAAATGACACAGTAATTTATTTATCAAGTTCGGCTAATTAAATTATGCCACTTGGTGAAATAAATTTTATATCTCGTTATTTATAAATATCTTTCTTAAAATAAATAAGAAAAAAGATATTTACTAAATTTTAATTATTTTCTTTTAAATCAAATAAGGAAATAATTAGAGAGGAAAAATATGGAAAGAGCTGCAGTCTTGCCATAACTCTCCATCTCCCATCCCTATAAATAAAGGTGCTCTCTTTCATATTGGAAAAACATTCCAGCTTCCATCAGCTAGTAGAGCTCTGAATATTCAAACCTCCAAAGCCCTTCGGAACTCTTCAAGTCTACATCAAGACACTGAAGCTTCAATCAAGATATTCAAGCATCCAAGCTCCAGAGCTCTGAAGATCAAAGCCTCTAAAGCCCTTCAGAATTCTCCGAGCCCACAAGACGGTTCTTCGATCAAAGCTCCGAAGAACATTCAAGCGTCTATCCAACGCACAAGCTCCAGAGCTCCGAAGATGAAGCCTCTAAAGCCCTTCAGAATTCTCCAAATCCATATCACGCAAAACGCTTCTTCAAATCAAAGCTTCAAAGCTCTAAAGAACGCTCAAGCCAAATCCACAAGTCATCAATCTCCTTCTACCAAATTGAAGAAGATCTCAAGTTCCGATTTGAGACCAAGATCTAAAGCCCTCAAGTCAACATCTGCAAATCTGCATTTCCTTCAACCAAATTGAAGAAGATCTCAAAGACCAATTTGAGAAGAAGCTCCACAGCCCTCAAGTCAATTGTCACAAATTTGTCATCTTTTTCCAACCAAATTGAAGAAGATCAAGCAATTCAACTTGCGAAGAAGCTTCAAAGCCCTCAAGTCAGAATCTGACAAATTCTCCGTCATCTTCGCAAAGACCAAAGATCTCGCCATTCAATTCGAGAACAAGCATCAAGCCCTCGAATCAAACTCTTGAAGAGAAGAATCAAAGGATAAATTTCTTTGCTTAGAAATTACAACACAGATTGTAAACCCTAATTTCTCAAATCAATAAATCGACTTTGGTCAGCATTTTTCCGTCTTTTTCGCAAGCTCGAAATTTGTGTGATACAAGGGGTTGGGAGCAAGGAAGAGAGAGAGAGAGAGAAGAGATAAGGTTTGAGGTGTAGGGTCATAATGGTGATGTAGGAGGGGATATGGGAGATCCTAGGGTAGACATTTGGATAGATTGGTTGCTGAATTCATAGGATATGTTAGGGTGAGGTGGATGGAGTGATGATGGACGGGAGTTACTGGTTTGAGGTACGGTTGAGTTGATGTGGATAAGAGATGAGTTGGTATGCTACACTAGAGTTGTGTAGGGAGTAGACGTGGGCTGGCCATGGCAACGGTGAGGGTGTAGATGAGGCTAGATTTTATAGAGATTTTGTAGGAGCGGTGGTGTGATAATGATGTTGAAGATTTAATGGATTTTTAAGGAGAGATAAGGTGATGATGTGATGGACTTTGATGGAGAGAAGAGAGAGAGGGAGAGGGAGAGAGAGGTGGAGGAGGGAAAGGGTGAATGTAACGACCCGAATTTTCGTAAATAAAAATTTCGTTAAATAATTTGATTAATTATTTTTAATTTCCGAATTACTGAAATATTTTTCCATTTAAAATATTAATTAATTCTTTTTATTCGAATAACTCGAAATATAGCCATGTATATGCGCGTACGAGACCGAGTAACACATCAGTTACACTACCGTAGCACCCAGGGACAGTGTGTAATACCCGAAACCTACCCAACCACCACCATTTCTTCACTCAACCATGTTCGGTACGTCATAGAGTTGTCATCTCCACAACATTGGAACTTGGAATATACCAAGTTAGAGAGAGAGTTAGAGAGAGAGAGAGAGAGTAACTTAGAGAGAGAGAGAGAGAGAGAGATGCCGAGAGAGAGAGAGAGAGAGAGAGAGAGAGAGAGAGAGATCGGTAGAGAGAGAGAGTGAGAGTTTGTGTGTGTGTGCATGTATGCAAAGTACACTTGCACATGCATAGATTTAATGCATTGTTCACTTGTGCAACCAAGTGGAGGGTTAGAAAGATTCCTAAGCTAAGGTTTTGTACCCTAAACTAGTTAGAACAAGCCTTGTTATTTTTGGAGTAACCTATACATACCCACACAATACATATATGTGTGTACAATCTACACAACCTAGACCTATTTATAACCAAACTTGCACTCCAAGTCCCATGAAACATGGTTCCTTGTTTTAAGGAATGAATATTCCACCCTATTTCTAGCCTATTAGGGCTACTCTCTAGCAATAACTCCATTCACATGCTTATTGTACATATTTGCTCCTAAAAACACCCCGTAACAAAGATAACCGTGCGAAAACCTACACAGCGAGAGGCGTATTTTTCCCCCACTATGCACCCCTACGTTGGAACCCCATAATTCCCCACATTTACTTGTTTTACAAGTAGTTAGTACCAAGATTCCTAGCCTAGGACCTAACCTAAAAACCTAGTGCAAGTGGTGCACTTGCCATGTGACAATTCAATGCACATATTCCCTCCCTATACATGCAT
The DNA here is from genome assembly GCA_020921065.1 of Vaccinium darrowii. NCBI lineage: Eukaryota > Viridiplantae > Streptophyta > Magnoliopsida > Ericales > Ericaceae > Vaccinium > Vaccinium darrowii. The sequence goes on from CM037155.1 coordinate 21,994,250, forward strand.
GGTTCGGCCAAACATAGTGTGTGTGTGTGCCGTGAGTTTCAAGAGGGAGAGAGAGGTCACTCATTTGCTATAAATAGCATCTCTTTTGTTCATTTGGACCCCATATACCCTACACTTGTCTATTTGTCTCCATATTTCCCAACCAACAAACAACTTCTACCACCTTTTAGCCTAGCTATTCTAGTTCTAATTAGCTACTTACTAAGCTAATTAGTAAGTTGGTAGGATAGATTAAGGAGAGTTCTACGCCAACGGAGTGCTAATCGGCTTCCGGTTTACACCCGGGAAACAAGGTAGTTTACTAAACTACTCTTCTAATTAGATATTTCTAGAATTAGTATGATGTTCTAATTAGTTTTAAGAGTTGATTATGAAGCTTGATTGGTCTAATTAGTGCATGTATTAAGTTACTAAATCTATTTCTTAGTATTCAAGAAAGAGTATTTTTATGTAGAAAGATTTACAAGCATGATAATGAGGTTCTAATTTGAGTAGTTCTTCATGAAATTAGAAGAGGATTATTGAGATTAGAAGTGATTAGAAGGTAATTAGAAGATGATTAGTAGTTGATTAGAAGTGATTAGAAGTTAATTAGAAGATATGTTGTTTTCTAGAAAGGATACTATTATTATTATGTTAATATTTCTTGGAAGTATTAATTAATTGGTGTTGATTAAATCATGGTTATTGTTCAAATGATATATTTTTATAAGTAGAAAGAGCTATCTTGTGTAGTAAAGGATTTATTTTTACTAATATGAAAGATCTATTATTTTATGTAATTTTTGTAAATTAGTGTAATGATTTCTTTTTATGAATAAAATGAAAAGAGAGATTTTAGAAAAAAATGTTTTTGAAGAAATATTTTACTAAATAATTAGTGAGTATCTTATGGATTTTTGTGGAGAAAAAGAAGTGAATGGTTTATTTTAGAAAGTTGTGATTTTGCTAAATATGAAAATATTGCTCTACACAAGTTTATTAGAGAGGAAGTTTTTTTTTTTTCTAGTATATAAAGTGTATATTTTTTTGAAGAAAAATATATAGTTGAATTGATGATTTGACAAGAGATTTATTTGAAGTTGGATATATTTATTTTAGAAAAGAGCAAGTTACTAATTTATTTCTCTAGAGAGGAATAATAATATTTTTTTTAAAAAAAGGGGAGAAATGAGATTTTTCTTGTGATGAGTAATAAAGTTTTGAGATATTGGGAAATATTATTTTTGGAAGAGTTAGTGCATTAAAGTGTATGATTTTATGGGGAATGATTTTCGTAGAAATATTATACAAATGATTTCATGAGAAAAGATGTCTATTGGGAATTTTATTTTTGAAGAAGTTAGTGTATAAAAATGTATGATTTTATGTGAAAAATGTTATGGAGAAATATGAGTACTTTTTTTGAAAGATTATGGAATACTGCATGGGGATGATTTGAGCATGAGACATTGAGCACGTACACGCAACGTTACGACACGAGATTTAAATGATTTAGATCACGATTGGTGAGAAAATAGAGGTGAGAATGAAAATGAGATTTTTTTTGGAAATGAAATGGATATTTTTCGGAGAATGAAATGAGAATTTTTGGAAAATGAAACGAAATGAGATGTGATGTGATGAGATTGAGATGTTGTTTGCCACCTCAAGTTCGCGGAGAGAACTTTGGAGGAATGGTTTTGATGCGGTAGTGCAGCGAGAGCGCCACTTCCAGTTCGCGGAGAGAACTAGGATGTTTGGGCTAAGCGTGCACAACACACGGTGAACGGACCTTGCAAACAGGCTGTTAAGTTTGGTGATGCAAGACGGCCGGGACTGTGTCGTGTGAGTCGCGGGGAGAACGGACCGTGCAAACAGTCTGTTAAGTTCGGTGATGCACGATAACCGGGACCTCGAGCGGAAAGGTTGGTACCGTCAGCTGAGAGGAGGCTTAAACGGACCAATAACTTTCGAGTGGTGGGAGATGTATGAAATTTGAAGAAGAATGCTGAAAGTGGCACTATACGAGAAAATGATATTTTATGGGAAATTGTTGATAATTGAGTGCGATTTTGAGAGAACGAAATGGGAATATGTTGTGAGAAAATGACACGTGACACTGATTTTCGATACTGAAAGTGAAATACTGTTTTCTGCGCATGTTTATTCTGATCCGCATTGACACGCATGATGTATTGCATGGTTTACTGTTCACAAGTATTATATACTGTTTTTGAACATATTGTTCTAGAATTGCTACTTAGAAGCTTAGTATAGTGAACTACTGGGCTTTGCTCACGGTGTTGCACTTGTGTAACCCTGGCATAATACCATGATGTTGCCTTTGCGACTCGGACGTATTATGTCAGATTATCCAGATGGACAGGAACAATACTACGGGGACCAGTCCTATGGAGCAGGGAATGCTGCCAGAGTGAGGAATGACTCGGCGCAAGGATAGACGAAGACCTAGAACCACCCCGGTTATTATTTATATAGTGATGGAGGACATTATTATTTGTATTAAAGTTTAAGGATTAAACTTTATTGTGGTTTGTTATAATAATTAACGTACCCAAATCTTGGGGGCATTACAGTGTATATGTAAGCTTTCAAATCAATTAGGGACTAAAGTGTAGGTTTAGGATAGTTTAGGGTTCCTAAGCATAATTCAAGGTAATTAGGGTAATTAAATGCAATTAAAAAAAACAATTTCTAATTTTTATAAATAAAAATTCGGATCTTTAGAAAGTTAAAGACTTGAGACTTAGAGATTAATTTACTCCTCCCAAAAAAATTAGGTTTGAATCTTCTCAAATATTGTCAACTCTAATACGGGACCAGTTTATACGTAACGTAACTTTGTCCTAATTTTATTGGATTTTCCGCTTTCCCCGGAATTAGTCAACCTTTGCATTAACACACGTGTGCCCCCAGAGATCTTGAGTTATTTAAAAAAATAATAAAATAAAATAAAAAGGAAATATATAGACTAAAACGCAACCATAATGTTCGTTGCCTTTGGAGAGAAATAAAAGCAAAAATTTGTAAACGAATTTTCGAATCACCAATGCTTTGCATCGGATTTGTGCCGTAACTTTTGACCAAGGCAAATACGAGCAAAAGGCCATCATCTTCACACAAAGGCTATCCGACTTTTCGTGAGTTCGAACATTACTTTCTGCGTCATCAACTGGACCGTAATAGCTCTTCATGGTGGTTTTGACTTTTGGGGCCCTCACATCTCGTAGACACGAGAATTAGTTGAAGTACGTGAAAGTTGATCCAGACACCCGGACACTTGGATATCAAAAAAAAAAACAAATCTCGTAGACACGTTCAATTGTCGGATTATTTTTTGAGAAAATTAATTACTCCAGTATAGAGTAATAATAATATAGTTATAGAGGAGATAAGTGCGTTGTACGAGATAATATATGAGATTGTTTGGATACTGAAATTTGTTCTACTGTGTTTGGTTAGAGTAAAATAAAGATGGGAAAAAATTAATGGGTATTACTTTTGACCTTTTGATGAAGAAGGAGATAGTGTGGAGAAAGCGGATTAACTTAATCACTCCTCTCCTGGTATTAGTTAATCCCCTACATGGGTTGTTAAATGGACACATTGTCCCACCTTGTGCACCAAACACAGGACTAAAAAATAAGATAAACATTGGGTGATTCTATTCACAGCCCTTCATTTACTCCATGTAACCCACAAAAAATTCCTCCAGATTCATTATTGTGTGAAGACCAAAATGCCCCCAAACTCATCTTCTTTTTCGACATTCATACCCCGAAATATGTAAACGTTTTCAACATATAGGTGTTGAAACTTTTCACTTAACCAAAATTCACATGTTTGATTTCACAAATTTCGACATTAAGAAGCTGAAAATATGGTTATATTTCGACATGTTATTGTCGAAAACAACAATATTTTATCCACATGTATCTAGTTCGACATTCGAAAGTTAAATATAGACATAAATTTCGACATGAGGATGTCAAACATAGACATAGTCCAATTTTTGAAAATTCGTCCTTCAATATAAATCGACATGTGGTTGTCGAAAATGAGTGTGTATTTCGACATTTAAAGTATGAAAACTAGTCGCGAGGGTAGTTTGGGTAGTTTAGGTAGTTTAGGTGTATTTTGTGGGTTGTATGGAGTAAATTGGTTTGAGAGAATTTTAAGTGTGGGTTACATGAAGAAAATGGGTTACATGGAGTAAATAAAGGGTTGTGAATAGAATCACCCTAAACATTTAAGCCCTTTTATTCCCTTAATTCTATTCCCATCTCTAGTCCAGCAATCAAACAAACCCGCATAACATGTGTTGAGTAGATTATGATCCAACTTTATCTGATTTCGGTAGCCTCTTGAACGAATCATTCTTGTCTAACCATGCTTGATTAACTATATTTTTTCATGCGTAATTCGTTCCAAGAATTTGTTCTTGGTGTATACAAAGCGAACGAATTTCATTATAAATATGTATAATATTTTGTAGAAGTATAAAAAGTGAACGATTCTAAGAATTGAAATGCGTAGTGGGCTTGGTGACGTAGTCCACCGAGGTGGTAGTTTAAGTGGTTGGAACGACTAACATAAAGTTGCTCCTCCCATACCGAACTTGAGTTTAGTACTCGGGACCAGTTTGTTGGGAGAGAGAGCTTCAATTTGACTTGTAGTTCAATGAGAACTTAGTGACGGATCAATATTTCCTCTCCGGCCGGATTAGTTATGGCTTAAATCGAACATTCCAAATCTGGTGGGTTACCCAATTGATCAATGCGCTGTTACGCTGGTTCAATTCTACCCAGCCTTTTCAGCTTATCAAAAGAAGAAAAAAAAAAAAGGCGTAGTGGGCCTTTCGGCATGCAAACCAGAATATATGTGAACGGCCGGGAATGAGTCTTTGGGTTCCAGCCACTAAAATGAGAAACAAACTCACAAATTAAGGGCCTGTTTGGGCGCCACATTTTTGCATTTTCCCATTCTCGTTTTTGCCTTTTGGCTGTTTGGGCGCTTCATTCTCAGAAGCTATTCTCCAAAACTCATTTGCCATTTTTAACTTTAGAAGCAAAAACCCAAAAACAGGCCAGACCTTCCTTTTGCATTCTCATTTTCCCATTCTACTTTCTTGATTCTCCCCTCATTCATCTCTTCCTCATCTACCCCTGTTTTACCTTTATCCTCTCCACACAACACACAAACAGAGAGAAGGAGATTTCATCATAAATCGAGAGCAGAGAGTAGGGAGCAGAAGATGATTTCTTACTAAGAATCAACAGATTTCTTCCTCGTAATTTTTGAACAATGAAAACACATCTATGCATAGAATTTTGATTTTAAAAAAACTCAAGAAATCTGTCTAAAATTGGGTTTTCAACTTACCAATTGGAATTTTCTTATGGATTCTCCAAAGAAAGCATCTCGGTGTCTCTATAGAATCTTCCGTGGGATTTTCCATGGATTTTCCAGAAATTTTCTTTTGTGTTTCGTTGTTCCCAAAGAGAGATCAAATGGGTTTTATTTCTCTAGCACAGAGAGAGAGAGAGAGAGAGAGAGAGAGAGGAGAAAGATAGCAAATGGCTCAGGTAGAGAAAGGAAAGTAGGTATCACATGTTCATCAGGTACTCCACTTTCTTTTCTTTGGAAACAACGAAATACCAAAAAAAAATGAGGGCAAAATGGTAAAAAATTAATTCATAACTCATTTTTGTCATTCTTCTTCCAAACACTCTACTTTTGCAAAATATATTCTGCACATTTCTCCCAAACACTCCACTCAGATTCAAAATTCATTCTGGCCATAATCCAAAAAGTCAAAAAGCCAAAAAGCTAAAAATGAAAACCTAAAAAATAGGCTCCCAAACACCCTCTAAGAACACAGCGATTCTTTGAAATGGTTGACCTAAGTGGGAGGCGAATAATTCTGCATAGCCACAATTAGAGGTGTCAAACAAGCCCGTCGTGCCGTGCCGTGCCGCTTTTCTTCCGTGCCAACCGTGCCTGGGCCGTGCCGTGCCGTGCCCGTTTCCTTAATCGTGCCATGCCGTGCCGTGCCAAATCGTGCCGTGCCCATTTTCAATCGTGCCGTGCCGTGCCATTTTTCTTCATTCGTGCCGTGCCGTGCCGGCCCACTTACTTAATCGTGCCGTGCCGTGTCGTGCCGACCCGCTTAATCGTCTGACTCGTGTCGTGCCGTGCCGTGCCGATTTGTAACCGTGCCGTGCCGTGCCGGCCCACTTAATTAATCGTGTCGTGTCGTGCCGTGCCGACCCGCTTAATCGTCTGACTCGTGTCGTGCCGTGCCGTGCCCATTTACTTAATCGTGTCGTGTCATGCCGTTTTTTAAAATCGTGTCGGGCCGTGCCGACCCTCTTACTTAATCGTGTCGTGTCGTGCCGGCCCGCTTAATCTTTTGAGACGTGTCGTGTCGTGCCATTTCTGGCTATTAAATAGTTGAAGTACTTTTTTTATTTTTTTATGGAAATAAATGGCTTTGCCATTTCAAATCCCAAATTTGACCAAGTAATGGCAAAACTATTTTTTTGCTTGAGAAATCACAGACCATCGGCCTCTGGCTCAATGCTGTCAGGAGTGCACTTAGGCGTTATTGGTTCAATTCCTCTTTTACGTACTAATCTAACTATTCTAATAATATTGACTAATCTAACTATTCCAACTTTTCTAATAAAAAGGCAAAAGAAGCATCTACCAAGCGGACATGGACCAAAAATGGCAAAGGCAACCAAATTCAAGAATTTTTTTGTGACTTTTGAGTTCTGATCTCTTTCAAGATTCACACTTCTGGAATTTGCTTCAGTCAAAATAGTTTCAAAATGAACTACAAAATTCATCAACAAACTGATCCAAGTAATTCCCTCGCCAATAAACATTAGTACATTACAATATGATTTGAATAATCAACCCCTCTAAATCAACACAACAAAAACCCTTAATATGTCTTTTTAGAGGAAGAAGAGACCAACCACACGCTTTAGTAATTCCCTCTAGAATGGTAAACCTGTAATGGACGACAAAAAATTTCAGAAACGAGTCTCTGGACATAATCACAAAATAGAAAACCCAATGAATTGCAACTAATTTCTAGCCAACCAAAACTAATTATGAACTCTTGTCAAAAACTCAAATCCGAAAATGTTACGGCAAAGTAATTTTAACATAGCATTGTACAATACTACAATTTAAACACTTGATGCCGCAAGTACCAAATTATTTTTCAGATGAGCATCCCATGCTTCACGTTTGGGATACCTCATTGATCAATTATCTGACCTTCCAAAAAAGAGAATGATGAACCAGGATTGGCACTAGTAGTTGGAGAAACCACAATCCTATTCCATAACAAGAAAAACTGAAGAAGCCAAGTGAGCTCTCAATTAATATCTATACCTGCAAAACAGAAGCACAAATAGTTAAAACGAAAGGCACATTGGAAAGGAAAGAAACAATGACAAAAATATACTCCGTATATGAGAAGTTGCCATGTGGATGGAGGAAAACTTGATGTTGCCACAGTAATATATGGAAGCTGCTCCACGTACTCCCTAATTTTAGTTCCTACGCAAAAACAATACAAAAAATGAGGCATTCAAAATGATGTCTTCTGCAGTCCAAGCCAATTCTCAAAATGGCAGCTATCAAAGATATTCTCAACTATAATTTAGCAAGTGGTGGCTAGCTCATGCAATAGAGCTCTTAGATGTCTCACACTGCATACCGGGATCGAATCCATAACTGGCTTTCAAGGTGTATACTTAGAACAAAAGAAATTAAACCTAAGTACGATAAAGAAAATACTTCTTAGAGTAATTTAGCCGAACACATGCTATGCATCTCAATGATGTCCCCAATCTTCAACTAATTCACCTTCCCCAGTTCACTCCTTACTGAAGGAAAACAGCCTAAAGATATCTCAATGATGTCAAGGCCATGTTCTGATATTGGAGCTGTTGCAATGGAATATACCAGGTAAATCAGCCTTCAAACATCTTCAAAGCTAAACAAAGAAACTGTAGGATTACTGACCGTAGAGATGCTCTGCCAAAGCTTTCAACTGTGACCCAACTTTATCCTTCAAGCTCACTTATGAGCTGGCTTTGTCACCATAAAATCCACCATCTGGTGCCTAACAAAGTACCATCACGTTAAAACCTACAAGTTTTAACTGTGTGAGGCACCATACAAATACAACTATGAAAGCTGTAAAATACATATAATTAAAATTCAGAAATTACAAAGGGAAAGAGATAAAAGGAAAACCTATTTTACTCGTGATGTCAAAGCATTTTGTCCATGAAGTTCAATCTTTTGATGTACACAGAAAGGACCTTAATCGCTTTGAGTAATCAAAGAAATCAAGTCCAATAGTGACATCATAAGTATACTATATGATGTTGCTAATAACGAAGAATGATCGTCACTTCTATATCTACCAGTAATTCATTCAAGGATTAAAATGGAGGATCACTTCTAATCTTGCATTCCCTGCCTTTGAAATACACCCACACATCAAAACACATGCATTTATATACAACCCTATCAATAAATACAGAGTATTGCCGATTTGGGGACTGAGGGGGAAATTTGCCGCTGATTTTGGGAATTTTTGGGGCCAAATTTTTGTCAAATTTTGAACTTTCAATTTTTGGTGCGGAAGAAGAGAGAAAGAGCCGCCATTTTTAGGGTTAGGAGAAAAATATAATAGCCTATTTATATTATAATCCTAATCTAGTGCATATGTTCCATCTATGCACCTAATGGTAAAAATTGTCGTAAAATTGTACTACGCAAGGGTTGTCAGAGTATTTCTCTTCGAATCGGAACCGTCTACATTTTACGTGGGAGTGATTATATTCTCTGTGCAAAAAATCAAGTAAATTAATTATCATTAGGTACCTGATCGAATGAGACAAAATTTTGGTTTACAATAAATCAACGTCTCGATGAAAGGGCTTTGAACACCCGATAGACTTCAAATTTGGCGAGAGTGATTAAAACAGCAATACAAACAATTTGAACGGTTTAGATCGTCATAATTGTGTTGCGGCCATGTGGCTAATGTACATTATCCTATAGCATAATAGATTAGTTCATAACCAAGTATGTTCGATGTATAGGATTACAAAGCAGGTGCATACTCGATTTCTCGAATGTTCGATCTAAACCGTTACGATCTCATATCTTATCAAATCTATCATTCTCCCCGAAAAATGGTGACGATCAAATGTCTGCAACTACCTGATCGGATCACATTCGATGCATCTAAGAGCAATAATGTCCTACAATGCACGACTCGACGCCCATCAAAGCAGTTTTTTTCGAATCGGAACCGTCTAGACTACAAGTGGGAGTGATTATATCCTCCATGCAAAAAATGAAGTGATTTAACTATTGTTACGTACTTGATCGAAGGAGACAACGTGTCGGTTGATAATGAATCAACGTCCCCGATCAAAGGGCTTTTAATACCCGAAGGACTTCAAATTTGGCGAGGGTAAATAAAATAGCAAGACAAACAAAGTGAACGGTGTAGATCGTCGTAATTGTGTTGTGATCGTGTAGCTAATGCATAATATAATCAAAAAATTTATAATGCATAATTATAAAAATTCAATTTTGATCTATCAATTCAAAAATAAAAAAATTTCATTTTAATTATACAAAATTATATTTTTGTTATCAAAATTTATATTTTTGGCAACTTGATTTATTTAATAAAAATGTATTTTTTATTTACTATGTATTTATTTATTTTTGTGAATTCCATTTATTTAATTAAAATTCATACAAAAAATTCCTTTTCCCCCCTTTTTTTTCCCTCAGTTGGCAAGTCCATCATTTTTTTCATTATTATGGCATTTGGAAACTTGATTTATTTAATAAAAATGTATTTTTAATTTTCAAAAATCAAAATTTTCACTTTTATTATTCAAAAATTCTTTTTTTTTATTTTTCCTCATTTTTTGAAATAAAATAAAATTTATTTTCCTTATTTTATTTTTATTTTCCCTAATTCTTTTCGTTATTATACCATGCCGTGCCCTTTACACTTCCGTGTCGTGCCCGTGCCCATGCCGTGTCGTGCCCGTGCCAGTGCCCGTGCCGTGCCAGACTATAACCGTGCCGGTGCCCGTGCCGTGCCAGACTAAAACCGTGCCATGCCCGTGCCGTGCCTGATTAAGTCCGATTAAGTCCGTGTCGTGCCCGTGCCGTGCCTGATTAAGTCTGTGTCGTGCCGTGCCGTGCCACACCAGTCCAACTATCGTGCCGTCCCCGTGCCGTGCCCCCCTTTTCCGTGCCCCGTGCCCGTGCCCATGCCGCCCCAGACCGTGCCGTGCCCAACTTTTACCGTGCCCAAACCGTGCCCGTGCCGGAGTTTTTCGTGCCGTGCCCGTGCCTTGGCGGGCCGGCAAGGCCCACTTGACACCTCTAGCCACAATCACCAAAAGTGGGACCTACAAAAAGCTTCTACTCCAGACCTATGAGGATATCTCTCTAAAAAAGTCCTAGCCGCTCTCTTTCTTCTCCTCCCTCTCCCTAGGGTTTTCAACACTATTATGTGGCGGCGGGAGGGGAGGGTTATACGCTTGATAGGTGTTTCTTTCTTTCGTAGTGATGGCTTTTCTCAATTTCAATAATCCCTCATTTCTCTCTTAATCTCATATCTAAGAGTTTCTTAGTTATCCCTTCTGTTTCTTACTCCCTCCATCCCATTTTAAATACTCCTTTTTTCAAAAAATTTTACACCATTTAAAAGTACTCATGGAGATCTTTTGAACAGTACAAATAAAATTTAAAAAGTAATTCCAAAAGTATTTTATTTTTTAAAGTCAAACTTGCACGGTCTCCGTAGGGGATATTTAAATTGGGACAGAGGGAGTAACTTTGGCGTTATTTTCATCACCGAGGTGCCTCTACAAATTTCAACAGTGGTGGTATAGCGGTGGTGGTAATCGTAATTCTTGACGAAGGCAGGCGGTGGTGGTGGCAATCTAATCACGAATCAGCCCTGTTGGCATGCCGGCTTCGCTGCTACTAGTGTTTGGATTTTAGTCGGTGGGTTTTTTTTTTTTTTTTTTGGTGCATAAGAGAGATAGTAGCGGTCTAGGTGATTATCGTGTAGACGTGTACATGTGTTTTCTATTGGTAAAGCTATTACCATTTTGAAAAAGGTCTGGGTGATTGTCGTGTACATGTTTTCTATCAATAAAACTATTACCATTTAGAAAAAAGAAAAAAGAAAAAAAAAAAACTACAACTAGGATCTCCAAACACCAATTTAACAAAAAATACTAGGTACACAATCATCCAACCACAACCCAATGCACAACCACTAACGTATACGTGGGACTCACCTCATAATTATGTATGGCCCCATGCGTATGTGAGGAGTTGTAGACAGGGACGGATCCAAGGGGGCGCACGGGGGGCACGTGCCCCCGTTGACCCCTCTTGGCAATGTAAAAAAAATAGGGAAATAAGTTTTGTATATATATTATTTTTGTCGAAATCTAGGAACATTGCCTGGGTGTTCCCTAGTGGTAAGGTGCGCCACCTTCATGCTTAGGGTCGCGTGTTCAACTTCTGCTCTTGCTTTTTTAAGCCACAAAATTGAAAAGTTTATCAAACAAGGGTGATTGTTGAGGTTTGAAACCTAGACCTCTTGTTCCAAAACCAACACCTTCCCTCTTGCCACTAGACCCACAACACTCATTGTACAACAAACCAATAGTTTTATTATATATTTTAATTTGAAGTTATAATGGTAATAATAACTCCCCTAATACTATTTTTTTCTTGAATTTTAATTTTCTCCCTTCTTTTTAAGAAAATGATATAAAATTATGAGAAAATTGTTTAACTTACATATTTTTTTAATTTGGATATCTTTTACAATGGTCCCTAACCTTCAATAATTTCTTGTTTGATATTAGGCTTATAATCAATCTTACACGATTTCTTGTCCGTAGCAAAATCGTTGACCAGGAAAAAAATTACACGATTACAATTAATAAGATTTCCCCACAGAGTTGGATTTCTGGATCTGTCCCTGGTTGTAGATTGGGTTGTGGTTGGATGGTTGTGTTCGAAATGCCAAGCAAGCATCCGAAAAATATGTTGCACTACTTGCAGTCCAAAATTGGCAAAATAAGCAGAGTTCCTCAACAAAATTGCTGAGCCACTATGCATTGGCTATACAATATTCTAGGGTTTTTTTTTTTTTTTTTGAGATTCCCTATTGTCTAATAAATTGCTTCAGTATTTTTTAATTCTTTCTTATTAAGGTACATATATGTAATTTTAGTAGTACTTATAAAATTAGAAATTGTTACAATCATCCATGAAGTTTGAACCCGCAATGAAACTTAGAAATTAAGTCGACAATTAATTTAAAGCTACAAAATTTAGAACGACAATATCCTCCTACTAGCCATGAAAGTTGTCCCAAGAGTTGACCGATCGTTGAAATATGACCTTTGAAATATGATTGTTACAATGTAGCCGTGATAATTTATCTTTTTAGTCAACAATGTACGTGCTACGTATCATTTTCATCCCCGATGTATTAATTGCACGAATTTTGTCTCCAATGTTTGAGATATGCATCAAAATAGTCCCCGGCTTGGCTTAGTTTTCCATTTGAAATCAACCATGATTTTAGCAAATGAGTTCAGCAGGTGCTAAAATCATAGTATTTCAAATCAAAAAATGAAGTGGTTCCGTGTATCGTTTTTCGATTTTTTTTCGCACCAAATTAAAGTACTCCTCGTGTACTTTAATTCGGTATGAAAATTTCAAAAAATAAAACCCGGAAACACTTAATTTTTTGATTTGAAATACCATGATTTTAGGACTTGCTGGACTCATTTGCTAAAATCATGGTTGATTTTAGGGTTGCTAAAATCAAATGAAAAACTACGCCTAAAGTTGCTTTTTGTGGATGTTAAAACCAAGGGTACTTTGGTCATTTGACCTATATGTTTATTCACCTTTTTGGACCCTGATGTGTAACAAAGTGTCATCTCGAAGTATAAGAGGGGGAAAAAAAACTACTCCCTCCATCTTCTTTTAAGTGTTCATCGTGGGAATACGTGCAGTCAAACCACACAAAATATATTTTTGTATATTATATGAAAATATATTTTTTTTACGTCTAAAAAAATACTCCCTCCGTTCCTTTTTAAATGATCACTATAGGAATTGACCGTATCGTACCGAGTCAAAAATACATTTATAAAAACAAGGAATTAACTACTACTCCAGAGAATAGTGGCTAAGTCCGAGTATCGATCCACAGGGAGGGGTCGGAGCTGGTGAGAGGTTTACTTTACGGTAGGGGTTTCGGCGTTAGGACGGCCAACCTTTTGTTTCTTGTTTTTTTGTTGAATTTGAAACTAGAAATTGCCAAATTAAAATTAAAACTAAAACTTTCTCTAATTTAACAAAGAGGCTCCGACCAAGGTTCACACCACTTATAACCTAAATAGATCCATGATTCTCGAAAGTTTACACGATCGAGCAACACGGTAGTTGTGCGCCCTCTCGGAAGATTATGCCTTGTTTAGCCAAATTCTCTAAGGAGTTTGTCAGACCCTCAAAAGGACATCGACCTAAGTATTATGCGTGCCAATTTTATTGTCGACGCAAAATCAAAGACTTAACACTTTTGAGTTCCGAAGAGGACTTCGACTTCACACGGACAAACAATTAATTTAGATTCCTTAACGGTGCTTGATATTAATTCTGACTCGATAGAAAATTGTTAAACCCTCGAGGTGACATCGATTTAAGCATTACGCGTGCCAGTGTTAGTGTCGACGCGAAATCAAAAACTTAACAACCTTGAGTTTTAAATCGATAATTCGAGTCCAAATTAAACACAAACAAACTTTGATAACACGAGTGCAAGAATCATGAATCCACTTAGGCCATAGGGTGGTGATCACCCTAGGCCGAGCCTATAAAAACTACCCCTCCATTGACGAAGAACTCGCCAAGGAAAAGCTAAAAATTACACAAAACATAAAATGGAAATGGAACAGCAATTTAAAAACTACGAATTTATTACAACTGAAAATAACTTGAACTAAATTACAGTAGGTATTGAAAGTACTGAGGTTTCTTGGCTGAGAAAATGAAAGACAGAAGAAGACAGCAAAAGAAAGAAAAGACAGAAAAATAAACCACAGACAGAGAATTCGGACAGAGAGAGGGACTACTACTACCTAAACTAATGGTACTACCTAAAAATCTAATAATTTGCTATACAACACTCATGCCTTATATAGGCAGCCAACGGAAAAGAAAAAGAATAAAAAAAACTAAGGAAAAGTAAAGGAAGAAGAAACGGCAAATGATCACTGATTGGGGTACTTGGCACTGGCTTGGTCCGCAACGCTCTCGACTGATGTTCAAAATGGTGTCCGATTGTAGTGCCGGAACAGTCAACTTCCTTATTTTAACACCGGGAATAAAACGGTATAACTCTTGTAATTTTTGTGCTTGACATGTGTTTCGTGGGGCGAAACAAGATATCATCCGAACTCCGCGATATTTGCAATTCCAGCCGCCCATCCACTGATTGAATAAAGAATCAATCCACCGACTTTCTTTCTACTTTTGTTTTCTTATTTTATTATTTTTTTCTTTGCCAGCTTCCTTTATCCCATGTGATGATGGTTTGGAAAAATGATCCGGTGTGACGCACTCCTATATGTTCCCCGCAACATCAGCCGTATCATATTTATCCCGTTTTCTCCTGAAACACTCAAAACACACTTTATACATAATATCTGTTAAGAATTAATAATAAACATAATAATAATATCAAACTTGAAGACTTAAGCCCACTAATATTTACATATTTGTGTGCTTATCAGGAATACGTGTAATTTCAAACCCTTAAAAAATATATTTTCCTATATAATTTTTTAATTTGGTGCAAAAAAAAATTAAAAATATTATACGAAAGTATAATTTTTAACACCCACAAATATTCATTTTTCAAAAGGATCATTTAAAAAAGAACGGAAGAGTATATGTATTCTCGAAGGGGACACCTAAAATATCGACGGAAGGAGTAGATACTTTTAACACTCTGTTATTGGTAATTGTTGACTTTGACGTCTTTGAAGGGTCACTGTCTTTTTTTTCCCCTTAGGGCTCCGTTTGTTTAGGGCAGAAAACGTTTTCTAGGAAAACATTTTCAGTAAAAAAATATTTTCCGGTGTTTGGTACAACGGAAAAGTAAAATCAACGAAAAACACTTTCAGAAGTCAATGAAAATGGGTAAATTACACTAACCTCCCCTGAGGTTACTGAAATTTTCACTGACCTCCCCTCTGGTTTTGAAAATTACGTTAACCTCCCTTACTTTACAAACTAATATGCACATACCTCCCTTGCCGTTAAAATTGACTTAACGGTGTTAACTTTGAGTGCTAAAAGACTATTATACCCTTCCTCGCAAACAATTTATGTTACATTATCATTACCTATTTTATGTTAAAACATATTGACGAAAAAGAGTAAGATATTAAATTGGACAAACCTTAAAAAAAAAAATACACTGTTAAAAAAGAGGGCTGAAAATTATTTAAATAAATTAGAAGGAAAAAATACACTATATTAAAAAAAAGGGATTAAAATTTTTACTGTTACTATCTTATTTTCAAAACTTGGCACAAATTTTTTCCTTTTAAATATTTAAATACTCCAAATTTTAACCCTCTTTTTAAACATATAGTGGATTTTGTTTTCCTTTTAGATTATTTAAATAATTTTAATCCCTATTTTATGTTAACACATATTGACGAAAAAGAGTAAGATATTAAATTGGACAAACCTTAAAAAAGAATACACTATATGTTAAAAAAGAGGGCTCGAAATTATTTAAATAAATTAAAAGGAAAAAATACACTATATTAAAAAAGGGAAAAAATTTGGAGTATTTAAATATTTAAAAGGAAAAAATTTGTGCAAAGTTTTGAAAACAAGATAGCAACAGTAAAAATTTTAATCCTTTTTTTTAATATAGTGTATTTTTTCCTTCTAATTTATTTAAATAATTTTTAGCCCTCTTTTTTAACAGTGTATTTTTTTTTTTAAGGTTTGTCCAATTTAATATCTTACTCTTTTTTGTCAATATGTGCTAACATAAAATAGGTAATGATAATGTAATATAAATTGTTTGCGAGGAAGGGCATAATAGTCTTTTAGCACTCAAAGTTAACACCGTTAAGTCAATTTTAACGGCAAGGGAGGTGTGTGCATATTAGTTTGTAAAGTAAGGGAGGTTAACGTAATTTCCAAAACCAAAGGGGAGGTCAGTGAAAATGTCAGTAACCTCAGGGGAGGTCAGTGTAATTTACCCGAAAATAAACCATTTGGGCTGCCACTAGCACTTCGGCTTGTACCAAACCTACTTTACGTAGTCAGCGTTCCTCCTAGTGGTCGAAAATCCTTCTCTCTTTTTTTTATGCAAGTCCAAAATCCTTTGATTCTGATAATCTTATGAACAATTAGGCTTCATTTGTTTTGAGGTAAAAACACTTTTTTTTAATATTTTAAGGTAAGCCCAACAAACTAAGCAAATGAAGTATCCTAGCTATTTTAGAGCATCCCAAACAGTTTTAGTAATTTCGAGTCAAAAATACTAGTGAACAGTACATATTTTTCACTTTATTTACTCATATTTCTTTCAACACTCCAACAACGCTATATATTTTATCAATACACCATTAAAATATTCTCTTCTCCCTTTTTTTTTTTTTATCTGTACACACATTTATGCCCAAGCTAGCTTCAGCTTGTTTTTGCCCTTTACAATCATAAACGAGAAACAGGTTAGAGAACAGTTTTATCCGAAAACCAAAAACCCAAATCGAAGATCGATCGATCGTCACTGAAATACAAACCTTTCCCCTTTCAATTATCAACAAGAACGAGAAGGAAGAGAGAGAGAACGAGAAACAATCCTTGCCCTTTTCAAATCCCAAGTGGGATTAAACCTCGGGGCGTCTTCAAATAGAGACAGTGAAAACGAGTAGGAGACTGAGTACAAAGTAATACAAAAAGAGATGATACCTACTGAACAGTACCTTGTCGAAATCCCAAGATCTACCGAGGCACTGTAGCAGGAGGTAGGAAATTGAGGTGAGTATTGAGGCTGTTGTGGCTGGGTTTTGCGACTTCGGCTATGTAAAATGACTACTTGTTGGTTTTACAAAGATTGTTGGCTTGCCCTTACCTAGTTAAGTCTAACGGCATCCTAGTTGACTACCTAAAAGAGTATCTTAAAGTGCTCTAACTAGTTAGCTAAGAAAAAATCAAAAAATGATCTCTAGTGAACAAAAACTGACTCCCTAAAATCCTAGGTGTCACCTCTCACTCTCTAAAGTGACCTAAGTCACTACCTAAATTTGGGAAGAGACTTAAGGAGAGAGAAAGAGGACAGAGATAGAGAGAGAGGGAGAGAATGACTTTAAGGAGGAAGTGAGAGAGAGGAGAGAAAGGAAAGACTTAAAGTTAATAAATATAGTATATAGATAGCCCACTAAAGTGCATTCTTCATTAGCTAACTAACTAAGTTCTTAGCACACAAAATAGGGCCTCACATGTGCTTAGATGTATACTTTAGCAAATATTTTTTAGGTAGTCCACTAGAGATGGTTGAAAAACCAGAGATGCAGCAACTTCAATATGAGGTTGCTATTTTGGTTTTGTAACAGTAACTTAATAAAGGTGGCGAGTTACTGTTCACTAGGAGAGTATTTTATCATTTTCATCGCAACTTGTCTCATCTTCTCCATTTTATTTGAGTATTTTTCCCTCTCCTTGGTGCTCTCCCCCTTACCCTTGCAATAGAGTAATATTTTGATTTTTTGCTAGCCTTTTTAACTGTAAGCTCTATAAGCCAAGCTCATTTTTTTGGTTAGTGTGGGGGTTGCTTCTCCAATGTACCTCTTTAAACCTTTTGGAGCAAAGCAAAGGGTTTAGCAAAAGTGGAGGGTGACCTCAAACCTAATATGCACGCCAGAGAAGATGACATACACAAGGAACACCCACGTTAATGCCTAACCCCGATGGTCTAGTGAGCGACCGGAAGTGGAGGAAGTGACTAGAAATATATGGAGAGAAGGCCTGAGTTTTTAGCGAAAGAGAATTGAGAGAGGGATCCCCGATATGGTGAGCAAGTCCCCCTTTTATAAAGGGAGACTTGCTCACTAAGTTATCTGTGATCCCCACGTGTGTCCTCTGTACTGACACAGCACGCGGGCAAGTCATGAGTGCCTCGGGCATCCCCGCCGCTTTGGCTGACGTCATGCCTTTGACACGTCCGATCAGTCAACAAATTTGGGAATACTCCCCGGTCCGTCACGTGGTCCGTCACATGCCACAAGCATTTCGTCCAGACGCCGCCTGACACTACAACCACATTGTGGGGGTGCTTTTCACTGGAATGACCTCCTTGGACGCCCGAAACAGTACCGTGGGGGGGGAGCGGGAGATGACCGCTCTGGACCAGCTGGAAGCTCGTCGGAGAAAGTAGCTGGCGCTTCTAGAGTACGCCGGAGAGGAACCTGCACAAGGGAACAACCACGTTAGCGCCTAACCCGGACGGTGGTGGTCCGGGGAGGCGCTCCGATGGCTAAGTAAGCAACGGGAGGAGTTTGTATAACGGAGATCTAGAGAGAGAAAGTGCAACTGAAAGCCAAATGTAGAGAGAGAGATTTTGGGTGTTCTTCTCCGTCATGGAAGTATGGGGAGGCGTATTTATAGGAGAGGGAGCGCGTGCCTCGCACGCCCCTCGGGGGGACCTCACGCGCCCCGTCACCATCGCTGCACTTGAGTGCATGGATATTTGTCTGTCAGACAAGTGGCAGTTCGGCCACTGTTCCTTCCCAAAGTAGTAACCCTCTACTGATATCCTCGCCGGACTAGTCCTTCTGGCAGGCGTAGCCTGAAGAGTTGGTGACCTGCCACCTTTGCAGAGCAAGTGGGGTAGGTAAGATCATTAATGAGCCACCCAGGCTGTCAGAGGTGTCTCAACCGAGCACCCATGACACCTGGCGAGGCCATCCCCGGCACCGAGGTCAACCGACTCGGTCCGGGGGGCGCTCGGGGGCCATCCCCGAGCGCTCCTGAGGCTCTCCGCCACGCTGTTACTGTGCAACCGAGCCCCCGGGACCCAGGGCGTACCGAGCCCACTTCCCGGACGTAGGTATTGCCGAAGACCCCGCGGTCCGTGGTCCCTCCTGAGTGAGGTGGCCCTTCTGGACCTCAGTCCATCCGGCCGCTACACACATCCATCACTAGTCACGCCAGTAAAGGATCTCCACGACAGTAGTAGAGTACACTAAGCTAAACGGCTCGGTGTCGCTCAAGGTTGCTCTAACACCCACTTGCTCGGCAGATGCCCTTTACCAGTAGCGCCGAACGAGTTGCTTAGGATGAAGCCCCCGTTACAGAAGTTGAGCTCTGCGGGCGGCTAACATACTGTCCGAAGCAACTGAAGTCCAGGCCGCTCACATCCTTCAGCTACCTTGGGTCTACCTAATCCACTAAGAGGTTTGATTGGCTGAAAACCGGGCCCACTGACCCTGTCAAAACACATTTACTTGTATTATCCCTTTTCGACTTGTATACTTCCTTTACTTTATTTCTAGAGCGTCTGTTTAAGGTGTTGAAAAGAAATCACTTTCATTTCTAATGATTGCAAGTGCAATAGTACTTAGTCAAGTATTTCAGAAGCATTGGAATGGGTTTCAAAAACAACACCGAGCAAAGTCTACTAGATCAGTTTCGATGGACATTTCGCTAGAGCGAATTTTTTTGTTGAGCGAAACTGAAATTTTATAGCAGGATTATAAATATGAATCAATTAGGTCAAATGTTGTACCGAGCGTTGTTATCAATTCCCATGGCTCTCTTTTTCATCTCAAAACATCAAAGAGTACTGGGGTTGATGTATCTTGAAGAATCATAAAGATTATAAGTATGAATCAGTTAGGTCAAATGTTGTACCGAGCGTTGTTATCAGTTCCCATGGCTCTCTTTTTCATCTCAAAACATCAAAGAATACTGGGGTTGATGTATCTTGAAGAATCATAAAGACCTATACATCTTTGATCGTATACAAGTCATCTTCAAGAGGTTTCTCTCTTTAATCTACATTCAAACCGTGGAGGCAAGTCTTTTCGTGGAGTTCAAAAGGCATCTTTGGAAGGCTTGACGATTCAAGATTCAATGATTACGCAGTACTATGATGAACGTGGATTCAACAAGTAGTTCTTAGGACAATAATGAGGATACACAGTCAATAGTAAGAATACTTATAATTATACGATGTTTCTAGTACATAATTCCTTCCCGTGATTTTTACCCATTTACGAGTTTTTCACATATATCGTTGTGTTCTTCGATTGCTATATTAGTTAAGATATTAATTGTGGTTTGATTGTTAAAGGAGATCGAAACATCGCAAATCATACTACCTAGGCTATCTAGTATGTTTCATTATTTAGTTGTTGGGATGCCCTTGACTTACCTCAGCAGCGCAGCCAGCCTGCTTTGCCTACTGACACCGTAGATCACCAGAGCACCAACAGTGCCAAGTACCCAAAAAGTGAAATCAATGAGTGAATCTAAACCACTGGTTTCACTTTCTAGGCAACTATTCTAAGTCCTAAAAAAAAATAGCACAAATTCCGTCTATTAAGCAACAAATACAAGCAAAAACTGACTTAACCCTACTCCTACAAACCAAGGATCATGTCTTAAAGACAAACCAACATATACCAATATGCAGCCCTCCCAAAAACCGCAACTAAAGGTTCCCAGGAGGCATGCAAACGATTTTTTTTTTTAAAAAAAAAATGAGACAATAACCAACCGCTACAAAATCTGAAGAAAAGCAGCTAACAAGTGCAAACTTTCAGCTTTTAGCCAGTCTTTGCCGCTTCTTTCCACTCTTCTTATCTTCTTCTGGAGTTTTCGCAATCTCAGGCGACTTGTCATTTCGCTTGCTTTCTTTCCCCTTTCCAGAAGCAGATTTTGCCTTGCTGGAACCATTAGCAGCAGATGTGTCCCCACTTTTGGAGCCTTTACCCTTAGACTTGGAAGTTTTGGGACTGTTTTTGTTGACTGTTTTGGAGATCTCTTGCTTGGACTTGGTACTAGTCTTTGGTGTGCCCCCATCGACACTTTTGGATTTGCCTGGTGTTCTAGAGGCAACACCAGTTTTACTGCTACTTTTTTTCGAAGGATCCTTCAATTTTTTACCTTCTTTATCATCCTCAAATCTAACATCAGACTTGGGGGTGTCGTGCTTCGACATACGACCAGCATTTGTAGCTGATCCTTTCAATTTGCTCAAGGAAATTTCCCCACCTCTGACATCGATTGTAAAATTCAGTGTCAATATCCATCTTACTAACAGGAGGCAACACAAAATGATCCAAAAATTCCTACAGGAAGTTACAAACCGTGAACCCTCCATCTTTTCTTGCTTAGCTGCCGATTCGGAGTTTGTTTTTGCTTTCTTCTTTCTGCGAGTGGTGGCACGAAAGCAAGATTATAAAAAAGATAATTCCAGAGCAATATGCATCAGACAATCCAACAAACGAACGAAAAAATGAAACAACCAAACAAGGATATGTAACGCTAATGCAAGGACATGTAACGCTAATGCAAGGACAGTAAGAAAGTAAGAATGCATTCAAGACGAGAGAAAAGAAGCTGCAATTCAAAGGAAAAATAGACAGCCTAAAAGCAATATCGACCACATCCCTATTACGTATGATTACTCCTCTCCTCTCATTGAAGAGAGAAACACCACCATCACGATACATCCCCAAAACCAATAAGGTTTCCGTATGCAGGTAATGACCCAATAAGAGAAGTCTCCTCGTCCTCTTTCCTGCCCTATTCATAAAATTCAATTATAGCGGAATCCAGCATTTCAGAATAAAAAGATATTACACATATTGAGATGTATTTATAATAAATTTGTTCCTTTTCGTTTATCCTTGGTTTAGAATCTTTATTATGATGACACAAAGAACAGACTTGAACACACAATTAATCATCGACAACCCCAAAGACAGGTCTCATACCAGCCTTTAAAGGTTCATGCCAGAACCTGTTCATGTAAGACTGAATTGCCAGTCAGCTCAACCAAGCATCTAAAAAATGTCCAAAACTGGATTAATTGGCATTGAGATGGCATAAAAGGGCTACCTTCATCACAAGAAGAATAAGAAGAATGACCAAAATTACATCTGAATTCCTGATTTTGTTATACATCCATCCATCTTGTCAACTTTAAAGATTTGGTTTCAGAATATCCAAGTTTAAGAATAACCAGACAACATTTGTTTTCATGAGGAAGAACAGTGTGACATCTTTCATAGCTAAAAAAGCACAATCGCCAAACAGCAGCACTTACATTTCAGTGGAAGGATCAGGACTTTGGCATTCGGTTGCTTGTTCCTGCCGACAAATATATAAGCATAAATTCAGAAGATAGAGCGAAGTAAAGGAACAACAAAATGGACAAACCAATTTAACCCACCCCGTCTGGCTTAAACTCACTTCCAAACTCCCATTTTTCCTTTCTAAGATTGAGTACTTCTACTTCACCATCTGTATACGTGACCTATTCAAAATGTCAAGAATTACTCCCTCGGGAAATCAGCTCTATAAAAATAAAACCAACATGTCAAGCATAGCACATCTGAGTAAAAAAACATCCAGTTGGACAACATTGTTTCCTCTCAAGTCTCAACCCATCGCAGACAAGCATACTAACCTTATGCTTCTTTTTAACGGAATCAAATGAACTAATAACACCTTCATAAAACCTGCAAGTAACAAAGGTGCACTTTCAGCCATTATGAGCAGAGCAGATTCATATGGAATTGTGAATTACGCTCAAAATACGAACTTCTTCAGAAGTAAGATACGTGATGACGGAGTTATATGAGGCGTGGTCCAAAAAATCCAAATAGTTTCATCTTCATGCTTTATATAAAAGCAGCAATAGACCAAAATCAAACTCATTTTACAGTTTCTTAATCTATTAAATATGTGTAGGTTAAGGAGGCTCAACCGAAGTCCTTATAGAGGGGGAATGTGCCAAAGCAGTTGGTTGGTCACTAGGGAAAAGGTAGCGTCAAAATTCCGTTCTTATTCAATTCAAATAAATAAATAAAGACAGCAAGATAGTTGATCTCCAGGGTCCAGGCAGCAAAGTCCAACACTGGATCAATCATGGCTGAAAGTTTGTCATAAAGTAGACCACCTGAAGTGATGATAATGTCTACTCTTTCACAATCATTTACATGACCACATAAAGGAACAAATACAAAACAGCTGAGCTGACTTTTGTTCCAGAATTAGACTCCGAGATAATCATATACCCAAGCATAGATATACAAATATATAACAGCATATCTATAAATTTAAACACATAAAATTGTCGAACAGAAATTTTCTAACATAACTATGCTCTTAGATGATCATAAAGATTTTTCTTCCTCCCTGACTAATCACTTAGATGTAGGTAGTTTGATAGGTAGTCCCCCCAGGCCCCATCCCACATATACCATGCAATTACCAAGCCCCAGCAAACTTGAGGGGAGTGGGGAATGTAAATAAACCATGCATGCATTTTTTTCCTTTGGTAAGTATAAACCATGCAGACAGATTGATATATACACAGTTTGCGACAATATCCTAGAAAAATGTTAGATACAAAACACTGAAAACATGTTTCAGAATGGGATTTATCGGAATCGGGAGACAGAAGAAACGTACTACTAACCTCGTATAATCTCAACTAGTAACCTTATAAAAAAAAACTAATTTCAACTAGTAACACAAGTTACCCAACACAAATACTGAAATCTGGAAAACAAGGCAATAGGAGAAAGCCAAAGTCAAAACTGCGCCAGTTTAGTTCCGTCTCCATGCACGGACACTTAAGAAGGTGGTGTGTCAATGTCCGACACATACGGCACTCCTTAAACACTCTTGGACACATATCCCACTCTTTTTTCTGTGTCAATTATTAGAAAATAAAAAACTAAACTCGGACACGTCCGACACTCTCTTGTCTGACCAAAGGTGTCAATGACTAAGCAATAAATAAGTGATTCACACTTCTTAGACACTAAATGCTAACAAGTGATTATGAAAGATTACAGAATTTGACATTTCACTATAATATGCAAAGTAGGAAAAGTAGTATTTCTTCCGGCTAATCATATTAAAATTCAATTTTCAATTTTTAAGGATTTCTAACCGTGCTCGTGTCTTAATTATTAAGGGTTTGTTGACCGATAACTTGTTCTATCTCATCTATTGAATAATTTGGGATGTACGCTTATCGTATATACATACATGACAATATATATGACATAATAACAGAACGTATCCCAACATGTCTGTCCTACATTTTTTTAGAAATAACACATCCGTGTGTCCGTGTCATGTCGTATCCGTGTCCATCTGTGCTTCTGAGGGTGGAAGGATAGATTGGTGCAGGCTTAATCTCTGGCATTTTACGGACAAAATGGTTGCCCTCAAGTTAGAAGTTACAACCCATAACACCTCAAGAGAAGGTAGAAGATATAGTATCATGCCACAGCAAAAAAAAATTTAAAAATTAAAAAATTAAAATAATAAAATAATAAAATTGAAAGAAGCCAAGTGTTCTCTGTTAAAATTGAAATCTTCTCCTTTATCTAGCACTTGCCACAGACCAATTCAATTAAAAACGTCAAATACTCACTTCTCATCTTTTGGCCACCAAACCTTAACCTTTGCACCCACCAGGTTAGCACCGTACTCCATAGCATCCAATGCCTGACATGAAAAATAATCTACTGATTAAGACTGGTCCAAAAAGTAAGAAGGAAACAAAAAATGATGAAGTGAAATAGAGGAGTTAAACATCATGGATCCAACTAATGCTAGCAAGACTATCACCCAAACGGACCAACTGTAATATGAGCCACTCCATCACCGATGGAACCAAACACAAATACACAATACCCTCAACTGCAAATAGTCTGATACTATGTTACAATGAAAAGGAAAAACGCCATAAATGATTGTATTATAGAAAGATGGAGAATAAGAGCATCAAGATGAAGCTATATATTATAACCTCTATCCTTAGACAAACCCTAATAGAGTTAAAAGACTAGAGTACGGACTAACATTAACACAAAAAAAAAATACTAACAAGCACAAAATACTACATTCACAACCTTAACAACAATGCACTCAACACTCCCCCTCTCAAGCTGCTGCTTATCTATATAACAATATAGGGAGGTTTTTTCAACTTCTCCACTCACATGTTAACTTTTTAAGGCTTTGGATGGCTGAGTTTAATTTTGTGTATAGATCCAAGGGTTAGAATTAGTTCTCTGAATTCACATTGCCGCTCAAATGCATCAAGTCATGTTTCCGTTGTGATTCAATCTCAGCCCTTTATCATAGAAGTAGAAGAAAGAAAGCTTCCTCTGCACCCCAAGGCCTAACTCAGATCCCCTTTCTCTCTCCTGCAATTTGTTAAACGTTCCTCTATCTCTCTCACACACACAAATTTGGGAGGTTTCAATCCTCTCTCTCTCTGTGACTCCTCTGAAGTCTGAACATCCCCCCTTTCTCTCTCCTGCAATTTGTTAAACGTTCCCCTATCTCTCTCACACACATATTTAGGGAGGTTTCAATCCCATCTCTCTGTGACTCCTCTGAAGTCTGAACATGGCATCACCTCTTCGATCAAGGCTTCGTGAGAACGAACGTGACATCACCTCTGAGGTTTCTTCTCATACTCTCTTTGACATACAGCTTTCAATTAGATTTATATTTGTGGTGAAAGTAAGAGACTTTTCAGATGGACTCCTGTAAAAATACTTTAGACTGAATTTTTTTTTTAACTGTTCTAGACTGAATCTGTTCATGTCTTTGCAGCTCCAGATCGGAACCTCATTACAGCAGCAGGTATGTATCTGCCTTACTATTTTTTTTTGGTAAATATCTGATTTATTTTGTATAAAAGTGGCGTAAACCTGGCGTAGATCGGTTTGTATCAATCTCAGTTCTAGGGTTTATCTTTTTCTGATACAAAATCCTCTCATTGTAGGAGACGTCACGGCAAAGCTACACTCATTTGAGAGAGTGGAAAAGGCACAAACCCAGCCTTCATATCGAACCTAGCCTTGCGTCTCAAATCGGGTGCTGGAAGGAGTGATAATCTGAGAAGGATTTCAGGTCTAAGATGGTTCATCACTAGTTTTGATTTAACTGCTATTAGGTTTGAATGTGCTATTGGTTCATTGTTATTGTTATTGGATTTGTGTTTAGTTGTTCTAACAGTAAAATTGTTTGTGTGACATTTTTTGATAGGGAACAATTAGTTGATCCAAGGGTCCTTATTTCTATGAATTCTGAATTTTCTGATTATTCTCTTTATTAATGAATTGCTTCTAGCGCCCAAAATACACAAAATATAAAAATAAATCCTACACCTGCACAAATAGACTATAATAAGTGTGAAAGCGTCCAAAAGTGGACAGAATGTTTATCCAAAGGTGTGATGTTCAAGGGGTGAGAAAATACGTGTCCATGCCAATACCGAAAATGCCAAGGATAACTAATAGGGACCCAAAGAGTAAATTTGTAATAATGACCAACAATTACAGTACGACAGGTGCTCATACACACAGAAAGCATGCATGAGCCTGTCATGGGCACATAAAAAAGAGGCCCACATGGGCGTCTTCCCACATCAGGATTCAGGACTACCAAGGATAATAATTGACAAAACACACGAAACCTAATGGTGGCCCATCCAGCAAAACAACCCTTTGCTAGGCCTGTAATGGATTCAATTTAACCAGCTCCTTAATTTTTCATCTCTTTCTCTATCCTTTAATTAGGCCACTTCATGAAAGTAGGCAAGAAAGGAAGACCAGAACAAGCCTTCACAGCAATAATAGCAAAAACAGGAGAATCCATTCCGTGTTTAATTCAACTATATCACCCGAATCGCATACAACAAACCCAGCTCATCACAGGATATAATCTCGGTTCAAACATTATTCTTATGAATGCTACTGCAGAACTAGAGGAACTTAAAAAATGCCTATGTCAATGAGGTATATCAGAATGAATGCACATAATATCATGTCAAGAGCAATTTCATATGAAAAACAATTTTAACATAGGCCAACAATGCACGAAAAGAAAATTGTCAACATGATTCAGTGGTCTCCTCCATACCCAACACCTAGTGGATTCAGAGAACCTAACACATCGAGAGTGTGACATTGCAAAAGAGAGAAGAGAAACAACGTAACAAAACAATCTTATTGCATTAGAAAGCTTGAGAGATTACAAGACAAATGAAAGGGTTATATAGGCTAACCTTAATAACCACAGCAAAACCCTAATAACATAAAAATGACTAAACTACCCCGAACATAAAAGATAAATAACAATTAACTGAAACCCTAACAATTTAACCCTAATAATTTAATTGAAACCCTAACAATTAACTAAAACCCTAAATTATACTCCCCCCCGCCTGCCCGCATCCCGCGGGCGCCTCTCAAACTCAATGCGAAGCCGGAAAGCATCATGGGTTTGCCAAGAAGATAACAACTGCAAATCCATTACCACAAATTCACTACTGGGAATCAAGTGCTGCGAATAAACTGCTGCAAATCAACTACTGCAAAGGTGCTGAGCGCAAAACTAGAACATGCGAATAAGAAGAACCGATGCTGAACAGATGCAAATAGAAGGAAGAACCGATGCCGAACAAATTTTGGCTGCAACTTTTAGAGAACTACACCGGAGTACAAAAATTGATTGCCAGTGCAGATATCAGAGAAGATATGTGAGAGAGAGAGAGAGAGAGAGAGAGAGAGAGAGAGAGAGAGATGCAATCTGGGGAGAAGAGATATGCAATCTGGAGAAACAGAGATATGCAATTTGCACTACTACTTAGAGTTTCGAATGGAGAGAGGGAGAGAGATGCTATCTGGTTATATGAGAGAGAGATGCAAAAACAGAGGTCAGATTAACCTATTCCAGCTCGGATAACATGTGACATTGCAAAAGAGAGGAGAAACAACGTAACAAAACAATCTTATTGCATTAGAAAGCTTGAGACTTACAAGACTAATGAAAGCGCAGCAAAACCCTAATAACATAAAAAGAACTAAACTAAACCGAACATAAAAGATAAATAACAATTAACTGAAACCCTAACAATTAATTAAAACCCTAAATTATACTTCACACAGAACACTAAGAGCCAGAAAGCAGAATAAAACATAAACAAAGTATAGTTAAACAAGACATTAACCTAAGAGACATAGGGAAGTACCAGCAAAAGAAGAGTAGAAAATTGTGGTAATGTTGCATAAGAAATGACCGAGTCATTAAAATTTTGCAATTTCTAAGTTAGTGTACTACATGGTACACTTTTGGAAAGCATGCTTTAGAGATTTTAATGCAACAAAGAACTGCAACCAAAGTACCCTGACTTATGGGAATCGAACTAACAACAACGGGTTAAGAATATTTACTCTCTCTTTCTCGGCGGTACGCTTTCTCTTGGAGAGCGCCTTTGGGATTCCCTCCGAGTGCTCTTCATCTTTAGCTAATTTTGAGGCAGTCTTTGGTGAAGAAACCACCTCCTACAAAATCGACAAGCGTGTTTTATTAAATTACCGTGTAAATCATGACACAATTATAAATAGAACACACAAGAACACCACCCAAGCAAATCAAACTAGTACTTTGGCACCATCTTTAGTGTTGGCTTTCGTTACATCCTTCTCTGAAGTAGCTTTACCACGTCCATGTCTTTTCACATCTTCCTTCTTGTCCACCTTCCTACCCAACTGTTTCAATGTCTGTCCGTCTGAGTCACTTGCAGTTCCATCTTCACTCTTGAATGTTTCTGCCAGAGCAGCAGTCTTCTCCCCAGGAGTACCCCCAGCACGAACCTTTTTCCTTGAGCGTTTCTGTGGCTTCACTTCTGTGCCAATTGCCCCTTCAGATGCCTTCTCAGAAACGTCAGTGGATAGGGCAACTTCTTTAATAAAGTTCTCTTTCTTCTTCCACCGTCCAGCCTTTTTGGGACGACCCTCGTAAGAAACACCCCCACTTGGAGTTGGGGAAGCAACATTCATTGCCTCACGCTCCAGTGCTTTTGGTGAAGAAAGCTGAACAGTCTCTTTTTCCTTTTCAGAAGGCACACCAACAGAGGGTCCCTCAGAAAGAAATCTATGGGTATCCTCGCTACGAATATTTTTCCGGTCCCCCGTCCTTTCAGCATCTTTATCACCATCAACTCGATCAGATGGTTCTGCTGATTTGACTGAAGAGTTCGGCTTCCTTCTCCTTTTCTTGGATGTTTTTTTTACCTTTGACTGTGATTGTTGGGCATGCTCTGGCTTCTTCGAGGACTCTGGGTCTGCCAATCTGTCTTCATTCCCAGCCTCTGCAAGGCCATTACTCATACCTGACTTAGGAGAACTGTCCTCACAATGATCTTCAGGACGAGCCTCTGTCATGCTTTCTTTGTTCACCTGATCCTGTAATAATAACTTCATGCGATCAGTTCAGTTGTCAAAAGAATGGTCTCAATTACAATGGATAAAAGAAAACAAAACCCATGGTGACATGCTTGGGCTGCGTCATTGGAAGTTGCGTCAGCTAACTTGTTCTCCTCAGCCTGCCACAACTAGTCCAGTAAGTGCCATTATCAAATGTGAAAGCAGAAAACCAAAGCTAGCCATTTGAAAACATAAATCTATATGCCTGAGCTGCACCCTACGGAGATGCCCTAGACAACTTGCTCCCCTCAGCCCGAAGAAAACCAGTAGTGCATGTGATGAATAAGATGTCATCATACATTTGTTGTCACACGGCAAACTAATTACATATTTTGCCGGAGCAATGAAATTTCAGTCAACAAATATCAACATCAAGTACGGAAACTGAGGTAGAGCGTCAGCAACATTATCTCACTTAATTGTTACATAAAATAGCCCCACTGCGGCAGGGGAAAAAAATAGTGCAAACTAAGCTTTTTCTCATTCCGACTCCAACACTCTACCTCTCCAAACATGTTGATATCCACCACCCATACAAGGATGTTATGTAGAAAACATAAGTGAGCATACCATCTGTTCTCCACCAGTACTGTCATCATGACGTCCAACTCCAGCAGTATTTCCATCGCATATAGAAGATATTATTTTGCTGTAATCATCTAAAGAAAGGCCCATGCATATCTTAGCTTGTATAAGATAAGGTTTTAGCTTTAGCGAACATTTTTCAAATACCCTCTTTCCCAGTTTCCGAGCGATTGGCAAAACCTCCTGCAAAAACAAGGACCTCATAAAAAATCGCAAAAAAAAAAAAAAGAAATTTTTAAAAAAAAGGAAGACAAAATACTGCAATCCGTCCCTCAATACCTGATTGTCTTTTTTCACACTAGAAAGAAGGAGAGAGATTAGCTCAAATGGAATGTCTTCGCTCTCTTCCAGTACAATAGTCATAATTGTCTCCATGGAGGAAAAGACGTGCTCTGGGTGGTAATCCCTGAAAGTTCAACATGAGCAATATCAGAAACTGAAAAAAAAAAAGAAAAAAAAAAAAACGCATGAACTAAACACAGACTTGTTATAGGGGACACATATATGAATAAACCTTCGTCAGTTAGTCCGCGTTTAGCCACTCACACACACAAACACATACATTTTTACACAGATAAATAATTAAATACATGTGTCAGACTTTAGCTGCTTACAGTAAATGAACTAACAGTTACTATCGTATCATACTGTGTAAACCAACAATTGAAAAGAAATTTTGAAAATCAATAGGCTCAAATTTTACAATTTATGAACTTTTGCACCAACTCATGCAGCGTAAACCTGCAATACATCCAACATTATTTTCTATGACATGTCAATTACGGAATCCATACGCCCACAAAAAAAAAAAAAAAAAAAAAGTAGGGTAAAGGGACAGAGTTGGAACAATCTGATTGAGGAAACCATGCATCAAAACAAACTCAAAATCCAGCAAATGGAACAAAAAAACTGGGATGTAGGTACTTTGTGTGTGTGTGTGTGTGTGTGTGGGTGTGGGAGTGGGTGTGGGTGTGGGGGGGTGGAATAAACATGTTTTCCAAGTCAGAATTAATACTGAGAAAGTCAATAGACAACAGACATCTGGTCAAAACAAGATACTATATTTTTATTCATACATCAATTAAGTCACGTTTGAAAGAGAGCTCGGCAATGACACTTTGTAGGTCTTCAAACAAAGACTCTTCCTCGGCTGAAACCCCTTGTTCGGAGGGCCGCAGACGCCTGTGTTGACGACGTGGAGAAAAAGGAATCAGACAGCTCTGGTCCGTGAAGGCCAGATTTTCCTTCTCGCCCAGTTTGGAGGGGATGGAACCCGACCCTATAATGAAAGACCACCCAACTTTAATGGCTGAAGATGGATGTTGTAAGCCTTCTTCGATAAACCAGGGCAGTTGGCCTAGTGGTTGTATAGCAGTACTAAGTACTTTAAGGTTGCATGTTCAAATCCTATGGGGAGGAGTTTGATATCCGGTATGATTAGATGGGTGGGGTTAGAGTAGACATAAGTTCTTCCATCGTATGACAAACAGACAACCAAAAAAAGAAGAGCCTCCTTCGATAGGGTCCAGGGCAAGGCTCCTACCTGACTATGCTTGATGTGTTCGGCTCACTGCACGATTACACTTGATGTGTTAAGTTATGTTAACTTAGTGTTCATTTTGTTATGTTTTCTATTCATAGGGATAGTTTGGTCATGTATAGATTTGGTCTTGTATATGTCTGAGTATAGACCCATTTTTACAGTTAATGAGAAAATGCCTTTGATCTCTCTTCCTCTCTCTACATTCTAACATGGTATCAGAGCACCAATCCACGTTGATCGTACCTTGTAGAGCTTTAGAGATCGCATTTCTCCCTTGACTGTGTTTGTCAGTCGTTTTTTGCCACTATTCACATCGAAACCCTTTTATACGAAGGAAACCCACCGGGTTCCCTTCCTATCCATCGTACGGACATCGTACGACCTCGTACGGACATCGTACATCTCAAACGAACTCATTGGTGGTCACGCGGTGGAGTTTGGTCGCCGGTGTCGAGCTCACGGTTGATTTGAACACCGACGAAAGTAGGCGGAAGGCAATCGGCGTGTTTCGTGGCTATCAGACTCACGTCGGTTGATCGAAATCGAGTTTGGAGCATAGGGTTTTGTAGCCCTTCGATAGGCGATCTCCGTGGTAGTTGGCCGGTCACCGGGCGACGTCGGAGTAGCCCGCACGCGCCGGTTGAAGGCGGCGCGTGCATCGCGCGTCAGGTCTGACGCGAGCGTGCAGTTCACGAGAGGGCCAGGCTAGAAGGAGATCAGACGGTTCGGTCAAAGGGTCCACGCGCCTGTTCAAAGAGGTCAAGCGACGGTCAGAAGGTCCACGCGCGTGTCAGACAGGTCAACCAGGGGTTCATAGGGGTCTAGCGGCTGTCAGAGGGGTTGCTCCGCGTGTCAGAAGGGTCAATCGGGGGTCCAGAGAGGTCAGCGGTGGTTAAAAGGGGGTCAGAGGTGTTGTTTTTGGCTCCAAAGGCTCATCTGGAGGGTTCAGAAGCGTTCAAAGACCTATTTTGACCGATTTTGACCACTTCTAAGAGGTCCGAGACTTGTTCCTGACTAATTTCGACGTTCTGGATCCATTCGCGAGGTCGGATTAAGGTGATTTGAAACGGAAATTGTTGGTACAATGGAGGCTTTCAACACTACTCAAGTTGGTGCCCTTTTTTCTGAGGGGGAGTTACAAACTCTCAGGCGCCTATTGGCTAGGCTTGACACTCTATCTACCACTGCTCCTACCACTTTCTTTGCTCACAAAGAGATACATGCTAATACTTCCACTTCCACTTCCACTGCCACTCTTCCGTGGATCATAGATTCCGGTGCTACGGACCATATGACAAGTTGTTCGTCCTTTTTTGATTCCTACTCTACTTGTTCTGGTAAGGATAAGGTTAGAGTAGCTGATGGTTCTTTATCTGCTATTTCCGGGAAAGGTTCTATTGATTGTTCTCCAACCATTTCTCTTTCCTCAGTTCTTCATGTTCCCAATTTTTCTACTAACCTTTTATCTGTTAGCAGTCTTACCCAATCCTTAAACTACTCCGTAACCTTTTTTCCTACACATTGTGTCTTTCAGGAACTGGATACCGGGAGGATGATTGGCAGTGGTAAAGCTCATGAGGGCCTTTATTTTTTGGAGTCTGCACCTAATCCAGTTTGTCCACCTTTGTCATGTGGTCAAGCTCTTGCTGCAGATACGGGTTCAGCTCTTTCCTTATTACATCAGTGGCATCGTAGATTGGGTCATCCCTCCTTTGGAACTCTAGAAAAATTGTTCCCTAGTCTGGCTAAGCAATGTTCTCGGAGTCAGTTCCTTTGTGAAGCTTGTGAACTTGCAAAACATAAGCGCTCATTTTATGCTCCGGTCAATCAAAGAAGTGATTCGCCATTTATGGTCATTCATTCCAATGTTTGGGGTCCTTCTCCTGTCACATCTCTGTCTGGTTTTCGCTGGTTTGTCACATTTATTGACTGTTATTCTCGTGTCACCTGGGTGTATTTACTAAAAGCAAAAAATGAAGTTTTTTCGTGCTTTAAATCTTTTCACCAAATGGTGCGCACTCAATTTAATGCTACTGTTAAAGTGCTTCGTAGTGATAATGGGACTGAGTATATAGATGGAACATTTCGGGCATATCTTAATGATGCTGGTATTCTTTTTCAGACTTCTTGTGTTGGCACTCCACAACAAAATGGAGTTGCCGAGCGCAAGAATCGCCATCTTGCTGAGGTAGCCCGCTCTCTATTGTTCACCATGAATGTTCCTAAACACTTTTGGGGCGAAGCTGTCCTTACTGCAGCCTTTCTTATCAATCGCATGTCATCTAGTGTTCTTCAGTTCCAAACTCCAATTAAGGTTCTCTTAGGTTGTTCTCGGGTCTCATCTCTCCCACCCAAAGTCTTTGGTTGTGTGTGTTTTGTTCATGCTCCTAAGCACCCAGGTGGTAAGTTGGATCCCAAAGCCCGCAAGTGTATTTTCCTTGGTTATTCTCCCACTCAGAAGGGTTATAAATGCTATGACCCGTACTCTCGCAAAATGTATGTCTCCATGGATGTCACTTTTTGGGAAACAGAATCCCTTTATCCTTTGTCCACTTCATCTCTTCAGGGGGAGAATGATAGACAGGAAGAGATGTTGACATTTCATACTCCTGAGTCGTGGTCTTATCCTTTACCTTGTCATGGTGAGGGGGAGAAAGAACCTTTACCTGCAGAGCATGATGGTCGGGAAAGACTGGATAGGTCAAATTTGCAGACCTTTTCTCGAAGGAATAAAGGCAAGTCTACATGTGCAGTGCCACTTTGCCAATCTCCATTACCTACTCCAGTTTCGGACTCTCCCGCTGATTCATCTGGTAATGATTCCCTTCCTACTGTTGTTGATGATCATAATGCTCCTATTGCTCTTAGAAAGGGAGTCAGATCATGCACCCAACATCCCATTTCCCAGTTTGTTTCTTATGACCGTTTATCTCCTTTGCATCGTGCCTTTGTTTCATCTCTTTCTTCTATATCTATTCCACAGAATTGGCAGGATGCATTCATGATACCTAAGTGGAAAGGAGCTATGGTAGAGGAGATGACGGCTTTGAAAAAGAATGGCACTTGGGAGTTAGTATCTCTTCCAAGAGGGAAGAAACCTGTGGGGTGCAAATGGGTGTTCACTGTGAAACACAAAGCTGATGGGACAGTTGAGAGATACAAGGCAAGACTTGTTGCCAAGGGCTTCACACAAACCTATGGTATTGACTACGAGGAGACGTTTGCCCCGGTAGCAAAGATAAAGTCTGTGCGAGTTCTACTCTCTTGTGCTGCCAATTTAAGTTGGGCTCTTCACCAGTTTGATGTGAAGAATGCATTCCTCCATGGTGATTTAGAGGAGGAAGTGTACATGGCTATTCCACCGGGTTTTTCTTCATCTCAGACCGAGGGAAAGGTATGTCGTTTGAAGAAGGCACTTTATGGCTTGAAGCAATCTCCGAGAGCATGGTTTGACAGGTTTCTCAAAGCCATGTTGAGATTTGGCTACAAGCAGAGTCATGCTGATCATACTATGTTCATCAAGAGAAGTAATGGTAAGATTGCCATTCTTATTGTTTATGTGGATGACATAATCATGACAGGTGATGATGTGAATGAGATTACTAGCCTTAAAGCTCTTCTTGCTCAAGAGTTTGAGATTAAAGATTTGGGGTCTATGAAGTACTTTCTTGGAATGGAGGTGGCTAGATCTGACAAAGGAATCTTTATCTCTCAAAGGAAGTACATCCTTGACCTCTTGGAAGAAACTGGTATGTTGGGATGTAAGCCAACTGATTCTCCCATTGAAGCCAACCATCATCTTTGTAGCAATGTGGGGGAGCTTACAGAAAAGGAGAGATATCAGAGACTTGTGGGTCGCCTGATATACTTATCTCACACTAGACCAGATATCTCCTATGCTGTGGGGGTTGTGAGCCAGTTCATGCATGAACCTCATACTAGTCATCTTGATGCTGTTTATCGTATCTTGAGGTATCTTAAATCTGCCCCAGGTAAAGGAGTTTTGTTCTCCAATCATGGTCACTTGAGATTGGAAGCTTTCACTAATGCAGACTGGGCAGGTTCTATTGATGATAGGCGATCTACTTCTAGCTATTGCACCTTCCTTGGAGGGAATTTGATTACATGGAGGAGTAAGAAGCAGTCTGTGGTGGCTAGATCTAGTGCAGAGGCTGAGTACAGAGCCATGGCTCATGGTGTTTGTGAGCTTTTATGGCTCCAAACTTTCTTGTGTGATTTGGGATTTCCTGATCATGGTCCTATGAAGCTCTACTGTGATAACAAAGCAGCTATAAACATTGCTCATAATCCTGTTCAACATGATCGAACAAAGCATATTGAGATTGATAGGCATTTCATCAAGGAGAAGTTGAGCAACGGTTTGATATGCATGCCTTTTGTGAGATCCGAAGACCAATTAGCCGATGTATTTACTAAGGGTCTTAGTAGTAAAAAATTTCACCCCATTGTATTCAAGTTGGGCTTGATAGATATCTTTGCACCAACTTGAGGGGGAGTGTTAAATTATGTTAACTTAGTGTTCATTCTGTTATGTTTTCTATTCATAGGGATAGTTTGGTCATGTATAGATTTGGTCTTGTATATGTCTGAGTATAGACCCATTTTTACAGTTAATGAGAAAATGCCTTTGATCTCTCTTCCTCTCTCTACATTCTAACATGATGTCTTCGACGGAGTGATCCCCTAAAACCACCTGCTGGGGGGGACGTACTACCCCTTTGCCGGAGGCTTGCTCAAGAAGCCCAAGGGCTGGAAGAAAGCCATGATATGCAGCAGGTTACAGCAGACTGCTCCTTACCAAGCACTCAATTGAAATCCAAGCGCTAGTCAGACTTGTTAAGGAGAGAAGAGCAAAGCACGAGAAATATGGATCAAGGCTGCCCTACATGCGCGCAGGAAACGGTTAGACAAAGTATGGAGGGGGATTTTACGTAAACAGTCACTGCACGGAAGGAAAAGGCCATAGGGGTGTCATGTGGGAAAGGTCTGTCAAGTCTAATCATCCAAAAGATATCATGCCTTGTCGGCATGCCCATGCAGAACAGGGATAGAGTCTCCTTGGGGACTATGTGTTAAAGCGAATTTCTTGGGACTGATTGACTTCCTGAATAAACTCCCAAAGTAGGCCATGGCACAGAAAAATAGAAGTCGCATGAAGTCCAAGAAGAGCGTGCAGGTAAGGGCGATATAGAGACCAAAGAAATTCCCATAATACGTGGTAGGAGGAGAACCTATAAATACCAGGACAGACCCCATAGCAAAGGATCCAGATAAAAGAGACACAAGTGACAGCAAGTAAACAAAAAGAGTGATATTTCAAGTTGTATTATCAGGGTAAACCAGATACTGACTTGATCTTAGAAAGACATTCCCGGCCACAGGCCGGAGAGTCTAACGATTTCTTTGTTTGTGTGCAACCAGCAGGATTTGGTCAGAAGCTTCTAAGCAAAATCTCAAAGTAAATCGTCATACAAAAGGAGTCCAAAACCCAGCCTCTAGGCCCTCTACACTGTTCATTGTATGGAAAAAAAAATTTACATTTTATATATAAAAAGTGTTTACATTTTGCAATTTAAGCATGGAAAAAAATACATGCATATATACATATATATATATATATATATATATATATATATATATATATATATATAAATGGACAAAGACACGGGAATTCTAAAAAAATGGACATGGATACTACAGGGGACATGGAAAAAATAGATAAATAGATAAATACATTATATATGTATGCAGTAACAGTTTTTATACATAAATGATATACACTTTTCTTTTGATATGTTAGATATTTACATTGCTATGTGCTGGTATATATGCACATATATACATGTAAGATATACATACACAACTACGGAGATATATATACATCAAATATATATATACAGACACACACACAACCCAAACTTCTAATAAGGGATCCCTTACTTTGCTATAGTGGGGGACTCCCATTTCCCAATGATCCAAACCGTTTAATGTGTTTAAAACATGTTTTAAGGGTCCTCGTCAGGAATAACACAACATTTGACACAAGTTTTTTGCGTGAGCCCCATGCAAATGATCGGAGCCGTTCAATTTGTTTAAAACATGTTATTAAGGGTTCCCGTATAAAAAATCAACTCATTTGGATGTTGGTAAGGGCTTGATCGGTTCATTTAGTTGATTCCTGTCATATTTTACAGGATAAAACTGAATGAACCGATCAAGCCTTTACTGATACGATATCCAAATGAGTTGATTTTACAGGAACTCTTGCAAACATGTTTTAAATAAATTGGACGGCTCCGATTGTTAGCGTGGGGCTTCAATTATCATTGTGTCGTTCAATTTAATTTTGTGTACATATATACAGTCCCCTTCTAATAAGGGATCCCTTACTTTGCTACAGTAAGGGACTCCCACTTTCCGACCATTTCCCGATTCAATTTCGATGATCCAAACTGTTCACTGTGTTTAAAACGAGTTTTTAAGGGTCCACGTGAGACCGGGAAGGGCTTCAACGGAGCAATTTTTCATAAAACCGTAAATATATAGTTTTATGAAAAACTGCTCGGATACAACCCATTCTGGTCGTTTTTTTCATGAATCCTCATGTGAACCCTTAAAAACACGTTTTAAACACATTGAACGGTTCAGATCATCAAAATCGGGAAATGGGAGTCCCTCAGTGTAGCAAAGTAACAGATCCCTTATTAGACACGTTTTAAACACATTGTCGTGTCCGCCACCGTTTCCGTGTCCATTTTTTTGGATTGCCGTGAACGTGTCCATGACTCCATATCTGTGTCCGTGCTACTTAGGCCCTTAGAATAATCCTTATAGTTTGGGTCAACCCCCAAGGGACCTCCCCAATATAGAGGGACAACAAACACATCTTTCAACTAAATAGGGGTTTCTCCATTCCTCCAAAGACTGTTGATTCCTATATCCCAAAATAATCCACATAAAACACAACAAATTCCCTCAACTTTAAAATGAGGAGAGAGGGAAGGCTATCCTAAGTTTACAAAGACCATGTAAATACCAAAAGGAAAAAGGAAAAAAAAAATCTGCTATAACAGACAGCTTATGCTTCCTAGACGTATTATTGTCATGCTTCAAGACTATCCATTGGTTATAAATTGCCAATCTTCTTTTTTTACTTTTTTGACCAAAGTGAGGTTAGTTTATTAAACAGTGTTAAGAGTACCACAAGGGCTAATAACCAGTCCATAGGAATCGAACCCAGACATCATCCCTCAAAGATCTGCTACAAGACCACTAGGCCAAACCCCAAGGTCTGCACATTGTCAAACATAAAACATTCAAAATCTCCATAAAACTGCCAACCAATAACAGACTCCACTTCCTCACAAGTTCTAAGAACATGAAGGAATTAGTTCCCCAGACAAGTGAGGAAAAGGAGAGAAACAAAAGGAGTTAAAACTACAAAATGTCAATCGATAAAGACCCACATGAATAATTATTTAGATGGATCCTGAACAGTCAACCAAATACAAAGTCTACCATGGCCTGGAAAGGTGGTATGTCTGCACATCCTATACGCTTGCAATTTGGGAGTATGGGCGTGTGTGTCTCTGTGTATGTAAGAGAGAGTGAGTGAGAACGAGAGCAGCAGTAAAATCCAGGACAAGTGAAGGAAATGGAGATTGGAGACAAACGATGAGAGACAGCTACAAGTTTTCAATGAAGACCCACAAGATTAAGTATGAAGATTGATCCTCATTCCTCAACAGTCAAACAAATACAAGGGAAAGCTTGTTCTAGATAATTAGGGTGAGTTTGGCCTGAAATAATTTTTCTTAAAGACAATCGCTATTATTTATTTTGATTGATCTTCCGTTTAGTTTTTCATAATAATGTTTGGGTTAGTCATTACTCATTAGTGACTTTTTTTTTTCATTTTGGTCGTAATATTTTACTTTTTTAATTTATCACGTCACTGAAAATGACTAATCTAAAAAACTAAACGCAAATTGAATAAAAATTCAGAAAAGATGAATGAAAATATTGAAAATTAATTGAGGCCAATGGTGCCTTAATACATCCAAAGAGTCTACCATGGCAAGGAAGGCCTCTACCTTCTACTAGGAGAATCTACTACTACTTTAAAAAGGAGGAAGCATCGAAAGTGTTTCCCACACTTTCTTAAACCAAAAATACCCCTCCCCAGAACTGGAAATAGCCAAGTACAAAAGGAAACCAACTGCAACTTGTAAATCTTCATCATTTAGAGGAGGGAAGACGGAAGTAGGAAAATCAAATATATCAATCAGGTTTGGTATGACTGTCTTAGAAGATGTACCAAAATAATATATATAATGCATTTTAAATCAAAGTTCAACTCCCAAGCTAAAAAGGATAATAAAGAACAAAAACTGCAGTTTTCACTAACTTGGCATAAGGAAAAGATCATGTCGATAGACGAAAAAAATGGCTCATACCTAATAGCTTTTAGGAAGTGCTGAAACATCTCAATAATCAGCCCATCACATTCCAGATCCAACATGACCACGCATGACCTGACCTTGGCTACAGTTTCAAGAATCAACATCCTCTTATGATATGATCTACTTGACTTATCAGATAAACTTTCAAAGGATGATACAATTAACTGGAAGACATCCTGTGTATCCACAAAATAGAAAAGTTATGAGGACAACTGATTTTTGTGAAATAGTTCTATGAACAGCAAAATAACAAATTAAAGTACCTTCATCTGATTGTCATCGTACGGGGCATCTGGTGCAGTAATTCTTGTTATTTCACTGATGCAGGACGCAACTGCAACTTTGACATCTGCATCTGGATGCCTTAAAAGTTCATCTGAAACCAATGCCTTTGTACATGGAGAAAGTGCCGTTTGCATTGATTTGGATGGTGACTGCTCCACACTCGCGAGACGATTCTCAACTCGCTTCAAAGCACAAAGAACAATAATATAGCAGATTATAGGAAAACATTTCCAAACAACCAACAAGAAAAGAAGGGTAGAAACAATCATTCTCCCACTTTTACCAGGAAAAAATACTAATACCAATTTATCCTTTCAAAATGACATTAAACAACTGAACCACAGTGACATGGCTAAACATTTTCACCATATGTGCATGCAGGAGTTCAAGATGCAGACACCAAAGGGAAGATGCAAACTTGTCAAGTTTCAACAAAACTTAGTTGCATCCCACCACAATTTTTCAGCTCATGGACATGCGACCAGGAAACTGCAAAAGCTACAGCCAAGCTTCATCTCTGTAACAGCTGCGATCTCAAAGAGGATCAATGTAAAAAAAACTTCCAGATTCTTGCCGACCAAAAAAAATATATCCAGATTCTCTCTACAAATATTTAACCTATATCACGTATTTGATTGGCCACTTTAAGGGGAATTCAACATATATATGAGTTCCCAGCCAGTGTTGAATATCAAGTTTGGAAAAGCATTCTGTGGGGGCTGCGATACTAGGGTTGAACCTACGCCTGACCTCTGGTACAGAATAAAGCTCACCTGAGGGCTCCCCCTAGCCTTTGCTTAAGAGCTTCGCCTTGGGGCTCCACCTAGCGTGCGCAGGTGTCAACGCCTAACCTCCGACAGTTAAGTGAGAGGAGCGCTATGGAGGAGAAGACACAGAGAGAGTGTTAGAGCAGTGAAGAGTGGCTTACATCTTAGGTTTATCCTCCTTTAAAGAGTTCACTTGACTTACCCTTCAAGCACCCTCATGCCTGACACGCACGATATCCACTCGGTTGACGTCACACCCAATGAATAGGATAAAGCAGTTACGTGCACATACGTTAAGATGCCTTCTCTAACATGCCATACCGGCCAAGGCCAACTTTGGGGATGTCCGTACCCTCCAGTACAGCCAAAGCAGTATTGTTCGGCTCCGGTATAGAATTTAGATGACCTAAAGAACAGCTCCAAAATGTTTGCTAGGAACGTGGTCCAGTTCGGCCCGTTGGTTCGGTCCGGCCCAATAGTTTTTCCGGTTCGGCCATTTGCTCCAGTTTGGCCGTATGTGTTCTAGATCAGCCATGTGCTTTGGTTCGGCCGTAAGTGTTCCAGTTCGGCTGTATGCTCAAGTTCAGACTGTTGATTAATCGATTCGGTCCTGCCTGATGGATGAAGCTGGTAAGGCTATTGATCCGTTAAACCCTTGAGGACCATATAATTCAACCCACTACAATAGCGATAGCCCCTCAACTTCTTCTGATACAGCTCGTATAGGAGAGTTTGATAACAGGTGTTGCCAAATGATTCAGTTCAGGCTGAATCTTAACATGTCAACCGCGGAAGAAAACGAAGCCAAACCTTGAATCTTAACATGTCAACTGCGGAAGGAAACAAAGCCAAACCTTGGTCGGTGACAATTGCTTCAGATTAGTGCGTTTTGATCGAGGCTTCAATGTCAAGCCCAGCTGAGTCTGTCTAAAGAAAGATGGACTTCAATCTCTTGCTTCAGCATGGCCCCTTTGGCGCTTCACAGTTTACATTCAACTTGTCACCTTTAGAAGTAATGTTAGAGAGGTGAAACAACCGTCGAACATGGATTCAGCTTTATGGAACCAAGGAATGAGTGACTGTTCGGATGATCAATTGTTTCGTGGGTTCGGTTTTGTGAAACTGAGGCACGACCGACCGTTTGGAAAATCGATTGTTTGACCGGAAGATCGGTTGTTCGGTCAAACGAACGGTTGCTCATTCGGAAGAATGGTTGCTTATTTGGAAGAATGGTTGTTCGTTCAAAAGAACAGTTGTTCGGCCTAGGTGGAAAGAGTCAATGCCGATTTTGATGTCCTGACTAGTGGATCTGAAATAAGGATCCGAAGTATGTAAGCCAGTTCGGCGTAGCGGTTCGGCCAAAATAGTTAGGTGAGCCTGACCGGGTTAACAATCAATTGAGCCTTCAAGAACCATGGCATTTGGATCAGTATGGGAAAGATTAACAACAGGTTTGGCCGAACAAAAAAAAGTTGAATCCGAACAGGGTCAGGCCGAAGGAGGTAAAGACCATACTTCGTTCAGTGACAGCCGCTTCGGAGTGGTGTTCCTTGTTACAATGAAATTTTTTGTTATAGCCCTTGCTTCGGTTTTGGCCTGTAACTATTTGTCCAAAGAGGCCTGAGGAGTTCAACTAAATGTCTGGTGATCGTGACATCGAGGAGCAACAAGAAGTGACCTGAGGAGTCCGAACGAATGCCTGGTGGTCATGAGACAGAGGAGCAGCAAGAAGTGAACTAAGGAGTCCGACCAAATGCATGAGCGCAACGTCGACCATTGGCCAGA
Source organism: Vaccinium darrowii (assembly GCA_020921065.1). Taxonomy (NCBI): domain Eukaryota; kingdom Viridiplantae; phylum Streptophyta; class Magnoliopsida; order Ericales; family Ericaceae; genus Vaccinium; species Vaccinium darrowii. Next base: position 22,037,364 of record CM037155.1, read on the forward strand.
CTGAATGCCTAATCGCAGTAAATGTTTACCAATAGGCCGGACCAAATGCCTGAGCGCGGCAAATCTTGATCGATAGGTACGACGGAGTGCCCAAAGGCGCAGTAAATGTCAACCAATAGGTCTGATCGACTACCTGAAGGCGTAGTAAGTGCTTCACACCGAATGCCTGAAGGCACAGCAAGTGTTCCGACCAAATGCCCAAAGGCAAGATAAGTGTTCTAACTGAATGCCTAAAGGTCCATGGTAAGTATTCTGACCGATTGCCTGAAAGCGCAATAAGTGCTCCGACCGAATGCCTAAAGGTGCGGTAGGTGTTCCGACTCAATGCCTGAAGGTGCGGTAAATGTTCGAACAAACGAAACCGAATGCCTATTAGCCAAAATGCCTAATAGAAAATCACAAAGAAAGAAAAAGGAGCGAAAACTATGCAGCCGTCCCACCCAGATTGTTGGCTGTTTGGCTTGATTCCGACAGAACCACGACTAGATTGTTGGATTCTCCAAAGAATATGTGGGAATATTGTGTGCGTGCGCGCTCTCTCTAGATATTGCCCAACATTGCTCTCATATTTTCTCTCAAAAGTGTTGCTCTCAACTCATTCTACATCGAAACCTGTGGAATTTGTGTATTCTCTCCTAGTATCCTGAATGAATTTCCATATGGTCCTAGGCTTCTATTTGTAGGGGATTGGAGATAATCCACCCCAAATAAATAAATAAACTAGAATAAGTGAAATTATAGGAAACACAAAATCAAGCCGTGTAGGCCAATCCCGATACCCCACGAGTTTGGGATGAGTTCCCTACTTTCATCACTGGAAAAAATTATCTTCATTAAGCGCATCGATCTTACGGTCGCGCCTCTCGATCACGTGGCTGCAACATCGCTTCTGGAAGGTTTACACACACGGCTACCCCAACTTGGGGCAGTGGACTTATCAAGATCTCGCGCCTGTACCTTCGAGGAGGCGGCCACCACTTCTATGTGCACACAGTTCCTAAAGTGCTTCCTAAATGTTCCAGCCCATTCTAAGTCACTCTCTAACACCTATGGTCATCCCTATCAAACCTTTGATCAGCCAAAACCTCACCTTGCAAACTGTGCAACTAGCTTCATCATGAGGGACACCCGAGACACGCCTAAGACATTTACCAAAACAAATTGGGTCGTCTTCAGTGCACAAAACAAGAACAGCCATGCCTTAGCTAACATATCAACAAAACAGGGAAAATACAAAACTAACACGAAATATAATCCGAAGAACGTGCATTATATCACAGGTGATTCAAATAATCCAAGATATTCAAAGGCCAGAGGGGGAAAATCAAAGTACTTCATTATGATAAATACACCTCGAAGAATCACATAGCAAAAAAATAAATATACAAGATTAATCAACTGAAAATCAAGGTATGTGAGCTACTCAACAGATCGAGCCGAAAACGAAAGGCAGAGGCTTACGTTGAGCAGACGTAGCAGTTCGTCCACAGTAGACGGAGGTTGAAGAAGATTATTCCCGGCTGCCACAAGCTGCTCCTCAAGAGACCCCATTCGCTTTCTTATCTTCCAATAGCCTCTCAAAAATACCTCAACAGCATAAACACGATTGTATCGAAAGCGACAGAAACCGGAAGTTTCTTGGACGAACTCGCGAAACCCTAGAGCGCCAGCGAACTAACCTTAACAGCTTCTTCTTCTTCTTCTTCTTCTTCTTCAATTCAAGAACACAAACCGACAGTAGGACAAAGGATCTTGGCGAGAGGAGTATTCTCTAGAGAGAGAGAGAGAGACGTACTTCCTGATTCAGAGAGTAATTTTGACGGGAAGGAAAGGGAAAACTAGGGCAGTTTTTGGAGAGGGAGAGAGGAGAGTAGGAAAGTGTATTTATCGGGGTCTAAAAAATTGCTTCCTTGGGGGAATATTCTACTCTGATATTGATGAGGGGATGTGCTTAGAGATGGCTCGGGAGCCGCCGAGGTCTAGGATTTGATTTGAATTCGAAATCTTTAGCCCGCCGCTAGAATTCCAATGAGGCAAAAGAGCACAGATACGAGTGCACCATGGCGGTTAAGCTAAACAGTGAGATTATTTATGAGGGCACCCTAAGATTATTTTTAGAATAAATTGGTTTTTTACGATTTTTTATGTAATGTATTGTGAGAGAATTACATGTCTTGATTTTTAGAAAAAATTGTTTTTTGCTAGTGTATTTTCGGCCATTGGATCACAAGAAAATTTTAAAACAAAAATCACAATCCAACGATTCAAAATACTTCGGCATAGAGGAATGCTATTTTTTCGAAATAGGGATCTCAAACAATTTATGAGAAGCTTCCCTAATGGAAATAGTACTACATGGTTAAAGTGTAAAAGAGAGTAAATTTCTGACGACCACTGTAGAAATTATGGGTTTTCGCCACCATAATAATGAGGCCCACTTTATGTTTATTATTTATCTGAATAGTTCATTTTGAAGGGCTAATTTAGTTACATCCTTACCAAAAAAAAAATCAGCTCGATTGGATATCGATAAGTATATCAAATTTTGAATTTTGGTAGTATATAATAGATGGTCATGGACAATTGAGGTACTTTAGAATATTGACAGAACGAGACAACCAATTTTATAAATTAAAATTTAATTTTTAGATATATTTATGTGATCAAGTTGATTTTATTGGGTGGATATACTACATTGTGAGCCTGACAAGATGAATTATAATAACCCTAATTTTCGTATTAATTCAATAATTCCCTTTTAAATTTATAATAATATATTTTATTTCCTTTTTAATTTATTAAAATTCCTTTTAATTACCTAATTTGGTATATATAGTCATGTGCCTAATTGTGCAAGTCAAGTACTACACAACTTTCCTACCAAAACCTACCCTAAATTCCCCACACAACTTTGTCACCTTTTTTTTTCGACACATTCTCATTTTCTTTCCCTCCAAGAATAAATTCTTATTATTATTCCCATTTTATTCTTATTCTCCCATGAGCAGCCACTTTGTGCATTTATTGCCAAAGGTTAGGTCTGTCTCCTATCCTTCCCCCGCCCATACCCCCAATTATTGGGGACTAAATGGGTTATGTTATTGTTGTTGTTGTATTCTTATTCTCCCATGAATATAGGATTGTGTACGAGAGAGAGAGAGAGAGAGAGAGAGAAAGATGTGCATGTGTGCAATTTTGCGTAGAATCAAAATCCCCTAAATTAAGGAATTCTCTCCTAGATTTTATTCTCCCATTTAATGGGAAGATTCACTAAATATTTCCCTAGATTTTTCTTAGATTCACTAGCCTATTAGGCTTATGCTTATTTTGTGTACACTTGTTTGTCTAGCTAGTACCAAAAACTCTACTTATTGTGGTTTTTCTCTCCTAATTATTGGAGGGAATATGTTCCCTCATTAATGAGAGAATAAGGATATATTCTCTAATTAAAACCTCGATTTTCCTAAGATTTTCTTAGCCGTTCAGGCATGTGTCTAATTAGTGTAAAACTAGTATCCCAAACTCCCTAAAACAAAGGTAGCCATGCAAAATTCTAGACTACTTAAAACCCTAGGAAATTACCTAGAAACTACCAAAGATTTACCCATTTGAAACACTAATTTTTACCTAGTCAAAATAGCTCCACCACCCTCCACCACTCAAAGCCACCCGAATTCAATCCAAAAAGTAGAAACTCAGTTAGTAGAAGTTGTTTTTCACTTACGGCAGTTCAAGCCCGGAAAATCAACCTAGATTTTCGGCTTCCGATTAACACTCAAAAACTAAGGTAGCTTTTCTAACCACTCATAAATATTTTTATTATGTTGTTATAATGCTCGTAGTCATTTTAGTTTTTTTCAGAAAGTTACTTACTTGTTCATAGCTTATGGTAAAAGTTAGCGGTAATAAAAGAATTTTTTTTATAAATCTCACGTAGTGGTTAACGCTCGGATAAAATTGACTTTTCAAAATTACACCGTTATAATGCCCGCCTAATTTTTGGAAAGAAACTGTTAAGGTTTTATTTTTTCGTAAAAACAAGATTTGCAAGACATCTTTGGACTATGTGGATAACCCCCCTATTGGAGTTTGTCAACAGGATTAGCTTCGCGCTAGCTAAGAAAGAAATGGTGATTCTAACTGGACTCGTCTGGCCATTCAATCTGGAACTCCCCCAATTATCTCACTTTTCGAGGGTTAATCGCACCAAACGAGAATTTTCTTAAAATGACTTCTTAGTCGAGCGAAACTATTTTCTACTAACCCTAGATTGGTTTTGAAAAGAATTGTGTGTAGAAAAGTTATTATTTTATGTGACACGTTTTTCAAGAAAAGATGCATATCACGAAACTTGTTTTATAAATCATGCTGCATATTCACGATTCACGATACGATATCAACATGATACGGATAACGATAAAATAGTGATGATGAGAAATAAAGATGAGAATGAAAGTGGATTGAAATGAATATGATAGTGCAACAAGAGCGCCGCCCCAACTTCGCAGAGAGAACTTGGTGGTTAGGGCTAAGCGTGCGCAGCACGTAGTGGATGGATCTTGTAAACAGACTGATTAAATTCAGTGATAAAAGACGGCCGGGACTTATGTCGTGTGAGCTGCGGGGTGGACGGATCTTGCAAATAAGCTGTTAAGATCGGTGATTGCAAGATGGCCAGGACTTCAAGCAAAAAGGTTGGTGCCATCAGTTGAAAAAAGACGAAAACGGACCAATAACTTTCAAAGTGAACTGCTTGTTGGCCTCGTGGTCGGAAGCAGTCAAGATAAATTTGAAGAAGAATGTTGACACTAAAAAGATAATATAAGACACTGTTCATATTGCATATTGCGCACGATATACTCTGATTTGCATTGACACTGACACATTCATGAAATATATTGTTTTTTTTTGTAAATTTTCGTTGCAAGATACATACATATATTGTTATAGAATTGTTAGTAAGGTTTGGGTAGAACTATCTACTGGGTGTTGTCGCTCACAATGGTACACTTGTGTGACCCTGGCATAATACCACAATCTTGCTCTGCGACTCTGACGTATTATGTCAAATTACCAAGACGAAAAGGAGGAGTTCTACAGTCAGGAGGCCTATAGAGCTGGACGAGCTGCCAACTTGGAGAACAACCAGACAGAGGGATAGAAGAAGCCATAGATCCCACCTGGTCGAGATTACTGTAGTAATTGAAGAAAGGATAATTTGTATAAGACTTTTAATTATTACTTTTTATTTATAAATTCTAATATTATTAACGTGCCCAATTTTGAGGGCGTTACATGAATTGTTTGTATTAATATTAAAATACCACTAAAACCAACACTCCTTAAAAGCAATACAAAGAAAACGTGTTCAATAAATTAGGAAATTTAACGTGAATTTGCTATGTGTCACTAACTTGCTTCCAAACAAGTAGAATTAAGCCATGTGTCTTTTTTAATCGATATTGATAAGGCGGTAAAATATGGTGTAAATAGGCCCGGTGGTAAGCCCAACAAGCCCTTGGGTTGGGTGCAACTAAAAAAAAATAGGGCTTCTTACTGGCCGGTCCTATTTTGTCCGGAGCTTTCCTTCCAAGTCCACCCCATGTCAAACACATTTCAACCCAACCCTCTCCACGCGCGCAGATGATAATTTTCCTGTCCATTGATCGCATCATTACTCTCTCTTCCCCTTTTCTGCTGGCAAATGTGAGACTTGCTTTAATTAACTCTCTCTCTCTCTCTCTCTCTTTCTCTCTCTCTCTCCTGTCTCCTCTCTCTCTCTCTCTCCCCACCTTTTTTTAATTTTAGATTCAAAATAAAATAACTTTTGTTATACGTATTTATTTTTTATAAAAATTATATATTTAAAATATACTTGATGAGATCTTTCAAATGAGATCCCATTTGAATATAAAATTGTGTCCATTTAAAAAAAAGTTATTTTATATCTATTAATTAATACTAATTTACACCCCTTCTAAACAAGTCACACCCTGTAAAATGAAAGAATTCACAGACATGAAATGCAGAATTCACACACATCACAACTCACTCTCCAAAATACACAATTCACACCCTTCAAATGCAGAATTCACACCAATTTTAAATAATTCACAAACCAACAATTGCACACAATTCACACCTCCTAAAAAAAACACAATTCACACTCCTTGTGACAATTCACACCCCCAATAGCACACAATTAACACCCCTGCAACAATTCACACCCTTAATAACATACTTTCTTTTTGGGTGTAAATTTTGTATTTTGGAGAGTGAGTTATGATGTGTGAATTCTGCATTTTAGGTCTGTGAATCATTTCTTTTGAGGTTTGAATCGTGTATTTTGGAGAGTGAGTTGTGAATTTTGCATTTGAAGGATGTGTGCTGTGTTCGGATTGCTGGTTGAAAAGCTTTTTCCAAACCTCAATTTTAAAATTTTCGGCAAGAGTAAAAAATGGGGTCCACCTCACCCCTTGACTTTTCAAATGTACAGTGGGAGTAATTGTATTACACGCTGGGTTTTGAGAGGGAGAGAGGACAATTGCATTACACGTTGAATTTTGGGAGTGAGAGAGTGAGAGGGAGGACAATTGCGGGTCAAAAAGTGGCATACTACAGAGTGGAATTGCTGCGTCAGATGTACAATGGAGTACGTGCGGAGTGGGAAGACAATTGCTGCGTCATATGTACAGTGTTAGTAATTTCAAATTTTGAAAAAAGTTTTGCAAAATGGTTTTTCAACTAAACCATCCGAACAAAGCTGTGAGTTTTTTTTTTTTTTTTTGGAATGTGAATTAGGGGTATGAATTCTTAATTAATGGGTATCAAAACTTTTTTTTCATGTATATAATTTGATATTCACAACGGATCTTGTTTGAAAGATATCATTGAGTAGATTTCAAATATATAATTTTTATAAAAAATAAATGTGTATAACAAAAGTTATTTTATTTTAAAAATAAAATTAAAAAGGGGGAGAGAGAGGGAGAGGAAGAGAGAGTGAAAAGGACGGGGAGAGAGAGAAAGGGAGAGAGAGAGAGGGTGAAAACGACGGAGAGAGTGAGAGGAGAGGGAGAAATAAATGCAATGTGTGTCAGCAAGCGAGAGAGAGAGAGAGAGAGAGAGAGAGAGACTGCGTGTGACAGTGACAGCTCACGTCTCTGTTAAATGGAAAACCCTCTCACGCGTGTGCAAGGCTTATTTAGGAGTGAAAGACAAAATGAGGTTTGGATGAAAGCCCCCACAAAAAGTGGGGGCGGCCTGGGATTTCCCCCAAAAAATAAAATTTGACTTATATATAAATTTTATGAAGTTCCCTTACCTGATGCAAACCAGCAGCTTGCCAGCGTGGTCAGTTGCTATAGTAAAGCGCTGCTGCGTTGGGTTTTATTCCCAGGCACCTTCTTCAAGCTTTTGCCTTTTCCAGCCTTTCTTCATTTTTTCCCCTCTATTTTTTGTTTTTTATGGGTAATTTTGTTCCCTTTTTTGGTTTTTTATGGCTCATTTTGTTCCCTCCCAATTCAAAATTTCACAAAAACCACACAACAATAATGTAGAACTGATATTTTCTTACATGAGATTAAAAAAAATTCCAATGTTGGAGAATTTAAAAAATGAGAGAGCTAAAAGGGTTTTTTTTTCCAACATAAATCATAATAAAAATATGAAACAATGGGAATTTTTTATGGTATCATGTCACAAAAGAGATTCACTGGATTGACTATGATTTCAGTTGAAAATGAGTTCTTGAATAAATTATATAGTGACTCAATTGAAGGATTTGCTTTACAAAATTCAATGAGAAGTTTTCTTCGAATCAAATCATGCTCATCATAAAGTACTATAATTGGGGCCAAGTTTTTTATTGTGATTTTTTTCGATATCGTTCAAACTCAAAGTACAATAAGTAAGCTTGTTTTTTTTCCCCCCCTTTTCTGAGTTGTATGTCATTTATTTTTTTACTTAATTTTTTTGAATAGAAATTTTTTGTTGAACAAATTTTTTTTGTAACTTAATAGTAAGTGGGCAACCAAGATTAGAGTCGAGTTGCGCAACCCAAATATTAGGGCCGGCCCTGACGAGAAGCAAAGTTTGGAGGAAAGTTCAATGTGCTTAAACTTTACTTTTGTTATTTACTTCAATTTTCTGTTAAATTGTTTTGTGGACTAGCATATTCTTTTAATGTTAAAAGCTCCGGATTAGTTCGATTATCAAATTTATATGAGTATTTGTGTAGACCCATTCGATTAGTGATCATTTTTTTTTGTAACGGGTCTTTTTTGTGCACCTAATTTTTGTAGTATATTTGAGTTAAGCGTGGACTAGTGCTATATTGTTATTTGGACCCACAAAAGACTGGGCCAAATTTATTGGGCACTTGAGGAGATCCTACCCTCCTCCTATATATATACGAGTATTTGGCCCACTAACTCACTCTACGCAATTGCCATACTAAGAACGATGGAATCATAATCGGCAACATCATAAAAAGATGGAACCTGAAAATTATATAAAAGATGATCAAGGCTAGCGTTAGACACTACGCTCTTAAAACAAATTCATAGAATGCAAGTATCGGTACTTTCCATCACCGCGTATAATAATCCTTATACTCATATTATACTTGACATTCCATAGAACTTAACATACTACTAAAAATGTTCACTTTCCCGGCAGCAGCCAACACTCAGCTAACTACATGATAGTGATTTATTACTTACTACTCAGTGGGAATCATCAACCCATTGTGTAAGAAGGAGAGGGCAAATTGATTACAGTGGTCTTGGTTTTCGTCATCATAGTTATACTGTTGGTTACTCCTTGCGAACCGATTCCGCTGTCCTTAAGACCCTGTGTATGAAATAACAGGTTTCATAAAAATCTCAGACGATACAGTACTCTAATACAGAATCGGAAAAAAATTGGCCTGCAATATGTAACTTTCCAGAATGGCTGTTATGAGGAGTACAAGTACAAAGGATCCTGGATTTGCAAAGTGATCCATGGAAGGTAAAGATGAGGAAGATAAGAAAGTAAAGAAGCTAAATTTGTTTCTTTTCGGTTTCCTTATCAATTATTTGCCTTGGTGAATCCCTTAGTAAATCTATGATCCAAACAAAGCTTTAAGCCTTAAGGGGTATATACTACTTTCGTGAAGTCTGCTAAAAATGGAAAGAAAGAGAGAGTAATAGTGAAGGGATTAAGAATGTTACATCCCCCAAGGTATTTGGTATCCCATGTTTTGTATTTAGTAAGGACTGCAAAAAGTCTAACCAAACACAAGATATATAGTCCCCTTCTGATACTTTGATCCAAACAAACAAACTGGGCCTAAAAGTATGCATGAAAGATTTGCAACTTGATTGTGTTACGCCACTAGAATGGTGTGGTCTCATACGAACTTAGTGAAAACGAAAAAAATTCCAGGCTATGAACTCCAATGTTTCTGTTAGTTCCGCATTATGGAGAGAGAATGCACCTGGAAAGGGAAATGATCCGGTCCACGAGCTGGTGCAGAGTTAATCTGAACTGTTCCTGTCTCCATTGCATCACTAATCAAAATCGCTTTGTTGATGTCCCTCGTGAAGACGCAACCCTGTGTACATGAATCAGCTTGAAATCATTAGAACAGACTAAAGCAACTTAGTCTACAACTGGCATATATTTCACAATTTTACATATGCAAATTATTTAGTAGTTTCTTTAAGAAACACTGCGTTCATACAGCAAGCGTACTCTACTATCCATCTATTTTGTTGAGTGTTGATGTTGAACAAGCAGAAACTTGCTCAGAAATTTGATGTCGTCAAATCTACAGAAAGTTAGACCTTCCAATCGGGCCAAAAATGGAAAAGATACTTTCCAAAAATACAGCACTTAATGTTTGCATTTCTCTCGCGGATTTCTCTCGCGGGGTGCTCCATCATTCATCAAATGCTTCAAGTAATTCTTCTATGCTACAACCACCTAAAATTCTTTTGAATCTTCCTTTTGGAAGCTGGGTTGGTCAAGATATTCACTCTTATAAAGCAGAACCACCATATCCAATTGTCTCCAAATATATGCATCTGCCCTTTCGAGAGAGAGATCATCAAGGACAAAATCAAAACTATGGTAAATGGACTCTTTCTAAATACATATAAGTACCTGTGACGTTTGGAGAACTTTATGAGATGAGTATTTTACATGTGTAATTGGATACTCAACCTACAAGCTACCTAATAGTTTGAGTCGGACCATACAATGCATAAAACTCCAATAATATGGAGGAAACTAGTAAGAAAAATTGCACAAAATAATACCACGGGAGATGAATATCTGGCGGTGTCTGTGTATCCTAGGAAAGAGAATTAGATGAACCGGATGCTTAGACATATACCCTACCCAAGACCCGTACACGAGTCAGTGCAAAAAAGACTAAAAGTGTACAGAAACAGCTCCCTCAATTCCAGTGACAATATCAGAAGGAAAAGTTAGTAAATTCCATACCTGGAGACCAAAATTGCTAGCATTACAATGATGTATTCCCTCTTCAACAGAGTTAATCCTGATAACAGGTAGAACTGGGCCAAACGGTTCCTCCCACGCTATCCTCATATCAGGTCGAACATTGTCTAAAAGCAATGGCCATATGAGATTTCCCTGCCGCTTGTATTCCTGACAAAAAGTAGCTCCTTTCTGCTTTGCATCCATTACAAGCCCTTCGATGAAATTGGCTGAGGATTCCGTGACAACTGGAGTAATGTCGCAGTCATCCTCCGGTGGCCCCACTGTCAGTTTTGCCAATGTCTCGTTGACTTTCTTGACGAGTTCATCTGCTACAGATTCCATCACCAAGACAACCTTAACTGCAGTGCATCTTTGACCACTGTAAGGGTTGAAGCATATAACAATTACGAAAAGTTTCTCAAGTACAAATAAGGCCACGTTAGGCTAAAGGATTTATTAAACTGGAAATGGATCAAGGAATCAATATCCATTGGATATGATTTTGATTCGTCAGAAGTTTCAAGTGTCTTGATCTTGGATTTGTGGAGGAATTTGCGGAGGGAAAAGAGAAAAAAAAAAGGCTTCACAAATCCCTTTCTTTCTCTTCCCCTTCCACAGATCTCTCCATAAGTCCAAGATCTTAACCGAGCCTAAGGATGCAAATAAACAAGCACCTTGACAGATGTATTCTCCTTTGAGGTATACTTCAGTACAAAGTTAAGAAAACGTAATTACAAATATTTTCTTTTTGTTCAGATGGGGTGTGCAACCAAATTGTGAAGTGGAAATGTGTGAAATCCTATGAATTTGAAAGTAAATGAATTAAACTATGCACAAAGATAATAACCAAATTTAAGATAAAACAACTAATAATTCACAAGGAGTTTAAAAGTTTGAACAAAATCTATAACAGCAGTTATCGAGAAAATCACATCCCATCACCTGTAAGAGAAGCCTCCTTTAACAATGTTAGATGCTGCCAAATCCAAATCAGCATCCTCAAGAATGATGCACGCATCTTTCCCTCCCAGTTCCATTTGAAGAGGGATCATCCCGGCCTTCTTCGAGATTGCAACTCCAGTGTCTCCACCAGTAAAACTGACCAAGAGTAGTGAAACTTGTTAGTGGAATGATTGTCATGGTCAGCAGGTCAATAACCAAACCGAGCCTCAAGTCCCAATTGATTATGGTCGACTACATGAATCCAATTTCTCCGTTAAGCTCTCGCCAACTGGTAATGTAGTCACTAAAAACAAGAAGTTTTGGTAAGGTTCCCAATTGTTGCCCAAGTTCAGATTTTGTTTTATCCACAGAGTTGGGCTTTGTTTAGAAATATAAAATAATAAAGGGAAAGGAAAGGAACATGACAATTGCCCTTGGTTCCCTAGCTTGGTTCCTTACATGGAAGGAAAAGTGCAAATCTAAGGGAACATAACTGGAAAGTGAATTTACTCCTTGTTTCCCTTTCTTTTTGTTTTGGGTCATCCTAATTCTTAAGTCTCTTTCTTTGTTAATTTCCACATTAAGTTTGTTCCAAGTTTCTGATCACCTCGCAAAAACAAACAAAAAAAGAATCCAATAATTCTTCTTTACTTGGTTCCTTTCCAAAGTTCCCAAAACCCTCTTTGTTGTAAAGGACCACCACCATTCATCCCACTAAAAGATGCTAACAATCCGCATCGCATAAGTTTCCTTCTTTTTTCACAGATGATGAGCCTACGTGTTCAGTTATTTGCAAGAGATCCCTTAATGGGGAACTAAACAAGTCAACATTCCTGAAGGGTAGAGAACTGAAAGAAAGAGACGAAGAATTAAATCTCTTCCAGTCGTAAAGAATCACCTTATACAGTTAATTCCAGGATGCATTGTTAGGAAATCTCCAATCTCTGAACCTTTTCCAGTAACGCAGCTGATAAGTCCTTTAGGAAAACCAGCCAAGTGAAAGCAATGCACCATATGAAGTGCAGCTACAGCACCCTGAATTGTTAATGCACAATTATTAGCTAAACAGAGGAATAATCCCCAAAAGGAAGTTACTAGAAGCATCGCAATATGCAATCACATACAACCTTTCATAGAATCATTTACAGGAACAAAACAGTGAAGCATTTTCTTATCCTTACCTGGGTGGGAGGCTTGAGCACAAGGGAGTTACCAGCAATTAGTGCAGGAGCAATTTTTGAGACTGCGAGATTGACAGGATAGTTGAAAGGTGGAATAGCCAGAACAACCCCAAGGGGAATCTGAATTGAAACACAAGTCAAACACAAGTCATATGACTATCATATTATGAATCAAAAACATCATGTCATTAGAGTCATTCAGACAACTTATTATAGATAAGCAACTTATTTTACAACTAAAAGGAGCAAGATGGCGAAAGCCTAAATCACACATTTCATCATTCGGTTTCAGTTTCGATGCATAGCTGAATACACAAAAAAAATTTACTTTTCACGTCTTCACAAGAAAATTCTGACAATGATCTAACTGTTTATGAACTTGCTCCTAGCTATTAGATGACTTATGCATGCTGTCAATTTAATAATTGGAATACCGTCACTAATCTCAGTGAATCAAGAAAAACTCATAAGTTTGCCAAGAAATGCACTTCAGGAAGGGTGATCTTAAAAGTAGATCAAAGTCAAAAAATTTAGGAATTGAATTTTCTCATAAAGAACAAGAACATCCAGTTGGCATTACAGAAATCAAGAATTTTGACACAAACCACACATTCGAATGGTTCAACGGTTTTGACAGTAATATGCAAATAAGTATTATTGTACAGTTCCAGTGGATGTGGCAAGCTGTAGATTTTTCAACTATGAAAATCTAGGAGAAGCACTTCTAAAATCAATCGCTCAGCTTCTTATTATTCAACCACATTCGATGGATCAGTAATCTGGGTTTCTTCATATGCCTGGACTTTTCTTGCTAGGAATTTCAAGTCATCTCAATACTTAAAAAGGACAATTTTGTGGGCAGCTTCGTATCTTCTCATATGTTTATGAATAAAATACGAAAGGAAAATATAATCACAATGCATGGTAAAGGTGGTCTAAATGCCCCAAGCACCGGCAAAAGTACCAGAACTAACAATCACTCTTTGTTAACAAGCAGAGTGGCTAGAGAGCGGGAGGTTTCTCAAAAAATGTTTAGCCCTTAAGTGCCTGTTATAGGTTTTGTTTGATGGTTAGCTAAGAAGCAGTTGTTGAGTCCCTTGTGTGGCTTTGGTTATGTTAGTAGTATGTGGCTTTGGTTATGTTAGTGGTATGTGGCCCTTATGATTTTCTTGGGTTTCTTTTGCTTTCTTTGCTGGTGTGTTTTGTTTCTGGGTGCGTTCTTTTGAGCCTGCAGTGTATGCCTGGATTTCAAGGGTACGCCCTTGATCCTTTTTCTTGTGTTTTTTTTTTTTTTTCTTGTGGTTTGTTTGGTTCTTACTGGATGAACTTACCCAAAAAATCTTGCTTAACAAGTATAGCAATTTTACCATCAAGAAAATCTCATTGTGTTCATCTCAATACCTCATTCTCCAAAGGAATATACGTATTTAGGCTCATTTGTCTACAACTTTTTCAACGATTTAGTACGTCATGGTCTAGGACAGATGGCTTGGATTCTACGTATCCCTTTGAAGTGTCTGAAACTAAAGGACAACGTTTGTTTTTATTGCAGTCAAAGACTCAAAGCCTCCGAGTGGACAAATATTCATGATATCATTCTGTTTATTATCTTAACAATTTGACTCGTAAATAGTATTCGCACAAAAGATCATAGTCGCAAAAGTTTAGTCGTGATCCTGTGATGTGATTACCTCATATGAACCAGTCCCTTTCGATGCTACTCCAATCATTTGATTTTGTTGCACATTGCTATGTGGCAGTCAACCTCTCTTTACCCAACTAACAAGATTATGATGGTCAACAAACCAAATGAGATCGGTTTGGTAGTTTCTTTCTCGTGTATTTAAATAGCACCTCTAACAAGTTACTCTACAATGTGGTGAAAACTGAGAATCTGTGTGATATAAGATACCGCGTACGGCGAACCTATCATAGATATATGCATCTAATTGGACATGTGTATCTAATTGGCACACAGATATTAGACAAGGTCAACAGTCCAGTAGATATGCAAGACTTTATGAGTGCCATAGAAAATTGCATGCCTCATAATATTCCCTTTGAAAAATTGAAGATGACTTTTTAGTATTCTGTTTAACACGATGACGAAAAAAGTGAAATAAGCAACACCATCACCACACACACAATTAACCAAAGTAGAGACATTTTATTTTTGACACAAATATATTTTTTAAGATATAGTCCGAAATAGAGACACTTTGGCCTGAAAATAGAGGAAAAAGAAAGTCACTAAAAGGCCAACGAAATGAAAGATATTATAACATGCCTAAATAAGGAAATAAATCCAAAGGGTGAAGAACAGAAATTACCTTGGAAGTGAGGCAGTATTTGTTCCTTTCATTTCCGGGGAAACTATCAGACACCAGAAACTTCCCTTCCCCAAGAATTCTAACCCCTTCTTCAGCACAGTATGACACCAAGTCCCCAGACCTCACAACCTTCATCAAAATCCAAAACCAATTTAGCACATGTACACTTAAAGGGTGTGCATACGTGATGCGCATGGCATACTTCACAAAATCAAAATAAAAATGTTGCTAAGTTAAAAAAAAAAGAAGTTAGTAGCGAATCAAAGATAAAGGAGTTTAGGTAAGCTGAGAAAAACTAAAACAATTATGTAACAAAAAATTGAGGTAATAAGGTAGCTCAAGTACGGCTTCACTTTTGAGTTCATACCAAGTCAAGTATTCCTTCATAGTATGGTATGGTTGTATATGAATTTAGTCCGAAGTTTCAATTAATGCAAAGAACACTTCACAATCTACAAACTCACTTCAGTGACAGCATCTTTAGCAGGTTTGGCAACTTCTTTCACAAGGCACTCAGCAATGGGCTTCTTGTGCTCTTTAAGCACTGCGGCTGCCTTGTGAAGCAATTCCGCCCGCTTCCACAGAGGAGTTTTCGCCCACAATTTCTGCGCGGTCTTTGCAGATTCCACCATCTTGTTAACCTCTTCTTGATTACAAGCTACTCAAGTCCAGCACAGAAATGTTGAAGAAGTTTTCAACCCCATATACAAAAGTCAAAAGATTGTCTCATACCCTTAAGCTACAAAACTTGACTTAGAACTAATGGGAGGCGAATGGCTTTTCCCCCCCTTCAAATTCAATACGGACAAAGAAATAACTTGTCAGCCCAGTTCGCAGAAGATCATCAGAAACCCAAAAACTAGACTTCAGTTATAATCATTGTTGAGGCCTATTAGGTTCAATTTCAAAACAGTTTTGCAGAATAAATTAAATTTGAAGACAACGTGCCATTTTCATATGTGAACATTAGTGAAAAACTCTTTTGGGAAATGGGTAGTTTTTAATTCAGTTTCAAATTGTTAACCAGACATATTTATAAAAGGTTTTCCAGGAAATGATAAAAGAACACACAGGCACAGTGATCATAGTTCTTGTTCCCAAATTAAACATCAGAAAGTGTAACAAAATAGTAACAGATCATCGGAAAAAGAAAAGCTTGGAAAAAACCGGTTAGAATCAGGCTATTTCCACTAAAAAAATCATCCTCCCACTGTGATCAAAAGAGTGTGTTATTTGCACTAAATATCAAATCAGTTCATGTATGTGAGAAAATGACTCGCCGAGAGATGCTAAAAATAACGCTGAAAATACCAAAAATTCCAAAGTTGAAACTTAGCCTCAGTAGAGATGAATATGTTCTACTCAAAACGAAGCAGAGTAGAAAGAAATTCCTCGACCCATTTCACAACAGATAATCAGAATCCCAAAGGTTGAAAATTTGGGCTATGATCATATTAACAGCTAAAGATTTTCTTTTTTACCAAATTTTAACAAAGCAGAAATAGAAAGAACTTTGTCGACCCAATTCATAAAAGCTCAATGGAAACCCAATTTTTTTAAAAACTAGAGAAATAGCAAGCAATTGTTTTTAAAAATTATGGAGAAAAGAAAGGAAAGAATTGGTTTTTTTTTGGGTACCTTGGACCTTGAATTGGGTTTTCCTGGTAGTTGGGTTGATGATGGGCACACTTTTTCCAGAGTTTGAGACCTTCCATTCCCCTTCTGAGTAGTACTTGTAAACATCGCCTTCTATGATCTCTGCAAACACATCGATTCCTGACATTGCTATTAATCTTTGCTTCTTTTTGTTTTTGTTTTTGTTTCTCTTGTTGTTACTTGGTTTTAGAGAGACAAAAACAGGGGACAGAAGCGGGGGATTAGTCGGTTTTAGAGAGACAGAAACAGGGGAGAGAAACGGGGGTTTCGTGAAGGAGTGGAAGGTTTGCGGTAGGAGCAGGACCTTAGTCATTAGAAGGAGTATTAATCCTCCTCCTTTCCGTACAGTCTCTGCTCACGTTCTCAATTCCCGCTCTCGCGAATTTTATTAGTTTGGGATGTTTTTGAAAAGAGTTCTCATGTTCACCACCGCGCCTTAAATGGGCGTGATCAAATCTTTCCCTTTTCAATCAGGATCTTGGATCTCGAATTATTCTTAATGAAAAATTAAACAATTTGATTGTAACAGTTACAATTATACGATTGAATTAATTTTTTCCAAGCTAAAACGGAATATTATTTTAAAATTAATCAACGATTTGAGGCTCCAGCGTGGACCTCACGCTCCCATGTGTGAACAATCTATGCACTTGTACCTATAGTTTTATATTGGGGCGAAGATATGAGGACAGATGAATTTTAAAAAGTGAGAGAAACCAACTATCCAGTAGCCACCGATTATTTATGTGACTAATTTTATTTTTTTTGGTAAATCGGAAATATTATGTGACTAATCTTTCAAGAGATGTTAAAAAGTGATAAAAATGAAAAGCATAACATACTATAAGATTACTAAACTATCGATATAGGCTCTTCTAGAGCCCTTGTAGACTTTTTAGTGCTTCGAGGAAACCAATGCTAGGAGACAAGACGACTGTCATTGTTCCCAAGAAGCATATGTGTTCACTATCAATATTTTGTGTGTTTGATTAGAAATAGAGTGAAAGTGCAATAAACTAGAGAAATTATGTACAGCTCATTTCAACTTGAAAGTTTATTATCTCTAAAAGAAATTTCAAATTTATCCTCCATTTTCATTTGCTTTAACGCAACCGGGAAGATTCGAACTCCTGACTTCCTAATGAGATGTAAGAGTTCTAACCAACTGAGTTAGCCCAGTTGGTTCATTTACTTTAAATTAAGGAAGTTGTTATATTTCAAATATGTTGGATCAATTTAGGTAACTATATTTATTTTCTATTAACTTTCATTGTAACAAAACTTTATGATGAAAAATTTTCAACGGGACATTTTCGGGGAGTAGCCCGCTTCCCATTACTCAATTCCTCGCACACAATTAAGGGAGTCATTGAAAGGTGAAAGCTCATTTCAACTTTCAACTTTCTGAAAGTTTATTACTATCTCTAATTTCAAATTTATTCTCCATTTTCATTTGCTTTCAACTATGTGAGATCGATTTAGGTAACTACATGTATTTTCTATTGACTTTCATTGTAACAAAACTTTATGAAGGAAAATATATACAATTTTCCAATAAAAAGTTTCTTCTTAACCAAATACATGCAAGAAAATAATTTCTTTTTATTCTTTCTTTTCTTTCATTTTACTTTCTATTTTTTTAATTTTCTATTTTATTTCTTCATAATCAAACGGCCCAAAATTTTGAAGTTAATTAATCTTAAAGATAATTAAAATTATTTCTTTTAGTAAATTTCTTTAGTAGTTTGTTGTTAAATTATTTAGAATCATTCATTCATTTCTACGAGAGAATCAGAAAAATATAAAAATATGAATAAAAAATATGAATTGAGAGAATTAGAAAAATATAAAAATTTGAATCTAGAGAATCATAAAAATATAAAAATATGATTGAGAGAATAAAAAAATACAGAAAATATGAATCGAGAGAATCAGAAAAATATTAAAATATAGATTGGGAGAATCAGAAAAGTACAAATATATGGATCAAAATAGAGAAAAAAAAACTCAGAAAAGACGATTCTAAATCTATCATATCTTCCTTTTTCAAACTTTTCTTTGTTTAAAATTCAAATGGTCAAAAAGAATACTAGATTTAAATTATTTGACACAAATAAAATCAATATGAATATTCAAGTAAGATGAACCTAAAGATAGTGGTCTAAATTTATGCGAAATTGGCCTTATGACGACTTGGTCTCACATAAAGCTCTATACTTTAATTCATACAATGGTATCGATGAATAAAATAGTTTATGTTCTGGCCTAGGTTAAAAAAATTATTCGGCGTTGTTTTTTTATTTATTCAGGCGTTTGTTTTTTGTTTACATTTGAAAGGAAGAAAATAAAAGAAGGAAAATTGGTTAGAGTGCAGGCTAGGCCGGTAGATATGTCATTTCCACCTAGTTATTTCCCATTTGCTAGTTTTGGTTTAAACTTTAAAGTGTAGCCATGTTTGGTGTAAACTTAATTAAAAACCAACATTTGCAAAAGTTCCATAATCATATTTATTCCAGGGCCGAATTTGTACTATATGAACCTATAGAATTTAAGGCACAAAAATTAGTCAAAATTTAGAGGCTTAAAGTGTTGACTTTACGAGCTTTAATCCAAAGTCAGCTCTGATTTATTCATAACTTCACTCACTACTACATTTTTGTCTGTTTATTGGGGAGCGGAGGCATTATTCAACGAGCCACAAGATCATTTAACTGAATCAAATAAATAACAAAATAACTGGTAAAAACTGACATTTGTTTTGAAGTATATGAGTGATTAGGATTGATTCCATTGGGTTTAACGTTTCTTGGTTTTGAATTTTTTAAATAATGTCGTAAGTGCATGATAGGTTGTGCAAGTGTTATGGTGTCATTCATACTTTCTACGGGTTCACGAAAATTATATTTGATGAAACTTCGAAGTTTCCGAATAGAGGAGTTTATTTTCATTGGACTATCCGCACAAAGTCGCCTACTAAATATGCATCTTAGGACTTTTTTAATGGTCAGAGAATTTGCGCCTTTGAGGGGGTGTTCCACTAATAAAAAACTGTTTTTTTCCAAATACTGAGACATGTCATTCTCTCATAATACATCACATAAAAAACCGTAAAAAATCAGTTTTTTCAAAAAACTGGGTTAGTGGAACACCCCTGGGTGTTATAGGATATACAAGAATCTTCTAAGTTCCACCAGTATCTCCGAGAATGTTATGGAACCGTGTGTGATTCGGAGTTCTTAAGGATTGGAATAAAGCTACTAGAATTGAGTTATGTGCTGAATCATCCATGGATCTCTATAAAATAGGGATGGGTCCTCCTTAGGAGTATATGAAAGAAAGAAAGAGACTGTAAAGTGGGAGACTCATGCGAGGTGACCAACGTTAAAAATGTCTTCTTTAAGTGTATTGTAAGGACCAAGTTCTGGAATTCTTTGTTTTGGCAATTCCGTTTGACAACACACACATTTACGTCGAGTTGTAATTTTAATTTTTAGAGTGTCTGTTTAGGTGTGGAAAGGAATCATCTCTTCATGTATTTTTATTCGAGTGCGGTAGTTTTTAGTCTAGACGGATTGCACAACATTCTGGTTGAGTTTGCACTTTGCTAGACGTTTGGCTCGAGCAAAGCAGTAGCAAAACATTCTGCTTGTTTTTACTGGATATTTGGCTCGAGCAAAACAGCCTGCAAAAATGCCCGATTCTGCAATTATAAATACCGATGTGCTAGGGTTTTTTAAGTATCTCTCATAACATATAGCAGCCGACTTTTTGGAAGAAAAGAGAGAAGTTCTTTGGTCTTTTGGGTGATTACCTTGGAGCTTCAATGCAATCGAACGATCTTACAACTACATGATCATCTCCAAGAAGTTCTCTACAATCTAGAAGTGATTTTTAGGGAATACTTTTGGTGGGGTTCCGAAAGTATCCAAGGAAGGTTTGTGCGATTCAAGGCGTTGGCGATCAAGATCATTGGGTGCGGTGTACGTGTGACTCGGCAGGTGATACTTAGAACGTTGTGAGGATTTACATCGTTTGGATAGGTATATCTGTAACTGCATGATGAGTATAGTGATTTTGATTCCTTCCCGTGGTTTTTTACCCATTTAGGGTTTTCCACGTATATCTCTGTATTGTGGGTTTTGACTGCTTACGTGAATCCTTGCTAGTAGTATTAACTAGTGATTCGCATTCATACTGTTAGGGTTTTTACGGATTTTTAGGGAACCCTGATTTTTCATGTATTGTGTGTACTAAGCCTTGTGTGTGTGAAAGTTGTCTGTAATTTGAGAGCAGTGGCGGCTCCAAGAATTTTAAACAGTGTGTTCAAAAATTACCTTAATTCTACTAGGTCTATTAAATAGTCATACATACACAAAATTTTATGGAGTATATTAGTGTGGATAATGCAACCAAATAATACGAAAATATGTAAGATGTCACAATTGCATGTTTTCTCGGCGAATTCTATATTTTAGGCCAAGCAAAATTAAATTGACACCTAAGAATATTATTTTTTATTGTAGAAAGTTGTTTCACGAATAGGTTCCCATGGATTTTTTATTTATTTTATATTTGCTCTAATTTTTGGAGATATAGAGTTGATTGTTGTTCAGAGAAAAGGAAGACCGTGATATCTATACCAATAGATACTTTTTTGCCTCTAGTTTTTTTTTTTTTTAAGCGTGTGTGCTTTGGTTTGAGCTTATACAATATGTGTTAAATTATGAATTTGCTGGATTGATGGATGTTCACAGAGTAGGACTAAGTGTTCAGACAAACACGAGATAAAATTATTACGTGCAATATAAAATATAAAAGAGTTTAGGTTGTTCAATTGACATCTATGATAAGCTATGGAGTCGGCTATGACTTTTAATTTGGTTGTTTACATTCGATTGGTTTGTGGATTGATTTTTCTGGGCTAGTTGTTCCAATTTTACATGTATTTTAAACAAAAAAATTTTTTTTGGGTGGTCAATTGACAACCCATAGTGTCATGTGGAGCCGCCAGTGTTTGAGAGTGATGGTATGTGTTTTGCGTACACAAGTTTAGTATACGTGTATTTGTAATCAATAAAGTTACTTACATTTACTAATTCCATTCAACCCTTCAATATGGTATAAGAGCCAAATCAGTTGGGACCCGTTATTGATTTAGAATGCAATTTAATACAAGTTAATAAAAGCAACTGCCATTTAGGCTTGGTTTTCCATTTGCTAAAATGGAAATTTGTTAAAATCAAGTGGATGATTTTAGCAAATGAAGTGGAGAGGAGATTTTAGCAAATCATCCACTTGATTTTAGCAAATTTCTATTTTAGCAAATGAAAAACTACCCCTTACTCGAATCCGGGGGTGCTATGCCGCGCATTCCTTGGCCGTCCAATCGTATTTTGGTAGGTCCAGATGTGCTATGATTTTTTACTTGTAAAAATAAATCGAAATTAAATTAAACTTACTGAACACATCCCGGCGTCCA
Organism: Vaccinium darrowii; assembly: GCA_020921065.1. NCBI lineage: Eukaryota > Viridiplantae > Streptophyta > Magnoliopsida > Ericales > Ericaceae > Vaccinium > Vaccinium darrowii. The sequence goes on from CM037155.1 coordinate 22,059,443, forward strand.
AAACACGATCGGATGACCGAGTGGTGCACCGCACGGTGCACAGTATAGGATGCACCCCCGGACTCGGCTATTCAACTTGCACGCGGGAGAACCGGTGCTGCGGGTCTCTACTAACTAAATGAGACTGCAGTGTACTGATCGGGCAGTTGTGGTGAAAGTAATCTCGTAATTTTTGTAATAAAAGTATGTTACCGGACATAGAGAGACAAAATCACAAACACATTTATGTAAGGAAAAGTTGCACCTTTTTTATTAAAAAAAATTGCCTAATAATTTTGGAAGGAAAACATAACATATAGCTATATATCGACGTTCTAAACAAACTAATTTTTTTGATCGGGTAAATGATCACATCTGCGGCGGCCCTGAGATGAACAATTTTGATCTCCAAATGGGCCTTTGGTCGGTGCTGACTCGAAATTTTTTTGTTAATAGGGTCAGACAATGGGGTCGGACTAATTTTCTTTTCCACAAGTTGAAATTTTTCTAGCCAATTTAGCATTGTTCCTGCATGTGATTAAGACCTTGCCTTGCTTGTCATACCCTTCCCCCACTGCGCCAAAAAAGGGCATTACGGGTGTAGGGGAAGTCGGCGTTTTGACCAAAGTCAGAGTTGACAACCCAATGAAATAACGACACAGGTGTCACGCAAAATCGCGCGACACCCACCGCGCAGAGCTGACCGGCACTACCTTCAGCGGGTATCCCCATTTGTGCCGTTGTGCGCCGCCCAAGCCCAGTAAGCAAAATACATTTATCTAGCCATGGGCCATCCATACACGGAGAAAAGCTCATAAGCCCTATGACTAGCACGGTTGATATAAATGGGCGAGAACTCGAGAAGCTAGTCTATTCTAGCCCAGGTAATTATACTTGCTCCAATTTGAAGGCAGGACCCGAGAGGCCCCTTGAGGCATGGCTGCGGTATAAGCGTGACCGAATAGGTTACGACCTTGCCCATATGGGAATAAAGGGAGATCTAGCGGTTTGGTGACTATAAAAGAATAAGAGGTTCTTCGCGCGGGGTGAAGTAGCGTGCTCGAGTAAAGTCGCGTGGGTCAGCCACGCGGTCAGGTTGTGCAGAAATGACACGTGCCCTCATATTATAGGACGATAGCCTGACACCTTATCATTGGGGTCCAAGATGCCTATAAATATGAGACATTCCATTCACAATTCCCGGATGTGATTTTGGATAGAGTGTGTCATCTTAGAGAGAGAAAGTGGGAAATCACAGATTTGGAAGGAGAACATTCTTCCTAGTGAGATCATCCCATTCTCCTCAGATTGTATATTATCAACTATTCTTACCTCTCCGGCTCACATATATTCTTCTTCGAATATGGACTAAACCAAGAACCTCACTTACAACGGGCAGTTAAAAACTGCCGTTAAAGGCATGAAAATTGCCGGTAATATTTTTAATTGCCGGCTTTTTTCGCGACCGCCATGTAGATGGCCGTCGGGAATAAAAGGCAACAATTACTAACGGTTTTATTAATACTAGTAAAAAAATTTCATACCATTACCGGCAATTTTATTATTGCAGTAAAGGTTTTTTCAAATTTTTTTTTTCTTCCAGAGATTTGAACCCACTGCCTTCGTATGTTGCCCAACACTTGACCACCCAACTACCAAAATTTTTCGTTTTTATGTGGAAGTTAATAATATTTATATTATACATCACTATTACTACTGGCGGTTTTTGAATTTACCGCCGGTAATAGTTATCTTTACCAGAGGACAGACGTTTTATGTTACCGCTAGTTAAAAACCATCGAATAGTGTTTTTGTCAGCAATTTCTCATCACCGCCGGTAAATGACATATTTGTCGTAGTGCACTAATATTGGAGAAAAAACTTTTGATTATCAGGTTTTCGCTTCTTTGGCTTCAAATTTTAATGCAAGCAATCTGGACCATCCACAGCCAGATGCCAAGGGTTTATCAACTGCTCTCTGAATTACTTTTTGGACACACTGCACCAACCTCTTTATTTTAAATCTGTTCCATTAAAATACTCTTTTTATTCATTACTTTAGGTAAGAAATAAATTTCAAACATCATACTATTATAAGTATACGGTGCCGACGCAAACCAGATCCACAAGAATGATCCAAACCAATAACTTCTGAATCATTGAAATTTAAAATCCTGAGCTGAACCTTAATACCATCAACCACATATTGAAGGCCTTATATAAATTTCTGTTGTAGTGACAACAAAAATACTAAAAAACAACGTAAAGTTTTAAATGTCAGACAAGGAAAAAAAAATGGAGAAACGAATAAGAAGAAATTATCTTTTTACTCAATTTTAAGTCTATCAATCACTATGAAGGAAAATATTTTAGCAATCTCCCGTTATTCCTATACGTTCTTTTGTGTGCGTAGGGACGGAGTTAAGATTTTTACATAGTGGGGGCGGATTATATACGTGAAGGAGGGGCGGGGTTATGCAATTTGATGATATCTACATTTTTTGAATGTAATAGCCGGGTTTTTTCAAATTGTAGCAGGGGCGACAGCCCCTACTAGCCACCCCCTGGCTGGCTGGCTCCATCTGTGACAACGCTTATTCATGAAAAACAAAGCTAGCTACTCTTACTTCTTACTACTCTCTTTTTTCCCCACATCTTGCAGTTTGACACAAATATAACCCTAACAATTTTTTCTATCATCCATTTGCAAAGAAAAGATCCGTACCTTCATTGTAAGTCATCGGCTTCATGAGGGAGGCTCTCCCGGCGGCTGTGACTGACGTTATCGACGATTGTTGCTGCCGATGAAGAACAGGAACTAAGGGTGGACATGGCCCTCCAAAAGCTAATGAATTCATGTTTTTGTTGGCATATGTACATATTTAATTTCCCAACCCTAATACCAGAGCCACCTCCAGTGTTAGGAACCTTAAAAGATAAAATTGCATTTCAGAACAGGAAATTTAATCGAAATCGGTATAGAAGTACTATTCGCTAACTAGCTTTATGGGCAGGACGCTTTAGGGATGTGGTGTATTCATACATTGCAAGAAAGAAAGAAAAAAAAGAGTAGAGTTTGTTTCATGACAAAGTAGAGATGTCGTTCCAATTTTATTGGATGTCCCTTAAGGGACAACACGCCCCCCGCTTTCTTTGTTTGCATCTGAGTGCAAAAATTGCTCCTTAATGTACGGAAGATAAGATTAGAATGCAATTTAAACCAAGTTGATAAAAGCAACTGCCATTTACTCGGCTATTCAAATGGTGTGCGGGAGAACCGGTGCCCCCTCTCTAGTTACAAAAATGAGATTGTTTTGTCCTGATGAGGTGGTTGTGGGCAAGATCTTCAATAGCGGTTTCGCAATATGTAACGTTAACGGTATGAGTGTAGCTGTTTTGGTAATCGAATGTTACGTAATGGGAATCAGCTATAGTGGTCGTGAATATTTAAAAATTATTTTTTGGAATTTTTTTTAAATAGCTTAAATAAGTCGAGTAACGGCCGTGAACCAGTTTGTAAATCAGATACGGACCGATACGTAACGCGAAGAGGTCGATATGCAAGCGATTTTTACTCTCACTAGTATACCAGAGTCTAAGGGTATCGAGAACCCAAAAACCATTACACCACGGCCGATATGTTATGTAACAGTCTGTATTTGAAACTATGATTGTGGGTCCATTCAGTGAAAGGCAGAACTATAAACTTATAATGTTGGCAGATGCTATATTGCTATCATTCAGCTATAGAAAAAATAGACAGACAACATCGCAAAAACATTGAACTAATTGAAGTAAGGAAGCATTTACTGTTCTTGATTAAAATTTTCTTTGAAACATAATTTTGAAAGAAAAACACAGTTCAACATATAGCTATCTCTGTTCTAACATACAATTTTTTTTTGACATGGAGGCCCTGAGATGAACGGTTTTGATCTCCAAGTGGACCTTAGGTCAGTGGCCACGTACTCCAGGCCATTTTGGTCAATGGGGTCAGACTAATGGAATTTTTTGGGCCGATTTGGTATTGTTCCTGCATGTGATTAAGATCTTGCCTTGCTTGGCATACCCTTCCAAAAATCTTGGAGAAAAAATTTCTATTAAAAGCCTTAAGAACATTTACATTTCCCGATGCCAATACTCAGGACCGACCCAAGAGTTTGGAGTGCCCTAAGTCTAGTCTAAAAATTGTGCCCTGAGAGTATATGACACTTGAATAATTTTTCGAGTAACCATCACAATACAAGACCATTAGTAGTATATAATAACAGAAAAGTCAAAACACAAAGTCTCCAAGTACATATAACGTATGAGTACCACTTGCTATTACTCGTGTTGCATTTTAAGAAGCAAAAGTATCAATTACACTTGTATAACTCACCTCTTCTACCAAGTCATTTTCAGGGGATCTCTTTTACAATTGTTCATTACAATTGTTGAGGCCCTTTTTAAAATCATATTGGGCCTTTACATTTTTCTTTTCGGTTTAGAAAAGATCCCTAGTTAAGCCCACAACTAAAAATCGTTGGAGTGCCCTTATTTTTGGAACTTTTTTGAAGGCCCTAGCCTAGGCCTCTTGGGCCTTAGGCCTGGGCCGGTCCTGCCAATACTTTATGATTGACTCCTCTTTCAACTTTTTTAGCAACCTTGGGATACATTGTTATTGTCACAAGTGTAGAATTGTGGCCTGTGAATTGTGATGGAGCCGGGAAAACTGCTTCAGATTCAAGGAAAGAATCCAACATGGTAGCACTAATTAAACTCTGTCCAACTTGCTTTTGTTGTCCCACAAACCACTCCTTTTATTAGACTAACAACAGCATTTAGAATTTCAACCTTTGTGAAGGGGCTTATAACAATAATGATATAAGACATGTATCGCCCATCCAGTATGCATGATAGAATTTCACCCCTAAACATAGGAGACAGATCAGAGCCGATCAAAAAAAAAAAAGGAAACAGAAGATCGATCAAGCTCTTCTCGGTCATTTTTTATTTTATTTTATGATTTCTCGCATGGATCCTTAAAAACACGTTTTAATTTCAATCATCATTTCAATCATCAAACCTCTGGCAGGAGCAACACAGGGCATATATCTGCTTTTAAAAGTTGAGGATTCCATGCAAGAATGAGATTCTAGCCACCTCCTCGTTCTAGTCACCTCCTCATGCCATCAGCATAATGCTGAAAACACCAATTGACTGGGATTCTGGGAAATTTGTTGGACAATATTGGACCAAATTTTCCAACCTAACGTGACTTGTTCCAGAAACTGACTTATGATCTCAAACTAACTTAAAAACTTATTTATTATGCTTTATGAGACAAGCCGTACTCTCATAATACATCAAATCAAAAACCCAACTTCAACCAGTTCCTGACTTTTAAGTCAATTTCCCCATCAAGCTCCAGCTTATCAGATCTAACAAAAGAAAAAACCTTCCTGTTGCTTAAGAGGGTCATTAAGCCCCATAATGTCTCAGGCCCACATTAAGTTTGAATGACAAACTTATTGAACGGACTCTTTGTTACTTCCTATGGCTTATGCTTTAGAGGGGTGTCTGGGGTTGTTGCAGCGTAACCTCCGACTTTGTAATAACTTCTAGAATCTAGAATATTCCTAAGATTTTTAGGAATTTTCATATAGATATACACAATGGTCTCGTAAGTTTTTAACGTTTCTCTTGTCTTATCCTACTTACCCAAAAAAAAATCTCTCTTATCCTCTTTTTTTTTTTTGATCGGCATCTCTCTTATCCTCTTTGTATCTTATTGGTATACGTGCAAAAATATGGCATCACTACACTTATTCACATGTCATATAATTGTTTCAATTGCAATTATAAGATAATTATTACAATATTTTCTACTCTCCTATATGAAATTATTTTTATTTTACAAGTTAACCTCTGTTTCTCTACATCCTACATTTTTGCCACCTCGAAATTGGATGCATGGCTTCGTCCAGGCCTTTACCCATTCACCTTTGAGTCAATTCACTTGAGTTTGAGCTCATTAAAAATTCTTCTGATATCAGTTTCTTAATTAACCAAATGAAATTTGAATATTCTATGACTAAAGATCATTAAACTTTCAAACTTGCTTGAACAAGCCATTAATTGGATCGACAAAACTAGAATGTTCAAACAATTTATGCTAATTGGGCTTAAGTAAAACTCTTTTGGGATTGACTCACTTTGATGAACCAGCCTATGAAGTTTAAACTTGAAGGAAAAAAAAAACAAAAAACACTCAATACGTTTTCAAAATAAGCACTTGACCTCGTTCATTTTGGGTTTTGAGACCTGTTTTTTCAATTACGACTCAATCAATACTCACATTTCTCTCCAATTATCACTCCTATTATTATCCCATATTTTCAATCATTGATCTCTCTATCTCTGTCCAATCATTACCCCATATTTTCAATTATTGTATTCTCATTTTTCCCTCTAATCATTACCCAAAAAACTAAACCCAAAACCAAAACTAAACAAGATCTTAGGGAAATCACTGCTTCGCTCGGCACTTTTATCAGCTCGATCTATATTAACTTGTTATTTTAGCTTTATAGGAATACATTTAGGATGCATTTGAATCTTGAATTTGCCCTGTGAAAGAAATGTAGCTCTAGATATTATTTTTTTCAAGGTAGTCAAGGCCGGGAAATACTGTTTTTTCAAATTAAAAAGTCTAAGTGCCCAGAAAGGACACCTAGACTTTACTCAAAATGTAAAAATCAATGGCTCGGAATGTGAAAAATCAAAGGATAGGTGTATTTTTTGGGTATGTAGTGGTGTTGTGTGTCTTTTCTTCTACATAATAGATTATCTAGTGTGTATAATACAACTTACACACGAAAAATTGAACAATTGGTTCTTGTGGAATAGAAGTTTTTGGTTTATAATCTCAGATGGAATTTGACACGCCATCAGTAGGATTGTAGCACAATATTTTAGTAGGTTTGTCTTGACTACGGGAAATGATTCTAGTTCCAACTCATTGTGCTGGTACACTTTGTGTGTATTGAATATGACCGCTTTAAGGTAATTGTTTTAATACTGATACTACAAGACAGTTAGAACCTTATGGTTCTTATGAATGCTTATGCTCTTAATTTAAAGATAATTAATAGGTATATACATTTAATATTGTTGACATTGATTCATTATTAAGTAAGATCCTTTTTACGGTGAATAGTCTTGGTGAGTTGGGTCACGACATTATATGTATAAAATATATCGATATTAATGGAATTCATGTGCTAGTAGAGATTGATGCTACCCCCTTGAATAAACTTATAAGTTTCGATAATGTCAAACCATGCAGGTGGATATTTGTATTTGACACATTGAATAAGTTAAGTGGAAAGTTTCAAGGTGATTTATAAGATGTTGATCAAATATAATTGTCAGCAATTTAATTTAATCAATAGGTATCTTTAATCTTAAGGAGGGAGATATTTAAGTACTCCCTCCGTCCCATATTGCTTGCCCCTTATGGGGAAGCGTGCATTTTGCATGCAAAAAATGCTGTATTTATGAGAATTATTTTTTTAAAAATTTTACACCAATTTTTTCTACTCAATGATATCTTTAAATTGGTGTAAAATTTTTTGAAAAAAATTGGATACTAATAAATTAGATTTTGCGTGCAAAATGCATGGAAACCCAAAAAAGACAAGCAATTTCGGATAGATGGAGTATTTAATAACAAGGAGCTTGAAACATAATTGAGATAAAGACCGGAGTGCAATTATAATGTAGTTGCGTGAATTATAATTTGTGAAATAAGAAATATGATCTTGGTGGATTAAGTTTTCTTATTAAGATTTCTTTTTCTTTTCAAAAAAAAAAAAAAGGTTTCATATTTGCACAAAGTGCTCAGATTTATTTCTCCTAAGATCCCTGTTGTAACCCTATAAATATATCGTTATATTTTTTAGGTCGCATATAGTCATTCAAAAAATTAGAAGAGAGACTGTGAGAAAGATAACAATGAGACTACGTAGAAGCCCATGCTTGACTATCTGTTCGAGGTATAAGGGAATATGATAGAAGATCACGAGGTAATATCGAGCAAGTTTGTTCGGTAAAGTAATCGGGTCTCTCCAGTTCTAAAAAAGTAACAAGTTAACCAAAGTTCGTGTCTACAGATGAGAGGTAAACCCTAATTCTGCCTCGTAAGTTTTGCATTTATTTATTTTTGTTATCTAATTTGTACGCATTGTTATTGGATTCTGGGATTCGTTTCCGAACACTCTTTTCCTTCTAAAATCCAAAATCCAACCTAGAGTTAATGTTTAAGATGTAGTAGGGTTAATGTTTAAGATGCGTAGCTAATATATGCGGACAATTTTACCATTTGAAAAATTACACAAATACTCCTTTCGTCCCTTTTTAAGTGTTGACATTTCCATTTTTGGCTGTCCCTTAATAAATGTGTGTTTTGCAAAGTTAATGGGTAAAAGTTTGTAGAGTTATCATTTTGCCCTTTTGAAAAGTTAGTTGGTAAAAGGATAATGGGTAAAGGTGGAGGTAAAAGTTGATGTGGAAAGTGAAAAAGTTGATGTGAAAAATGTAATGATGATGTTTCTTTAATAAGTTAGATTTACGAAGTAACACACTTAAAAAGGGACGGAGGGAGTAGTTTTTTTTTTTTTTTTTTTTGCATTTAATAGCATATATTGTCTAATAGATGTAGATGTAGTTCCTGAAAAAAAAAAATGTAGATGTAGTAAGGGTGTCTAGGTCAGCTTCCGCACAAATCGACTAATTCTATCTCTGGTTCAATCAAAGACATGTCATCTATAATGGGACTAGGAGATTAAAAAAAAATTAGTTTCTTGCGACTTGATGACTAAAATAATCAAATCCCGAGTAATTGTGAGGAAAGCAAAGTCAACAAATAACTAGACCAAGCCTTGGGGCTATTATCTAGCTAGTTGGCTGATCGTGATTTTAAAGGAATAGTGATAGAGCCACGCACACTCAACCACACACACTCTCACATGCGGTGGGTCCGGGTGGGACCCAACACATGTGAGAGGGTGTGTGGTTGAGTGTGTGTGGCTCTAGCATTTTTTATTTTAAAGGGCTTAATACTGCCTTCAGAACCTCGACTCTCTGTGTGTATGGACCACACATGCTTTATGTTTGTGACTGCCTCTAATATGTGAAGTTGCCTATATTTTAGTTTGCACCAGCCCATCCGGCAGAACATGATTTGTCCGATTACTTGAGTCATTAGCTAACCTTTTTTTTTTGAAAGGCAAAAAAGAATTTTATTAACTTTTGAAAACACATTACAAAGATTAAAAGGGGCCAAGATAAAAAGCATCACAACGAGAGGAGACATTACCTAACCTACCCATGTTAAATTGGTAATACTATAGGTACCGTTGTTTCGATGAGTCATAATTTGAGTGGTTAACTGGTTATCACTTGACTTCATTTTATAGAAACTAAGATATGTCACAAGTTCACTATTACATTTTTATGGATCCGAGGAGTACAACTTTGTAGTGCAGTACACGAGTCGTTGATCTAAAAAATCAACGACTCATATTTCATCTCGACAATGAACAACTCAGATTGTGTAAGTGCCGAGATAAAATCCGATTCAATCAACGGCTCGAATGCCGCACTACAATTGCATTGGCAATTCAAGCATGCTGTTCGATTTGAACTATGCTAGAATATTTTCCGCAAATTGCCGAAGTCAGACTTGCCCAAAAATTCCTCCTAATTAATGTTCCTTCTTGCTTTTCTTTTTGGTTTTTTTCCTTTTCTCTTGCAATTTCTTTCAAGTTTTTTCCCCTTTTACTGCTGCAATATATTTCATTTTTGCTTGGAGATCCAGAACTGGGGAAATAGCTCTGGGTTATTTTCTCTAGTAGCGTTGATGGCGGCGTTTCCAACAGATCCGGTGGTGATCCTTCAGCTTAAGACAGAAACAAACTCCAATAGGTGCAGATTTGGTCACTCCATTCTTCACAAGTTTGTCTGACGGGTCCGACTTTGATACTAATTTCTTGTGACTTTTTTTACCCTTCTGATGGATCACATATCTATTATTTTAGTCCTTACAAAATACACCAAGTTTCAATTTTGTCCCTACAAAAATATTTGGTGTCAATGTCATCCTTATAGTTTCAGACGAATTTCAATTTTGCCCTTCTGTCAAATTAATGCCGGAAAATGCTTATGTGGCAAATGAAAATGCTTAAAATACCAAAAAAATGCTTAAAATACCAGAAAAAAATGATTAATCTCTAAAAAAATGACGAAAAATTTGAATTACCAGGAAAAAGTTATTAACTTTTTGTCTAATGACTTTTTTTGAAGATTAATTGTTCATATTGACTAGAGGAATCAGAAAAGCATAAAAATATAGGTCAAAGTTAATTTTTTTTAATATAAGACGACACTTTATATATATATATATATATATATATATATATATATATATATATATATATATTTGTGCTATAAAGTGTAGTCTTATAAGTGTCGGCTTTGGCCCAAGGGGTGTTTTAATTTCTCCAACCTTGGTTGGAGTCCTCTCTTTTCTCCCTCCAACTTGATGTACCCATTGTCAAGTTTTCTTCAATAAATTTTATTGCCGTTTTTAAAAAAAAAAGTGTCGTCTTATATGAACTTTTTTTTTAACTTCGACCCATATTTTTATACTTTTCTAATTCCTCTCGTCGATACGAATAATTAATCTCCAAAAAAAGTCATTAGAAAATTTTCATAGACTTTTTGCCTAATGACTTTTTTCAGTATTTTAAAATTTTCGTAATTTTCGTCATTTTTTAGAGATTAATAATTTTTTTGGGGTATTTTAAGCATTTTTCCGGTATTTTATGCATTTTCCGCTTGCCACATAAGCATTTTGTCATTAATTTGACGGAAGGGAAAAATTGAAATTCGCCTGAAACTATAAGGATGAAATTGATACAAAAGATTTTGTACGGACAAAATTAAAATTTGGTTTATTTTATAGGGACTAAAATGGTGGATAGGCCAAATTTTAAAACATAAAAAAAAAAATGGCAATCCAACAGCCCAAAACCCATCTGTACAGAGCCATATAAGTTTTCAGCCAAAGGATCTCGAACCCTCCCCTTCTCTGACCATTAATTCCTCTCAAGGACCATCATCGTGGATCAAAGTTCTTTTGATTAAGAAGAATCGGACGGACTATACCATGAATTTGGGTCCATCCTTGCTTCTGCCCTTTGAACCAAGGCCACTGTAACTTGCCATTTTCTCACAATTCTTTTTGGGATATTTACCATCAGGTCACCCTTGGATCCCATCATTACCATCAGGTCAAGCCCAACTCTGAAAAATTCCCATCAACTCCCCAACCCGTATAAAAATGCCTAAATCATAGGGTACCCTAGGAATGAAAGTGCCTAAAATCCTAGGGTACCCTATGAAAGTGCTTAAACCACTAAACCCTATAATAGGAAAGTGCACCATAAACCTAAACTCTAGGGTACCCTACGACTAGGGTACCCTTATGACTAGGGTACCCTACGACTAGTGTACCCTATGAAAGTACCTAAAATCTTAGGGTACCCTATGACTAGGGTACCCTATGAAAGTGCCTAAAATCCTAGGGTATCCTACGACTAGGGTACCCCATGAAAGTGTCTAAAATCCTAGGGTACTCTATGAAAGTGCCTAAACCACTAAAACCCTATAATAGGAAAGTGCACCCTAAACCTAAACTCCAAAAAAGAGTGACTTACCTTAGTTGTAATTAAAAAAAATGACTTACCTTATTGGTAATTAGACATTTCTTTTCTAGACCTAGAGGTAATAATCCCTATTATATCTACATTTGTGACGATATGTAGAGGGTGAAGTTTTACCCTACTTTATTAGTGGATTATTTTTTGGTTTTTCTATTTTTTAAAATAGTTTTGCATTAAATTTTAAAAATTATTTTTCATTGGAATGTGAAAAAAATAAAAACATGAACTAAACTAGAAAAACTTCCAGAAAAGACAGAAATAATTCCAAAAGAAATTGTCAACGAATTACTTTTGTCTTTGGGGAACTTTTTTTTTTCTTGACAACGTGTCTTACTTTTCCCTTTTTTTTTTTTCAAGCTAATGAATAGTGTAAATTTTTTTACTCAAAACTAACTAAATACAGTAAAAAATTGGACAACAGCGCAGCAAGTACTTTGGTAATCCATGATTTGATCACGTAGATAAGAGATTTGATTAGTATCTTCATCTTTGCGTATTTGCAAGTATGAATTGAACTTTTTTTGTTCACATATGTACGCGAGAGAGGAAAGAGAAAAGAATAAGATAAGAAGGGTGATATGATCCTTTACATTGATTCTTAATGGATGGAACGATGTACTTTATTACACAAATCACGTGAATTCGGGTGCTTGGTTTAAATGACACAGCAATTCACACTAAGCACAAATCACAGCTGATCAAGTGTAATTTCTCCAATGGCTTCTATTAGTGGGAGCTGACGGGAGCTATTAATTGTCCTTGATTGGCAAAAAATGAGAAATCCATGGTAAAAATCGAGCGGATTGAAACAGTCAGGGCAAAATCACAGAAAGACCAAACTACTGGACCATTTTAGTGTGTCCACTTTTTTGGCATTTTACAGACCAATATATCTACATTTAATATAACGAATATTATAGGGTTCTAAAAGGGGAATAATATTGACACTCCCATTTTATTTATTAGAACTCCCTTTTTTATTTTTATTCAAGTTGAAAATTGAAATTATTAAACTACCATTACTTCTTGATTTTTTTGACATTTTCAAGTGAATAAAGATAAAAAAGAGAGGCTAGCAAATAAAAAATGAAGTGTCAAAATCATTACCCTTCTCCCAGTTTTCCAAAAGTGCTAAAATCTTGATATTTCAAATCAAAAAATGAAGTGGTTCCGTGTATCGTTTTTCGATTTTTTTCGCACCAAATTAAAGTACTCCTCATATACTTTAATTTGGTGCGAAAAAAATCGGAAAACGATACACGGAACCACTTCATTTTTTGATTTGAAATATCATGATTTTAGCACCTGGGTGATAAAATCTTTTGGAAAACTGGGCCAGAAAAAGCCTTTTTTGCCAATTTGGGCACTTAATGTCATAAATATTATTGGATTCTAAAAAATCGAATTCTTTATGGAAACAATTTAACTAATCCCAGATGTGATCCTCACAATCTCTCTATATGTGCATATATAGCCATTTGTGCAAAGAACTCAGACACCAAATTAACAACTTGTCAAAAGAAAAAATCTCTGGGAGCCATTGTCAACAAGTAGTTTCAACTGAACTCAGCATGAATACTTCTTCCCTCACCTGCTTTGCTTTCCTGGTCTTGCTGGTGTCTATTTCATCTGGTTACTCTCTCTCTCTCTCTCTCTCTCTCTCTCTCTCTCTCTATGTATATATATATACGTGTGTGTGTGTGTGAAAGATACATACGACTAATATAATGTATCTTTTTAATGCTTGTAGGGTTGTCTCGAGCATATGCGGCTAGAAATTGGGATTTTGGGCCAACGGTTTGCACTAGCGATGCTGATTGCCAGAAGGAAGGTCTTTGTCATATATGTGTGCAAGGCAGATGCACTTGTAAGAAGGGTTGTGTATGCCTTGATAAACTGTGATCATCTATGTGATCTTTCAATGACAAACGACAACTCAAGATTTCGTATGCGGATGTAACTAAGAAGATGTTAGACCATTAGTTTGGTGTCCGCATCAAGTGTTTTTTTTTTATAAGCAAAAATTTATTAATCTTTGAAAACGAATTACAAAGATTAAAAAGGACCGAGACTGAAAACGCCAAGGACCCGAAAAGGGAAATAACAAGATACAACTAGGAGGGTAAGATACCAGCCAAACCACAGAAACAGAAAACACCCAAAATGACCAAACCCCTGGGCCAAAAGACAGAAAAGAGAAGGCCAAGAAAACGCAACCCAACAACAACAATAGGACAATGAAAAAATCACAGCGCTCCACCCAAAAAAGCCCGCCACAGGGAAAACCAGAAGCAGAAACCCCAAAAACGCTGACACCTCCAACCAAAAAACAACCAACACTAGGATAAGCAAAAGAGCTCCCACCAAAAAACGACGACAAAATTAGAACATCACTGAAATGGATGTATCATCCTCCAAGCAGGGCCGGCCCTAGGGTAAGCCCCGCAAGCCTCCAGGCTTGGGCAACCCCCCAGGCCGGGGCAACAAAAAAAATTAAAAATTTCGTAAGTTTGTAATAAATATTAAAAAGGTTTCCAGGCGTAACAAAGGTTGCACTGGTCTAGATGGTCCATTGATGGTGTTAGTGCCCCGTGTGACCTGGGTTCGAATCCCTGCGGTTACTTTTTTACACTAAATTTTGGGTTACTTTCTTGCATTAAAATTTGGCTTTTCTTTGATATCTTTCCCTTATTTTATTTTATTTTATTTTATCAACTTTCTCTATTCCATTTTTTTCCCTACAAGTCTAAAACCACACTCAAATATATAAATACTCCCATAAATTTATGAGACCATACAAATAGGTTAGTATGTACGAGCCACACATATTTATATATGTGTTTGTGTAAACGAGTGTACATTTTAAATGCGACTCTAAACTTTTTGTTTTTTTGCTGCCAATGAATATTTAAAAAAATTACATTAGTCAATTATTTTGCAAGAAATTTTATATTTAATAAACACAACAATATTGTACAAGTGATATGTTTTTACATTTGAATAAAGATAATTATCCCAATGGTGGAAAATTGAAAACAAAATCGAGCGATGTAACACAATTTGTAAGTTTTTCACACTAATCATAGTTAAAATACGAGGATTGTTCCTTAAAAAAAAAAAAACTCTTACAAATATATCTTTCCCCGCTTATCTTTTATATCCTTTTAATATAATTTTTTTCGTAATTTTCTAGTAATTTTTTTTAAAAGAAAAAACTCTTAAAAGATGTATCCAATATTAGAAGTTTGCTTGGGGCCACTAAAATGACTTACGAATTTTGTAATTTTTTTACTTGTATGTTTTTTTGAATTTTTTATGACTTAATATTAAGTGGGCAACCAAGCTAAGAGTCAGGCTTGGGCAACCCAAACTTCGGGGCCGGCACTGCCTCCAAGACATCAAGAGCATTGATTTCTTGTTCAGAAATTTCAACTCCCTGCAATTCAAGATATTTTTTTATATTGTAGCTCTCCCGTCCAAAAGATTTCACACCAAACAAAGCGTTCATCTCCATATTCTTACGTGCTTCCTTGATTAAGAACTTAATCCTCTTATGAGAGTCGCTACTAGCATCCTCTTGAGTCGAAAGAGTGGGCCCATTGACGTTGCCATTCTTCAAACCCACCTTCATAGACTTCGACCTCGCCTCTTTATGATCCCGGCTAGACGTCCTAGAAAAGAAAGCAGCTTTTAAAGGATTTTTTGTCCAAACAGGATTCCTTCGATAACCATATTTGGTCCAAGCTTTCCTCTTGCGGCGCATGTAATTCAAATAGTTAATAAGGGGATCGGTAGAATCAAGATCGACAGATTTGGAGTCGATAGGACCAGAACTCGTGGTTTTCACCCCTTCCTCGATAGACTTTCCTTCAGTTTGGGCTTCTACATCAACCGCCTCATTTCCAGGACTATACTTAGATTCCCCAACAAAAGAATCCACATCCCTTGAAACTGAGAAATGATTCCCCACATCTGTAGAATGATTACATGGTTCAAACTCCATATCATTCTTTGTTGTCCAACTGGATAGACAAACCTTCTCCCCGAGAGGGCCAGGCACATTCAAATCACAAGAAACATCATCCTCATGCTCAACCTCCACCATTTCAAAAATAGCATCCTTCCCAATTAAGTTATCCCCATTCTTGATCTTAATAGATGTAAACACGCGTTTTTCGCAAGAGGTTTCTGCCAAAAGGTCTTCAACAACTTTAACCGGATAGATTGTGTCATTAATTTTGACGTGAACAAGCTCATTAATGCAATCAAGATAATCCGTTAACATAAACAAACGCCCTTTATCAAAAGCAATCAATTTCTCTGTTAACTCGTCAAGTCTAATCACATCACCCCACAACTTACCAATGTTAGTAAATGTAGAAGAGCACCAAGCCTTAAGGAGAACACCATAGCAAGAAATCCAAACGCACCTTGAAGGTTTGAAGCTCTGATCTTTCCATGCTTCCATAGAAGAGAACCATTTTGGCAGCACATTGTCCTTATCCTCGAGAAAAGTGTCCAGCAATTCAACAGAATCAAAAGACACAAGAACATTAAGGCCACCCAAAGGACGGATGTGAGCATCCCAAATACCATTGCTAATGAAGAGATCTTGGAGAGTATTGACATAACAATAATTGATCAGTATACCCACTGCAATATTCTGAAGCCAAACTGACTCTGTTGCCACACGATCCATCGCCTTAGTACTGCCATCAGAAACATCGTTAACAATTTCAGCATAGGAAGGAATACTAGATGCTTTCTGTTTGCTCTATATCATCCTCGCCCAAAATAGGTTTCCGAAAACCATTATATGTGCCAATATGATTCCTATCTCTTACTTTCTGAAAAAACTTTGGAGAAGGAGAAGAAGATTTAGAATACTTAGCTAGTTGCACAAACATTCTGAGCCCTCTGATAAACAACCCATTGAGATCATTGATAGCGCGTAAAGCCTCCTCCCTTCTCTTGAATCTGATAGATCCAAATTTGGTGTTGAAAGATTTACTCTTCTTGCTTGGAATGAAAACATCCGCCACCCGCCCGCAAGAGGAGAAAATCTGTCGGAGCCAAATAACATCCATATCTCTGTGAAGATTGTTGACGTAAACCGTAATCAAACCATCCATGGATGAACTCAGGAGTAAAAACCAAAGCTTAAAAAAACCACCCTGTGACTACAACCTGAGCGGCAAAGGAAGAAAACAACGGAGGGTGAAAACACCGGAGAGCAAAGATAGCAAATATGGAGATCTAGGAGCCATGCTACGGAAGAGAGAACTGGGTAGAGAGGATAGTGGCCAAAGAAAAACCAGAGAAGGTAGTGAGTGAGGAGGATCTAGGGTTTTAGATGGTGAAATTGGAGAAACAATGGTGGCTGGGGAAAAGGGAGGAGAAGGGTGAGATCACGGAGGCTGAGAGATCGGAGAAAGCACGCCGTCAGAAATTGCCATGGATGATCTCCTGGAAACGCCTAACGTTCCCCCCCCCCCCCCCCCCCCCCCAACAACAACAACAACAACAACTATGCTGCAGTTTTGATGTTAATGACATGCGAAATAATAAACAGTACAGTTTTGATGTTAATCTCTGCATCAAGTGTTAATGATATGCGAAATAATAAACAGTAATTTCTTTTATATTGTTGTTATATATAAGATCCTCTCTTTTGTTTTATTGTGTAGTATTTGCTAATATTCCTTCCTAGGAAAAACCTTATGTTGCTTAAGAGGGTCATTAAGCCTCATAATGTTTTAATGTTTTAGGCCCAACATTAATTTGTACGACGAACTTTATGCTTTGGAGCAAAACTTGCCCCCTTCTTGTTATGGCCTATATATGGGGACACAAACTTTACCTTTAACCAGGGATGAAGGGAGGGGGTGGCCGGGGGTTGCTGCAGCAACCTTCGACTTTGTAATAACGTCTAGAATATCCCTAATGTTTTTAGGATATTTCATATCAATATACAAAATGGTCTCCTAAGTTTTTAACCTTTCTCTTTCTTATCCTACTTACTAGGGCGGTCCAGCGGATCATCCGATCCGCCAATCCGACCAATCTGAACCAATCCGAACCATTCGTTCATCCATCCGTGAATGTTCGGTTCGGTTCTAGATCGAGAATTTCTTATCTGGCTGTTCCGAATCCGGATCGAATCGGATCTGCTCTATCCGCTCAATAATCCTTCTTTAATCTGTCAAATCCGCCCGATCCGTAACCGATCCGTGAATGTTCGGTTCAGTTCCGGATCTTAAAAACCATAATCCGCTCTGAGCAGATCGGATCGGATCAGTATCTGATCCGTCCGGATCCGATCCGTGGATACCCCTACTACTTACCAAAAAAACCTCTCTCTTGTCCTCTTTTTATCTTATTGGTATTCATGCAAAAATATGGCATCACTTCACTTATTCACATGTCATATAATTGTTGTAAGTGCAATTTTAAGATAATTATCACAATATTTTCTACTCCTATATGAAATTACTTTTCTTTACAAGTTTTTTTTGCACAGCAAAAAAGGTTCATTAGTCATCGAAAAGGTTATACTCCCTCCGTCCCTTTTTAAGTGATCCATACGGGAATACGTGCAATTTCAAACCCCAAAAAAACATATTTCTCTATATAACTTTTTAATTTTTTTTATACCAAATTAAAGTGCTCATTGAGTACTTTAATTTGGTGCAAAAAAATTTTAAAAACGATATGCGAAAATATATTTTTAAACGTCCACAAAAATACACGTTTCCCAAGTGGATCACTTAAAAAGGGACGGAGGGAGTAATGACTAATAGGATAAAGGAGAAAGTAACAAATTCTAAGAATCCTATGCCTAATCCAAGACCCAAACCTCAATTGGCAATGAGCCAACCAAAGACACCCATTGGGCCAAAGCCCAATCCCAACGGGCCATGATGCTCAGAATAGAAAAAATTAATAGCCCAAAGAAAACCCTAATATGCCCCAACAACATCACCGCTAAACCACGTCGCCACTGTTGTTGCAAAACTTCCATCAGCAACCTCCGCCGCCAACCACTATATGAACATATCATCAACTTGCAAGCCCAAAAAGTCCCCATCCACAACACAAGCCCATTGCTGGCAATGCGAAGCAGACCTGACATCACCGCGGCACTACCCACACCCGACCACCACCACCACCAACACCCAAAGCCCGAAACACCCAACTCTAGGCACTACACACCACAAGCCGTTAGGCCGAAACCGGGAGCGTCCAACAAAGTAATCGGCGTTTTTCTTTACAAGTTAACCTCTATTTCTTTACATCATACATTTTTGTCACCTCAAAACTTGATGCATGGTTTCGTTCCTGCCTTTACCCATTCGCCTTCCTTTCTGAGACGTAGCAAGAGAATCGTGGAAAGAGATGAACCATCATCATCTTAACATTTCTGGCTGCTCAAGACTCTAATTTTCAAACCCTATAGGTTTTATTCGATTGTTTCATTTCCTTGATTATATACTTTCAGGGGCATAACTATTTTACTAGTTATGTAATGACCCTAATTTTTTTAAAATAAAAATTAGTTTATTAAATTGATTTTGCTTTTACTTTAATTATTTTTCTTTGTTAAAAATTATTTTGGGTCAATAATTATATTTGTACTAGTGTGTGTGTATTAACACACACACACACACACACACACACATATATATTGGCCTGACTAGATCTTCCTTATTAAACAATACAATATTTTATCTTTCTTAGTATACCAAGACTATATTTCTCTCTCTCCCTATTAAACCAAATCTAGTAGTCATGTGCCTCATTAGAGAGAGAGAGAGAGAGAGAGAGAGAGATGGGTTTTGTGCATGTGGAAAATTTCCTTCCTTGCTCACTAAGTTTTGGCCCATGCATGCACCTACATATACACTGGTATAACTAGCACCAAAAACCCCTGTAAGTGTGATTTTTCTCCTACAAACCCTAACCTTGATATTCCCTCATTAATTAGAGAGAATAAACCTAGATTTCCTAAGATTTTCCAATGCTATAAGGCTTGTGCCTGTTGTTGTTCTCATGCATGTATAACTAGTACCCAAAACTCTCTAAACAAGGTTGGACATGCAAACCATAAACCCTAACTAGTATACTAGATTTTCCCCATTACAACCTAGATTTTTTCAGGCACAAACCTAGGATTTCTTAGGTACTTTGGCTAGCAAAATCCCATCATGGCCTAAGATTTTATTCTCCAAAATCCCCCCAAATCATGGATTTTATTCTTGCATTTAATTTTGCATTTATGGAGCACATGGGAGGAGAGTGGAGGCTGGCCAATGAGAGGAGAGGGGAAGCCCAAACTTTGCCTATAAATAGAGGCCATTTCTCCTATTGTTTCCTCACACCAATCTCCACTCAACCTTTGTAGTCTTGTAATCTTTTCTAGAGAGAGAAGCTCTCACCAATTCTTGAGTTTTCAAGTTGAATCTTCAACTTGTTCTTCCCATATTCAAGTAGAGCTGCCATTCTCCACCACCCAAAGCCGCCCTCCAATCCATTTTGTAGTAAAAAGGTGTTTGTGCTTACGGAAGCCTAGCTGTTACGCCGTCCGCAGGAATTCAACCTAGCTTGCGCTTCTTCCGACTTACCCTCGGAACTAAGGTAGAATACTTCAACCCTATTTTCTAAATATAGTATTTTTGCATAGTCGTTATAATGCTCAGATTTCTACTTATAATTTTCTAGTCGGTACTAACTTGAAATGCTTTCGGAAAAAATTAGTCGATAGTTCTTAAAAACACTTTTTCAATAACACATAGTCATTATAATGACCGTTTAGTAATTTGACTTATCAATTTTACGTTGTTATAATACTCGATTTATTTTTAAGAGAACACGTAGTCAACTAGTCTTTTTATAAAGTACCTTGCTTAAGGAATAATCACGAGACACGAGATTTTCTTAAAAATGACTACGTAGATGTTCAGTACTTTTTTCTACTAACCCTAGACTGGTTTTTGAAAAGAATCACATAGGAAAAGCTATGATTTTATGTGACACGAGAAAAGCTGCATTGTTGTGAACACGTTTTACGAAAGTTGCATATTCACGAGACTCGATGCAACACGACACTATTTTCTAGGAAATGATTGATTAGTTGTTGATGAGAAATGAGATGTAAATGAAAATGGATTGGATTGAATAAAATTGAATTGATGTGGTAGTACCGCTTGAGCACTATTCCAACTTCGCGGAGAGAACTTAGTTGTCTTTGGTGCTAAGCGTGTATAACACATAGTGGATGGACCTTGTATCATGTTAGTGTGCGCCATGATGACAAGATAGCCGGGACTATGTTCGTGTGTGTCGCGGGGTGGATGAACTTGTATCTTTGTTAGTGTGCGTCTTGATACAAGACAGCTGGGACCTCGAGCAGAAAGGTTGGTGACCGTTAGTTGAAATGAGACAAAAACGACCCAATAACTTTTGAGTGATGGACTGTAGGCCCGATGGTTGAAAGTAGTGCCACATGAGTGGAGTGAACTGACTGTAGGCCTGGTGATCGGAAGCAGTCCACACTTTGGTAAATTTAAAGAAGAATGATGACACTGAAAAATAATATGAGACACAGTTCTATACGTGCGATACACCTATTTGCATTGACATGAGCATCCTATCATGTTTTGCGGTTAAAATGTTAAACTGTTGTTATTCATTTCTGTCAGAATCTTTTATAACTGTTTATGTAAGGATATGGGGTAGTGGTTTCTTGACGCAGTGTAGCCGTGAAAGAAGACTAAATATCGTTCTAGCAGACGAATGGATGACTAGATATCATTCTAGCAGACGAATGGATGACTAGATATCGTTCTAACAGACGAGTTCTTGAATCCACAAGAAAAGGATAAGCAACCTTGAGCACAAGGAAAATAAAGAGAACTCTAGAAATATTATTGATAGTTGATTGAATTGTTATAGAATGAAAGGTTACATCCCTATATATAATAAGCAAATTCTAATTCGACTAGGACTCAAACTAATTAAAGAATAAGCAAATCCTAATTCGACTAAGACTCAAACTAATTAAAGAAATAAAAATAAAAAAGGCCTAACCAAATTTGTTGCCTAAAAGATTAAATCATGCCAAAAAAAGCGGCCTTAAAAAGAAAAGAAAATCTCAAAATAAAATCCTAATTCTTGTAGAGCAAGAATCTTAATAAAATTGAAAATTAAAATCAAACCTAATATGAAAAGACAATAATGCATACCTAAACGAAAATATTCCTAATTAAAATCTTGTTCTAAAGTAATCCAAATAAAAATAAAGAAATTTCCTAATCTTGTACTTTTTATATCCAATATGGATCTTGTTTGATAGATCTCAATTAGTTTTATTAAACAAAATTTTTAAAATTATAAAAAATGTTAGAAATTGTGAAATATAGACAATTGTTTGAGTGACACAACTACCCAAAAGTAACCATTATTTTGATAGAGGTAGTAGTTAAAGATCAATCGTTTAACTTTCCAACTAGCTTGAACAAGCTATTAATTGGCTCAATAAACTAAGAATGTTTAGACCATTCATGCAACTTGTAATCGGGCTTAAGTAAATCATTGACTCGACTCACTTTGATGAACTAGCCAATGAAGTTTAAAACTTTTAAAAAAATAACACTTGATCCGTTTTCAAAATAAGCTTAGTGCAATCACTGCTTTACCCGGCACTTTTATTAGCTCCATCTATATTCAGGGTCGGCCCTGATATTTGGGTTTTCTATACCCGACCCAAGTTTCATTGCCCACTTAATATTAAGTCATAAGAAAAAAGTAAAATTAAAATGTAATCCCAGTTATATCACTTTATTATAATATTATCCGATTCAAAGAAAACACCTTCTTATTGTATTTTTATAGTACTTTATGATTAACATTATCAGATCCAAAGAAAACAACTTCTCATTGTATTTTTTGAAGCAAATTCTTCTCAGTTTTTAATCTGTCCGAAAATGTAAACAGATCAAACATGGTATTTTAGTTTCGTACTTTAACTAAAATAAACTTTTTAAAAAATTTATACTACTAGAAAAGAATAAATCAAACATAACAAAGTACCTTCATACTTGTGTTTTCTCTAACTAATCATGTTGTCAACTGTACTCTCGTAAGAATACTATTTTAATAGTAAAGATTATCTATTTTAAATCTTTTTTTTTTTTATCAAAGTTCGTTGAGTAGAAATAAATTAGTATTTTCGTTTACTTCTGATTTGGCTAATTTGAAAAAACTGGTTTTTTAGTTTTTTTTGTTTTGTCTTTATTCAAAAAAAATTTGCATTTGTTAGTTTTCGGTCGATTTTTTGTGGTTTCTTGGCTTGTCTTGACGAGAGGAATCTAAAAAGTATAAAATTGTTAGCCAGACTTCAAGTTTTGTGAATAAAGACGAAAAATAATCCAAAAAACTAGTTTATTTTGATTTATTTTCGGTTTTATTAAAAAAACTATTACTTTTGACAACAATTTTATACTCTTTGGATTCGTCTCGATGAAATAAATCCAGAAACCGCAAAATCTTGACGCAAAACTAACAAATGCAATTTTTTTTTGAATAAGTATAAAACTAAAAAAAAAAAAAAACCAGTTTTTTCAATGTAGCCAAATCTTATTGTCAACATTAATTTGTTTGCAAATTCGATTTGAAAAGTTAGAAGTAAAATTAAAATAAATTAAGAGAATAAAAAACAATTATAAAAGCATTTATGGTGTGCAAAAGATTTGAACCTTGGAATTATCTACAATATATCAAACAGCAAAATAAGACCAAAAAAAAAAATCAATTGGCCAAAAATGACTCCAATGGATCTTGAACCCAACTCATTTAGCTTTCATGAGTATCTACAACGTCCGACTAAACTAGATGCCAAACCCATTTGGGGCACCCCCTCCCAATCTGAGGTCCCCAACGGCTGGCCGAAGCTCCTGCCACAAATGGCCATGGCCATTTCTTTGGCCAAATTTGAATGAGGAAATGGCCTAGGCCATTTTTTCCACGTCAGATTTCCACCCACTTTATACCACCAATTTTCACGTACTACCCAAACAAAATTCCACTAATTGGGAAAAAAAATTCCATTTAAAAAACACTAAAAATTAAAAATTGTACCGAGCTGGAAATTTTTTGAAATCCAAAGTCTACAGCCACCATACTTGTGAAACGCGAAGTAGCCGGTGACATAAGCACTGCCGGAGCGATTAACAGCTCTAGCTCCGAAGAGAGAAATCTGGGGAGAGAGAGTGATCTGGGGGAGAAAGAGAGATGAGTAATCCGATTGCATTGTAGTCGGAGTAATAGGTTGAGAGAGAAATCTAAAATCGGTTGAGAGATTCGGCGAGAACTGTTCGCTGTGGTACAGGCAGCGCTCTGTATATGTGTGTATGGTTACAATGAAAATAAAAAGAGAAAATTTTATGGTGTGGCACTTGTGTATGTATTGGAACCAAGTACTCCTATAATCCAACGGTGGGGAAAAGGGAAAAAAAAAAAACAGAGAAATAGCAACCTGGCACAGTGGCACTTGACCGTTGGCTTAGATATCCCTTTCACCAGTGACGACTTCAGAAGTTCGGAAGCGTGGAGTCATTCATAAACGTCAAATACTTTTTACCAATTATAAATCAAAGAAAAACGTCACAATAATGACAACTAAAAATTTTATTTCAACAAAAATCACATTTAAAGCTCAACTTAGCTTGTCAAAAGAACAAAACGAATTACTAGAATTCAAACAAACCAAATAAATAACTTTTATGAATTTTTAAGAGTTATCCAGTGGTGTTACCACCAAATTTAGGGGGTTCATTTATGAATTTTTCAAAAATTTCAATATAATAGTAGTATTTTTTTTCCCCCGTGGGGTTGGCTGACCCCCTCTCCATAATGTGGAGTTGCCCCTGTCATTCACTATCCATTTTTATAACCTCTCTTTTTTTTCAATGGTCTATTTCTTCTACTTGTATATAAATTGACAACCGTTCTGTATGGACAGATGAGATGCACCGATGGTGCACCGACGGGCACCGGGGACCGTCTTGTGGGTACTACACGGTCGATCTGAGTCATCCATTCATCCCAGAATCAAATTCCGAGAGGTCAACGCAAGAATCATCTCGATCAGACGTTCCTAAGTGCTCAATCCAAAATCACCCCATTTCGTCCAAAATTTTTTGAACAAAATGGGGTGATTTTGGATCGAGCACTTAGGAATGTTCAATTGAGATGATTTCTATATGGGCCCCTCAGAATTTGATTCTGGGATAAATGGACGGCTCAGATCGACCGTATGAGACCCACAAGGGGGTCCCCGTCGCCGGTCGGTACATGATCTGTACCAAGGGGTTGGTACGCCTAGATTTTCCGATAAATTGAACCCAATAGTGCAAGATTTTTGTAAAACTCACACACAAAAAATGTGTAGGAGAGGAAGATAAAAAAAATGTGTGGCACATAAATAATTTGTAGAGAAGTATAGAAAATTAGTTGTGGTAGAAAGTTAGTTGTTTCATAAACGTAATTAATAAAATTGTGATTAGTAAGTGGTTACACAATGGCTAAAGTAAATAAAATATTAACTGGTAATTGAAAAGTTAGTTAAGAATTTATACTTGGGAGGTAGTTGAGGAAGTTTGGCACCCAAATTACTGGAGCAGTTTGGCCAAAAAAATACTGTTGGGGTGCCAAATCCAAATTTGGCATCCCAAAATGGCACCCACCATTAAAGATGCTCTAAGTATGCCAAACAGCGCTAGCATCTTCCTTGTGTCAAAATTGGAATAATTTATATCATTTGTATATCTTCCCATTTTTATTTTGGTTGCCTCAACTCGGAGGTTGCCCAAACCTGGAAGCTTGTTGGGCTTACCTCTGGACTGGCCCTATCTATATTAGTAACTTGCTATTTTAGTTTTATGGGATAGAGACACTTACTCAGTTACTTGTATCAACAATTGCACAAACTCTCTCACATAAGATATGTGAAACTGACATATAATTGGTAGGGCTCACATATTCCATGTGAGAGAATTTGTATAATTGTTAGAAAAAGTGTAAGTACCAGTAGCAAACCCGTATGGGAATACATTTAGAATGCATTTGAATCTTGATTTTGTCCCGTGAAAGAAATGTAGCTCTACGTACTATTTTTTGCGGGTAGTCAAGGCCGGGATATACTGTTTTTTCTATATAATTTAACATACACCACTAGGATTCTTTCATTTCTTTGGTTTCTCTCCTCTTCCTCTTCCTCTTCCTCTCCTTTCTTTTTAAAATCCAGAATCTTACCTACGGTTAATGTTTAAGATGTAAAAGTGCTAATGTTAAAGATGCGTAGCTAATATATGTGGGTAATTTTAGCATTTAAAAAAATGACACAAACCGATTGTTTCTTGTTTTCAATAGTATCACTAGTAAGGGAAATCCATGCATAACTCTACAGGCTAGAACCTTACTTAATAGCCACCATCAAGTACTCCATAGAAAAACCCTCAATAAACCTTAGAAATTTTGGTTTTCCTCATCTTTTATCACCAGTTAGGGAAAAACTTCTAACGCTAACACAAGTGAATTTGTTTGTAGAATGGCTCAAATTTAACAATATACTCGAATGGCTCAAATTTACTGCTGCACTGATTTACCCCTTTAAGAGAATTAAGCTCGATATGAGGCTCATTATACTTACACTAAGTCTAGGTGCTCAGAAAGAGCACCCAGAAAGTAAAAATCAATGGCCCATTGATTTAAAAATTCTAGGCAAATTTCGGGTATATTTTCTGGGTACGTAGTAGTGCTCTTGTACTTAAAGCCAACATAGCACCCAATGTAAAAACAAGGTCAAGGTTTTCTAAAAGTTAACTGCCTACAAGTTGTGTATCAGCTACAGAACAAGAAGAAGAATAAGGGCGCGGGCAAGCACGCACAAACACAAACCGAGGAAATGCAAAAGTATTGAGCAAGAAAATCAAATGGGGTACACCTTTAGAGTTCAATGCCTTGGAATCCACGACCAACTATCCCCTGTTGATGTCCATATCTGGTGCTCGACACTTCACGTCCAGGTCGGCACCAAGGCAGCAGGTGCATTCCGGCTGTCGGTTTAGGATCTTTCAGAGCCTCACGGGCGCTGTTTCGGTACTTGTAGAGGATGTTAGCGCATCCATAAGCAGCCGTGCATTCCTCGATCTCGCCATACTTTCCATAGAAGGAGGTCAGGGCTGGCAAGTCTGCGGGCAAGTTCCCGCAGATCACCTCAACCCGGCGGGGAGTGGGGTCCAAGGAAACCTGCTTCTCAACGCTCTTGATGAAATCGGGGTACTTGGATATGGCTTCAGTGACGAGCTTCACCAGGTAGTCCTTTCCGAATAAGTCTATGAGATTTTCCCCAGGCTCTTCGACCACCAAGACGTATTGAGCAACTTCTCGATAGTCTCCTCCTCTTCCTGTCGGGCTTCAGTTGGTGTTTCTTGTTTCATGCGCTTCCGCTTGCAACCCTTCTTGGTGGCGGAGGTGCGGCGGTCACTGTCCAAGGAGCGAGCGGTTGAGGAGCTTACCTCGAATAAAACGACCATGGTGGAGGAACAGAACGAGAGGATCAGGGTTTTTCTTCTTATTGGAGGCTAGGGTTTCCTTTATTTTGAACGAGTAGTATTTAAGAGATTGAGTATACTTTGGAATAGTGTACAATTTTGTTTTGACTTTATTTAGTAGTATTTTTTTTTTTGATAAATAAGTTAAAGTGTATTGTTTTGTTTTAATTCGATTTTTTTCTTCTTTTTTACATTTGTTTGTTTTGGATCACATTTTTTTTGGGCTTTTTTGATTCGTCATCATCCTATGGCATGTTTTGTGGGGGCAGTTTGAAACTTTCGAAAAGAAAATCACAAGAAAGAAAATTGGTTTCCTAATTTTTCTCACTCTCTTTCGAAAGCAATAAAAGGGGTGGATATTTTTGTATAACTAGTGAGGTGCTCACGGGGAAGGCCCACGGATATTAGATTTCGCTGAATGAGGTAAATTTGGACATCGCAACTAAAAGTTTAGAAACTTTTCTAGTCGAAGTCCTTATACATTCAATAGCTCAATTCAATTTCCATCAAACACCACCTGATGCTTTATTTGTATGCAAAAACTTGTGATTAGATCAAGCAACTTTTCTGGATCAACATTTGTAAAGTTGAAAGCATCATGAAGCCATCGTCGCCTACCAAGTTGTTCGAGTTCTTAAGTTTGCACTTAAGAAGCTCCACCTCTCCCATTAACTCTTTGATTCTTTGCCTCAAATCTCTAGATAACAACGAAGAGAAGAATTTCATCAAATAAACAAAAACATCGATACATCCATTGATAGCTAACAAAAGGAGTAAGGATGGTATTGGTATGGATGGAATTAGGTTGTACATAATTACAAATAGAAAAATTTCATCAAAACATCTATACATTCGTCCATTGATAGCTTACTAGAGGTATGCGGGAAATTAGGTTGCACGTTGCCTCAAGAATTTGAAATAAAAGATCTAGAATAACAATTTGTAGACATTAAAATTTCGTCATTGCTTAATTGCCGTCTGATTAATTGAGATGAATAAATAATCTTAATCAATTAAAGTCAAAGTTGGTCAAAAGCCTGTAAATAATTATTGGGCTAGACAAAGTATGGGATCAAAAGATGTCTTGACCAAACGAAGATAGGCCCACCCAAATTGGCCCAAAAAAACCATGAAATTGGGCCAATCCATGAACCCAAGCCCAACAAAATTATCCTGGGTCCAAAAGTGTATATATATATACATGCCAACTATCCACTCCGGGAGTTGGAGGTTTTTTGATGTTTTGAAGGTTTTAAAACATGTTTTTGCATGATTCAAACCGTCCAATGTGTTTAAAACATGTTTTCAAGGGTCCCCGTGAGAAATCGTCCAAAAAAAATACCGGGAAGGGCTTGATCCGACAAAAACTGCTTAGATCAAGCCCTTCCCGGTATTTTTTTTGGATGATTTCTTGCGGGGACCCTTGAAAACACTTTTTAAACACATTGGACGGTTTGGATCATGAAAATTTGATCCGAAACTATGAGTCCCAGACCTAAGGATCCCGGACTAGATCCGAACTCTATATATATATATTGATATGATTTATTTCCATAAGATAATATCAATTTGCTATTATGGAAAGATAGTTAGTCAATGACAATTAATATATATACATGATTATATTTGACCTGATTTATTTTCATAATGAGAGGTCAATTTACTCTTATGGAAAGAAAATCAATCAAAGACAATATATACATGTATGTATTTGACCTAATTTGCTTCCATAAGGGGAAGCTAATGTACTCATATTTGGAAAGCGAACCAATCAAAAGAGACCTTCCAAATTAGAGACCCCTCTCCATGAGCCTATAAATAGAGGCTCTCATTAAGTAGAAAAGGGAGATCGGCAGGAAAGGAAGTTCGAGAGCACTCTTTAGCACAGACTCACAATAGTGTACAACTGACATGTTCTTACATTTAATTAAAAACATTATCCTAATAGTGAAAATTTTAAAACATCTGATGAGCTAACCAGATTTATTAGTTCCTTTCACACAAAATTATAGTTAAAATATGAGGATACTTTCTTATTTTCTTAAACTCTTAAAAAAAATCTCTTACAATAATATCTTTTTGCATTTATATTTTATATTTGAAGATGTAGGAAGCCCAATATTGAGAGTTTGTTTCAGACTCCCAAAGTGTTAGGACCGCACTGCCCATTACAGTTAGTTATTTCATTGGAGTGGAATTTTCTAAGTTGAAATTGATAAAAACTTACCTTTGTACTACCTTGTCACAAGAGAGATTGAGTGGATTGAATATAATGTCAATTAAAATAAGTTCTTTGATAAGTAAAAGTACAATAACACAATTAATTAGTAAGTGGGCAACCGAGTTAGAGGTTGGGCTAGGGCAACCCGAACATCGTGGCCGGCTCTGGATATATATACATATATTTACATATGTGACGATATTTAGAGGGTGAAGTTTTGCCTAACTTTATTAGTGGACTATTTTTTCTTTTTTTTTTTTAGGTAGTTTGGCATTATATTTTTAAAAATTATTCATCTTGACAATACGAATGCCAAAAAAATAAAAATATGAACTAAACTAGAAAAACTTCCAGAAAAGACAGAAATAATTCCCAAAGAAAATGTCAATTTTGAATTATTTTTGTCTTTAGAGAACATTTTTAAATTTCTGGACGAAGTGTTTTACTTTTTTCAATTTTCTTTTTAAGCTAATGAATAATCTAAAAAAAAATTGACTCAACTCTAACAAAGTGAAAAATTGATTAAAAACAAAGCAAGTATTTTGGTAATTCGTGATTTGATCATTTAGATAAGAGATTTGATTAGTATCTTCATCTTTGCGTATTTGCAAAATGAACGTTGTGTTCACATATGTAGGCGAGAGAGGAAATAGAAAAGAATAAGAGAAGGGGATATTGTGAAATTTAACTAATCCAAAATGTGATGCTCACAATCTCACAATCTCTGCATATATAGCCATTTGTGCAAAGAACACAGACAGCAAACTACTAGTCAAAAGAAAACACCTCTGGCACCAAAGCCATTTTCAACAAGTATTTTCTACAGAACTTAACATGAACAATTCTTCCTTCGTCTGCTTTGCTTTCCTGGTCCTACTGGTGTCCATTTTGTCTGGTTAGCTCTCTCTCTCTCTCTCTCTCTCTCTCTCTCTCTCCCCCTCTCCCCCTCCCTCTGTGCGCGCGCGCGTGTGCATGTGTGTTTGAAAGATATATATATACAGTTAATTTCATGTATCTTTTTAATGCTTGTAGGGGTGCTTGCACTACTACAAAAAGGTAAAAAGATCACGGCCTTTTGGTGTGATCTTTCATTTTTAATCTCGGTCGAAAAACCGTGATCTATCCTAGTGTGATTAAAAGTCCTCATCTTTCAATCACGGTTCAGGACCGTGATGAAAACTCATGAAAAACTGTGATTAAAACAAAAATAACCGTGATCTTTGACAACTTAACATCTCAGTTTTTCCTAAAAACCGTGATTGTTTAAAGAGAAATCATCTCAGTTTTTACTAGTACCGTGATCTTTCCTTAATCCAAAAGATCTCAGTTTCGTATAAAACCGTGATCAAATGTGTTCTGCCAAATAAAAAATAATAATTTACCCTCCATCATCTTCATTCAATAAAATATAAAATGCATCAAACAACAACAATTAAAATTGAATTAAGAAATAATTCATATTAATCTTCCAAAACGTGTTACATAACAAATCAGTACTGGATTACAACTTCTGCAAGTAGAGTCAGTAGAAATTAGGCCGAGCCTTCCAAAATAGAACCACAACTATAGTATGACGTTTACGATGATCACCTAACTATCACTAGCTCCTTCCTCCGACCAAAAAAGTTTCTTTACTCTAGTCGCAACACATGCTTCATCATGGGAGCACTTCCATCCACGTTCTCACCTAAAAAGAAAAGTTACAGGTGAAACCATATTCTAACGTCCAATAAATATACGTCAAATGAAAGCAAGAAATGCACAAAACTAACATCTTTTTTCAAATCACACTGAACTAACCAAAGTCTATTTGGGAAATCTATCACCTGAGAACCTTTTATAGGAATTTTTTTTGGATAATTTCTAGATCACAGTGTTTAGGAATCGACGGCAACGATAATTCTTAAACAATGGCAGCCATAATCCTTGAACAAAATCACAGCACAAAAACTCCAGAAAACCACAAAGCAGACCACCAATCCACAAGAAATTTCCGAGTGAATAGAGAAAAATGAAATGAGTAGGCAACCGGCGAAATTAAAAAGACTAAAAAAATGCTGAAAGTAGGGACTAACCTTTGCAATTCATTGATGTTCCATCAATAGCGCTGCCGACAGAACTCAAAAGGGACAGAACTCAAAAGGGGTAAAGCCCCAAATCTGAAAATAAAGAAATACAAAGGAAGTTTTTAGGAATTAAGAAATACAAAGGTGCAGAGCAATTGCACGTTTGTTTGCCTACATGTGTGTATGTACGTAGTGATATTGACTTATTACATTACCCAAAAAAGTTTCAGCTTTTTCGCCATCTTCGCCAATCTATTACCTAAAATCGAAACACATCTATACACAAATACATTCAGATCTAGGAACAGTCGGAAATATAGGCCTCTTTGTATGAAAAAAGAAGGGATAAAGGTGGTACGCACGATCCATATTCAAATCACGGCAGGAGAATAAGGCGCTGGTGACCGGAGAAGCCACAGCGGAGATGTGGGTGAGAGGTACTCATATAGCTGAAGGACGAGAGAGAAATTAGAGCACCAGAAAAAGTGGAAGACCTCATCGTTGGCCTTGTAGAGCGGCGCCGTCCGACTTTGGTAGGATGACCTAGCAAGGAACTGAAGGATTTTTGTTATTTAGGGCCGGCTATAACTCTTACTGGGTACTTTCAAAAAAAATTCCCATGACCTGGAGGGAACTTCAATTTTCACTTTAGCCAGTTAAAATTTTTCCAAGTTAGTTTTCCATCTTAGTCTAAATTAAATGTGATTGTTTCTCTTAGCTTATAAAATCGCTTTTTTCAAGTAACAATTTTTAATCTCAGTCTAAACAAAATACCGTGATAAATTCTCTGATTTACAATCTCAGTTCTTGGATGACTGAGATTGAATCTTCTTTCCATCTCGGTTTTTAGGCATAACTGAGATTAAATTCATAGTCTACACTTTTTTATCATGCATTTATAAAAACTGAGATCTTTCTAATATTTTGAGCGTGATCTTTTAAGCTTTTTGTAGTAGTGTTGGAGCATGTGCAGCCAGAACATTGTTGATTGCCAAAAGGTAATTAAGGATCCTTCTTATGTATGTGCCCAAGGCATATGCATTTGTAAGAAGGGTACTATATGCCTTGATCAGCTGTGATCATATATAAAAATGTCTAGGGACGTCACACTTAAGAGTGGCTATATTTTTGTGGATCCTCAGGCACCATAACAAGAATAGGCCAACCAAGTTCCGGTTTGTGAGGTCCAGGGAAATAGTTAGCAGGCATTTCAACGCAGTTCTGTTGGCGGTCTTGCGACTTTACAATCAATTGTGGCATCATCCCCAACCTGTTCCTGCTAACGAGACTGACCATAGTTTGAGGTAAAATCACATTCTCATTGCATATAAATGTTTCCCCTTCAGTTTATTCATTCATTTTCAACTTGGTACTAAATTTTGTGCCTAACAGAATTGCCTAGGGGTTCTAGAATGTACCTTTGTACCTGTCCTCCCCCCAGCCGAAGATAGGCACTACTACAGAAAGGTATAAAGATCACGCTTCAAAAATAAGAAAGATCTCAGTTTTTGGCAAAACGTGATAAAAAAAATAAGAGTTAGATTGTTTTATCATGGTTAAGTACATAAACCGAGATGAAATACAATTTTAAACTCAATCATATATAAAACCTGATTAAAAATAAAATGAAATTAAGTTTTAATCTCAGTCGTTTAAAAAGTGTGATTGTAAGTAAAAGCTTTAATCTTAGTCATTTAAAAAGTGTGATTGTAAGTAAGAGCTTTAATCTCAGTCATTTAAAAAGTGTGATTGTAAGTAAGATGAGATAATTTCATTTTTATTTTTAATCACGTTTTATATATGACCGAGAT
The DNA here is from genome assembly GCA_020921065.1 of Vaccinium darrowii. NCBI lineage: Eukaryota > Viridiplantae > Streptophyta > Magnoliopsida > Ericales > Ericaceae > Vaccinium > Vaccinium darrowii. The sequence goes on from CM037155.1 coordinate 22,092,899, forward strand.
TAAAACTATATTTCATCTCGGTTTATGTACTTAACCATGATAAAAAAATCTAACTCTAAGTTTTTTTTATCATGTTTTTACAAAATCTAAGTTCTTTCTTATTTTTTCTGTCTTGCTAAAGAAAGCTCAGAATGTGAGAACATTGGAGAATGGTTGGAAGTAAAATTTTATGGGGAGAACAGTTTCAATTTGATTAAAATTATTGAGTTGGAGGATCACAATTATGCTGAGAAAAAGAATAGGGATTTAAATATTTTGACCAAAGAGAATTTTGTAGAATTGGAAGATGGGACATCCATTTTAAACCAAAAAAATTATTGTCTGAAACTCATAGAATATGTGTTTAACCAAACAAAATGTCGTGGTAACAAAAAATAATTAAACTTTCTCAAACAAGCTCGGAAACTATAAAAGCACATAAAGCCAAAACAAGCCATAATTAATGTTCAAGAAACTAATATGGGCATGTGAAAGACATGCAAAAACTATTATATATATATTAAATAGTTCAACAATATAATGAAATGCATAACTGGTGGAGTGGATAGGTATTGGTTGTCTTGTGTAAGAGGTCAAAGGATCAAATCTAGACGGAAGCAAGGTTATCATGTAAGGTAGTTTTTAGATTGGAATTAGCAATTAAATTTTTTTCATCACGGTTTTTCTAATTTTTTTAATCATGGTTTTATTAAAAATTGAGATGATTTCTCTGTAAACAATCACAGTTTTTAGGCAAAACTGAGATGTTATATTGTCAAAGATCACAGTTATTTATTTATTTATTTTAATCACAATTTTTCATGAGTTTTCATTACGGTCTAGAATGGTGATTGAAAGATGGAGACTTTTAATCACACTAGGTTAGATCAGGGTTGAAAAACCGAGATTAAAAGTGAAAGATCACACCAAAAGACCGTGATCTTTATGCCTTTTTATAGTAGTGAGGGCACGCTATAGGTCAAGGAAGGCCAGAATGACTAGGCGACGAATGTCTTAGGAGCTTGTAGTCGAAACCTATGATTCATATTTCATAATTCTTTTTTTGGTAAACAGGTGATATTATAAAGAACTAAACATAAGAAGTCTTGGGGTATTTAACCCCTACAGAATCATCAGCTAATTGTTGCAACAGGAATAAAGGAGGATCCACTAGCTCAACATAATGAAAAATACTTAAATTAAAAGAGTTCTTGGCGAGCATGTCAGCACTTCGGTTGGCTTCTCTTCCAATGACGGATAGAGGCACCGCTACTCTTTAGAAGTCGACTGCAATCACAAATTATAGAGTTAAGAGGATGATTGTTAGACTGATTAGAAATTAGTGAGACAACTTGCAATGCATCTATTTCCACTTCAAGGCCCACTGTGTTAAGATCCACCGCCATTTTTAAACCATCTCTGAGAGCCCGAAGTTCAGCTCCTAGAACTGAAGTCTGGCCAATATTTCTCTGAAAACCCCGAACCTAGTCTCCATGAATATCCCGCAAGATGACCCCTGCTGTTGCACTGTCATCAACAGCCCGAGCTCCATCCACGTTAAGCTTAAAAAATCCTGCAACGTCAACGGCGACGGCGACGGCAAGTAAACCTATCCCTAGGAATACTCGTTTTTACACTCGCCCTAATCCTAATCCTAATCCCAACGTGTGCAATAGGTGTCTTTAAAAGTCAATCACCGACAAAAATCTTGACCAATCTTTGGTTTTTTCTAAGAAAACACCACCCATATCGGCGTCAGCCTCCAAAAACTACTGTAAACCAATTTCAAATCCTTTCTAATCTTGAGGAAAGTCAACTTTCTGCATCTTCTCTGACTAGCCTAGTTATGCCTGCTACCCCATCCATTTCTATACAACATTCCACTTGCTAAGCAGCTTCTAAAGCTGTCCCAACCCGTGATGTTGACCTTACTTTGATTTCTGATATTGACATTCCACTATCCCTCCCTGATACTTCTACCAATGTGTCAACCTCTTGTCTTTTGAACCATCCAGCTATCAATCATGTTAAAACAAATTTTGAGAACTCTGGTTCACTTCTCTCTTCTTCTCTCATCTCTGAACCCATTACCATTATATTTTCTTCCAGTCCAAATAGACCACCTACCCAAAATAACAAGGCATCGTCGTCAAACTCCAAGGCTTCCCAGAACCACACCATCATTTCCCCCTCCTTTGTCGCATCTCCCAGAACCTTCGATTCCATTTTGCTTAGACCACGGGGACCACGACACTCCGGGTTGGTATCTCCAATACAGGGGCAATCAGTTTTCAATAACAGAGTACTTCATTCCGGTTATTTAGAGGGACCCCACTCTTGTTTGGGGTTGGTACGACAACAACATGGCTGCGGCCTTGGAGAACATATCTCCTTACTACCCAATACTCTAGGAACAGGTGGATCACCCAACAGTGGTGATCACATCCATGCAGACTCCGTACAACCACTTAACGGATGTTCCGACCGAAACGATCCAACTGAACCAGATTGCTGTACCACACCAATTTCTCCTTCCCAACTCAGTAATTACTCAGGACACGATCCATGCAGAGACTCTACTGCCCAGGCCACTCTTACCAACAATGCATGTTCAACCACCTATCTAGCAGGCCATGACGTTGCCGATCCAGGGCTCGCTCCCGTTAACAAATCTGGTGCCGATACCATGAATATACTCACTGCTGTACCTAACTGCAAAGTTCTTTGATCAATGTGGACAATGGGGCTATCTCCACAAGTTCCAACTATCACCGGAGGACGAACTCGTGTGGCCAGTGCTCGGGGAAAAGTGGATAGTCGTGGACAATGAACCCATTATAGATAAAATGCCAAAAATCTTGTTATGGAACTGTAGGGGAGCTGCCAACCCCCACTTTCGTTGTAACTTCATGGAGTTTGTTTGTGACCACAAACCTCAAATGGTGGTTCTTACGGAGACACGTATTTGGGGAACTAGGGTGTATACCACATGTTAGACTTTGGGGTTTCCAGACTACCATATTGTTGACTCGGTCGGTTTTGCCGGCGGAATTTGGTTGTTGTGGAATGAGTGCCACATGAAAAACAGATTACCAATAAGCCCTCATATGCAACACGGTGTGACCTCCCGTTCGAAACTTGGAAATAAGAGGTTTATTCAAATCCACCTGAACACAAACTCTCACATAGCGTCACTTGCCCCCATTGTCAATGTTGATAACTTAATGAGTTTACCCAAACTGTTGCCGATGCGTGTTAGCATCTGTTTGTCATAGAGTTCAATTGGAAGTTCCAAAAGTCTGGCCCAAACTGTCGTTGTCGACAAACTAGCTTGAGAAAGTTTAAAACCTGGCTCCCGCCTTCGAATAGAGATGAAGTGAGGTCCAAAGAACCATGGGCCTCCATTCATTGCCCTGGCGAAATCCGTTTCATCAGAAAACTTGACGATGAAAAAGTATTCGCCAAGGTCAAAACCAGAAATGGGATTTGTTAGCCTCCACAACGTTTTGAGTATAGGGATCATAATCGAACAACCCACATTCTTGCCTATGACCCTGGCAATGAGAGCTTGGCTCTGATGTTGGTAGAGACGATGTACATCTTCTTGGGACAGAGGTATTGACATAAGACCACTATTATCTATGTCTTCCTAAGCATCCAAAGCTACAGCATCGTCATCCGCGGATAAATTTGAGATAATCTCAGGGTTGTGGTTTGAAATGGAAATGACCGCATCTCAAAAAGAAAGGGAGGTGGGTGAGGGAATATGAAGGTTTTGGGTGGATGGGGTGGTGGTGGTGGTTAGGATCTGGAGGTGAGAGTTGTTCGTGCTTGGCGGTAGTTGTGTTAGTAGAAGGAGCTAGGGTAGAGCCTGGCTGGGGAAGAAAGTGGGTCAGGTTTAAGTTGGTTTCCCTGTAGCATGTCCCTCTCCTCCGTAGACGTTTCATGTGTTGCTGCCACTTCCTCCTTGCCGTTATTGCCGATGCCATTTGCTGTTGTGGAATGAGACAAGGTGCTTCCCTCCTGCCGAGCTGGTTGACCTGCTTGCTCCATCTCAAACAATTGAAGAATCTAGGTTGTACGTTAACTCATGTTCGCTTCGATGGTTATATTTCATAATTCAAGCTAAAAGCGCCAAAACCGTTTTTGTTTGTGCCAAAACTGTTTTTATTTGTGCCAAAATTTTCGTGCTTAAAAACCTTGTACCATGTGCAAGGTACAAGCCTTTTATGCACCACAGTTTTGGCACAAACAAAAATGGTTTTGGCATTATTATTTCCCTAATTGTTACTCTATTTTTTTTACTTGTATGTCTATTTACTTTTTATGACTTATTAGTAAGTTGGCAACCGAGTTAGAGGTTGGGCTAGGACAACTCAAACACGTGGCCGGCTCTAGATATATGTATTTGGCCATATATTTTACATATGTGACGATATTTATAGGGTGAAGTTTCACCTAACTTTATTAGTGGATTTTATTATTATTATTATTTTGTTTTTTTAGGTAGTTTGGCATTAAATTTTAAAAATTATTATTCCATCTCGACAATAGGAATGCAAAATAAAAATAAAAAAATGAACTAAACTAGAAAAACTTCCAGACAAGACGGAAATAATTCCAAAATAAAATGTCAATTTTAAATTATTTTTGTCTTTAGAGAATATTTTTAAAAATTTCTGGACAAAGTGCTTTACTTTTTCCCATTTTCTTTTTAAGCTAATGGATAATCTAAAAAAGATTGACTCAACACTAACAAAGCGAAAATTTGAATAAGAACGAAGCAAGTATTTTGGTAATTCGTGATTTGATCACGTAGATAAGAGATTTGATTAGTATCTTCATCTTTGCGTATTTGCAAGTATGAATTGAACATTGTGTTCAAATATGTAGGCGCGCGAGAGAGGAAAGAGAAAAGAATAAGAGAAAAAGGGTGATATATATGATCTTTTTACATTTATTCTTAACGGATGGAATGATATACTGTATTACACAAATCACTTGAAGTTGTGAGCTTGTTTTTAAATGACAGAGTAATTCACACTAAGAGCAAATCGCAGCTGATCGTAGTTTTTCCAATGGCTTCGAGCTAACGGGAGCTATCAATTGTCCTTGATTGGTACAAAAGCGAAAATGCATGGTAAAAATCCAACGAATTGAAAGAGCAGGAGCAAAATAAAAAAATAAAAAATAAAAAAAGGACCAAACTACGGGACAATTTGAGTATCTCCACTTTTTTGGCATTTTAATGTCATGAATATTACAGGATTCCAGAGGGGAAAGGATTTTGACACTCCTTTTTATTTATTATTTATTGGCACTCTCTTTTTTTTTTTTTTTTTATCTTTATTCATTTTGAAATTACTAAACGACCTATAGTACTTCTTGAGTCAGTTTTTCCATAAGAAACGACATTTACTTCTCGAGTCACTTTTTCCATATGAAAGTCTATTTGAACGATTTCAAGTGAATAAAGACAAAAAAAAAAAAATAGGCCAATAGATAAATATGGAGTGTCAAAATCATTTTCCTTCTAGAAAAGCCTTTTTGACCAATTTGCACACTTAATGTCATAAATTTATTAGATTCTACAGAATCGAATTCTTTATGGAAACAATTCAACTAATCCCAAATGTGATCCTCACAATCTCTTTCTCTATGTGCATATATAGCCATTTTTGTAAAGAACTCTGGACACCAAATTAACTCCTTGTCAAAAGAAAAAATCTCTGGTAAAAATCCAACGAATTGAAAGAGCAGGAGCAAAAAAAAAAAGGGATCAAACTACTAGACCATTTAAGTATCTCCACTTTTTTGGCATTTTACAGACCAAATATCTGCATTTTAATGTCATGAATATTACAGGATTCTAGACGGGAAATGATTTTGACACTCTTTTTTATTTATTGGCACTCCCTTTTTCGTCTTATTCATTTTGAAATTACTAAACGACCTTTGCTCCTTGAGTCACTTTTTCCATAAGAAACGACATTTACTTCTCGAATCACTTTTTCCATATGAAAGGCTATTTGATGATTTCAAGTGAACAAAGACAAAAAATATAGGCCAATAGATAAATATGGAGTGGCAAAATCATTTTCGTTCTAGAAAAGCCTTTTTGACCAATTTGAACACTTAATTAATGTCATAAATTTATTTGATTCTAAAGAATCGAATTCTTTATGGAAACAATTCAACTAATCCCAAATGTGATCCTCACAATCGAATTCTTTGCATATATAGCCATTTGTGCAAAGAACTCTGGACAACAAATTAACTCCTTGTCAAAAGAAAAAATCTCTGGTACCAAAGCCATTGTCAACATGCAAGTAGTTTCTACAGAACTCAACATGAACAATTCTTCCCTCATCTTCTTTGCTTTCCTAGTCCTACTGGTGTCCATTTCGTCTGGTTAGTCCTCTCTCTCTCTCTCCCTCTCTCTCTCTCTCTCTCTTTCTCACTCTGTGTGTGTGTGCAGTACCGGCTCATTAGTTTTGGAGACCTGAAACAGACTCATTAGAGAATGCCCTTCATGTATTTTGCGTAATAAAACAACACACATCTTCATAAAAAAGCCATTACAAATTAATTATCATTGACCAAACTTAAATGTATAGTCATCCAGAAAAAACCAACCATTACAATATATAAGAGAGGCTTGCATGTTTGGGGGCCCCTATATTTTGCATTTTTTAGGGGACCCGAAGCGGTGACTTCATTGACTTACGCCATGAGCCGGCCGTGTGTGTGTACGTGAAACATATCTACAGCTAATTTCATGCATCTTTTTAATGCTTGTAGGGGTGCTTGGAGCATATGGAGCCAGAACTTCGGATCTGGAGCCAGTTAGAAAATGCACTAGCGATGCTGATTGCCATATAGTAATTAAGGATCCTTCTTATGTATGTGTCCAAGGCGTATGCTTTTGCAAGAAGGTAATATGCCTTGATCAGCTGTGATCATATATAAAAATGTCTTCCAAGGCGTATGCTTTTGTGTCTACATCAAGCGTTAGTGTGAAGGGTGGAATTTAGGGTTTAGATAGTTTAAAGACTAAGTAGACAAAACGGTGGTAGTTTGGGGGTGTTTGGTAGCCTCATTTTTTGCTTTTCATTTTTAATTTTTTGGCTTTTTGCTCTTTTGGATTATGGTCAGAATGTGTTTCAATTTGGTAAGAGTGTTTGGGAGAAATGTGCAAATATATTTTGCAACAAGAGTAGTGATTGGGAGACAAATTATCAAAATGAATTGTGGATTGATTTTTTACCATTTTGCCCTTGTTTATTTATTTTGTTATGCTGATTAACGTGTTTTTGTCGCCAAATATTTTTTGTTCTTCCTATATTTTTGGTCATTAAAAGTGTCCACGTATGTTGTTATTTTTTTTGTGCTTGATAAAGATTAAATAAAATGGAACTAATTGTCAATATATAAAAGGATTTCGACCATCATTAATACAAAATAAAAACATACGAACTAAAAGAAAAGAACAGACACTTTAAACATTACTATATCAAGGCTACAAATTTAAATAACAAGAAAACAAATTTCGACAATACCAGATTCACGTACAGGTTTTCTTTTTTTTCGTTTGAACAAGACCATTACAGAATTGGCATGCTACCAATGGAAAAATTTGAAATAATTTCGAATTATCAAAGCACCACTTCCTGTGCAAGTTTTCCTATTAGAGGAAAAAAAAAACAAACATTTGTAATAGTCCCTAATGAATTGGGCTTGTTTGGTTGGGTTTTGAAAACCTGATTTTGAGAAGTAGGTCTTGTTTGATTTCCCCATCCAATTCATAAAGTGGGTTCAATGTCTTTCACCAGATTTTTTGTGCCTCTTCGTAGAAAACCAACTTTGAAACCTATTTTTAAAAAAGGTTCTCAAAACCTAGTTTGCAGAACCCAACCAAACAAGGTCAAAATATATCGACGACTTTTTGGGCCAACCTCTTTGTTTTACATCAACAATCCAAACCATTCACTAATAGTAATACAGTATATTTTTTCTAACGACCGCTATGCTTAAAATATATCGACGATTTTTGGGGGCCAACGATAATGAAATGCATTCAATTACCTCCCTCTAAAAAACTAATAATAATTACCTCCCTTGGCTCCATTGAAGAGGATGGTGGACGACGAACACGCCAGCTAGAAACGCCCACAACTTTAGCCATTGACGTTACAAAAGCTGAATTGCTTTCTCTCTCTCTCTCAACAGACCAGCATGGAAAAGCTGAGTTCCAATCATAATTTTTTTATTTTTCAATTCTTCTTGTCGAAACGGACCAATAATACATAAAAACTTGATGCAAAAGTACTAACGCAAAGAAAAAAACAAAAACAAAAAAAAGCAAATAAAAAAAAACAAATCAAAATGACTTATTAAAATAAAATATGGTAATCAGGTCCTCAATTGGTAAAAGAACACTTTCAAATCAGTCCTACCAGAAATAGTAGGAGTAGTAACATGGGTAGTCCTTTCTTCGTAGCATTCCAATTGTAGCCCTAAGAAGGAAAGCCAATTGAATTATCAAGAGCTCAAAAATCTGCACCCAGACTCTCCACGAAATTAGGCGTTTCAACTAGTTCAATTTGAAGCGTCAATAGGATTTGCAAATTTTAGGGATGTTCCCAAAAGTTGGGAGTTCTTTTATAGCCGGACAGCTGAATACGTCTGCCCTACTCATAAAGTATCTATCTTTTTTTTTTTTTTTTTGGGTACTTCGAAAATGCATACGTTATCTATTAATACTACATATATTTGCGACTTTTAGGGATGTTTTTGCCTAACAATTGGAAGCTCTTTTATCAAAACTTCTACGCAAACGCAAGTCCGTGTATGTATGATGCATAGACGGTTCATCTTGACCGTCAAAAAGCATTTTTGACGGTCCAGATTTTATTTACTCTTTGACCGGTAAGAAAGCTCTTTGACGTGTCAAAGAGTAATTAAGATCCAAACCATTGATTTGTTGAAATGAACAGTTAATATCCATGTGTGCGTACGGATATTAGGCTAGGTGGACAGTCGGACACGGCAGGCCCGACTCATATGTTATCTCTCAATACTAAAAATTAATTTTTACTGAGTAAATTTTTTTTCCAAGAACCAGAGGTGGCATGTGCCACCTTTCTCGACTTGCTCCCAACTCCCATCCGACATGTCATTACCCTATGATGCCAATGAGTCTCCCTTTCTATTGTTTAGAGTTTCATAATCTATCCTTCTCCTATCATCTCCTGAGCAACAACTAGAGGATGGGCAAAAGATTGACATCTATAATAAGATCATGGTTTTACCATGTCCACTTGATGATAACTAATTCTATCGAGCTAGATCCCCTAATCAATGTCTCTACACAAGTCAAATTAAAAGACTAGCAGTGACAATCAAGAAGCAACGGGCCCCAACAGTCTTGGCATGTGTACCGTAAGCAAATTGGAGAGTTCAAGAAATCATAGTTCATGCAACTACATGGCCTCAAATGTAAAATGAGTGCAACGATACAAATAAATGATCTTTTGTACCTCGTGACTAAGGTGCCATAAGTTCCTGTCTCTCTGCTGTAGATGGATTTTTTTGTCATAGGGACTGGCATATTGTGTTTCTTGGCATACTCAATAGCATCTTCTCTCCCTCTGATTTCCCATTCCCACCAGGGAGCCACAACATTCAGTTCAGGATTCAAAGCAAAAAAAGTTAGATCAAACCGAACCTGCATACATGAAGGTAGAGCAGATGCAACCGTCTTATTATTAAAGAAAGGCCATGGTAAATTTTAGAAACTAGAACCAGAATTGATTACTAGAAGGTGCACTTGATCATATCCCTTCCTGGTGCATCCATGAGAAATAGCATCAGCTCCAACTTCTCTAGCAACATCAACCATGGCTTGCCATTTCAAGTAGATATGAGACTATATATACCACAAAATGACAAAATTGATAAGTATAACTAACACAGATATAACAATCGTACTACAAATCTAACTTGAGAAATCACAGAACGCCTAGCAACAAATAGGATCTTTCTTTGAATAAGAAAACATGTTTCACACATTTTTTTATCAGAAGGTGTTAAGAAGGGGGCAGAAACCCAATTTCGCATAACAGAAAAATGGATCATCTAAACAGCCGTTGATAGATAATACCATTGTCCTTTCCTTTATTTGCACGCACGAGAAACGGAGAGAGGGATTATGTTATGCCCAAGTTGCAAACGCTAACATTACTGAATGGGGAAAGGTAAAAGCCGCAAGCCTATGTCAAAATATCTTACTTGTCATCTCTGAAAGGATTGTGTTTCCTTCCTAGATGTTCAAGTAGGCTTCTAAGAAGCCCATCTGAATTCAACTCAAGGACTCATGTGTCACGTGGTGCTGCATTTATCTCTGAGGCATAATATCATATGCTTAAGAGCCAAACTTCAGCCCTATTATTAGGACAGGGTTTAACTTGAATGTCTAAGAAGGGAAGTGTGTCTATTTAGTATTGGTATCTGATGGGATGTTATATTTATCATATAACAATGCCCTTAATTCCTTTGTAAGTCAATATTCTATCTAAAAGATGGCACATAAAATAAAAAGGAAGACGATGCGTTGGAACCATGGAAATATGAGTGCTTTTAATGGCAAGTAAAAATACGGCTACTTTAATTTAGTTCTCCAATTAGCAAGATGCAAGCCATTTAGATGATTATGCACAAAAGAGGAAGCCATTGCCTAAAGGTGTTAGAACAAAAGGAGAATGCATCAATTACAGGGGCTATTACTTGTCTTTACAGGGAAGAAAACTCCCTCAACTAGGTTCAAAGATGATAATAAAGGGAGTTTAAGAGTTTTCTTTCTAGATGAATGAGCAGGATAAGTGTGAAGGGGTGCACGTCACGGTCGGTGCTAATGGTTTTCAATGGGACAACTTATAATATGCACACAAGCATCTAGGTAAGTAAACAACTGAACGAGAAGAAACTATTACTTTTGAATTTTACCATGTTCCCTTTTTTTGTTAACAACATTTTGTCATGTTTCTTCCTTTTTGCTTACCTTTGCGATAACAGGGCGGGCCATTGAAGTACCTAGCAAATACTTCCTTTCATAGATTGCTCCAGCCCGCAAGCAAGGAAATACAAAGTCTCTCACAAATTCCTCCTTCAAATCCTTGACGACTAATTGAGAAGCCTCACTTTCCTTGGCCTTCTGTTCTAAACCTTCTAATTCAATCGCACACTATAGGAAATCACACAATCTTCAACTAATCTTCCAATACACAAAATTCGCACCACATGGACAAAAAGAAAACTTGAAGCAACAAACTTGACCGACATCTACAGTGAAGCAAACAACATCATAGCCGTAATTCTCGCTACATCCAAAAAAGGATACCAAATTACAATACACAACCAAGAGCTCTATTGCAAAAAGAGCCCATAAATACCCAAACCAGTATAAACCTATAGGCACAACAAATATTGACCGTGTTGTGGGCATCAGAGGACGGTGGCCTAGCCGCAATGGTAAGGTTGCCCCAATGTGATCTAGAGGTAACAAGATCGAGGTGGAGACAACCTCTCCACTTGCTGAGGTAAGACTGCATACATCCAACCCTTCCCTAGATGTACAATTGCGAGAGCCTCATGCACTAACGGGTCGGGTTAAACCCAGAACTCGCAAGCTTCTGGATTGTAAAAGATAAGGGAGCTTGGGTCCAAGCCCATACAATCGCCTAGCTAGCCAGCCAAGCCCAAACCCAGGCCAAGGACCACAGACCTCGAACTTACAGTCCCCGTCACGGTCCGGTCAGGGCAGGCGGCGGCAACAGTGCGCGTTCCCTCCTTCGAAAAATTTGGATACTCCAAATAGTCCAACCCGTAGGCCAGTTAAACCCACTTTGAGAGACAATTTCTCATTCATCTCTAATTGAAATTTGCTCATTCATCTACCAGATTAAACTCCTAACATAGAAGTGTCTATTACTGCTAAGGGTCCACCTCACGCGGTGTGGATCCCACTTTAATTTTTAAGGGTCAAAACCCATAAATAATTAATGGAAAATTTCCAATTTTCCAACAGGCTTAAGGTGTTTTGAATTTGGCAGTCCAACACCCAAAACATAAAAATGAGAAGTTGAAAATTAGATAAAGTTGACCAAACAGGCTTACTTGATGTTAGACTCTTGATGACATGGACATATTTTTATTACTTTCTATATTGCAAACCTTAAAATGCTACAACTTTTATTATATACATTTCTTTTAAAATTTATTTTTTTAGAACCTAGTTACTTGACAAGTTCTATCAAACAAGATCAGTATTGAATATGAAATCATATTAAACAATTTATAAGTATGATCATGAGTATATGGAAGGAGTTATAGAAGGAAAGGAAACTAATGAAACAAAAATATTGAATATGAAATCATGTTTAACAATTATAAATATGATCATGAGTATATGAAAGGAGTTATAGAATGAAAGGAAAACTAATGAAAAAAATAATAAGAAACATATTATGTTTTGTATGTTTTTTTTTCTTTCCCTTTTAAAATAATATCGGCAAATAAACCAAACAAACAACCCTTTTTTTCCACTATGTGAAGGGCTTCATGTTCACTTAGACTTGTATACTCATAAACTTGCACACTACAACACTAATGTCAATAAATAATCTTAGCAAATAAATTTACAAATTTTGAAATTCAAATACAACCTAAATATCATTTATGTAATTAAATGACATTAGAATTTGTGATTTATAAGAGAGTTGATAGGATGAGAGAGAGTTATTTGGTTATGTAGGTATCTGGGAGTCTCTCACATTTTCTTTCAAATTGTAGTTAAAATCACATAAATCATGAAATCGGTGACAATCATCGGTCCTGGAAATCAAAATATATCCAATACGGTTAAAATTATCTCAAACATATAAATGTTTTGGATTTTGTTTAATGTATCAATTAACGGAAACATTTTGAACACTTACAAATTCAGAAAATTAAAGCCCTTAGTTTCCTTCCAAAACACTAATAGCAAAGATTATGCATACTAGAATAAACATAGTAGTATTTGCCTTATTTAATTTGATAAACGTCCTTAATATCATAATTACAAAGTGAATATTGTGAATGAAAGTCATGTGGCACTTCCAAATATCAGTTTCCGAGAGTGATGGAGAATGGAAATATTATACTCCATTATTTAAGTAATATAATAGTATTTTGTTTATATTATTTTGGTTATAATTTTTCTAGGAGATTCTGATAAAGTGACGTTTGTTTTGGTTAAGTTTATTTTATTCTCTAGTATGTAATGTGACACTAATTTTTTTTTTTTTTAAATCTTTGTTGGTGATTATCCATTTATCCTCCCATCAAAAAGTCAAATAAAACTTAAGAGTACATAAATAAAGCATTCTATGAGGGGATCTTGTTAATCTTTATCAATAGCTGGAAGATAATAGGTACACAAAGACAAATGAGTTCGGATTACAATACATATTTCACCAATAATAACACACGTTTATAGATAGTAATACACTTTTTTCGGATATCGATACAGCTTTTACACATTATTTTCCACCTATTGGATGGAGGTTAGCATTTGCTTTCTACGAGAAGTTTTAAGTTTTTTTTTCAAAAACATGACCCAAAGATAAAGTACTATTTAAAAAGAAGATAAATCTTATAAAAACAGCATATCCATATCAATCCTCTATAATATCAGTTTCATTCTCATCACTTCACATATATAAATTACATTATAAATAATAAATATAATTATAAGAATGCTCAGCGTAGGGCGCTTCTCATGAAAAATCAAAGATTACCTACAATAGCATGTATAGTATGAGCTAGGCTTGCCGTGGAAGAGACGACAAACTCCCTTAGTCCGCCTATAAAAGAGCTCCCAACTTTTTGGGCCCAAATCATACCTAAATTCGCAAATCCCATTGATGATTCAGTATCGCCTCGTGGGAAAACGGTGCCTAGATTTTGGGGCTCTTGAAGATTCACCAACAGGGGCGGTATTGGATAGGAAGAAAGGACTAAAAACGTTAATATTTCCTGTTGGACTCATTTTGAAGTGTTCTGTTATCAATTGAGGACATTACTTTTGGCCAAGTAAGTATTTTTTGGTCCTTATTTGTTTTTTTTTTCTCTGTGTTAGTTACTTTTTTAAGTTTTTATGAATTATTGGTCCGTATCAATGAGAAGAATCGAAAAACTAAAAAATTATGATTGGAAAACTCAATTTTTTGAATGAAGGTGAAAATAAATCCACAAAAATCGGACCTTTGGACTTATTTCTTGCCTTTGTTCAAAGAAATTTGAGTATGAACCATAATTTTTTACCTTTTAAATTCGTCGCGTCAAGATAAAACAATAATTCATAAAAATTGATGACAAACTACAACCAGGAAGAGAAATAAAATAAAGACAGTAAAAATATCAAAAAATAAAAAAGGAAAATTACGTTAAATCCCCTCCAACTATTGCTCGCTCACGAGTTGCCCCTTCCAACTATTGACTCAGACACTTAACCCCCTCCAACTATACGCAGTGTACGAGTTGCCTCTTGCCGTAAAAAAAAACATGGACCCATGGACAGAGCCTTAACCCAACTGTTAGGCCCAACATCTCTTTTAAGTTAACTTATATACATACATATATACATATATGTATCTCCATGCCCATCAGTAAATCAGTAACCTTCTCTCTCTCTCTCTCGTCTTCATCATCAACAGGGCAACACACCACTCTGTTACATCCCACTACTTCTGTGAATTGGAACGAGCCTATCGATTGTTGAATAAAAGAACCATTTTTTCCACTTTATCTCTTCCATTTCTTATTTTCCTTTCATCAAACACTTAGAGTGCCCGGGTTCTATCATTAGTATAAGAGTGTTCCATTTGTCTATTCTGTTTTCCCATTTCAGAGAGATCTCATTAGTTTTTCCATTTTAGAGAGATCTCACTAGTTTCAATTCTATTTCGGAGAGCCTCACTACGTATCACATTCCACCCCAACCAAACGACGTCGAACTAACCACCACAACTAAACCCGGTTCGTCCTCCACCTCTTTTTGGAGATCTGCACCGACATGAAACAATTCAGCGACATAATCCAGAGATTACTTCAACCGAAATCAATTCTAGGATGTAAAATAGCTCAATTTTCAATGTTCCGATTGAATTACTTAGGGCATTCGACATGGATTTCCACTTTGTCTCCTCCAACGTCTTCCTGATCTGTTATGAAGGATGGGTTTTAGGGCTTAATGATGGCATGGGTTACGGTGAATGGAGGGTAACGGTTTGATTAAGATTCTGTCAATAGGCTCCTATTTTTTTACGGCAAGGGGGCAACTCGTACTCATGCGTATAGTTGGAGGGGGTTAAGTGTTTGAGTCAATAGTTGAAGGGGGCAACACGTGTACGAGCAATAGTTGGAGGGGGTTTAAAGTAATTTTCCCAATAAAAAACTGATCCGGACAAAATCCCTAGCTACTGCTTTGCTCGACTTCATAGCGGCTGCTGTTCTACAATCTGGTCATCTGTCTTTTACAAACCCCAGAGAGAGAGATAGAGCCAACAATTCAGACGTCAATGGCTCAGTTACGGATTCCGGCGTGTTCATCCACCAATCACATCTTCTATGGAGTCAAGGGAGGTAAGACCCCTTCAATGCCGCCAAGAACGGGCAGAATCGTATTATATTTTGCCGTCCGTGGACTTTTTGATGCGGTGTTTGTATGGTGATGCTGATTTTTTTTTTTTTGTGATTCTGTTGATTTCCTTTGAAAAATGACGAATTGCTACATGGACTACACTTGTTTAGTCTACTGTATAGATATAAGTCGATAGATACAATGTAACTATATCTGTTTCACAAGATTCTTTCTGCCGGCTTGGACCTGTAAGTTGTAACTAGGACGTAGCCTCGAACTAAACTTGGGGGAAAGGCAAATCTATTTGATATTTTTTCGACATTCTTTGTAATTTGTACCCAAAGCATAAGAACAAGTCCAGTTATGATATGCTTTCTGATGCACACTCATAAACTAGAGTGCTAATGAGAAGATCTTCTAAGAAGTTAAGGGCCATTCTGTATTGATCAATAAAAAAATCATAATTTTTATGGACAGACTGGGTTCTTCTTCACTGTCAAAGTATGTTTCTTCGAATTAATATAAGTCATTACAAATGTAGGCTAACAAAAAATTTATGGTATAGAAATTACAAGACAAGACCATTTCACAATTTATGCAAAAACGATGCGAATCTAAAGGTGAATCAAGGTTAAAACAAAATCAGAAGTGAATCGTATCCATGCAAAAACGTTATGAATCATAGGTGAATCAATGTTTATCACGATTATTGTCTTCGACTAATATCAGTGTTCTAAAAGGAATAGGCACCTAGGCGCTAGGCGGTGACCCACCGCTGCGCGTAGGGGGTGAGGCGTTTGAAAAAGTGGCCAGCCGATTAATCAGCCATAAGGCAGAGCAGGCAGCGATTAATCGGCTAGGCGGGCTAGGCGTTAGGCGCAAATAATTGGGCAGTGGCTGTGTACAAACAACAAAACATACCCAGCACTTTACAATTTACACAATCGAAACTTTTACAAGCCCTAGTTTTTCGAAGAGGATGATGACTAATTGAGTCATTGACTATTAATTTAGTACTACTTAGTTCCATTTTATTTTGAACTTTGAACTTTTGTAATTGACTAGTTATTTGGTAGTTGGTGCTACTTAGTTTCATTTTGTTTGAACTTTGAACGTTGAACCACGCATTCTTACTTAGTTTCCATGTTATTTAATGTTTTGTTCTACTTTTATATATGTATTTGCTCTCAAAACTTGGGGAGGGTTACAAGGGTACAGGAGAATCTTTTTAAAAGATTAAAAAAACCGAGAAATCCACCTTATTGTCAAGGCGCCGATTAATCAGCTAAGGTGCTAGGCGGTGCCCGGCCGCCCAACTGGAGCCTAGCGACTTTTAGAACACTGACTACTATGAAACCGCTTTGCGGTTTTGCCTTTAATTTTCTTATAGAAAAAAAAGGATATAAGA
This sequence comes from Vaccinium darrowii, assembly GCA_020921065.1. Classification (NCBI taxonomy): domain Eukaryota; kingdom Viridiplantae; phylum Streptophyta; class Magnoliopsida; order Ericales; family Ericaceae; genus Vaccinium; species Vaccinium darrowii. The sequence continues at coordinate 22,109,968 of CM037155.1, forward strand.
TCACATACTGTTAAGTATGAAAAACCTTATTCCCATGAAAAATTGGTTAAATCATTTTAATTGTTGTATCATATAAATCATAGACCAGGGTAGGGTTCAAAGCTTCAGATCGACCCACATATGATACCATATAAGCTAGTTTCGTACCTATTAGGCTACAAACTTTTATTGTGTTAGGGCTAAACTTTCATTTTTATAATGAATCTTTAACATCTATGTGCTATGAAATTCTTTTGACTAGTGTTATTTCGTGTTATGTACAACTGTCTTTCCTATTGGTCCACGAGATCATCAATTGATAGTATACAACAAACTTCAATATTGATTTAAGCTTAACTTTCATTTTTATAATGAATCGTTAACATCTATGTGCTATGAAATTCTTTTGACTATAGTATTTTTTTCGTGTTATATACAATTGTCTTTCCTATTGGTCCACGAGATCATCAATTGATAATATAAAACAAACTTCAATATTGATTTAAGCTTAACTTCAATGTATTCCCTCCGTTCCTAATTGTTAGTGCCATACTCTCTCTCTCTCTCTCTCTCGCTTGCCATTTTTCATATCAAACAATAAATCAACTACTTCCGTGTATGATGTTTCAAATTTTTTTGCACCCTATTAAAGATCTCAACTAGTACTTATTAAAGATCTCGATTAGTACTTTAATGCGGTGCGAAAAAATTCAAAAAATTATACACGGAAGTACATATTTTTTTGAATTGAAAAATGGCTTGACTTTTCGTAAAGGACTAATAATTAGGAACGGAGGAAGTATTTTTAAAATTTGGACCAGATCATTACAATCCAATTGTCGATTCGATTCACGATTTGACAACCTTGGACAAGACATTGACTTGCTTTTTTAAAACTTCTGTTGCATTTGTTAAGATTCTAATTTCAACAATTTTCAAACTTTGTGTGTGAAACTGGTTTTGTCTTCAGAGCCCGCCCTTCGTCCTGATAGAGTTTGCAGTTCCTATAAGTCACCTTCATTCCAAGAGGTTCTTACGATCTCTTTTCATATCTTTCTTTATTTTATTCACTGGGTTTAAATGATGAGATTATGTTAGTTTCTTGTTGTATGGCAGTTGGGTGTGAAAGCTAGTGACCTTCATAGGCACGTAATTGTTCCTAGAGATAGGAACCTTACTAAGGCTCATAACCATCAAGGTATCAATCTGGTCTTGCTTTCTATGCCCCCATAACTGAATAATGAATACCTTTTGTGTTTGTGTTTCATTCGCCAAGAGACAAGCTTCAGTTTGCAATTCGAGTCTTTGTTGTCCTAAGTGACAATACTAATTACATGTTTCAAGTTTGTAACTATAGTTTCAACCTGTTTTTTTTTTTTTTTTTTCCGTTCTGTTGTCCCATATTAACATGAAAGTTGAAACAAGTTTGGGAAAGACTCCGGAATCGGTTGTATTGTGTTACTTAATTGCATATTCTTTGTGCATTTCATTTGTAGTTTCTGAAGTTGAAGTTTTTTTTTGGCTATTGTCTATTAAAGTAAGGTAACTTAGGCTTGTTCTTATTTACGCATTCTTTACTGTGATGGCCTTAAAGAAACTCCAGCAACTCAAGCTGCTTTGGCCAATGAAAAAGAGACAGTAGCCTCTGCTGTTGGGAATGGGAGAGTTCTGCGCAAAAAATTGAATAAAGTGGTCCTTGCATATAGTGGTGGCTTAGACACCTCAGTCATTGTGCCATGGCTAAGGTATGTTGTTTTCTGCTTTGACCAAAGCATTTTTACCATAGTGTGTCGTAACTGGAAAAAATGTTGTACTTGCAAACACATTGATCTCTGCTTCCAAAGAGCTGTTGTCAACTTGTCAAACAAAAAATTTTAGTTTATTCGTCTAAATGTAATGCTGATTCCAATACATCTGGCAAGACAATGAAAGCCCATGTCATGTTTCGGGTAAGTTTTATCAAAGTGAAGCTTATGTAGTAACCATTTGTTTTTGTCTGAAGGAGATGCAGTCCATCCTTTAACTGTTGTTTACAGAGGGGCCCTTCATAGTAGGGGTCTTGGGGAAAAAGTGTTCTAAATACCTGAGTTGAATGTTGTAGATTTCACTTCTCTTCCCTCTTATTGATGCTTGAAACATTAATAATATAAAAAAAATGGCTACCCAATGCATGAGGCTTCCGCGATTGTATGTCTGGGAAAGGGTTGGATGTATGTAGTCTTACCTCCGCAAGTGGAGAGGTTGTCTCCACCTCTCGAACCCGTTACTACTAGATCCCATTGGGGCAACCTTACCGTTGCAGCCAGGCCACCCTCTTTGAATGCCTGCTACATGCTCAATATTTGTTGTGTTTACGAGTTATGGTGCTTATAGTTTTATATACTGATCTGGATTCTGGGTATTTATGTGCTCTTTCGGCAAGATAGTTCTTGGTTGTGTATTGTAATTTCGTTTCCTTTTCTGGATGTAGGGAGAATTACGGCTGTGATGTTGTTTGCTTTACTGCAGATGTCGGTCAAGTATGTTGCTTAAAGTTTCTTTTTGTCCATGTGGTGCGATTTTTGTTTATTGGAAGACTAGTTGAAGATTGCATGATTTCTTATAGGGTGTGACTGAATTAGAAGGTTTAGAACAAAAGGCCAAGGCAAGTGGGGCTTCTCAATTAGTCGTCAAGGATTTGAAGGAGGAATTTGTGAGAGACTATGTATTTCCTTGCTTGCGAGCTGGCGCAATCTATGAAAGGAAGTATTTGCTGGGTACCTCAATGGCCCGCCCTGTTATTGCAAAGGTAAGCAACGAAGACTAATCAACGAACATGGTAAAATTGATAAGTAATAGTTTCGTCTTTTAGTTGTTGCTTGCTTGACTAAATGCATGCGTGCATATTATAACTTGTCCCATTCAAAACCATCAACTATTTGCTTGATTATCATCTTTGAAGCTAGTTGAGGGAATTTTCTTTCCTTTGAAGACAACTAATAGCCCCTGTAATTGATGCATTCTCCTTTTGTTCTATCACCTTCACGCTATGGCTTCCTCTTTCATCCATAATCATCTGAATGGCCTGCATCTTGATAATTGGAAAACTAAAGTAGCCATATTTGTTCGTTCTATTAAAAGCAATCATATTTCCATGGTTCCAACGCGTCATCTTCCTTTTTATTTTTAAGTGCCATCTTTTGGATAGATTATAGACTTACAGGGGAATTAAGGCATTGTTGTATGATAAATATAACATCCATCAGATACCAGTACTAACTAGAGACATTTCTCTTCATCAGCATTGAAGTTAAATGTTGTCCTAACAATGGGGCTGAAGTTTGGCTCTTAAAGCACATGATATTATACCTCAGAGATAAATGCAGCACCCCATGACGAATGGGTCCTTGAGTTGAATTCGGATGGGCTTCTTAGAAGCGTACCTGAACATCTGGGAAGGAAACATAATCCTTTCGGAGATGACAAGTAAGATATTTTGACATAGGCCTGCAACTTTAACCTTTCCCCATTCAGTACTGTTAGCATTTGCAACTTGGGCATAACATAATCCCCCTCTCCATTTCTCATGCGTGCAAATAAAGGAAAGGACAATGGTATTATCTATCAACGGTTGTTTAGATTATCCATTTTTCTGTTATGTGAAATTGGGTTTCTGCCCCCTTCTTAACCCTTTAGATCAGAAAAAGTGCAAAGCGAAGTTTTCTTATTCAGAGAACGATCCTATTTGTTGCTAGGCATTCTACGATCTCTCGAAGTTATATATCGGTTTTGTCATTTTGTGTTATATGTAGTCTCATATCTACTTGCAATGGCAGGCCATGGTTGAAGTTGCTAGAGAAGTTGGAGCTGATGCTGTTTCTCATGGGTGCACTGGGAAGGGAAATGATCAAGTGCGCCTTCTAGTAATCAATTCTAGTTTCTAAAATGTACCATAGCATTTCTATAATAACAAGACGGTTGCATATGCTCTACCTTTATCTATGCAGGTTCGCTTCGAGCTAACTTTTTTTGCTTTAAATCCTAAACTCAATGTTGTGGCTCCCTGGAGGGAATGGGAAATCAGAGGGAGAGAAGATGCTATTGAGTATGCCAAGAAACACAATGTGCCAGTCCCTGTGACAAAAAAATCCATCTACAGCAGAGACAGGAACTTATGGCACCTTAGTCACGAGGTGAAAAAGATCATTTATTTGTATCGCTGCACATATTTTACATTTGGGGCCACATAGTTGCACGAATGATGATTTCTGCAAACTCTCCAATTTGCTTATGGTACACGACACGTGCCAAGACTGTTTCAGCCCGTTGCTTCTTGATTGTCACTGCTAGTTTTTTAAATTGACTTTTGTAGAGACATTGATTAGGGGATCTAGCTCGATAGAATTGGTTATCATCAAGTTGACATGGTGAAACCCATGATCTTATTAGATGTCTATCTTTTGCCCATCCTTTAGTTGTTGCTCAGGAGATGACAGGAGAAGGATAGATTATCAAACTCTAAACAAAGGGAAGCGAGACTCATCATATGTCTTGACCTGTCGAATGGTACTTGGGAGCAAGTCGAGAAAGACTTATTTTTGTAACGGATAGCTGTACTAGAAGACCACTTCCCCAGGTTGATAGAGTAATAATCAAAATAAAGACAAAGAAGCACAAACCACGCTCAGCCCATAAAACCTTTTGAAGGGTCTACAGTAGGAATTCTCAAGTAAGGGTACACAGTTGGAGGAAATGTGAAACAATTGAATATGGTCTTTAAACATACAAGCAACTAAGTACCTTTGGCAGCATATTTATGATGAAAAACTTAATATTTGACATTGTTCATTTTGCTGAATTATTTGATACAAAGAGCTTGATGTCAGCTACTTGATATCTGGACATAACATGATCTTTTGTGTAATTATTTCCTTCGGTATTTTTCTTCCTTTGCCTTGGATAACGAATAATCAACTTTGTCTATCTTTTCCACATAATAAAACACTGATCTCTCTTTCTCTCTCTGGCTGTGTGTGTTGTTTGTGGCAATGAAGGGAGACATTCTGGAAGATCCATCAAAGGAGCCAAAAAAGGACATGTACATGATGAGTGTTGACCCAGAAGATGCACCCGACCAACCCGAGTAAGTTTCCTTGTTTGCTATTTATTTCATTTCCTTTACAACCCTTCTGGATGGTGAGAAAAGAAAGGGACAATACGGTCATGTGAAATGGATGAATAAAAGAGATGAGAAATTGTGGAATTTTTTTGCTGATGTTTCCCCTCAATATGATGAGATTTGGTGAGAAATTTCAATCCTTTCTTTTCTCGCCATGTCTCGCTGCCCAGAAAGGGCCTTAATTTTCTTGGGCACTGCCTTATTCTTTTTCCCATGCTCTCACTTTCACATAGATACATAGAAATTGGGATAGTTTCAGGACTTCCCATTTCCCTCAATGGAAAGGAGCTCTCCCCTGCAACTCTCCTCTCTGAGCTTAACGAAATTGGCGGGAGACACGCAATCGGCCGCGTAGACATGGTCGAAAATCGCCTTGTTGGAATGAAAAGCCGTGGGGTCTATGAAACTCCAGGCGGGACCCTTCTCTTCACCGCGGCACGTGAACTGGAGTCCCTGACACTTGACCGTCAAACCATACAAGTAAAAGACTCCCTTGCCCTTACATACGCTGAGCTGGTCTATGCGGGAAGGTGGTTTGATCCTCTTCGTGTGGCGATGGACGCTTTCATGGAGAATATCACGAAAACCACCACTGGATCGGTGACTCTCAAATTGTACAAAGGTTGTGTCACTGTGACCGGTCGTACAAGCCCTTATAGTCTATACAGGCAAGATATCTCGTCGTTTGAGAGTTCTAAAATTTATGATCAGGCGGATGCTGCTGGATTCATTCGGCTTTATGGACTTCCAACGAAGGTTCGAGCTATGCTTGAGAATCAAGATTGATGATTTGCAATTTAAGTTAATGACACCTCGTAATTTAAGTTAATGTCTAGGGAATGGTCTGTATAATGTAAATTTTTTTCTGTGAGACAATTCTATCTTGATCATGCAGATATCAATGCCCAATTAACTTGGTTTTTGATACACCTGTAGTTTCAAAATTTTGATTGAGCAAATTGAGGCGGCCTAGATCTCCATAGCGCATTGTCGCACCACAGGCCCCTTGGTCTGTAAATATGCGCGCGCATGCACACTAAGAAAAATTTCTGTTCACTGAATAAAAAGTTTATAGAAAATCAAACACTTGAATCACATAAAGATCTTCTTCTACTACTACTACTACAATATCACTGCAATCAACACAAAATGGCCAAATCATGCTACTTTGGTTTAGACCAAACAAGGAGAGGGGACCCTGTAGTGCACAAAATGCACTACACGGTGCAGTTCACTATATCTAGCTGCCTGTTTCGAAGATGACTGCTCGGATTTAATCCTAACATCCAACGGTCGGATTAAATTCATTGCTCAAATAATGATGCTTGAAGTCACACATATATGCATATTGGGTACACGTAATGTTCATTTAAAGGAGATTTAGGGAGTACCATTTCATTTTGCAGAAACGCTTCCCTTCTTGCAGATACCATTGGCCCCATAATCGACTCGAGAGTAATATGAATCCAAAACTATAAACGTCATCACCTAAGGATTCCATTTGCCTGCAATGATGCAACATCGTACTTAAATCCAATGACTGCTAGTTCAATCAAAATCCAGGACTCAATTCACATTTATTTTTCGTCAAATTGACCTTCCACTTCGTTGACAGCAAAGTAAATTTTTATTGACAAAAAAAAAAAAAAAGAAAAAGAAAGAAGAGAAACCCTTACCACGAATTAAGACCCTCTCCCAATGCCTACAGACCAAGAAACAACATCTAACATAATACATGCACGCATAATTGGAAGCAGGAAAATCAGAAACAACCCATAATGAGCGCAAAAATAGTGTTATGCACGGTAACCACTCAATCAAGGGTTGTTAAAAGACCTATCCTAACAACATGTTACTCCGTATAAGTCTGTTTGCAATCCCTTCGTTAATGGATCAACAATCACAAGAGTGGTACTCAATTTTCAAATTGACACTTGTTTTTGAACTCATTCTCTAATAATCAAGTACGTTATGTACTTGGAATCACTCAAATACTTGACTTTCTTAGAGAATAAAAATGCGGCAGAATTATTACCATAAATCTTCATTCGGTCTGGCAATTGAGTCGACAATACCCAAGATCAAAGATGAAGTTCCATAATCATAAACATGACATGTGGCATCAAAGCATGCCACAAACTCGGTCTCCATTATGTACGATGGAATACTTCACACTTTTCATGAGTTTGCTCCACCATCCAACAGAAAGAAAAATAAACGATAATATTTACTTTCTGTTATCGAGACAACCAACAAAATATAAATTTGAGTATCCGATTTTTTAAGTGAGTATATAGTCCTCTTACATTCTATTTTTATAACCATCTTCACAGCCTTCCAATGTTCCATTCTAGTGTTGCTTTGGTATTTTGCCCAACATTCAGACTGTGAAACTAGTATCCATTCCAGCGCAAGTTTGAGCATATACATCAAAACTCCCTAAAATCGTTCATATGCTTTCTTTCCAAGTCTTTCGTAAGGTACTAACTTTCACTTAATTCATCACCGTTGAACATGGGTGCATCATTGACTGAGCAACACTGCATAAATTGCTCCAAAACTTGATCGATATACCCTATTTGAGATAGTCGTAGCAATTATTTTCCGAGATCAATCCCTAAAGATCTCTATGTCAAAACATAGATACACATATCAACCATCTTAAAGTTCTGAGCGATATATTCTTTGATTTCATATAACAAACCAAGATTACTGCTAGCTAACAGAATGTCATCCATATTCACAATAATAAGTTTACTCCCACTTACCTTCAGATATCCTCTAATCAGAAAGACGTAAATCATTAAACCGTAATAACTATTGGATGGAAGCTTGTTTAAAACCATAGATGATTTTCTTTAATCTGCAAGCTAAATACTCTTTTCTTTTATTTGCGAATTTCTCTGGGTCTTCATGTAAACTTTGTCATCCAAACTACCAATTAGAAAAGCAATTTTCACATCCATCTAATGCAACTCCAAGTTGTGAAGAGTTACAAGAGCCATGATTACCCTAAAAGAATCATTTTTTGAAAAGAGGAGAGAATATCTCTTTATAATCAAATGCCTTCTTTCTAAGTGAAACCTTTGGTCATAAGTATAGCCCTAAATTATTCAATATTGCTTTTTACATCGTATTTGGTCTTAACGATTTACATGCGACTTCCTTCAATTAAAAGCCAATTCGACGTGATCCCAAACACTATTTATGGGCCATTGATTTCAACTCATCTTTCATACCGTCGATCCAATTAGAAAAATCATCCCTAGTCATGGCTTGTGAAAAAGATACTAGGTTTTTCCTTAATCACAATGTCAAAATCATATTCTTGTAGATATACTACATAGATATAGTAATGGCAAACCTTCTTTCCTTCTGAGATCTTCTTAGAACTGCAAATTGTGGAATAGTAGTAAAATTTGTATCCTTCAAAATTTTCTGATAACCACTCAAATATCCCGAAACTGTACTAGAACCCAATTTCATTTCTTGTGAGTTATGGATTCTATAGCTTCTACTGGATAACCCCAAACATGTGAATGCCTCAAACTCAATTTCCTATTACTCTAGAACTCAAAAAGAGTACGTGAGACAACCTCTTGTCCCACATTGCTCCCCTAAGCTACCCAAGCTTGGTTAATATAATCTTAATGTTACTTCACGTATTGCCAATTGGTTTTAGGTTGGAACCCTTCAAGAAATCTAACAAGGAGGTGCGGCCAATTTAGGCCCAAAAAATTAAGCAAAAATTAGGGGTCCATTTTCCATAGAACTCGTGCATATATTGTGTATATAAACCATTGTGTAATTTAGGTCAAGATGGGAGCTAGCTCAAGTGGTTTATTAGTGTATGTTTGACATAGTTGTCCTAAGTTCAACTCCTTGGAGGTCCTTTTGGCCAAGTGTTATTTTGCCATTTTTTTTTTTGTAGGATCTAGTGTAAAACAAAACTCTTGCAACACACAATTTATGCTTTAGTGGTTTTCGATGCTACTCAAGTCCAAAGTTCAAATCTTTTGCACACAATACATATTTTGATATTTTTTTAATTTTATCTAGTTCATTTTAATCTTTCTTTTATCTTTTAAAATCAAATTCACAAATAAATAAGTGTTGACAATAAATAAACCAAAGTAATTTATTATCACTCACAAATTGGAATAATCCTATATACCCACCTGCAGTGATTTCTTTTTACAAAAACCTAAGGCCCATTTTTTAAAGTTCGCTTTAAACCTCTAAAATCTCAGGATTGACCCTACCAATAAGTGTCAAGTGTGGATCTGATCACTCCACCTTCCTTCCACGAGTCTGTCTATTGAGTCTCACTCTCACAGTGATTTTCCTGCTGCCATTTTTGTGTTTGTTGTTTTCTTGTACGAAAATGACATATCCTCCGATTGAGGAAGCCGAATTTTAGCGGACTATGATGGTTTGACAAAGCTACTTACCCTTCTGAACGTAAAACGGCGTCTCTCCTCCTCTGAACATTAATTCCTCTCAAGGACGGGATCCTTTGGCTTTGGCATAAATGATTTTACTGTATTTGGATTATTCTCTGTCCTTATTCCAAAAAAATTTGCAATTGTTAATTTTGCATTCATTTTTTATGAATTGTTAGTTCGTCTCAATAAAAAAATAAAATCTAAGAGGTGAAAAATTATGATCAAAATGTCAAATAAAGTAACCAAAGATAAAAATAATTCAAAACAAACACGTTTTATTATTATTTTTTTTATTCACTAAAATGTTATTTCTTTATTCACTAAAAATTCATTTGAATTACTTTTGTCAAATGACCCGAAATTAAAGCAGCAGTCTATATCTACTCATCCCACTCAACTTCCACTCGTCCATCAAAGCACCAACATCCTGGATCAAAGTTCTTTTTGAATCCTCAAAATCCTCACTCTAATCGGAGGAAAATGTGAGGAGTCCACCACAAACTAATACCATAATTATCAAAAAGTGTATTGATTTTGTAAACGCCACACCTTTTCTACTAATTAGAATGAGGATTTTCTTCACCCTTAATGAGGGTGAATAAATTTGCACTCGGGTCGCTTTGCACTTTGAACCAAGGCCACTGTAACTTATCATTTTCTCGGAATGATGGGATAAGTTCAGAAACCATAAAAGAAAGGCATGAAAGAATGTGAGAACAGGGAAAAAGAAACCATTTGATCATGCAGAATAAAGAAAGAAGAGTACCTTCAAAAACACAAAAACAAAAAAAAACGAATAAAAGAAAGAAGAACAGGGCGGCTCAGGGTAAGCTCAGCAAGTCTCCAAATTTAAACAAAAAAAAAAAATAATACATGAGTTATTATATAAATAGATAAATGCTTCTAAAAAAATTACATAACTAGTGGTCACCAGAGAATGTCACACATCTGCGAGGACAGAGTTTAATTCCTAGGCAGCCCCGCACGTTGTGTATTATGCTCCATTTTCCTTTTCCTTTATCAACTTATTTGCCTTTTTTTCTTTTCTCTATTTTTGCTATTTCTGGCTCCAATATTTCTCCCACTCAATTACTTTGCTAGAGATACATTTAACAAACATCACAGTGTATAGTGTACAAGTGACATGTTCTTACATTTACTTAAAAAATTTATCCTAATAGTGAAAATTTTAAAAACATCGAACGAGCTAACAAGATTTATTAGTTCCTTTCATACAAAATCATAGTTAAAATATGAGGATACTTTCTTATTAATTTTCTTAAAAAATTAAAAAAAATCTTACAGCAATATCATTTTGCATTTAAATTTTATATTTAATATCATTTTGCATTTAAATTTTATATTTGTATCCTTTCAATTTGAATTTTTGTAACTTTTTAATTTTTTAAAAATAAATCTTGAAGATGTAGGAAGCCCGATTTTAAGAGTTTACTTCAGATTACTAAAATGTTAGGACCGCATTGCCCATTACAGTTATTTCAGCGGAGTGAAATTTTCTAAGGTGAAATTGATAAGAACTTACCTTCCTACTACCTTGTCACAAGAGAGATTGATTGGATTGAATATAATCTCAATTAAAAATAAGTCCTTTGATAAGTTAAAGTACAATAACACAATTAAAAATTGTTGTGCTTATTACATAATTAAAGCTAAAAGTGCAATATAACCTTAATTATTACTCTATTTTTTTACTTGTATGTCTATTTATTTGTTATGACTTATCAGTAAGTGGACAACCGACTTTTAGAGGTTGGGCTAGGGCAACCCGAACATCGTGGCCGTCTCTGGATATACATACATATATTTGTTCATATATTTACATTTGTGATGATATTTAGATAGTGAAGTTTCGCGTAACTTCGTTAGTGGATTATTATTTTTTTAAAAAAATTTTATAGGTAGTTTGGCATTAAATTTTAAAATTTATTTTTTCATCTCAACAACAGGAATGCGAAAAAAAATAAAAAAAATATGAACTAAACTAGAAAAACTTCCAGAAAAGACGACAATAATTCCCAAAGAAAATGTCAATTTTGAATTATTTTTGTCTTTAGAGAACATTTTTTTTTTTTTGAATTTCTGGACAAAGTGTTTTACTTTTTCCAATTTTCTTTTTAAGCTAATGAATAATCTTAAAAAATTTGACTCAAAAGTAACAAAGTGAAAAATTGAATAAAAACGAATTATTTTGGTAATTCGTGATTTGATTATGTAGATAAGAGATTTGATTAGTATCTTCATCTTTGCGTATTTGCAAGTATGAAATGAACGTAAGAAAAGGGGATATTGTAAAATTTAAGTAATCCAAAATGTGATCCTCACAATTTCACAATCTCTGCATATATAGCCATTTGTGCAAAGAACTCAGACAGCAAACTACTGGTCAAAAGAAAACACCTCTGGCACCAAAGCCATTTTCAACAAATAGCTTCTACAGAACTCAACACGAACAATTGTTCCCTTGTCTGCTTTGCTTTCCTGGTCCTACTGGTGTCTATTTCCTCTGGTTGGTCTTCTCTCTCTGTGTGCGCGCGCGCATTTGAAAGATACATACAGCTAATTTCATGTATCTTTTTAATGCTTGTAGGGTTGCCTAGAGCATATGCAGCCAGAACTTTGGATCTGGAGCCAATTTGAAAATGCACTAGCGATGCTGATTGCCAGAGGTAATTAAGGATCCTTCTTATGTATGTGCCCAAGGCATATGCATTTGTAAGAAGGGTACTATATGCCTTGATTAGCTGTGATCATATATAAAAATGTCTAGGGACGTCACACTTGTGGAAAAAGTGGCTATATTTTTGTGGATCCTCGGACACCATAACAAGAATAGGCCAACCAAGTTCCAGGGAAACAGTTAGTAAGTATTTCAACGCAGTTTTGTTGGCGGTCTTGCAACTTTACAATCAATTGCGGCATCATCCCCAACCTATTCCTGCTAACGAGCCGGACCGTAGGTGGAAGTGGTTTGAGGTAAAATCACATTCCCAATTGCATATAAATGTTTTCTCTTCACTTTCTTCATTCATTTTCAACTTAGTACTAAATTTTGTGCCTGACAAAATTGTCTAGGAGCTCTAGACGGTACCTTTGTACCTGTCCTCCCCCCAGCCGAAAACAGGGCATGCTATAGGTCAAAGAAGGGTGACTATGCAACTAATGTCTTAGGAGCTTGTAGTCGAAATCTACGATTCATAGTTCATAATTCAAGCTAACAACACAATATAACCTTAATTATTACTCTATTTTTTTACTTGTATGTCTATTTACTTTTTATGACTTATTAGTAAGTAGACAACTGAGTTAGAGGTTGGGATAGGGCAACCCGAACGTCGTGGCCGGCTCTAGATATACATACAGATATTTGTTCATATATTTACATATGTGACGATATTTAGAGGGTGAAGTTTCGCCTAACTTTATTAGTGGATTATTTTTTGGTTTTTTTTTAATTTTTTTAGGTAGTTTGGCATTAAATTTAAAAAATTATTATTCCATCTCGACAATAGGAATGCAAAAAAAATAAAAATATGAACTAAACTAGAAAAACTTCCAGAAAATACGGAAATAATTCCAAAAGAAAATGTCAATTTTGAATTTTTTTTTCTTTAGAGAATGTTTTTTTAAATTTCTGGACAAAGTGCCTTACTTTTTCCCATTTTCTTTTTAAGCTAATGGATAATCTAAAAAAAATTGACTCAACACTAACAAAGTGAAAATTTGAATAAGAGCGAAGCAAGTATTTTAGGTAATTCGTGATTTGATCACATAGATAAGAGATTTGATTAGTATCTTCATCTTTGTGTATTTGCAAGTATGAATTGAACGTTGTGTTCACATATGTAGGCGAGAGAGGAAAGAAAAAAGAATAAGAGAAGAAGGGTGATATGATCTTTTCACATTATTCTTAATGGATGGAACGATATACTGTATTACACAAATCACGTGTAGTTGTGTGCTTTTTTTTTTTTTTAAATGACAGAGTAATTCACACTAAGCGCAAATCGCAGCTGACCAAGTATAATTTTTCCAATGGCTTCGAGCTAACGGGAGCTATCAATTGTCCTTGATTGGTACAAAGCGAAAATGCATGGTAAAAATCCAACGAATTGAAAGAGCAGGAGCAAAATAAAAAAAGGGACCAAACCATTTAAGTATCTCCACTTTTTTGGCATTTTACAGACCAAATATCTGCATTTTAATGTCACGAATATTACAGGATTCCAGACGGGAAATGATTTTGACACTCCTTTTTATTTATTGGCACTCCCTTTTTTTTTATCTTTATTCATTTTGAAATTACTAAACGACCTATAGTACTTCTTGAGTCAGTTTTTCCATAAGCAACGACATTTACCTCTCGAGTAACTTTTTCCATATGAAAGTCTATTTGATGATTTCAAGTGAATAAAGACAAAAAAAAAAAAAAATAGGCCAATAGATAAATATGGAGTGTCAAAATCATTTTCCTTCTAGAAAAGCCTTTTTGACCAATTTGCACACTTAATGTCATAAATTTATTAGATTCTAAAGAATCGAATTCTTTATGGAAACAATTCAACTAATCCCAAATGTGATCCTCACAATCTCTCTCTATGTGCATATATAGCCATTTTTGTAAAGAACTCTGGACACCAAATTAACTCCTTGTCAAAAGAAAAAATCTCTGGTATCAAAGCCATTGCCAACAAGTAGTTTCTACAGAACTCAAAATGAACAATTCTTCCCTCATCTCCTTTGCTTTCCTGGTCCTACTGCTGTCCACTTCGTCTGGTTAGTCCTCTCTGTGTGTGTGTGTGTGTGTGTGTGTGTGTGTGAGAAACATATATACAGCTAATTTCATGTATCTTTTTAATGCTTGTAGGGGTGCCTGGAGCATATGGAGCCAGAACTTTGGATCTGGAGCCAGTTAGAAAATGCACTAGCGATGTTGATTGCCAGATGGTAATTAAGGATCCTTCTTATGTATGTGTCCAAGGAGTATGCTTTTGTAAGAAGGCAATATGCCTTGATCAGCTATGATCATATATAAAAATGTCTTCCAAGGCATATGTTTTTGTGTCTACATCAAGTGTTGGTGTGAAGGGTGGAATTTAGCTTTTAGATAGTTTAAGGACTAAGTAGACAAAATGGTGATAGTTATAGGGGGGAAAAAACTCTCAAAGAAAAAGGTACTAAATGGTGTAGAAACTTCTAATTGAACCAATTCATGTGTTAGACGTGGTCTCCTTAGGACAGATTTGCCGCCTACTGTGGGTGTTGCAGGATTCATGGGCGTCTCTCTTCCAGGATAAAACGGCAAACAAGAAGGCGCTGGAACACCTCCGTCCTTTTTTTTGTCAAACAAATGTGCGTCTTTCTCTCACAAGAACCGAATTTCAGGAGTGGTATGGTTGAACACGAATTTCTAGTGCGTAAAGCAATCTGAAAATCCACTTCATATAGCACTCGAAGGCTATTGAGTTGCTCATTAGAATTCATTACAAAAAAAACTGCAATGAATAAGTGCTGCCATTATCTTCACAAAATGAGGGGATTACCCAGCCATTGACCTTAGACCTTTGAGCTGCAACACCTAGGTTCAATGAATCCGAAAGTGGCCTTTCGATTGCCTCGGGAGACCTTTTGAATGCCCCGATTTCATTCATAATTTTCCAACAGATTTTTCCTATGCAACTATTGGAGGCGTTTAGGAGAGGAGGTTTTTTCGGTTAAAGCAATTTACCTTTGATTCAAATGATTTTTTCAATTTGCTATGTTGGGCCACCGGTGCAACTCTGACAATCCAAGTCGTTTGTTTCCGTTTTTTCTTTTTTCTTTTTTTGGTAAAGAAGAATTTTATTACATAATAAGACAAGAATACAAGAGAAATAAAGGGGCATCCTTGGAGAAGCTATACAAGGCCACAAAAAAAATAAAATAAACAATAGCACCAAACTGAAGCCGTTTTTTCTATAGGTTTTTTGTATGAATCATGTATATGAAAAATTACTTTTGGTTGAGATTCACTTAATTCCACTATAGACCCGAAAAGATAGGCATCGAAGGGCTTAGGAAATTATCAATAAGAAATAGTGCAATTTGATAATCATAGCCACATAATTTTGGAATGGTTAGTAAGAAAGCCGGTAGAATGCGTAATTTTAGAATGCTTAATAAGAAAGTTGGCTATTAAAGCCTATAACGCATGTACCCGATGGATATTGTCAAGGTTTGAAATAAACAATCGAGACTGTCATGGTTTTAAAATCTGAATAAAACCATGTTGACTAGCAAATCTCTAAGAGCATCCTTATCAGGAATACCAAATTTTACATCAAATTTAGCTTCAAAAACACTTTTTACAATTTAGCAAGCCATTTTTACAAAAGTTCACAGAATTAGGCTTTTTATTCTAACTTTACTACATTAAACTATTCTTTATTTCTACTCTTACTCCCCAAAAGTAATATTAAAAAAATGAACAGTGCGTGAATAGTGCATGAACAATGTGTGAATAGTGTCCTAGTGAGTGAACAGTGCCGCACCAAATTTGGTGCGGTACTATAGCAAAGTTAGAAGCTTAACCAATTTGATCAACCATTTGGTGAGTCTGATTTTGACTTATTTTGGGGGTTTGGCTCTCTACTTTAACTCAAAAGTTAAAGTAGAGAGCCAAATGAGGATGCTCTAAGGTCATGAAGAGATTATTTTAAGTACACGGGACCACCAAAAATGGGTACAGAGGACATGAGGACAAAGGGACACCGGAGATTTCCTGTACCGGTTTTTGGGTGTTCCTATGGTACCAATATTTTTTAGGTGCATGATCATAATGATCTTGCGGCTGAAAAACACTTGGTACATGGGAATACCAAAAATGACTACAGCGGAATTGAGGGCATAAAAGGAGAGCCACAAGGATCCGGGGGTGCTAAAAATCAGCCCCTACAAATCGCCCAAAACGATGTCGTTTTGGGCGATTACCACTAAGTCCACTTTTGATAAAATAATTTTCACCGGGTCAAGTTGGGTTTTTATTCCTTTTCTATTCAAAGTAAGTGCCTCAACTCTCAAATCGTATGAAAGTGCCTAAACTCCCAAACCATATTAAAGTACCTAAACTCCGAAAATCCCATGAAAGTGCTGAAATTTTTAAAACCCTATGAAAGTGCCTAAACTTCTAAAATCTTATGAAACCGTACAATACCCTAAGTACCTAAACCCAAAAAAAAAAAAAAAAAACCTAGGAATAATGCACGTGGTTATTCGATTTTCAAAAAAAAAAAACATTGGCCTAGTGGTTAATTAAGTTTCAACCCTTGATCTAGTGGGAATTACATTTCCAAAAAAGTCGTACCTCTTTCGAGGACTCAAAACGACATAGTTTTGAGTGATTTTTTTATTGCCCCTTTTGGCGCCCAAAACGACGTCGTTTTGGGCGATTTTCAGGGGCTGATTTCTAGCACCCCGAATCCCACAATTTGGTGTCTCTCTTTTTTTCAAAAAATATCTACTATATAAGTAGAGTGAACCAAACTCCGCTTGTGATGTCCGTAAAGCCTTATCTTTAGACCTCAGCCGGTCCCAAACCCGGATAAAGGAGGAGGGTTATGCGTTAGGTAGCTGACAGCCAGCACATAAAAAGACCCGTCAGAACCTTATGACATGAACCTTAATCATACAACGAACTCTATTATTAGTCAAGATAGAGAGATTGTAGATGATGTGACTCATAGGATCCAAGTGGGGTGGCTCAAGTGAAGAAGCGTTACTAGTGTACTATGTGACAAGAGGGTGCCCATAAAATTGAAAGGAAAATTTTATAGAACTTTTATAAGACTAACGATGATTTACGGGACAGAATGCTGGCCTATTAAGAAACAGCAAGTGAACAAGATAAGTGTAGCGAAAATGAGAATGTTGAGGTGGATGTGTGGTAAGACTAGACAAAATAGGATTAGAAGTGAAACAGTTCGCGAGATGGTAGGTGTAGCACTTATAGAGGAGAAGTTAAGGAAAAATAGGCTAAGGTGGTTTGAGCATGTCTACCATAGACCAGCGGATGCAGTAGTTAAGAGAATGGATAGGATAGCTTTGGGTAGAAACGCACAAGGGAGCGGAAGACCCAAATTGACATTAGATGCAGTAGTATGCAAAGATTTGAATATACTAGGTTTAAGCGATGAAGCACCACTTGACAGAGCTCAATGAAGAAAAATGATTCATGTAGCCGACCCCAATTGAGTAGGACATAAGGCTCGGTTTGGTTTGGTATAAGTAGAGTGAACCAATCTTGAAAAACCAAGGGAGGGTATGCAAATTAACAAGGTACATGGACAATGTTATCTATTACGGCACCGCTGATCCACTTTCTCAATTAACTGCAAATAACCACCATTTTCAAAACCAACGGGAGAAGTAATGGTTGTGTTTGGTTTGGGTTTTGGTAATGATTGGAGGGAGAAATAGGGATAATAATTAAAAATAGGATTAATGATTAGAGAGAGATAGAAAGAAAAATGAGAATAATATTTGAAAATAGGGATAATAATTGAGAAAACCGGGTCTTAAAACCCAAAACGAACGCCGATGTTTGTCTTGTTTCAAATGGAGAAAAGTTCTATTATCTCCTCAAACTACCCTATTTCCCGCGCTATTGTATGCTAATCCTTTCGAAGAATTTGTTCTCGAGCGAATGAAGAATTTTGAAAAACTTTCATCTACCATTTGTGCATGGCCGGCTCAAGGTTTTTTAGTACCCAAGGCCTATTGTCAAAATTATGCCCTTAAGAGCATTTTTTTGAAAATCGGACAAGTGAGCGAACCGGAAAAGAATGGGTGGACAGATCACGAATTGAACTGGAATCGAACCTTGATGTCATAATTATATAAAAATATTATTGATACTATAAAATAACTAAAATAAAAAATATAGTAAAAGGCATATATATATGAGAAAATATTTGAAATCTATATATTTTCCTCATGCTTTGGAGTGAAAGATTTGCAAAGTAACCAAACATTCTTCAAAAAGGCTCCTTCTATGCTTCAGCAAATCCCACATCGATGGGGAGGAAGAAGCTTCAGTGAATCCCACATCGGTGGGGAGGAAGAAGATAAGGCAAACGAAGGGCTATAAATGCATAAGCAGCATAACAAAGACATCTCACTCGAATCATGAGCGCGTGCAGATGTTTGGGCCTTCGGGCCTGCAATTCGTGAGCTTGAGCTGGCAACAAAAGCAGAAGCCTTTTTTCGGCGTAAGGCTGAAAAGACTCCTACAAAAGTCTAGTATCGAAAATTATAAGAGTGCCCTAAAAATTGTGAATTTTTTGGATGCCCTAGGCCCAGGGCTCTTTGGCCTAGGGCTTAGGCCGGCCCTGATTTGTGATTATTATCCTTCGTAAGTGATTACTTTCAATTTTTGCTTTAGTTTCCCAAGTGTCACTCTTATTCATCATCATATCTACGTTGTTATTTGTCGCCTAATTTTGGCAATGGTTATGGATTGTAGTTACTAGAGTAATTGATATACGTCATCAATTATATTTAATTAGTTACTTCTTTGGGATTTTCTTTCTTTCTACTTACACATGCATCGCTTGTGTCCCAGATGCTATTATGTATTGATGATAGATATAGATAAAAGAGAGATTGTGACTTGGGTGTTTCCTTGAAAGCCTACTCTTTTCGATGTTTGATCTCAATTCATTTCCTTTCATTAAAAGGTCTTCTTGGCACGCAGAAGGCCTATGTTTAGACACGTAGTTCGGATTTCAAAGTCGGATATCTCATTTCGGACTGCGTAGCACAACTCTTTGTAGTATTTTCTTTCATCATTGTAGTTGAAATCTCTCTTTTTCTTTAGGCCTATGGGATTATCAATGTAAGCTGCATTTTCTTGTTTCTCAAAAAATAAATAAATAAATAAATTATGCGTAAAATTCACTCACCTCCCCTGAGGTTTCGAACAAATACAATGATCTCCCCTGAGGTTTTGTTATCTATAAGTGGGTCTCTCTCTACATTTTGTGAAGTGGAAGAGCGAATAGAGATTTAAACTCGATCTAGGTGCTAAGTGTCCCTTTAAATAGCTAAGGGCATTATGGAAATTTTATTACCAAGTTAACAGAGAACTTAACGCCGTTTGAGTCTATTTGGCGGGAAGGGGGTGCTTTTGTGGTGTCAGAAAAAGTAGGGGAGGTCAGTGCAATTTCAGAAACCTCAAGGGAGGTCATTGTATTTGTCAAAAACCTTCAGGGAGGTGAGTGAAATCTACCCAAACAGAAAACATAGAGAAATAATACAGTCACTAGGTTCAATAAATCCGAAAATAGCCTTTCGGTTGTCTCGGGAGACTTTCTGGATGCCCCGATTTCATTCATAATTTTCCAACGGATTTTTCCTATGCAACTATTGGAGGCATTTAGGAGAGGAGGTTTTTCGGTTAAAGCAATTTACCTTCGATTCAAATGATTTTTTCAATTTGCTATGTTGGGCCATCAGTGCAACTCTGACCATCTAAGTCGTTTTTTTTTTTTTTTTTGGGTAAATTTTTTTTTATTACATAATAAGACAAGAATACAAGAGAAATAAAGGGGCACCCCCAGAGAAGTTATACAAACACACACAAAAAGCACCAAACTGAAGTCGTTTTCTGTATAGGCTTTGTGTGTGGAAAATTTACTTTTGGTTGAGATTCACATAATTCCACTAGAGACCCGAAAAGATAGGCATCAAAGGGCATGGGAAATTAGGGGGTGTTCCACTAACAAAAAACTATTTTTTTTAAAAATCGAGACAGGTCATTCTCTCACAATACATCACATAAAAAACCGTGAAAAACTAATTTTTTCAAAAAACTACCTTAGTGGAACACCCCCTTAGTCCGTATCAATAAGAAACAGTGCAAAATGGGCGCATGACAGCGCCGGGTAAAACCAACAAAACCACCGGGTAAAACTAATAAAACCAGATAAAGAGCAATCAATTACTCCTAGGGCTTATCAAAGGAGAAAAGTACTCGTAGGCAAAACAAAACAAAACAAGTTTTCTTCTGACACGTCGGACCCGTGATTGCACTACTTTGGTACTTTTTGAGAACAAAAATGATAGATACACTCCCTAGGAGCTACTCTCAGCCACACCCTCTCTCACATGGGGTGTGGTCCCCAGACCAGACCAGACCACACCCACACCCCATGTGAGAGAGGGTGTGGCTGGGAGTGACTCCCAGAGAGTGTATGTATCGCCGTTCTTTTGAGAATTACTTCATTTTTAACAGAGGATGCTAGGGGTACAGAAATTTGCACAGATTTGTTCGGAGATTCACTTTTGGGTCCCACACAAAAAATCCGAAACGTTGATTCATCTTAGAATAATTTTTCAAGGAGCCCTGCGAGAAATCACCTCAATCCAACATGCGTAAGTGGTTGATCCAAAACTCACCCATTTCATTCAAAATGATTTTCAATGAAATGGGTGAGTTTTAGATCAACCACTTATGTATGTTGGATTGAGATGATTTCTCGCGGGACTCTTTGAAAAATTATTCTGAGATGAATCAACGGTTCGGATTTCCCGTACAGGACCCACATGTGAGTCCCCAAACTGATTTGTGCAAATTTTGTACCCTAGGGTCTGTACCCTTACGTTTTCCAATTTTTAACCGGATGGTCTTTCTGTTGTTAGCCATTGGGCTTATAATGTGACAAGAATGAGATAAAAAAAAAAAAAAATAGTACTTTTTTTTTTCTACTCTATATTTTTACACAATCATATATACTTATCACACTTTTTAAATCTTAACGACAATCCAATAGGTTGATTTTAGAATTTTACTTAACCATATACTCTCTCTGTCCTAATTTAATAGTCTTTTTTTAGAGTTCGTGTCATTTTTCAATCACTTATATCTCGTAATATACAGGGTTTTGTGTGATTATGAAAATATTGTCTAATAGAACTAGTTGAGATCTATCAAAGTAGATCTATATTGCCGATAAAATATTAAAATTCATTATCATTTGAAAGACATAGCTAAGTTTTTTTTTTTTTCCCGATTAAAATAGAACGAGAAACTATTAAATTGGGATGGATGGAGTATTAAACATATATTACGTTACTATTTTGCATTTCTTATTTGAAAAATTCTAAAATCAACCTATTGGACTATCGTTAAGGATTAAAAAGTGTATTAAAATATGTGAAAAAGTGTGTGAAGGTGTATGAACGTTTATGGTTAGGACTTGGAGAGAAATGTGGTAAATAAAAAAGATTCTTTCTATTAATAGCTCAATGGGCTAAAAGTAAGGGGGGAAAAAAACATATTTCAGTATATCTTTTAGTTAGAAAATTAATTTAGGTACTCACCAAATTGATCTTGACACTCCAAATTTGATTTTGTTGGTTTTACCCTGCGCAGGCATGCGCCCATTAGAATAACTGTTATAAACAATCTAGACTATTATTGTTTTAAAAGCTGAATAAAACCATGTTGACTACCAAATTTGTAAGGTTATGAACTTATGACATGATTTCAAGTATAGGGGAACACCAAAAATGAGTACGGAGGACAAAGGGGCACAAGTCATGTTTTTAGCATTCCTATAGTACCAAGTGTTTTTTAGCCGCAGGATCATCTCAGGATCATGTGAAATGATCATGCAGCTAAAAAACACTTGGTACATTGGAAAACAAAAAATGAGGACATGAGACCCAAGGCCATATAGGGGAGAGCACAATTTAGCGTCTCCCTTTTTTCAATCCCTGTCACAGTTTCGATTTGCAGAACTATCTACAAAGTGAAAAACGACCATTTTCTTAATTAACTGCAAATAACCACCATTTTCAAAACCAACGGCCGAAGTAATGTTTGTCTTCTTTGGAATGAAGAAATGTTCTTTTATCTCCTCAAACTACCTTATTTCCCTCCCTATTGTATTGCTAATCCTTTGGAAGAATTTGTTCTCCAGCGAATGAAGAATTTTGAAAAACTTTCATCTACCATTTGTGATGATTATCCTTTGTAATTGATTACTATCAATTTTGTTTTAGTTCCCAAGTGTCTATGTTTGGAAACGTCATTAGGATTTCAAAGTCGGATATCTCATTTCGGACTGCGTAGCACAACTCTTTGTAGTATTTTTTTTTTTTTCATCATTGTAGTTGAAATCTCTCTTTTTCTTTAGGCCTATAAGATTATCAATGTAAGCTGCATTTTCTTCTTCCTCAAAAAAAAAAAAAAAAAAAGGTGTAAATTTCACTCACCTCCCCTGAGGTTTTGTGATCTATAAGTGGGTCTCTCTCTACGTTTTGTGAAGTGGAAGAGAGAATAGAGATTTGAAGTCGATTTGGGTGCTAAGTGTCCCTTTTAATAGCTAAGGGCATTATGGACATTTTATTACCCAGTTGACAGAGAACTCACCGCTGTTTAAAGTCTATTTGGCAGGAAGGGGGTGCTTTTGTGGTGTCAGAAAAAGTAGGGAAGGTCAACGCAATTTCAGAAACCTCCGGGGAGTTCATTGTATTTGTCAGAAACCTCCGGGGAGGTGAGTGAAATTTTCGCAAACAGAAAACATAGAGAAATTACACGTTATTGTCTCTAGTGCAGAACTTTAAGAAAGAGCTCTGCAGGGATAAAAATTTACCCCACTTTGACAATGTGATCACCTGGACTATCCTCTGTAGTAGTAATATCATACTTAATTGACAACAGCAGAGGTATTATTGCATTTCATCTAGATTCTGTCCAACATCTGACAAAAATGATGTTGATCTCATCTCATAATGCTTGTTGACGAAAAACAATTATATACCAATAAGCTTTCATCTGCTTAAGGAGATTTTAATTATTTATTTATTTTTATCAGAGAAACCGCGTCCATATCATATAGAACACCAAACTCAGATGCAACACTGAGTCGAGCCGAGTCGCCCAAGATTAATGACGAGTAGCTTATTTCCCACCACCAAACCCACCAGATCTGGGGAAAACCAGACTGGTACTAAAATCGGACCGAGAACCGCCGGCAAAAAGACCCACTTTGTTCTAACCCCTCCTTATTGCTCCACCTCAAGCTGCCACGCCAGGCCACCCCAAGACGCCTCCAGCCACTCCGGAACCGCACCAAGCTCGCGGGATCAACACTGCCGACGGACAACGACAAGAGGACCGAACTACCGCAGTACCATATCTACTTGGAGATGGAAACTGGTTATTTGTCTGTGATATGTGTGATAAAAGTTTCAAGCATAACCAAACAGGGGCATCTCCCATGGCCAATCTCCATCTCCTTCATAATAAGGCCTTCTAATAGTGTAAATAGCGCAAAAGCTGACGGTTTTTTTTTTTTTTTTTTTTCAAGAAAAAAGTTTCATTCTGGCTTGGTTCCAAAGGTTTTACTGTACTGTTTGGTTCCTAAATTTCAGGTATCGTATGAACATGTAAACAGTTCGGAATCAAATCGCATCAATTTCCTCTCCCCCTTCCTCAACTCCTTACCTGCTGGATATCCCAGCAATTCCAGATTGTCAATGACACGTAAATTTGGAAATCCTGTGTCCAACTCTGTCCGCGCCATGCCCAACATGCCCCAATACATGTGTTTTTATGGATCATTACTTGTAACCGAGATTTACGCGTCTATCAAGTGTAATTGAGACTTTGTATGTCATATAGGACCAAAACAAACCTCTGCTTGTCTGCTTGTCTACACTCCACAGGTTGGTAAGGACAGTAACACCAATAAAATGCAATGAATGGAATTAAAGAAATGTCCAATGAAGAAAATGAGGAGCAATCAAGGGAGAAACTAATTTTCTTTTCCTTTTTTTTTTTGTGCGCGCTTCACTATAGGATAGTATTATGTTTAGTTAAATTACTATAAGAAGAATCGATAGTGTTCCATCAACTCGAACCCAGAACCTCTCGGCACCTAAGTATTGGTACACGGCCACCTGAACAAGAGGCCATGGTGTTGAAAAAATAAGGTTCACGTGGTTCAACAGCACGTCTTTATCAGGAAAGCTAAAAACAGGTCCACCACCTCCAATAATTTGGGCTTATAATGCTTTGTAAGGCCAACACACTTTCTACCACCAGAGCCCGAGTTATTGACACAGTAAACCTTTATACACAACTCAAAAGACTCCAAACAAATCCTATTCCGGTCCGGTAGATAGTAAAATAGGACATCAATGTCAACCACCAATATAATTCTGCACTCTTTCGTCATTCCACATTCATGACATACATATAGCACCTCTTATCTTCTATTTTTCTTGGTTCGACCGTCAGGGGTGTCTGGGCCAGTTTACGCGCATCTCGACTAATCTTATATTCGCTGAGACTAGACAATTCACAATAAATTACTTTGTTGCAGCTAGACGCCAAGAAACTAACCCTGTTCAATTAGTACCTCTTGTCAAGTCTCTCCTAAAATCACTGCTAGCTTCGCTTAGACCCTTGCTGAAATGGGTTTTTACTCCCGGAGAGCATCTGTGCTTGAGGTTCATATGATCTACCACCACTTTAAACCTCCATACAAAACGGTAATCCAAGAACTACGAGATCACCCCTTTCATTCCAGGGTGACGGAGAAGTTGTACCATTCGAAGGCTTGCTCTAGAAAGGGAAAACATCCGTTGTGGAAGGCGAGTTTCCCACCTTTGGATAAACAGACTTTCAACTATTCCACCCGAAAAGGGCATGTCTCCTATCCTAAGGTTCAACCACCGGATCCCATATCGCTTTACACCAGTTTTTTTACTGCTTCATCTCCAAATATATCAAAACAAAATATCTACATCCCAACGAAGACTAAAACTCAGTACAGAACGAGATATAACAGGGAAAATAAAATGTCAATAGGCTAATACGATCCGGTCCAACAATGACACCTATATCAAAATGGATGTGGTGTTACTGGTGTATGTACCTACGGCGATGTGCTGGCACGGCAATTCATTAGGCTTATGAAGAGTTGAAATTCTTGTCCTCTGCATCTGTAGCATGTTCCTTAATCTGCAATTCTGCAATTAAAAATTGTTCAGAAAAATGTCAAAAGGCTCAAAATATTAGTCTAACTAATGCTTCTGATAAACTAATCAACAAAACCATTAGTTCAAAATTTACTCTACAAGCAAAGCATATTAAATTCCACATTGTAAATCCAAGATTCCTAGGAATTAAAATACCCATTAAAAAACAAGAGACCTAGAAAGGAAACAAACAGATCAACAGACTCCCAGATCGAAATTGCATCGAGTAGTCCCCATCCTATTTTTGCGCACAACACCTAACAGGCATCAAGTATCAACATCAGGAATATATAGTACGTGGGTAATTGGTTTCACCGGGTGGGCATGAGAAAACAATAACGTTTGTCCTTGAGGTCGCATACAGTTGGAATGCCACGGAAACCAAACATTCCGTCCCTTTAGGCCACTGGACGTTTTGCCTTAAAGTAAAGACCCCGAAATTAGTGGGAAGTGCGTGCAAGCTTTCCCGAACATCCGATTATAAAAAAAAAATAAAAAATAACAATGAAGTATAATTTATGTAGTTATGGAGAATAGAGCCCAGTGGCAGACAAAACTATAAGGAGGGACTTCAATGTGACCGCCCTAATTGAAGGGACCACCAATTCTATGCCAAAAACAGTCTTAGATTTTCCCAAAAATTGCATCCCACGCCACTGAATTGGGAACATTCACAGAAGAAATACTCCTAGGCAGATATATTTAACATTACGCATAGTTACAAGATAATAATTTTATAAAATACAGAACACATTTCGGTAACTTTGACATCGAGCCAAACAAATAGCAGGTGATCGGACTAAAGAATTGGGATTCATCGAGCCAACCCTTTGCCTCTCCCCGATGTGGGATGACCGGAAAAACATACAACGAAAGCCACTCGAATCGAATTAGCCAAAACGGGATCTCATTAACATAACAAAAAAATTCCCTAGATGTTCTACATATAATTTTCACAAACCGTAACTAAACTGGTTATACAACAAGCTACAATGAACATAAAGGCTCGAGGCGATAAAGAGGAGACTGACTTCTGAATTTGTTCAATCTTCTCAAAATGGTAAGCTCTTCGAAGTTGAACTAGATGCAAGGGACTTGATCAAATGATCGGATGGAACAAAATCTTGCGGCAAATTGGCCCTCTTCACAATTCTCCTCATGTTGTTCTGCAAGCTCTGTTGGACTAATTGCTTCACCGCTTTTCTCTCTTCGCTCATCATTCCTTCTTCGTCCTCCAAACGCTCGTTCGATTCAAGATTTGGGTCTGGAGATTTCGATGAAGATCCAACTATAGGAGCAGACACATTAGCACCTGTACCACCTCCAAAGCTTTCCGAAACTTGCTTCCCTTTATCCACTCTCAAACGGTCTAAGATCCTAGAAGCCCTTTTTTGCGCTAATGTGCTTCCCAAAAGCGATAGCTCCAGTAGCGATGAAGCAATTCCAGCCTCAATCATGGTTTGCCGATCCCCATACGATTTGTGAGCCATAATCATTAGTATATACGAGGCCTTCTCTTGACACCCAGGTGAGTCGGTCCAATTCAAAGCATCGATTAGAATGGGGAACACATCCGGCACAATGCTGATGCCTTTTCGACCTTCACTTGTCGATACAACATTGCTCAGAATCGAGAGGATCCTTTCACTAATTTCCATGTCTCCCAATCTACTAAACAGAAATGGTACCAAATCGGTTTCTAAAATCAGTGACACGTTCAAAGGTGAGATTGAAAGATTGTATAGCGCACGTAACGAGTCTTGCTTCGCCTGAGTGCTGCTCGTTTTATCAACATCTTTCAAGGTTTCCACCAAGAACGGGATTGCGCCCGAAGAACCAATAATTGGTTTATTGGAGTCTAGAGCACTCAAGCCAAGAAAATTTGCTACTACTGCTTCGGCAAGAGCTGGGTTCGGAGTTCCGTTTGAAGATTCAATGAGCTTTAGCATCTTGTGAACAGATCCAGCTTTAACAATGGCTGCTTTGTTTCTGCAAAAGGGATTATAATAATTTGATCATTCTGCCTCATAACATTAATAAAGGTCGGCAACAATAAAAGAACGATCAAAGATCAAACCAACAAAAGGGGAAAACGACACAAGGCTGTATGGAAAAGGACTCGTCATAATCTGTCTGAATTACCCCCATGTTGTTTACTCATCAAATTCACTCCAATGTATGGAAAATTTCTAGGAAAAAACTAATAATAATATCCAAGAAAATTCTACATATTTCGTCTCTTTCTTTTCCATTGCTTTCTTGGCAGCCAAACAGATTTAACAAAGTATTGAACAAGAAAAACAAACTCAACCAACATACTTTACTAGACTTCTTCAGAAAACGACCACCGGATATATAGAAACGACTCGTCATCAACAATTTGACTTCCAATCAATTACAAATCCACCAGCAGAGTAATAGCTTATTTTGAGTGCTTAATTATCTTCAAAAATAATAATAATAAACAAAATGCTGATGAGCTTGGTGACGAAAAATGAATCTGGGGACCTGCAGGGCACATCACAACCGTCCATCATGAAAATTAATGGTCCAGATTGGCCGACGCTTTCTTACCGGTCAAAATTAATTTCGACTGGTAAGAAAGCAAAGCATATGCGAATCCGGACCATTGTCCATTGAAAACACTTTTGAGATTGGTGCACTGCACAGTGGAGCGCATATTGGTGCGCTGCAGAATCCCCAAACCCAGAAAAATGGTTCAATCCAGTGTGCCAAGCCCAATTTTAAGTGTATTCCGCTTAGTTAACGATTTACATTCAAACAACATATGAGTTTTGATATAATTGATGATATTGGCAACAAGTTCTACAAAATTAACGATTCCAATCATCGAAATAGATCAGTTATGGCCCCCAATGCGCCAACCGCACAGTACAATCCACCCAAGAAGATAACCAAATGCAGGTTTCCTAGAGCGAAAAAACGAAGAGAGAGAGACTTACGCGTCGTTGCCGATGGCGAGGTTGAGAAGAGCATAGAGAGAGGCGATCTGAGATTCTAGGTTAACCGAATCAAGCAACGACACAAGAGGCGGAATCGCTCCCATCAACGCCAGATTACTTCTCCCCTCCTTACTCTCCTTCGCGATCCTCCTAACCTCAACCGCCCCCTTCAAGACGTCGTCGTCGCTCTCCATTTGCAACCTCTTCACCACTCTCTTCAACTCCTCAAACTGCTCCACCTTCCTCCTCACCTCCTCCGCCTCCGCCTCCGCCGCCTCGCCGTCCGACAGCCTCAATAGCTCCGATAACTTCTCGTTCCTTTTCTTCTTCCCCTCCTCCTTTCCGAACGATCTCTGCTTCTTCTGATCATGATGGTCCCTCTGTTTCAGCTTTTCCGTCGCCGACATCTTGGCCACCTGATGATCTCCTGCGCCGCCGCACCGCATGGTGTTGAGTATCATGCGGCGGAAGGAGGTGCCGGAAAACGCAGCGTCGTTTCGTACACACTTGGCCATCATCGGAACGACTTCAGTTTACGTGGAAGCCCGAAACATGACAAACTTCGTAGAGAGAGATGATTAGTAGGAGTAGTACTAGAAAGTTTTGTCCTTGAGTACTTGTCTTCTTAATTACTGATTTCCTTGTCGTATTTCTGTACACATGGTGAGAGAGAACTTTTTAGAAAGAGACAGTGTGACCCCTGGCATAGCTGGAAGTTTGAGAGAGAGAGAGAGGGGGGGGGGGGGGGGGGCTTCTTCCTATAGAGAAGCTATGGTGGAAGAAGCACGGACTTATCAACCCACTGCATAGGGAAATGTGCAAAAATAATTACGTTTTGTCTCCTCATACTTCTCTAGAATCCGTGTCTGACCCTTCACTCTAGAAGTACTTTCGATGAACCTATCTATCGGTACTATAGCGTTTGGGAATTTTCAACTCAGCAAGAAGTTAGTGGGTTAAGGTCGACTAGTTCTGACACAGAACACAAATAGTAAGACACTACACGATAATACGAAAAGTTAAACATATCGGGTTAAAGTTGAGAGAATTCTGATACGAACACGAGACGAGAATTTATGTAAGAACACGATAACACGACACGACCCCGACGTGAAGTTAGCAGGATTAGGGTCAGATATTTCTGACACGAAACACAAATATGACACGACAAGATAACACGAAAAAGCTAAACAGGTTGGGTTAGGATTGATAGAATTTTGACCCAAACAAGTGATGACACGACACGATGCCCATCTCTAATCGGTACCAACCATCTATGGACATCGGTGCACAATTAGCCCATGGTTCATTAGTTTTGTAAAAAAAAATCAATTAGATAACTATAAGTACTTGATCTAATGTACCAATTTTCATTCATAATATAAAATCGTAGATTCAGAATGAAAAAAAAAATGTATATGGATCCAGCACTTGCAACTTGCAATTTCGATTGAGCTAATTTTTCTCAAGGCCACACAAAAAAATAATGTAAAATTATTGAATGATTCAAATCAATTGTGTGAGAGTCATAAATGGACCTTCCGGCCAATCTGTGCAGTGTGCACCATCACATATGGTTGGTACCATATCATTATTGATTTTCGAGGATAGTCATATTGAGTAGCTTAAATAATCTTAGTTTTGTATAAATCACATATAGGAGTAAGAAATCTATTAAATTATAATGCTATGGACAATAAACTTTTTGTATTTCTTTTTCTTTTTTCGGCATAAATTTAGGCCTTCTTCCGATTCTTAACTTAAACTCGAAACTAGCTTATTGCGTTTTACGAGACAGGTCATTATCTAGGAGCATTTTATGAGTACTTAAACTTTCAAATATACATCTCGTACTTTCAGAAAGAATGCGAGACAACGATCAAGCAGTATGACTTAGACCTTTCGATATACCTGAAAGTAGTAGGACAAAGTCACAAAAGTGTGACTCCTTTACATAACTTGTGACTATTGGATTAAAAGTGAGTTTCCACTAAAAATACCGTTCATTCTTTACTTTGCCTCAATAAATTGCAAGTTTGTCTTCTTCTTTTTTTAAAACAATGACTTTAGATGGGACGGTAGATTATAAGGTTTTCACATTTAACCGAAGTGAGTGTTCAAAATTGATGAAGTACAGTGTTCAATTGTGGTTTGATCTTGGAATATATAAATTTCCATATATGTGAGAAATAATTTTGGGTAGGGAGTTTATAATAAGAACCTCTACAGTGTAGACTTGTGCGAACTTCACGTCTCCTAATTGAATTTTAATGATTTTAACCGTTCAATGTATTTAAAACGTGTTTTCAAGGATAAATCTAGAGGAATCATCAAAGAAAATGACCGAAAAATGCCTTGATTCGAACAGTTTTTCATAAAAATGCATATGTACAGTTTATCGAAAAACTGTTCAAATCAAACCTTTTCCGGTCATTTTTTTTATGATTCCTCGCATGGACCCTTAAAAACATATTTTAAACACATTAAACGAATCGAATCATTAAAATTCAATTGGAAAATGTAAAGTCAAAAGGGAAAGAGTCCCTATTAAAAGCTCTGAGTAATTTTGGGTGCCCATTTAAATACCTCGAGCTGCCAGTGGTCAGGGCCCTTGCACGATCCAGCGGTATGACTTATTAGATGTTTCTTCTATATACCCGCAAGTACCACGACAAAGTCAAAAAAGAGTGACTCCCTTACATAGCCTGTGAGCATGCAGGATCTTGGATTACGGCTGTGCACAATAGTGTCCCGTTTGGCGACCGGAGATGATTTTTGGTGAATTTGTAATGAGAGTGGATTTAAAGATGGATTTGTAATGAGGGTGGACCCACCTCTTAAGAAGGGTGGATTTGCAATTGAGGTGTTTGGATGATATTTTGAGAAGGGAGATTTAGAAGGTGGATATGATGGGATAAATTGTAAAAAGACTTAATTGCCCCCCGTTTGTTGTTTTAATGGATAAATTGATTTGATTTTATTATAATCCTAATAAATACATATTAATTAAAGTAAATGCGCAATAAATATATTTAAACTATATTAGATGTTAAAAAATAATGTTTCCCGAAAAAAGAATTAAGAAATTAATAAGGCCAATTGGATGCAAAATGGGTATAGCCATTTAGCCAATTTGGCACTAAAAAGTTTGAACTTTATTTTTTTGGTAATATGTATTAGTTTTTACCTTCATTTTGTGGAATTTAGAAAAAGGCAAAAAAAAAAAAAAAAGAGTCGTTGCAATAAATTATAGCCGTTGGATAGCCTCTTGGAACAACTAATTGCATGGGACAATCACACACTAGATAATTCTTCCCTTTCTTCCAGATATTTCTTACTGTTCTTCTCCCTTTCATTTTGATTTCAACACAAATTCAAGCCACAACAGAGTGACGAAAACTCCAAACTGCCCAACGACGGAGACCGACAACGGGGTCCGACTTCACAGCTTGTCTCTGCACAGAGTTTCCAGAGAAATCCGGCGACGAGGGCCGATGAATCCAACGCACCGCCTCCTCTGGTTCATCTCTCTTTCTCTCTCTCTCTCTAATTTTTCTAGTAAGAAGTTAACAAAATGCCCGGATTTAGAGGGGTATTTTGGTACCAAAAATCCACAAATCCCCCCTGATTTGCTAACGACAGGGGGGAGGCTGTCGTTACCCACTCCGGGTGCTCCCGGATTTCGACTCCCAATAGTAAAAATTTTCTTCCAAATCCGGGAGCAGTTTTTGCTTCCCAAACGCAGGAGTAGAGTGGGCCCGGGATTACAAATCCTGGTCTTTTGCCAAATCCGGCTGCCATATCCGGTCGCCAAACAGGGTGTAGATGTTGTGCACATTCAAATTGTCCCTTACTCGAATAAGCGATTCATATTTCATCTTGCACTCTCGATAACGAACGGTTCAGATGCAAAGGTGCCGAGATAAAATCTGGACCGTCCATAGTAGCGATAGATGGCCCGGATGTGCACAACAACAACTCCATATCCGAGCATGTGACTATTGGATTTGGAGTAAGATTCCATTAAAAAAAAATTGTTTTCCCAATGCAATCTGAATTTGGTTTAATTTTTGCTAAATAGTTTTTTATGATCTATATAAAGATAATGATTTGTCTCCACGTTATAGACAACTGGAAAAAATACCAAAAATATAGTTTATACGATAAAAAAGTTATTTAAGTTTAAGGGTGCAATCATTTGGCATTTAGTATTATTTTTTTTTGTTTTTGCATTGTTAGTTTTGCGTCGATCTTTATTGATTGAATCTAAAGAATAATAAGTTATTGACCAAACTAAATTTTTTTTGAATAATGATAAAATAATCTAATAATCCACAAAAAATTGAATTATTTTTGTTTTTAAGTGAACTTTTTAAAAGTTTTGATATTAAATTATTGACCAAACTAAAAATTTTATGAATAATGATAAAATAATCTAATAATCGACAAAAATTTGAATTTATTTTTGTTTTTAGTAAACTTTTTTAAAAATTGATAATAATTTTACACTTTTTAGATTTTCTCGTGAAAACGATCCATATAAAGTCGCATTTAACCTGAAGCATGTGATACGGACTCCTTACTCTTATTGTTCGAGTGCCATATGTACGGCCTCCTTTGGGTGAAAAAGCCAAAGTGGTTTTTTGTTTTGTTCTTATTCAATTATTTTTTGCATTTGTTAGGTTTCGATCAATTTTTTTGTAATTTCTTGGTTAGTCTCGACGAGAGTAATCTAAAAAGTATAAAATTATTAGCCAACCTTAAAGTTTTGTAAATAAAGACCAAAAATAAACCAAAAACCCGATTTTTTGGATTATTTTTTTGTCTTTATTCACAAATCTTTAAATTTGGTTAATAATTTTATACATTTTATATTCCTCTCATCGAGATGAGCCAAGAAACTACCAAAAATCAACGTAAAACTAACAAATTCAAAAAATATTTAAATAAAAACAAACGAAAAAACCAAAATTGTTTGTGTAGCCAAAGAAGGTTGTAATGCCACACAGCTCACGAAGAGATGTGTAAGTGTCGCGTTATACCGAAATAGACGGTGATTAAGTGGGGCCCGGATCGGGGGTCGTCGTTGTTTGTTTCTGTGATGCAGGATTATCGGGTTGACGGGAATGTACGTAGTGCGGTTGAGTATTAAAGGCCTGTGTGCATGTCTCTGTTGACTTCAACGACCTACTGCCAACTTATGGACCATTTAATTACTGATCAAAAATGATTGTGACACAAACTTTGTGCCACAATTAATCACAACCCTACTCACACGGGATGTGGGTCCCACATGGGCCCCACTTGCGGGCCCCACACCCCATGTGAGTGGGGTTGTGGTTGATTGTGGCACAAAGTTTGTGTCCCTATCACTATTCATTACTGATGAGAATTGATATTAGCACTCCTCGTTCTGATGTCGGTGCTTCTATTATTTGTCTTTATAAGGTGATTTGGTAAATTCATCGAATTATAAGGGTGATTTAGTAACTTTATTTAATAAAGACAAAATAAGAAGTGTCAATGTCAATTCCCTTACTAATATATATATACAAGAAGTTTCCTATGAGGGTTCTCTCATGAAAAAAAGTACGGAAAACAATTGAGAGCTGTTGGATCGCGTGAAGGGCATAGGATCCAACAGCCCACAATTATTTTCCAGCACTTTTTTTGTGAGGGAGCCCTCACCGGAAACTTCTTAATATATATATGATTTTAATATATTCATGCCACAATTTTTAAAGGGAAAATTGTAAAATCAGCCCACTGAATTGTTGCTACGGTTAAAAAAGTGTATTGAAATGTGTAAAAAAATATATAAAAATGTGTGAAAATGTATAGAAAAATAAAAATAGTACACTAGAGTCTGTAAGGACCCATTTCCAAAAGGGGATTGTTTAGAGAGTGTTTGGATCCCTAGTTTTCCTATTTTCTACTTTCAAGTATTTAGATGGTGTAACTATAATGGATTTTCCTGTAATGCATTTTCGGTTTTTGAGTTTAGGAAACAAAACGCGGAAGTAGAGCGAGAGAAGCTTTTTGAATTTCTCAATTTTTATATTCTCCATTTTGGTTAACAAAAGATATCTACATAATCTATTACGATTTACGATTATATCTCTCAAACACTTCTCCTGTTGTAAACTGCATTTTGAATAAAACTTTCAAACACTCTACAAATTTATAGTAATACATTCTAGTCATAATTCAAAAAGTTGAAAATGTAAATTTAAAATGTAAAAACGTGAGGCTCCCAAACACCCTTTAACCGGAGTAGTTTTTTTTTTTTTTTTCAATATTGGAGTACTATTTAATTGGCCTTTTTTTTTCCTTCTCTATTCATTTTTTCCCCAAAATAGAATGTTAGTTTGTTCATAGTTCTTATATTATTATGAAGGTCAACTTCATCTCCATTGTCATATTAGTTTTTGTTTCATATGGCACAAGATCTGATCCAGTATTTCCTGTATTTTATAAATAGAGTGTGGTCAGGTGTAAGACATGTGAAGAAGACTCGCAGATAAACAAGTCGCTCCAGCCCTAATTCAAATGTAAACTCAAATTTGAATTTGAGCAAAAAAAAATCCCCAGATTGTTGCTCTAGTCTTTTAACCAACTTAAATGAAACTTTACCCTTTTTTTGGCCAAATGAAGGGAGATCCGTTTCTTGAACCAAAATTGCAACGGCTATATTCTAGTGGTAGGCGGTTGTGTTTGCTAGTGGTGGTCAAAGTTAGAGTTGGTTTTCCGACGGTGGTGGTAGTGGTCGATTGTCGGATCTTGGATCTGAGCTTCTCAGGTTGGTTATTCAGTGGTGGTTATCACAGATTCAAATTTCAAATCGTTTTTGAGATTTGGGTGGTTCCTGGTGGTAGTGGTCATCTTCGTTGCCGGTGTCGCCTTTGTTGCCGGTGGTGGAGGCCCTCCATTGTTGACGGTGGTAAAGAGATTCAAGGACAGAGAAGATTTTGGGATGAAAGGAGGAGAGAGATGAATAAAAATGTTTTTGAATTGATTTCAAGGAAATTTTGAGTAAAAAAATTTGTAACGACCCGAATTTTCGTAAATAAAAATTTCGTTAAATAATTTGATTAATTATTTTTAATTTCCGAATTACTGAAATATTTTTCCATTTAAAATATTAATTAATTCTTTTTATTCGAATAACTCGAAATATAGCCATGTATATGCGCGTACGAGACCGAGTAACACACCAGTTACACTACCGTAGCACCCGGGGACCGTGTGTAATACCCGAAACCTACCCAACCACCACCATTTCTTCACTCAACCATGTTAGGTACGTCATAGAGTTGTCATCTCCACAACATTGGAACTTGGAATATACCAAGTTAGAGAGAGAGAGAGAGTAACTTAGAGAGAGAGAGAGAGAGAGCCACGGGGAGAGAGAGAGAGATGCCGAAAGAGAGAGAGAGAGAGAGATCGGAAGAGAGAGAGAGTGAGAGGTTGTGTGTGTGTGCATGTATGCAAAGTACACTTGCGCATGCATAGATTTAATGCATTGTTCACTTGTGCAAGCAAGTGGAGGGTTTAGAAAGATTCCTAAGCTAAGGTTTTGTACCCTAAACTAGTTAGAACAAGCCTTGTTATTTTTGGAGTAACCTATACATACCCACACAATACAAACATGTGTGTACAATCTACACAACCTAGACCTATTTATAACCAAACTTGCACTCCAAGTCCCATGAAACATGGTTCCTTGTTTTAAGGAAGGAATATTCCACCCTATTTCTAGCCTATTAGGGCTACTCTCTAGCAATGACTCCATTCACATGCTTATTGTACATATTTGCTCCTAAAAACACCCTGTAACAAAGATAACCGTGCGAAAACCTACACAGTGAGAGGCGTATTTTTCCCCACTATGCACCCCTACGTTGGAACCCCATAATTCCCCACATTTACTTGTTTTACAAGTAGTTAGTACCAAGATTCCTAGCCTAGGACCTAACCTAAAAACCTAGTGCAATTGGTGCACTTGCCATGTGACAATTCAATGCACATATTCCCTCCCTATACATGAAACTTTCGGCCAAACATAGTGTGTGTCGTGTGTTTGAGAGGAGGAGAGAGGTCACTCATTTGCTATAAATAGCATCTCTTTTGTTCATTTGGACCCCATATACCCTACACTTGTCTATTTGTCTCCATATTTCCCAACCAACAAACAACTTCTACCACCTTTTAGCCTAGCTATT
Organism: Vaccinium darrowii; assembly: GCA_020921065.1. Lineage (NCBI taxonomy): Eukaryota > Viridiplantae > Streptophyta > Magnoliopsida > Ericales > Ericaceae > Vaccinium > Vaccinium darrowii. The sequence continues at coordinate 22,146,779 of CM037155.1, forward strand.
CTAGTTCTAATTAGCTACTTACTAAGCTAATTAGTAAGTTGGTAGGATAGATTAAGGAGAGTTCTACGCCAATGGAGTGCTAATCGGCTTCCAGTTTACACCTGGGAAACAAGGTAGTTTACTAAACTACTCTTCTAATTAGATATTTCTAGAATTAGTATGATGTTCTAATTAGTTTTTAAGAGTTGATTATGAAGCTTGATTGGCCTAATTAGTGCATGTATTAAGTTACTAAATCTATTTCTTAGTATTCAAGAAAGAGTATTTTTATGTAGAAAGATTTACAAGCATGCTAAAGAGGTTCTAATTTGAGTAGTTCTTCATGAAATTAGAAGAGGATTAGTGAGATTAGAAGTGATTAGAAGGTAATTAGAAGATGATTAGTAGTTGATTAGAAGTGATTAGAAGTTAATTAGAAGATATGATGTTTTCTAGAAAGGATACTATTATTATTATGTTAATATTTCTTGGAAGTATTAATTAATTGGTGTTGATTAAATCATGGTTATTGTTCAAATGATATATTTTTATAAGTAGAAAGAGCTATCTTGTGTAGTAAAGGATTTATTTTTACTAATATGAAAGATCTATTATTTTATGTAATTTTTGTAAATTAGTGTAATGATTTCTTTTTATGAATAAAATGAAAAGAGAGATTTTAGAAAAAAAATGTTTTTGAAGAAATATTTTACTAAATAATTAGTGAGTATCTTATGGATTTTTGTGGAGAAAAAGAAGTGAATGGTTTATTTTAGAAAGTTGTGATTTTGCTAAATATGAAAATATTGTTCTACACAAGTTTATTAGAGAGGAAGTTTTTTTTTCTAGTATATAAAGTGTATATTTTTTTTGGAGAAAAATATATAGTTGAGTTGATGATTTGACAAGAGATTTATTTGAAGTTGGATATATTTATTTTAGAAAAGAGCAAGTTACTAATTTATTTCTCTAGAGAGGAATAATAATATTTTTTTTAAAAAGGGGAGAAATGAGATTTTTCTTGTGATGAGTAATAAAGTTTTGAGATATTGGAAAATATTAATAATTAGAATAGTTATGAATCTGTAAAAGTGTTTAAAAGTGTTTGAACGACGCATATATATTTTACAACATAAAGTATAATTCGAAGAATAAGTTTTTTATTTCTTTTTTACCCTTTCTCCCTTACATAAGGTTAATTGTCACATTCGTTATGCAAAAAATGCTTGACTCATAAATTTTCTTGAAAAGGTTTTTTATTTTATAATTTTCTAACTCGCTCATATATAGTATGCTCCAATTAGTTGAGGTCCTAAAATTTATGTACAGAAATTTGTCACATTCCTCTTAGGTTATATCAGTTGAATGAAATATTTCCCTTGTACTTTGTAAAAAATGTAAATTTTTTGCTAAAAAATGAATGGCATAGAAAATTAACAAATAGGATAGGACTCACTTAACACACCAAACTGTAACATAATGTTTACAACGCCATCACCTTACTTATGTTGACAACAACTTTACACAATGATATGAGCATATATGTAAGGGAAAACAGCAGTGCTACGTGTTCATAGCTAGTACACAGAAATTGCCCAGAATTTAATCAACGGCTCAGATTCACTTGGGACACTGATTGCAAATTCTGGATAATTTTCTGGGCAAACTTTATGGTACTTGGCATTTCACAGAAGAAAAAGGGAAAGCAAGGAAATATAAGGGTGACTTTGTCATTTTGGAGGTTTTCATCGACTAACTTTTGTTTATGTTTAATCAAAATTGTTTCATGTATCTCAATAATTAAATGATGATTAAATCACAAAAAAAAAAGAAAAACTTTTTTACATGGGGGACAACATGAGAAACATTAGTGTATTAGAGTACTTTGAACTTCCGGAGTACTACGTGACATTACTCATACGATACTCCTAAATAGAGTATAAATATGAGAGACACACATTACACTAGATCCTATACATACACCGCCAGTATGTGAGGGGAAAGGACTCTGAAGGACCGTAACTGTGCTCTAGGAGACTAGGAGCACTTCATAATTTCCTCTAAGTGTCAGAACAATTCAACAAAAAATAATTATAGACGGTTACCAACAAAATATATAACTAAATTTATGACTCGTTTCATCTCAAAATAATAATTTCGTACGAAAAGACATGCAATTTTCGAATAAAAAATAGTAAAGTACTTACGTTCACAATTTTTAAATTTTTTTTTTGCATCAAACTAAAGAACAATACGAGATCCTTTTAGTGCGAAAAAAAGCAAAAAAATTAAGTACAGAAATTCTTTATTGTTTGGTCAAAAAGTTACACGTCTTTTCATAGGAGACTTATTTTGAGAAGGAAAAAGTGCCACGTTATTGGTTTAAATTGCCTTATGAAAAGACGACGTCCTACCCGAAAGCCTTGAGTAAAATGATATGTTATGTCTCATTAGGGATGGCAACGGGTCTGATCGGAGCCGGATTTTCCCTCCCCCGTATCCGCCCTGTTCTTTTCAGAGACAGACTCGGAGTGGGGGACATCAGAGGTGTGTTGGATTCGGGGATAAATCGGGTCCCCATTTTCCGTATAAATTTTTGATAACTTTGTTCTTTAAAATGTTTTGACAGGAAAACAAGATATTAACAAGTAATGATAGTTAAAAAAATATCACAAAGTAAACAAAGATGAAAAAAAATAGTGATTTATAATCAGGTATTTTGCTCTTATAATACCGAACTAACGAAATGTATATAGATATATACATATAAAAATTAGCAATAACTATAATCGGAGTAAAATCGGGTTAAAATGGATCGGGGGAAGTAAATACCATCCCCGCCCCATTTGCTCATCGGATCGGGGGATTACCCGCTTGGATCGGGGCGGGGAGGTCGGAGGCGGGGACGGAGTGGAGGTAATTGTCATCCCTATGTCTCAACTTAGGTGACATGCACCGTGCAGTGCATTACGGGCCATTTGATGCCCGGATGAACAACCCATTTTGATCTCCGCCCCTTTGCATCCTATCCATTCATTGGCGCGCATAGCGCGATCAAATCTGAGCCATCCATCCGGGCATCGGACGGTCCATAATGCAGGTTCCCTCCAATACTCCTATAACTTGTCCACTTTTTTGTGCATTTTGAGTTTTCACTATGATACTTTCAGTATTTTCGATGATATTTTGGATGTTTTTTCTCAAGTCATTTTCCTCACATATATTAGACAAATATCATTTAGCGAAAACAATAAACCCACTTTTTATTACAGTAAAATACGGTACTTTTAACATAAACTCAGCCTTTGTATTTTTCCATAAATGGACAGCACTACGGGTACCGACCCAAATGGCACGAAAATGTACCGATCGCACACGGGGACCCACTTTTGGGTTCCACACGAGTAATCCGAACCGTTCATTATTCTTAAAACATTTTTCCGAGGAGCCCCACAAAATGGTTGGAACGGTGGGACTTTGGTTGGAGCACTTCCAACCGTCCGATTGAGCTGAAATTTTGTGGGGCCCCTCGGAAAAATGTTTTAAGAATAATGAACGGTTCGGATCACTCGTGTGGGACCCAAAAATGGGTCCCCGTGTGCGATCAGTACATTTTCGTGCCATTTGGGTCGGTACCCTTATCATTATCGAAATTGAAATTACTATCGGAACTCACCAACTTCGTTTGAAAACGTAGAGAAAGCTTAGCTTAGACCTGTTGACCGGAATTCCATTGGTCAAAATAGTACTGTATGAATTATTACGAATACAAAAAGTCAGACAGGGTATGTAATTTTTGTCCAGAAACTGTACAAATTGATTTGAGCGTATTCCAGATTCCCCAAAGATGATAAGAGCCATTGGATGTCATCTTGTAAAAGATCCGGTAAACATATGCGTACAGAGGTTGGAGTACAGAGAATGAACCGACCGTGTTTGGGGATTCATTTTTGGGTCCTACACGAGTGATCCGAACCGTTCATTGTTCTTAAAACATTTTTCCGAGGAGCCCTACAAAATTTCAGCTCAATCGTACAGTTAGAAGTGCTAGAACCAAAGTCCCACCATTTCAATCAAAAAAAATTTGTTTGAAACGGTGGGACTTTGGTTCTAGCACTTCCAACCGTCCGATTGAGCTGAAATTTTGTGGGGCCTCTCGGAAAAATGTTATAAAAATAATGAACGGTTCGGATCACTCACATGGGACCCAAAAGTGGGTCCCCGAACACGGTCTGTACATTCTCTGTACCCCAACCTCTGTACCCGTAATCAGATCCTAAAAGATCAGATCAATTGTATATCGGTAAATGTTTCATCAAAATATCCAATTTTGGCTATTGGTAAATGCTTCATTAGAATATCCAATTTTGTTGAAGCATTTACATTGATCAGATTTTTCATAGGTACCAATAAATGTTATTTTAAAAATTATGAACAACTCTGATCATCTGTGTGACTCCTGCCATGGGTAACGATTTCTACCTAGAAATTTGTAGCCATGTTTTTGTCCCAAAAAGTCATCAGTCAAGAAGTCAGCATATTAATGACTTCAAAACGCGTGGGAATTTGGAATTTTGTAGATTCTTTTAACGAAGATGGCTCATGAAACTGATGATCACCCGCATAAATTATTCTTGTCACTATGAGTAGCATGTTAGAATGGTTCCAAAGTCATTCTTATCTGACACATAAAAAAAATATCAAATTTAACCTTAGAAATATTTTTTATAATTTAGCAAGTCACTTTTTTAAAAATTCACAAAATCAAACTCTCTATTCAAACTTTAGCAAGTCACTTTATCAAAAACTCACATAATCAAACTCTCTATTCAAATTTTTGTTCTTCCCTCCCTCCTCCTCTTCTGGTGAGTGAACAGTAGGTCACCAAATTTTTTAAGTTACTATAGCAAAGTTAAGAAATCTTCAAATTGGTTAGTTCGTTTGGTGAGACTGATTTTTGAGGTTTTAGATGAATTTGCTCTCTACTTTAACTTTAAAGTTAAATTGTTAAGCCATATATTGATGCTCTTAAGTAAGTACTTTACAAGGAGAAGGATACACACCTTTTATTTGGGTGTGTATCCCCTACAAAAGTTACGATTTTTTTTTATAAAAGTTACTCCCTCTGTCCCATTTTGTTTATCAATTATTCGTTTTGTTTCTTTTGGGTATATTGCTTATATCTTTCAATCTATAATATTCTTTATAATTTCAAGAATTTCATATTATAGAATATATTGAGATCTATCAAATAAGATCCATATTGAATATTTTTTGAGATCCACATTAAAAGATATAAGCAAAAGACACAAAAGAGACAAAAAGAATAATCGACAAACAAAATGGGACGAAGGGAGTACGATATTTTTTTTTTTATGAAAGTTACGAGACACACCAAAATGTCACGATTCATAGAAAATGTTATCAATCATATTGTAAAAAAGTTACGAAAAACTAAAAAATGTTATGATTACCAATGAGGTGGCACAATCTGCTCCATACAATACGTGCATATGGTACACACTTTTAATGAGTGTGTGTTGTAGCTATTTCCACCTTACAATCACAATAAATACTCCATCTATATATTCGGCTTGTCAAATTTTTATCAAGCTCAAACTTGGCACGAGTTCATCTAAAAACTAAACAAACGAGGCTAAACATATTAAAGCTCGGCTCGATTCGGCTCATTTGTGGTCCTAATTGTAACCTAGCACAACATGTTCCCTCCCCTCCTCACTAGGGCTTCGACTTGCTTGGCGGCGGGAGGGGAGGGAGAACCCCCCCCTCCCCCCCCTCCCTCTCTCTCTCTCTCTCTCTCTCTCTCTCTCTCTCTCTTCTATTTGTTTTTCAGGTGCGACTGAGTTTGTTCTGATAGTTATGGGTGGTGGTTTTCGCCGGCGCTTTAGGTCCTCGGTCGTTTGCTCTCGTGGCTGTTTGTGAGGATCAAAGTGGCGGTGTCTTGGCGGCCACCTCTAGAGATCGGCAACTTGGTTTGGGTTCACGTTGGCATGGGCCTTCATTTGCGTGGGTGGCAATTCAACGTGGTGTGTGATCCTCTGGCCGTCTTCAACTTCCCCTCCCCTTGATGTCCTATTTCGGCCATGTTCCATCGGGTTATTCTGGGTGTCGCCAACAATGAAACCAGTTGGGCTTAACAACTAGGCAGCTGGACCTCTTCCTTCTCTTCCTTCGGCGGTTATGTATCACCTGATCTCACTACTGGGTGGCGTCGGTTTTGGCTTAACGGCAAGCGTGTGCCGAGTTTGCTTTGGTGGTGGATTGTTTCGGGTGGCGTGGTTGTTTTCCGGTTGCGAGGTAGTTGGCGGTTGTTGTTAAGTTACGATTTTCTGTTCTTTTGGGTTTGGGGCTTGTTTTTATCTAGTTTACCAAGTTTAAGCTTAGGCCATTAGTTGTGGTGGGCTTGGCACTTTGCTTGACCCTTAGGTGTCTGTGACCAACAATTTTTTATGTCCTTCAACCCTTGGTTGGAGTCCCCTCCCCTCCCCCTATCCCCCCATCTCGATGTACCTTTGTCAGTATTTTATTAGTAATATTTGTGTGTGTGTGTAGTCAAGCACACACACAACACATTGGGTCTGTTTGTTAACCCTCTTCGTACTTGTAATTGGACTACCAATACTAAGGAGTCTTTAATACCATGTGTTTTTTATTTTATTTTATAGTCAATCTATAGAAGATATCAATTACATCACATATGAAGTACAAAGTTTAAACCTAGGACACTATATCAATTGTGAGAGTCCAATAGACAACCAAGTTCAATAACTTCACCAATACAAGAATAAGTCTGTTGTAGTGTAGAAACAAAGAAAGGGGAAGCCCCTACACGCAGGCAGAGAGATTCGAACTCCTAACCTCCTAATAAATGCAAGAGCGCTGACCAACTGAGCTAGTCCCAATTGGTTAGCCTTCAATACCATATTTGATAACCCAAAATGTGTATGGACTACGAGGCCAATGTGAATTAGCAATCCCCCGTTAGGGGTAATATCCCTATTGGTAATCTATTGCAAAGTGGAGTGATACAAAAAGTAGATCAATCTGCCTTCACTTAACCGTACTGACCACATTATCGCTGTTAAGGCCCTACTTGGATGGGGGATATGGAAGGGGGATAGCATTTGACCCCCTCTTATCCATGGGTCCTAACTTATATCCATAGTTTGGCAAAATGAAAAATCAGGAGGATAAGATTTCACCCCCTCTAAAGTTATCTCTTTATGAGGGCTTAAGGAAGATATCTGGGCACCCCTTGGCCTCCCTAAAAGTTATTCAGCTGTAGAGGGGCGGTTTTTTTACGATTTTACCCCTCCTTATCCTCTTTACCCCCCATTTTATCATCCACGCCCTCTTATTCCCCCCTTCCCCCCATTTTATCAAACATCCAAACAAAGTCATATTTTATCCCCTATATCCAAACTATCTACTTTGCTATCCCCTTCCATAAATATCACATCAATGTAGGTCAACCCTCCAAAAATAATACCCCATTTTATCTTATCCCCCTCTATAACTTATCCCCGGAAATTAATACTCCATTCAGTTGGCCCAAAATGTAAAAATCACAAAAGTAAGATCCTATTGTTGCTTTACATTTTTACTTTCTTAAATAGGAAAATTGCATTACATTTTTACAGTTGCTCTATATGTTCTCTTAAAAAAAAGAACTTGTAAATGTTAGTTTTTTTTTTTTTTTTTGTCAATCGATAATTGTATTATTGGTTACTACTAAAGCAAAACATCCAAGGAAGCTTGACTACACACCCAGTCCGGAAAATCTCCATTCCAGGTGGTAGCAAGCTCAATAGATAGGGCATACTTGGCTATGACATGAGCCACCCTATTAAAATTACGACGAACAAAAGAAAAGGAAATAGAATGAAACAAACGAGCTAAGTTGATGACATCCGTAACGACCACAACCACGCTAGAATTAGCACACTTCACACCCTGTAGCATCTGAATAACCCCTAGCGCATCACCTTCCACCAGAAAATCTTCCCCAGATCGGTCCCTAATAGATTCCAAAGCATACCTAAAGCCCGTTGCCTCAACCACCTCTGCTGACCAAACATTTGGCAGAGGGATAGCAACTGCCATCACAAGTTGCCCAAACTCATCCCGCACAGCTATGCCCACACCTCCCTTACCTTTCCTCTTATCAAGTGCTCCATCAACATTCACCTTGAGCACTCCCGACGGTGGCGGTGTCCACTTAACAATTTCACCCATTTGGACCACTGGAACTTGGGACTCACGTGCATTAGCCACACAAAAATCAGAAAAATCATTGAGGGCATTCCCTAAAATTCGTGTCTCGTCCACCCATTCTTGCTTAAAAACCCATTTATTCCGAGCTTTCCAAATATGCCACCCCACAATAGCGAACAATCCCAAACGATCCCATTTACCAATCTCAACGGAAGCGCCAGCCAAATTAGCCCACACCTCCCCCACCTGTCCTGATACCATACTTTCCGGTCGCAATCGAAACGGGGAAAGTAACCACACTTTTGCCGCACGATCACATTGGAATAACATATGTGAAACTGATTCGACCCCCAATCCACAAACTGGGCAAACCTCATCAAGTGGAACTTTCCTCTTTACTAAATTTTGATTGACCGGAAGAATATCATTAAGTCCGCGCCAGAGGAATACCTTAATTTTTGGAGGAGCTTTGCAACGCCAAATTCGCTTCCACTTGTCCTCGTCATCCTCAACCCCACTTGATTGCCCACATGGATCTGCACCGCATCGCACTCGGTGTAGCAAGTCTCTTGCGATCACGTAAGCTGTTTTAACGGAAAACTTACCATTAAACGAGCTCCTCCATATTCGTTCATCCCTTTGATCCGTCGTGCTCAGAGGTAACTTCAATATCAGCTCGCAGTCACGTTGAATAAAAATGGACCTCACCAATGCCTCATTCCATGCTACCCGGTTAGCTTCAAGAAGATCAGACACCATAGTACAATTGCTATTAGAATGAGCAGCAGTAAGTACCTTCGGGAAAAGAGGATCCTCCAGCCAAGGGTCCTTCCAAATATTGATTTGTGCACCAGTAGCTACCCGCCATCTCCAACCCTGTTCAATTACACCCTTGCTTGCCAATATACTCAGCCATGCCCATGAGGCGGTCGGTCTTGTTTGGGCCTCCAAAAAGCTCGTGTTAGGAAAATACTTAGCTTTAAACACCTTATAGAATAAAGAATCATCGCCTACCAATAGCCTCCATCCTTGCTTGGCCAACATCGCTAGATTGAAAGCTTCTAAGTCTCTGAAACCCAGCCCCCCTTTACCTTTAACCTCCGTCATCCGCTCCCACCTCATCCAATGAATCTTCCTGGTATCAGCTGACCCACTCCAAAAGAACTTTGCAATTACCGAATTCAGCATTTTGCACAAACCGGTTGGTAACTTAACACATGCCATCGCATAAGTGGGCATCGCCAACAGAACCGATTTAATAAGTGTCTCCTTGCCGGCTGGATTAACCTTCTGCCCATCCCATCCCTTTATCTTGCTCACCACCCTCTCCTTGATGTACTCCAAGGCTGCTTTTTTGGACCTCCCAATGATGTACGGTAAGCCGAGATACTTGCCTTCTTCTGCGCTACGGCTGAACCCCAAAATACCACGACATACTTCACGATTATCTTCAGAAGTGTTGGTGCTGAAAAGAATAGAAGACTTTTGCACATTGATAAGCTGACCGGATGCATTTTTGTATGAATCAAGGAATCCTCGCACCACCTCACTATCCCGCCTTGTTGCTCCACAAAAAATCAACGAATCATCCGCAAACAAAAGATGAATTATGGATGGCCCATTCCGGCAAATCTGAACGCCTTTTAACTCCCCTTGATTTTCCTTTAAACGAAGTAGACTAGAGAAACCTTCTGCACAAAGGAGAAAGAGATACGGACTAAGAGGATCTCCTTGTCGGAGACCCCGTTGCGGTTTAATGAAGCCATGCTGCTGTCCATTTATAGTCACCGCATATGAAACTGTTGTGATGCAATTCATAATCCAACCCACCCATCTCGGACCAAAACCCATGTGAAGCATAACTCTTTCCAAATAATTCCACTCTACACGGTCATAAGCCTTGGCGACATCTAGTTTTAGGGCCATTTGGCCCTCCTTTCCCCCTCGCTTCTTCTTCAAATGGTGAAGCACCTTGTGAGCGACCAAAATGTTGTCTGAGATTTGACGATCACGGACAAAAGCACTCTGATTGATACTAATCACATTAGGCAACGCAGCTCGCAATCGATTGGCCAAAATCTTAGCAATAAGCTTATAAATAACATTGCAAAGAGAAATAGGTCTATACTGAGTAACAAGAATTGGGGTTTTGACCTTTGGAATTAGAACAATGTGAGTGTGATTGAAGCTCTTCAGGAGATGGCCAGTTTGGAAGAAATGTTGCACCGCACATACCACATCTTCGCCAACCGTTTCCCAATACGTTTGATAGAAACCTGCCGTCATCCCATCCGCTCCTGGGGCTTTTGAAGGGTTCATATCCCAAAGCGCCTTTTGAATTTCTGCTCTATTAACCTCCTTAATAAGTGTAGCATTCATATGATCCGTCACTTTGCCCTGGATAGCACCTATGACCTCCTCCACATTAGATGTACCCTCTGTCTGGAAAATATTCTGAAAATACGCAACAAACTCATGAGCAATCCCATCTGGTTCCTCACACCATGTCCCATCAGATCTATGAATCCCCGTTATCCTATTCCTCCTCCTGCGCTTATTAACTTTAGCGTGAAAAAAGGATGTATTGCGATCCCCATTAGCCATCCAATCTGCTCGCGCTTTTTGTCTCCAAAAGGTTTCTTCCTGAGCCCAAGTGGTCCCTAACTCATTCTCCAGCGAACGAACCAACTCGGACTCCCCACTGCATTGCCCAGTCTTAATAAGCTCCAACTGATGCTGAATTTCCGTTATCTTTTTTCGGGCATTAAAACCCTTCTGTTTGCTCCAAGCTCTCAATTCCTTACGGCAATGCTTAATTTTGTGAAATACCTCAAACATCTTCGACCCCCTTAAAGAGCATTGCCAGCCTTGTTTGATTACCTCATAACTCTCCGGATCCGTGCACCACCGACTATCAAATTTAAACTGCCGATAACCATGAGCCAAAGCGGGAGCGGTATCCAGCAACAAAGCGGCATGATCCGAGCCTACTGTAGTTAAATGCCTCACTATAGCTTGGTCATACATTATCTTCCAGTTAGATGAAACCAAAACCCGATCCAGCCGTTCTTTAATTAAGCCCTCACCAAAGCGCCTATTAACCCAAGTAAAAGGATACCCAGAAAAACCCATGTCAACAACCCCCAATTCAGAGATAAAATGTCGAAAAGTACGCAAAGTCCAGGCTTCTCTCCTACGACCCCCTTGTTTCTCATCTTCCCACAATATGTCATTGAAATCCCCCCATATAATCCACTCCCCCGAACTCCGACGTCGATACTCCAATAATTCCTCCCACTGAGCTTTCCGTATTCGATCATTAGTACTCGCATACAAGTTAATTAGATGCCAATCACAACTAGTCACCTCATCACTTATTAAAAGTTCAATGAAAAAACTACTCCTACGAACAAGACTGACCTTCAATTCTTTTTTCCAGTAGACCACCAAGCCTCCAGCAATACCCACTGGATCAATAAACTGAAAATCATCCGTGCCCAAAACCTGCCGAACAAAATTAACTTGACAAAACTAGTTTTTAGTTTCGGCGATAAAAACCAGCTGGGGAGAGTGGAGCCTACACAGCTCCTTGAGTTGATTAACTGTCAGGGCTCTCCCCAATCCCTGACAATTCCACGCCAACATCCTCATCTGGCCCCTTGGGGCCATTTGCGACTGGCTTCCTCTACCGTATTAGCAACCAATTGGGCACCACGGTCCTGCCCCACTTTCTGCTTCTTTGCAAGCCCATCCACAAATCCATCTGCAACATCAACATCCACTAACGTCGCCTCAAGTTTTCGTTTTACTGGTGCTGTTGAACAAACCCCCATTCCCCCATCTGAAGTGTTACCCTTCTTTCGTTCCTGTGAAGCACCTTTCTTTCGACCCCGGCCCGAAATTCCACTCCTTGCTAGAGACTGTACTTTTCCACCAAACCCCATCCCTTGAGCTTCCATTCAGGTAACAGTAAACTTCCATTCAGGTATACCTTAATGAGATTCCCATCAGGAACTCCTACAATTCTCTAATTTTTCGATCAAATTTTCATGATCCGAACCGTCCAATGTGTTTAAAATGTATTTTTAAGAGTTCACGCAATATATGCATTTTTATCAAAAACTGATCGGATCAAGCTCTTCCCGGTATTTTTTTCACTGATTTCTCACGGTGACCCTTAAAAACACATTGGACGGTTCGGATCATAAAAATTTGATTTGAAAATTGGAGTCCCTGATGGGAAGCTCATCAGGTATACCTGATTGGAAGTTTACTTTATTATGTAATTCATTAATTTATATATTTTAACCTTTCTAAAAGGTTATGTTTTTCAGACAATACATCTTTGATTTTTATCTTAGTGATCCTAGAACTGTCAAAAAATAAAAAACATGAAGTTGGGACAAATCAAATAGGAATTTTAAATTAGAACAGTATTGATAATCCCTTAGTATTACGAAATTTATCTTAATCTTATCACCTTACTAATTTCATCATTGCTAGTTGGGTTGTTCATTGCTAGTTGGCTGGCTTGTCAAACGGGGGTAGAGAGATGATCACGGGCAAAGTAGTAGTATCTTTTACCGACAAACAATTATGGACCACCAGCTCAAAATAGTATGGGGACGCAAAAAAAAAGATGTGTTTTATAAGTGGGACCATAATCCAATCAAGATTTGTTTTCCCTTTTTTTTTTTTAGGAATAAGAGTTACCTCACTCATTGCGGAATGTAGGGTGCCTCTATGTGATCAATCAAAAAAATTTCATAATCATCTGAACCGTTCAATTTGCATAGGTTGCTAAACACTACATGTAACTATATCTATAAAATCAAAATAGATTTGTCTGACACTATTTTTTTGGACTGTCCTAACCATCCATTTTATATAACTAATGTTGTACACTCAACCTACTCTACAAACTAAACAATTTAATTTATGATGAAAAAATTCCGAATGAGTACACCGAGGTGCCTAACAATCTTGTAATGCGCCAATGCGGTATCCCTTTGTCCAAAACTGCAGTAGTTTTGTATAAGGTTGCGTAATTTTTCGTTTTTGGCTAATTTTTTAATATTTTAACAATTTTTTTTTTTTACTTTTTAAATAGAGGTACGCTATATGCATCCAAAAAGTAAAAAATAAATAAATAATTTGATAAAAAAATATTAACACAAAAAAATAATAACGAAACAGTGAAAACTTTAAGATATTTTGTGAACTACCAAACAAACTTCATCACAAAAGGTCACAACATAAATAGTGTAGATAGGCCCTTAAATATTTACAAAACATTAAATTGGCCAATTGGTAGTGCAAGGCTGAGGCACCCCTTGATTTTATCAAATGAGGAGGAAGATTGATAAAATCTCAACTCTTTTATCAACCCTCCTCCTTATTTGATAAAATCAAGGGATGATTTTATCAAATCTTGATAAAATCAAATAAGAAATTCAGCCTAAATTAAAACACCATTTTTACTCTTGGCTGTAAATGTGATTTGGGGAAACAGTAATAATGTGATTTGGTGAAACAGTAATTAATTTGCTCACTCCTAGGTAAATGTTGCTTCCTTGTTCAGAACATTCCATGTGCTTATTAAGTCAAGAAGTACTGGTCCCATCTAAGCAAATAATAGAAAGGTTTTGTTGATGATTGTCAGCAAATAATAGGAGTTTTTTTTTTTTTCAAAATGGGTATAATTACAAGAAACTGGTGTAATGCAAAGCTGCCAGTCTTTTCAAGGATTAGAAATTGGTTTCCTGTTAGTTCTATAGTTGCTTTTGGGGGTGAAAAAGCCAACTTCATTACTGGTATCATGGTTTAAGCCTTTGTCGAAGGATGGAGCAAGGGGGAGAAATGATGGCGGTAACTCTAAAAAATACTATTACTACATTAAAATAAAAAATCTGTCATTAAATTATATAAATCTGCCACTACTAGATTTTTTTCGTTGTACTTTTGCTAGGTAGAAAAATGTAGTCCTCTAATTTTTATTTTAATAAAGGATGCCAAAAATAAAAATAGTCCAAAGCCAAATTTATGGGCCAAGTGAAATATTATAGAACATGATATCTTGATTACAAAAATCCAAACTTCAAATTTTGTCTTTGTATTAAGGTTTAATCAACACGAAAAGGAAGAAACCAAACAACAAACTGGTGAAAAGAAAGCAATGTGTAAAGTGTTGGTCCACGTCTTCACGAGTTGTGATATGTGCATACAATAAACATTAGTTACTACTCCATCCGTCCCATTTTTATAGCCGGCTATTCCATTTTAGGCTATCTCTTAATAAGTGTGTGTTTTAAAAAGTTAATGGATAAAAAGCCTTGTACAATTATTATTTTGTCCTTTCGAAAAGTTGGTGGGTAAAGAGTTAATGGGTAAAAGTAGAGGATAATTTTGGAAAGTAGAGGTAAAAATAAATGTGAAAACTATAAAGTAGAGGTAAAAGTTGATGTGAAAAATGTAATGATGATGTAAGAGAGTATAGTTTTTAGTATTTCATATTGAGGTTTTTTTTTCTTTCTAAAATCAATTACTATTTACATTGTAATCTATTTTTTCATTTTTTTTAGTATACGTGTTCGCCACGACTGAGAGCATCCTCTGCCTTTCTACTTCCCTCTTTTGAACAAAGTAGAGAACCATTACAGAAAAAAAAAACCCAAAATTTGCTCCACACCAGGTTACCTAAATTGATCAAAAGTTGTAGAGAAGTAATAGTGCCTCACTTCTTTTGTTAAGTCACTATTCACTTGCTACTTATTATTATTATTATTATTATTATTATTATTATTATTATTATTATTATTATTATACACATATGGCTTTGCATGGCCTATTTTAATTTTATTCTTTTAGATTTTTATTCTCGTAAAAGGACTTCTACATGGTTATTCAAATATCGTCTACGGTAATTTGAGTAAGATGATTTTTTAAAAGGCTATTCAAAACAAACTTTCATCACTGTAGAAACCCAACAAAAAAATCATTGGGAGTTTTGATGTTTGAGTTCTTCCTGACTAATTTTTTTTGGTGAAGTACTATTAAAATTTGTAGAGTATTAAATTTTTATTGTTTGTAAAGTAGTAAAATATAAGAATAAAAAAATTTAGAAAGATATTGAAATAGAAAAGTAAAAGTAGAAAGAAGGAATAGTTTATAATACAGTAATGTTGGAATAGATAGCCTGATTCAGTGAGTTTTTTAAAAAAGTGACTTGCTTAAGTATAAAAGGTGTTTTTGAGGTTAAATTTGGTATTCCCTCCATCCGGATTTGTTTGTTCCTCGTTCTATTGCAACTGGATAAAAAAATTAGTGATATCTTTAAATTGGAAAGTAATTACATGTCCAGTATCAATCTTGTTTAATAGATCTCGATTAGTTTTATAAGACAATGTTTTTAAAATTACATAAAATATTATCAATTATAAGATATAATCATTTAAAAAGTGACAAACTCCAAAAATGGACGAACAAATCCGGATGGAGAGAGTATAAAATATAGAGAGTCTGATAAGGATGCTCTAAGGTAAAATCCTGGCTCTTTCTCTGTCTTTGTCCACGAACCATTTACTCCATTGATGCTCTTTTAGTGCAACATTCTTTTTCCTGAAGATGAGATTTATAAAGTTGGCAAATATTCACTAAATGAAATCTACAGATCATTTTAAGAGAATGCAGGAACATATGACCCTGCATTAATTTAAAACAGTCTTGTTGTTGAGAACAAGGGAAATTAACTAATACAAAAACAAACAAAACGATCAGCATGTCACTTATCTGCTTCATGTAACAGCCAGTAAATTATTTTCATATGTTCTTCACATCAGTCCGATATGGCACGTCCAGGGGCGGACCCAAGGGGGTCATGCAGGAGCACGTGCCCCCACTGACCCCGCTCAAAAAAAAAAAAAAATATATATATATATATATATATATATATATATATATATATATATATATATATATATATATATATATATCAAATTTCGACGATCCGAATCGCTCAATGTTTTTAAAATGCGTTTTTAAGGTCCTACGTAAGGATTCATAAAATAAATAAATAAAATACCCGGAAGGGCTTCATCCGAGCAGTTTTCGATGATCATCAAAATTTGGCTCGGAAAAGCTAGGTCCGCACCAAATTTTAATAAGGGATCTCTTAGGTGATCGTTATCCTGTATAGCACAATTATGTAATATAACGCTATATTTAGCATACACACTTGCATATATCTCAAAAAGAAAAATGTAGAATTAATTTTGTGCTCATTTTTTGTTCTTTTTTTTTTGTTATAAAAAGTACGGATTATAAACCTTATAATCCATAATACATGTCTTAATTTAGCAAGATCGTTGACTAAAAAAAATTGCACGATTATAATTAATAAGGTGCCCTCATTGGATTAGATTCCTGGGTCCGCCACTGGGCACGTCCTTTGAAGATGATAAATGTCACTTATCTGCTTCAGGTAACAGTCAGTAAATTATTTTCATATGTTCTTCACATCAGTCCGACGATGGCACGTCCTTCGAAGATGATAGAGCGTCCGTTTAAGCTCGTGAATGATGAAAAACCAATCCCACTGGTACCGCGAATTACATAACAATGTTTCCTTTAGACTGCAATGTCTTTGATCAAACATGGTGTATATAGTCTCACCCTGTGTTTCTTGGTAACCATGGTGTCATAATTCAATGGCACTTGGATTAGAAGATCCAAGGATTTCATATTAAGTGTTGAGAAAGCAAGTCATACCACCCAAACCAGGGAACACCAAGCAGATCAGGTGATGCTGCTTAATTGTGCTCATCACTGACAGGAGAGGGATACCAAAATCTGCTGATGCTTTTAATGAAATCTGCAAGATCGTGAAGAACAGGAGGAGCGCAATTTCGGTTTGGTTGAATGGACCCTTTCGTGTGCTGTGCTCCGGTGATTGTTCCTCTAATTAAACCACAGATTCCTATCTAATGATCCAGGACGTAATCCGGGACGTGAAGAACAAACTAAAACGTTTTTTCATTTACTTTGTTTGATTTTTGAAATTTCTTACGGTTTTATCTATTTCACACGTTTAACTACAAAAAAAAAAAAAAAAAAAGGGAATTTCAAATTTTGAAAGATAAATGAAATAGCAAGTCATAAAAGCAAAGGGAAACAGATGGATTTGAACTTTCCATGAGAGTGCATGAATGGATATTGATATAATTAAGCTAATGGAAAAGAACGATTCTTATGGTCTGACCAAGGATGGAGCTAGGGAGGGGTTAGTAAGGGCAGTCGTCCCCCCTACATTTTAAAAAAATAATACTATTACATTGAAAAAATGAAATTTATCTTCAAATCATATAGTCTCGTCCCCCCTCCGTTTTTTCATTAGAAAAATAATATAGTAACAACTTTAATATTTATCAAGCTACGAAACAACTTTGTACTAAAATTGGTTTTAACGAAGTTTAATTACAATTCTTTTAAACAAAACAAGGCCCCAACTCACTTAAAGTCAAGGAAGGCCCGTTCATTTTTAAGAACTAAGGCTCATTCAAATTTTGGAAGCCCAAAACCCTTTAATGTGGTTTGATGCCTAATTTCAATTGATAGTAAATAGGATTAGATAAAAGTTAATATCTTTTGCAATCAAAGTTGATATTAGAAACATGTTTAGTTTCATATATATTGGTGTTATTTTATTTATTTTATTTTTTTGAGTCAGTAAAAATTCATATTGTTGTCTTATTTTAATTTTTTTTATTGTGTATATAAATTCGTCCCCCCTACGCCAAAATTCTGACTCCGTTCCTGGGTCTGACACCTGAAAATTACATAAAAACATAACCAGAACCCATTCAATAAATGCAAAGGACAAAAACTAAATCACATGCTGCCATTATTAGCATCAATTCTATAAGGGCTTCTATGGTAGGAAAGATCGATGGAACCTTCAAAAGAAGTTGTAGAGCTAACCAAACAAAATAAGCACCCAATCTAACAGGAAGGAACATCTCACCCTACTGCAGTTCGAACTTTTGGTACTCCTTGTTATGCTTCAGTGACGTTCTTTCCATAGCCAAGAAAAAGGGAAAAAATGAAAGAGTTGATAGCATGATCTTAACAAGAGTAATTTAGGGCACCGCCATGTGGGGTACTTAGTAAGGATCAATTTATTGTATGATCTTTAGGGCACCGCCACGTGGTGGTGTACCAAAATCATGGAATAATTGGTCATACTTAAGAGTATGAATGCACAAAAGTACTGGAAGACTTATATCACTTTTCACTAGTGGGACCCCATTTGATGCCAGAACCCAAAGAATTGATAGGAGTACTTAAGAGCCTGTTTGGAAGCTGGATTATTTGGTTGGATTGACTATTTGCTCAGACTAATTAATCCGGAACTAGTTAATTACCCCATTCTTAATTAATCCTCCCTTCTACCATATCCTCATCTTATCTGCCCTCCTTATTTAAAGCCCCTAAGCTAATCCAACAAACAAACTTGCTCCAAGAGATTTCAAACCTGTTGGCTGTACAAAAAATGAAAAAATTTTGGGTGCCGAATGGGCACCATGTGGCCATGTCGAGCACAATCTCGGCCGTCCAAAAGTGTTTTGGACGGTCGAGATTAATTTCGTCTCTCTCCTCTCACCCGACCACTCTCTCTCCTTTTCTCTCTCCTCTTTCGGACCGTCGGATTGCATTTGGACGGCTAAGATTGCCGAGCGGATACCACGTGGGCAATACCCACTCGGCACTGAAAAATTTCTCCCAAAAAACCCTTGGTTGCCTTGAGATCAGTCATGATCTTGGCATGAACTTGATGAATGTCAGCACTGATAATTTGGAATATCCTTCTATTCCTTCCACCCCAACACACGGTACAAAGAAAGCCTATAAACCAGGCGCAACAATGAAGAACGACCCGTGTAGCACCACCCAATCCAGAAGCTGAGATAAATAAGAGGTAGTTGCAGAGGCAGAGCCAGAGCCAGGATTTTAGGTTAGTAGAGTCATAAACTAAATTTATATGTAAGTTATTTTTCTATTTGCTCATGTAAAGAAATACTCCCTCCGTCCCTTTTTAAGTATAGACATTTCTATTTTGGGTTACCCCTGTGGTTTGAAAAGTTAATGGGTAAAAATTTGTACAATTATCATTTTGCCCTTTCAAAAAGTTAGTGGGTCAAAAGTTAATGGGTAAAAGTGGAAGATATTTTTGGAGAGTAGATGTAAAAGTTGATGTGAAAAGTGTAATGATGATGTTTCTTTAATAACTTAGATTTACAAAGTAACACACTTAAAAGGGGACGGAGGGAGTAACTAATTTGAGAGGTAGATATACAATGATACGTTCATTTTTCATTTATAATTGGTCTCTCAATGACTTATTATATTTCAAAAATAAGATACAATAGCCTCATTTGTAATACTATCGTCCCTAGAAAAGGGGGGAAAAAAACTTGAGAATTCAATGCATTTTAAGCAAGTCGGGACAACTAATGAAATTTTTGCAGCGTTAAAATTGCAAAATCTATCTTCAAACTATAAAAAATCGTTGTGAACATTTGAAGTGAGGGGTCAAGTGACTCCTCTTGTACCTTACTAGCTCCGCCAGTGGGTAGTTGGGCAAATGCTGCAAGCCCCAAACCTAAGAAGAGAAAGGGACAGAGAAAACATGGATTATCATGGGTCTCTCCCCTGCTCCTCAACACAGCACACATTGGCCATGTAGCAGTAATCCCCAACTTTGCAGCCCGTCCATAGTAGCAAGTCTACCCAGAGTGCCCAGTCAAAGAATTATAAATCACCTTGGTACATAATGCTTGTACCAAACAGCTTATTGCCATGACACTGCAGGTTTGGAGTTCCTGAGGTGCCCCCATGCGGAGTTTCTATAAAACTGAATGGCCATTCTCAACCTATCAACTGATCAGCTGTCATCTGATTGGCTTCTTAATGGTGTGGAAGATGTGCGTGCAACTTGATTACTATTCAGTGTTCTTGTCTTCGGGCACTGCAGGTAGTACCTCCGACACCCTCCAACACCACAGATTCACGTGAGAAGAAGTTCCTTCGAAACAACCCGTGCTTATTTGAATTCTAGAACTGCTTCAAAGTTAAAAATAAAACGAAGAAAGCCTGAGCGTTGGGTTTGTTATCTCCAGATTGACCAAAACAAAATATTAACATGAAAAAGAGGGCAACAAAAGTGACTCCTAGCTATTCAAGCAAATTCACAAGAAAAACTATCATATCATGAAAAGACCAAAACCGAGCTATTATCTCACATTATTCACAATTTTTGCACTCAGTGCTAGTCATTAGCAACCATAGCATCCCTGGCGGGAAGAGTCTCCAGTTTCTTGATAATTAATCTTTTCTGGGGAGGAATGTCTTTGGCCGATAAGTCAGCATCAACTATAATAGAGTCCTCTTCATTGAAATCTCCTCTTAAGAGCCCCATAGAAATTTGATTCTCAACCAGTTGTTGTATCACTCTCTTCGCTGGCCTTGCTCCAAAGTTAGGATCAAAACCCAACTTCCCAAGAAGTTGAACTGCTTCCTTCGTGTAGTAAAGCTCAAGTTTCTTTTGTTTGAGCCTCTCTTTCACCCGATTCATCTGCAGTTCAAGATAACAGCATTATCAAATTAAGATTTTTAGACACAATACAAAAGAGGATCGACTGTCACAGTAAGATAACAACAGCGCAAGAGCTACTGTTGCAAATCTATCTGCCACTTCTTTTTGAGTTGGTTAAGAAAGGCAGACAGCTATAACCAATACACAAAATTAGCCCACAATGTTGCCTTTGATGCTCCAACAATGCGAACCATATTTAGACAAGTAAAGAAGAAAGACACAAGATGCATGTTAATAAGAACCGGGGCAACTATAATGACATATGGTTCAGAGTCGTCAGACATCCCACATTTGGTTAAGTTTTAACCAAGAAGTTACTTAAAGGACTAAAACCTCAGGAAAAAAAAAAAAAAAAAAGATTAACTCCAGGTCATAGGAGTTTGAAATTTGAGCCATCACAAAAAGTCCTCTACCGCCAATCAGCAACACGGTGCAATAACAAACAAATTGGCATTACAGGGAAATCAACCACAGTCATATCATGTACTCATTTAGTGATATTAAAAAAAAAAAAAACACAGTTGTGTTGCATAAAGTTGCCCAAACTTAGAGCTTGGCGTAGGAATCAATGGTGGCCCTATAACAAATGCCAACACTAGCAATTTTAGAGTATCACTGCGTAGTACTGGAAATTTTCCACATTAACCAAATCCACTTGGTCAAGGAAACAAACAAATAGAGCAACGAATGTGGTGGACTCCGTGAATACTCCCCAGAAATTTGGGCCTTGTGCACGCCAACGCAGCGGAAGCGATGGCGGGATCGATGCATCGCACAAACTCCCAACAACTACGACCATTAAACCAAAATGGACCGAACATAATGCATGATGGATCCATTTCACGCTTGGAGTCTTGAACTAATACTCCCTCCGTCCCAAATTGCTTGACCTTTTTGGTGAATCGTGAATTTTGCACACAAAATATGATATACTTGATACTTCAATCGGGGTAAGATTTTTGAAAAAACAAATTGTGCTAATATATTAATTTTTGCATGCAAAAATGCACGGTTACCCATATGGTTGAGCAATTTGGGATGGAGGGAGTAAGTTGTGTACCCATACAGAGGGCTTCAGTGCTGAAGATAGAAAATGAACAAATTACAATGAACCAGCTGAGAAAGTCTAGTTACCTGGATCTCAACAATTTTACAGATTTGTTCTTCGTCCAGAGGTTGGAAAACGATATATTCATCAATCCGATTCATGAACTCTGGCCGGAAAGTTTGCCTAGCCAGATCAACGACCTGCTTCTTCATCACCTCATAAACCACCTCCTTATTGTCATGCATGTTACTAAGAGTTTCAATGATAACTTCGGACCCAATATTCGACGTCATTATCACAACACAATTTGTGAAACTAACATGCCTGCCTTGGGAGTCAGTTATCCTCCCATCGTCCAACAACTGTAATAGAATGTTGAAGACATCAGGATGTGCTTTCTCCATTTCATCAAACAGCACAACAGAATAAGGCCGCCGGCGAACCGCTTCTGTGAGCTGTCCACCTTCTTCATAACCAACGTATCCAGGTGGGGCCCCCACCAAGCGAGCGACCGCATGTTTTTCCATATACTCACTCATATCGATCCTCACAAGAGCCTTTTCTGTGTTGAAGAGGTATTCAGCTAAGGACTTAGCAAGCTCCGTTTTACCAACACCAGTGGGTCCCATGAACATGAAGCTCGCAATTGGACGGTTTGGATCTGATAATCCAGCTCTATTGCGGCGAATCGCATCTGCCACTGATTTGACCGCCATATTTTGACCAACTACCCTCTCGTGGAGAACCTTTTCTAGATTGACAAGTTTCTCCCTCTCTGACTGTTGGAGGTTTTGTAATGGTATGCCAGTCCATTTGCTTACGATTTCAGCAATATCAAGATCCGTAACTTCTTCTCGAAGCAAAGACTTTCCGGACTTCTGATATTCAGCAAGGGCTTTTTCAGCTTCTTCTAGTTGACGCTGAAGGGATGGTAGAACACCATATTTAAGCTCAGCAGCACGATTTAGGTCATACTCGCGTTCAGCAGCTTGCGCCTCTAGCTTGACTCTGTCAATCTATTCAACAAAAACGAAAAAAGAGATTAGTTGGAAAAGATTTAGGGAGATGAAATTGCATCTTTGCACAGTGTAGTCTCAACCAAAAGTTCAAAACGGATGCTACCTCAGCCTTAATAGATCGTATTCGCGCCATGAGTGCTTTCTCACGTTCCCATTGCTCAGTCAACTCTTTCTGTTTCTGTTTAAGCACCTCAAGCTCGTGTTCCAGCTTGGCTAACCTCTCTTGTGATGCTTTATCAGTGTCATTTTTCAGAGAGAGTTTCTCCATCTCTAGCCTTAGCACAGCCCTATCTATCTCATCCAATTCAGTAGGCTTAGAAGTCATTTCCATTTTTAGCTTCGCAGCAGCTTCATCAACGAGATCAATGGCTGAAATTGGGACAAGAATTTATTGGAATTTCAGACTGTCCCAAAAAACATCTAAAGGAAATGAGCTAGATAACTCAGAAGCTTCTAAATAGAAGAAATGCATCCCTAGTTCAACAGAGAGAGGCTAGCGCATATTTTTTAAGGGAAAGCATCCCCAGTTCAATACTTCAATAAAAAAGCACATGTTGCCAAAGAAACTGATGGTAGCAATCTTTCTTCTTCCATGCTTTCATTCTTACCTCTCCCTCTTTTTTCGGAATAAGCTAGGGAGCAAATTCACATCTGTGAATTGCCATTAAGTCTGTCAATCAAGTAGGAAGTAGGCTGTGATAGGAGTTGGATAATGTACCTAAATTATACTTATCTTTTCCTCCACAAACTTAATATACGAATGTACGGGTATTTGGTACCCTTAGTATCAATTCATGCATTTAAATTTGTAAAGATGGATCACATGGTGGCAGAATTTTATAATGCACTAAAAGATGCGGCAAAAGATTTAACAATCATGAATCCAGAAAAGCATTAATAGATATGTTAAAGGTAACATTGGATTAGTTCTGTGGTGTAAAAGCATTGACAAATTGGTAAATCAAAACCAAGAGAACATTTAATATGTTCGACATAGTTATTTTCTTCACCGAACCTTTTTTCAGCTTTTGATAATTCTTTTATAACATTCCAATTCGGTTCTATGATTCTTTTGGACTTTATTTCACAAGTCCTCTCACAGAGACAAATTAAATTACGAGAGAAGCTTGGCCCAAATTTGAGCCCAAAGAAGATGAAAAAAAGCCAACATAAAAGATAGGCTAAACTCAGCCTCAGTAGTCTATACCTACTATTAGATAGGAAAACCAAAAACATGAGCATTTTGCTTCAAGACGAACTAATTTCCCGACTGGAAACAGAGCTACTATTTACCTTTATCAGGCAAAAACCGATCTGTTATGTATCGATCAGCTAGGACTGCTGCTGCCACAAGGGTACTATCTGATATTTTTACCCCATGATGCAACTCGTACCGTTCGCGCAATCCACGGAGAATAGATATAGTATCTTCTACAGATGGCTGATCAACAAAAACTTGTTGAAACCTACGTTCCAGAGCTGGATCCTTCTCAATGTATTTTCTATATTCGGTCAAAGTTGTTGCTCCTATACATCGGAGCTCACCTCGACCGAGCATTGGTTTTAACAAATTTCCAGCATCCATTGCTCCACTTGTTGCCCCTATACACGTAAAGAGAACCACCTCATCAAATGCTTGAACGTTAGCAGAACATTAGTACAACTCACATAAGTATAATGTCCGAAATTGTCGCAATGTGGTTATGATCCAACCAAAAGAACTGCTGTAACATTACTTGTATGCATCCACTGCTCCATGCAAGCTTGGATATAATTACATTTTTAAACTTGAAAGGTGTAATTCTTATAGTCAGGTTGTATTTCCATTTCTGTTGACGTTTACATTAAAAGGTGTTTACGTACCCTCCTTGCAATAAAATTGTAAATGCCATATAGGGGTTGTCCAAAGTATTATTTAGAAGTACAATGGCCGTGTTTGTGATACCTGTGCGTACATATTTTAGATTATAGCTTCATATTCTAGACTGAAGATAGCAGAAGCAGATATACCTGTTCCCACAGCTGTAAGATTATGATTAAATTGCAGTAAAATATGGCACGGTTTAATGCAAAAAGCTGAAAATTAGCTTTTATATAACTTAAAATCTAAAATCTGATCTGAAAAGCAGCCGAAATCCAGCTTCTCTAGAATCCGATTTTAGACCCTTTTTCATCTTCTAGGAATTCCCAGAATCCCAAAATCTGTTGATAAGAATTTTAATAAAAAAAACTCACAATAGTTTCTCAGAAGCTAAAATGTCAAAATCTACTCGTAAAATTTTTCGTAAAGACGAACTGTAACATATTTATGTAAAGAGTAGATTCGTGGCATGTTTGAACTTGTAAAGAGAAAGAGCATAAAAGAAAGGACGGAAAGGAGGAAAGGAAGTGCGAGAAATTTATGGAAGGTGTAAACTATTTTCTTGGTGTAGTATTGAACACACAGTATGGAATAAAAATAAATTTCCTTTGTTCGTTTGCCAAGAAAAGATGAGAGAATATCAGGAAAGGAAAGAGATAATGCAAAGTAGGTCAGTGAGAAGGAAACTAATTTTCAACTCGTTTTAACCAAACGAAGAAAATCAGGAAAGAAATTTTAGATAAAGAAAGAAAATAAATTTCTACTTGTTTCTCGTTAAATTCTCTCTTCTTCTCAAATAAAGAAGGAAACAACAAAGGAAGGAAACAGTATAAATATTTGTTTGTCTTCTGGCGCGCAGTTTAATTAATAAAACAGTATTTAAGTTTTCCATAAAATAAAACCCTAACAAACCATAAAACTACAACTTTTCCAATCATCATTTCATGCTTTACTGACAGTTGCCACCAGGGCAGCTCAGCATGTACATGCAAATTATATAAAAGAGAATCCTCACTGGAAGGTAACATGGTAAGTCGGTCCATCCTTATACAACATCACAAACCTTTAGTGTTCTATCTTAAGTATTTGTAACTCTTGATTTGATGCTAACTTTAAAGAAAATATGAAATCACTCTATCCAATACCATTTGAACAGACTATTTCTGCCATATCGTTCCAAAATCTAAAACTTCTATCCATTAGAAACTTAACTTTAAGTCGGTCCATCCTTATAAAACATCACAAACCTTTAGTGTTCTATCTCAAGTATTTGTAACTCTTGATTTGATGCTAACTTTAAAGAAAATATGAAATCACTCTATCCAATACCATTTGAACAGACTATGTGACAGCCCATGACCCACATGGATGCAACGGGGCTATGTGATATAAGAGAATAGATCATGCCCTAACTTGCACAAGGCCTTTTAAAGCCGTGCGGGCGTCAAAGCTCGTTGGTACTTCACAGTTAAGCGTGCTCACCCTGGAGCAATCTTGGGATGGGTGACCTTCTGGGAAGTCCAAGGAGCTTGGGCGGCCAAAGCAGACAATATTGTGCAAAGCGTGGGCGGGGTCGTTACAGACTATTTCTGCCATATCGTTCCAAAATCTAAAACTTCTATCCGTTAGAAACCTTGGATGCTATTACTTTAGTTTTCCAAGCCAATGAAGGTTGCGAACGCGTTGGACTAGATAAAAATTAGGTATATAAGTGATACACTGATACCACATATCAGTATCACCAAAACCAATGGAATACAAGGGTGACCGCCCAACTTTGTTTGTACTTCAATTCGATGGCAACACCACATAGGATAGTGTCACCGTTGCACTCAATATGTATTCCAAGCATGGGACAAAAACATCAAGACATCATATACTAGGAAAACTGAATACTAACCAGCACCAACAACTGTGTGGATCTCATCAATGAACAAAATAATCTGCCCATTTGAAGAAGTGACCTCCTTCAAGACTGCTTTTAGTCTTTCCTCAAAATCTCCTCGGTACTTAGCACCAGCAACTAACGCTCCCATGTCAAGAGAGATCAACTGTACATTACAAGAAGAAATGAAGGCACTTAGAAAGGAGTGCAAAACAGCAAAGTTGCATTTTAAACTCAAAAATACATGAGACGCGTTTGAAAGCGAACTTTTGGATGAAGTTTATGTTGAACTCTTAAGGGACTTCACTATTTTATGTCTTTAACATGCGCAAACCTCTAGACAGCTCTAGGACACGCCTACCTTTTACATTAGGGTCACGAGAGAGATTTTTAGGGACATATAATATGATAAAAGTGGTCATCCCTGTGGTATCCAGGACAGAAATTTAGTCCCCATAATAAGTTCACAACTTGCTGAAGAAAGGCAGAACCCACAACTAGCAGAAAACCCCAAAAGAAAATAGTAATGTATTGGAGTTAAAAACCATCTGAGGATCACATTACACAAATTTTCCTTGAGTACATTTTTCTTCCTTTGATATGCTAATTACTACAACTTTAAATGAATAAATAACTGGAGGTAAAAAACATACATACCCTTCGATTAATCAATGTTTCAGGAACATCCCCATGGACAATTCGTTGAGCTAACCTACAAGACATATAAATTTGCATTAGAAAATTGTAAACGTCCAGAGTACACCCTTTTTTTCTCTCAATCAGGAAGGTAATTTATTAAATAAAAAGCATCAAGGGGAAGCCAATGGGCAACTAGTAAACAAAAAGAAAACCGAAAGCTGAACATATTACTGTGCAACATGTACTCAAATGTATCTGAAAAATCCAAGAATTGGTTCAAAGGAGGACTACCTCCAAGAACTAAACAAAATAGATAAAACTGTACTTTCACTTTCAAGAAAGCAGTTTCCATCCCATTAGAAAAACAGCCAATTGCATTACCTCCAAATAACTCACATCAAGGCCAAGGGCACTAAGTTCCAAACATAGCCGATTGCACTATAACGGTCCTAATCTAGCTCCCCTCCATGAACCCAACTCCAAAACTTGATGCCAAACCAATTCAAATAATATAAGGATCAAAGCCCAAGCCTCCTAAGCTACTAAAAAATGAGTGAAATGGTCTACTGTTTTCCCATCTTTCTTACGAATGCAACGACTGACATGAGTATGCTTCCTTCTATTAAGCTAGTAACTGAAGGATCTTGCCATGTGCTGCTTCCAAACAAAGAGAACCACATGGATGGAGCTTCTACCCCAAATACCATGCCAGGGAAAGGAATGATCTTTGTGATTCGCCAAAGCTTTGTAAAAGGATCTCAACTCAAACTTTTGCGATTTTGGTTGCAACCATAACAGAGAATCCGCTCCTGCGCTCATTTCAAATACATCAGAGAGCAAACCAATGAGAGTCGACAACTCTACCACTCCCAAGAAATCCTGGCAGCCTGCGGAAAATAGTACCCCAGAAAACCGGGCTGTCTACATCTAATCAATATCTTCTGTATACCGCACGCATTAACCTATCGACTCTCAGATAAAATATTTGTTTGCATGATTAATCAATAGAGGGGACAGAAGAAAAATATCTTTGATCAAACTAAAAATTTTCATTCAAATGGACAACTCTCACACTACTCTTCCTCTGTCTAAGACTCAGTGAGAACTCGTTAAAAGATTACAATCAATTTGCACGTAGAGCATACAAAGGTAATGAACATGTATAGATTCACAAGCATTTCCAAACTACGACATCATTAACTGCTCTTTAAATAAGCATAGAACAAGAGGCTCTTACACAATATATAAAAAAGCATACTCCGTATTTGTTTCATAATACTACAAAATGATAAAGAGCACCCGAATAATGATGGAACCTTCGCATATGAGGCAATGTCAACTATAACACTCCCACCACGATATGCTACTAGCTATGAAGTACCGACACTCCTAGAGGCCGGCATGTCCCCTGTGACTCCAGCAAGGGAACATCCGGGCCAGCAAGGGAACATCCGGGGAACACGTCGAAATACTTACGGGACACGCCATGTGGGTGTCAAATAAATTTAATTATAAATTATTGTAGGGGGACACGGCGGGGACACACGAGGAACACAGCGGGACACGGCAGGAGTTAAATATATAATTTTTTAAATTTTTTGGGGGGCAAAAGTGTATTACTAAAATTATTTTGGATTGAAAGGGTAATATGATGTATATATGATCCTTGTTTATATATATTGAACCTTCATGCTTATAGATGTAACCAGATTTTCCATTAGTACAAAATAAATTATTATTTATTTCTGTGGTGTTCCCTTCCATGTCTATGTCCCTTTTTTAAGAAATCCCGTGTCCATGTCGTGTCCGTATCTGTGCCCGTGCTACAAACGCTACTAGCAACCACCACATCATCAAAGCACTCAGAATACCAGTGGCACTTTAACCGTAGCAATTAAGAACAACAATTCTCAATGTCATCTACAATAAAACTTTACATCATTGGAGATGACACATTTAGAATTGGCATAATAATTACGAGAACAATTTCAGTAAAAAAATTGCTTCTTGAATTACTCTGCTCAATGTAAAGTAACTCAGTCCACATTCAATGTAGGTAATGCGCACGTATAGCAATTACCAAATGATATGGGCCAAGCTGTTACGATCCTGGGTAGAACTTAACCCCAAAAACTATCTTTCGAAACAGTTCAATTGAGACGACCCTTTTGTGTTTTAAGCAGTCCAAACAATTTTTTGGGATGTTCGAGTCTGTGTTAGAGTTTTTGATGATAGAAGACTCATTCCCTGCATATCATAGCCTCCGAAGTCGAGGACAACCAAGAATGAGGTTGAAAAGGCCCCAGTCAAGGAAGTAGAGAAAGCGAGCAACAAATGTTTGTTCAGAGAGACGAAAAAAGAGGACAAATGGTGTCTGTCTGGAGATGGGAAAAAGACAACAGGTTTGAGTCTCAGATAGACCATCAGGTTTAAGGGGATGATGTGAGTTATAAGTTTGATGGGGTAAAAGGCTGGAAAAATTGGTTGAGGATAGAAACAATTTCAGCGACTTATTAACCAAATTTGACAGGCTGTAAACTTTAGTTGTTAGGGGTATGATACATGTTTGCTTATATTATGCAAGGTGTGGCAAAGAGAAAGCTAAGAGTGAGTGAAACCCATTGTGTGGGTTTTGGGTTTGTGAGAGAGTTTGAGAGAAATGTGAGTTCGCTCCCAATTTGAATAGGTTTCCACCAGTGAATAAAGCGTGGTACAGGTCATGGGTGTCTCTCCCCCTCTCCCACCACCTTCTTCCACTAACGACATAGATTAGGTAACAAATGACTAGCACAGTAGCATTTGATATTTGATCATCAGAGATAATGCAAGTAAATAATGCAGCAAACTTTTTCATCCCATATCTTTCTAGAATGGATAGTTCAAACAAAACTTGAAGAACCTGGAAGATAGTCACAGTTATGTGCTCGCTAAGAAGCACAGATACCCATATGGATGAAACATTAAAACTTTTCAATTTCCTAACTTTTTTTGTACCTTTGTCGATATCACTCAAAACATGATAGATAACCAACTTGCAGAATATTGACTTTTACTGTATCCTACGAGTGCAATGTCTTAAAAATGATGTGCTGAGGTGTCCCTGTAGTGCACTGTGAAGAGGGATGAAAAGATGTAAAATACAACGCTATTGAAGCAACTTAAATACATTTAGTTGTTCAAACCAGTATGAAGAACAGGTATGGGAACGTAATCCTCAACATGCCAAAAATTGGAATAAGGTGAGGTAGGCTTCTGTAAATCACAATCTAGAAAATGCACTTACTTCATGAGATAACCTTCCAATGAAATCAAGTATTTTTTTTCCAACATCCGTGTATAACACAACCCTAGAAGCATTAAGACACATATGGAAGCATTAAAGTCTATGACCAATTTTTTCTTATCTTCATGGATAACACAACTCTAGAAGTGCAATTTACCGTTTAGGAACTTAGATGCACCATGGAACAAGTGATCCGAAACATAATGTGCTTGGGTATTAGCGTTTTCTAGTGACATAGGTTCAACCAGAAGCGAATAACACAAATAACAAATGAGAGAGAGAGAGAAATGAAAAAGAAGACTGAGCATGTGAAGCGTTAGACATTATACCCTTCTGCAATTGCAGTTTTCCCAACACCAGGCTCACCAATAATGACAGGATTATTCTTTGTTCTTCGAGATAATATTTGAATGCATCGCCTTATTTCATCGTCACGACCTATAACTGGATCAAGTTTCCCCCGCCTAGCGAGCTCGGTCAAATCAGTCCCATATTTCTCAAGTGCCTGATATTTTCCTTCAGGATCTGTCACATAAGCATAGTTTTTATAAGTCTGAGTTTCCACTAAAAATACCATCTTCCCACAATAGTCAAAAGTGGGTGTTGTTTGCGCTAAATAGTATTTTTGTGATATTTGAGGAGAATGACTCGGGGAAAAATACCGAAAATACGGTCGAAAATACCAAAAATACAATAGTGAAAGCTCAGCCTAAGTAGACAACAAGCTAGCTGGTAAAACCCCACGAACAGCCAAGAAGCAAAACCTTAGCAGGCAGAGAAAACTATAGCTCACATATCATTGGATGCACAACAAAGAAATATGATAGATATAGTATACATGCTTATAGCTGTAAAAATTTGAATAGAAAGGACAACAAAAGAGTATAAGCAGTGACTCAAGTGTAAACTCCCAAATAAAGAAAATCCCTTGACCAAAACACATGCCACGGCTTAGAAACAAAAAGGCCTCTCATTTACTTTTCATGTTTAACAAACTATGTTGGCAAAGAATTGCCATCAGAATCAAATCTTTAAGGAAACCAAAATTGAGAAGTTATAAATAATAATTAGAAACCTTTTGTATAAATTCTTCTACTTATGAGATAAGTAAGTCCATTCTAGTAGAATAATGCACGTAGTATATTCACTTGGGATCACAGGTTTTAACATTCTAGTCACGAGATAAGTTAGTCAATTCTCGTAGAATCTGCAGGTAGTATATTAACTTGCGATCTCACTTCGTATCTGTGACCAACATCTCCCATCAAAATAAAGATACTCCTACGATAGGTTGCACTGATATAGGTTGGTGTGGGGCTGAGGAGAGAGATTGGATCTGAGTGAGACTTATTTTTCTAGAACCCGAACATGCATACCCCGATCGAACAGCTTGCAACATGCATACAATTCAAAAATAAATTCTCTTTGTTAAGCTGTGAGACAACCATAAACGTATCCCTATCCAATAGAGTTGTGTGCTGGTCGATGTACCCAACAACACATTAACATTAACAACTCCCAAACTGAATTCCTCCATAAATCTGGGTTCTGATGAGGCGTAAGAGTCCTAAAAGTCGAAGACGGGAAAATCAGAGTGTCCCTGTATGTTGCACATGTCTTCATAACTTGTAGGGTAAATGCTCATATTTTCAATTGAGATGTACTTTCGGATGTTCGTGTTACCTATTTTTTCAAATTTTAGCATTAGACACTTCAAGATTATATGCTGCAACAAAGCACGGGCCAACACGGGACAGTAAATGAAACGACTGGAATATAGGGACATTGACATTTTTTGGAAGAAAAGTTCCTTTGATTTACCCATCTTTTCAACTTCAGACATGCCAAAATGCATATCCCTTCAAAGAGTTAAACCATAAAACTTCCTGATATACATAAGTATTCCTTACCAAGTCTTATGAAAACTTTTAAAGGCGGGCATAAAGGTGCATTGATGACAATCAATAATTCCCAGTAGAATCAAGAGCTTGAAATGCATCTTCCATTGGAATTTGGAACTCCCAAAGGGACCAATAAAAAGGAACCAACAGCGTATTAAAAGATGGCGAATCTGGGATGACAATTCTACTACATTTCCCCATGTTTATCCTTGTTATAGAATGAAATATGCATATAGCCATAAGATAAAAATAGGTCAGGTCTGTACTTTGATCTGTTACTCTCTGACTGCCACGAACAGCTTGAACAGCATCCTTCAAATCCTTCTCACTTAGCTTGTGGTTTCTGAATAATCGCACACCAAATCTGTTATCTGAAAAGAAACCCAACACTAAATGCTCCACAGATACAAAGGCATCTCCCATTTCTTTCTTATGCTTCCTAGCATTCTCCAAGAGAGAGGTCAGATTTGAGCCCAATACAGGGCCACTAGTGTCACCAATCACCTGCCACAGAATATACGACCATGTATCAAATGCAAATGGTAGTATAAAACATCAATATGTGTACCTTTGGTTGTTGGGCTATGAAATCATCTGTAGCTTGTAGAACCGATGTGTTGTCAAGACCAGCCTTTGTGAAAATCCTTCTAGCCAAGCCATCTTTCTGCTCTAGAAGGGCTTTCATTAAATGCTCAGACTCTACTACTTGCTGCTTGCTATTTTGTGCTGCTTCCACAGCTCCAACAACTCCCTCCCACGCCATTTCAGTGAACTCCGAGTTATTGATCTGGTAATAAGATTTTTGAGCTCATATAAATGCATTGGGAAAAAAACCATTGAAATAATGAAAGGGTCTCTGGAGAAGATAAATTACAAATTACCAACTTGCCAAAAAAAAAAAATTTAAGGCTAATTTCAGACGGATTATTACTTAAATTTAGGACAGATGTGATCACACATTTTAAATTCGAGCAACTTCATAAACTTCTTGGCAGTTAAAAACGAGATCATGTCCACCTATTTCTTCCTCACTAGATAAGACTGCAACCTCCGTAATCATTTTGGAGTTATGTCCTTTTGGATTGATAGGCGGATGCATGTTCAGCGCATGCGTCAACTTCCAAGAGATCCTACTAGTTTATCTGCTCCAAGGGACTACAAGTCTTGGTTTCTGCAGTAACTTAAAAATGATATAGTTAATTACTATTGAATAAAATGCCCCTGTATGCAAGAAGGCCACCAAACAAAGGCCCCTGCAGACCTCTGTGTTATGAAACTCTACAATATAGAAGGACGGTTCAAGGGAGGGGTTGCACTCCCTTAACTTACGAGTAAGTAGATAACCATAAGGAACCAACAGACAAAACCGAAGGACTTTCCTTGCAATAATTGACTTGCCTATGGGTTAACTAATCTGAAGCTAAAATTGACAATATCACTTGTCCAACGATAGACCTCATCCATAGCTCCAAACCTATCGCATTGTAATCGTTCAAATTTAGTGGGGAGTGCCTGAAGCTTAATAGAGCTTTCAATTGTATGGATTCCCTTATTGATAATCCTTTCCAACATTGTAATTAAAGATCCTTCTGATTCTCTATGAGCGATGACAAAGAATAGCATTCATCTTCTTACAGTTCTAAATTGCATTCAGCTTGTAGCTCTAACATCTTCCGTATTTCTCAACGACAGCTTAGGCAAGCATGATTCTTGTCCATACAAGCAAATATACTTCAAAGTAATTCTTTCCTTTCTCCTCTGAATTCAAGCATTTTCGATGGAACCATATCTATACTCTTTTCTGGCGACTAGAACCAGATCTAGTTCTCGTGCGTATTCTGCTGCGTCAAGTGAATTTCATGAGCTTAACAATGTTAAAAAACCAATGAAAATAGCCGCCCAATTGCACTTTTTCTAATAAAAACAAACAGAATTAGTCATCAAATTATGACCCCATCAAATGAACAACTGAGAACAATCTACTACTCTTATTAAGGGAACACAACTATAGGTGTAAATAGTTATGAAGCTAGCTCACACTTCCAATATCCTAAATTAACCCTTTAACTATCCAAAAAAAATTCCAAAAATACCAAAAAAATAATTGCCACCCTAATTTTCATCTCCCTCCCTTCTACTTTTGCAGATTTCGAGACATTTATCTCAATTGAAAGATTTTTCATTTTTTACATAATACTATTTTCACACACATCATGTATGCCCGGGGCCCGGACGTCTAGTTTAAATAAAATCCATTCTATCAGCTCCAATTTCACAATGTCATATATCCCAATTTACAGATACAAATGCACAATAGATAAATTAAAAAAAGCTACCTGGTGAGAGCTCGTAGATGTGGAGTAAGACCGAGAGGAAGTGAGGAACTGACGAGTAAATCCTCTGCTAACAACGGCGTCAATTGAGGCTTTCGCAACACCGCCGCCATTCCGTGCTATTCCGGGCCGCGACGAACCGGTGGGGGCTGAGAAGATGGTTTCGGCGACGCGAGAGAGTTCGGGTCGAGATTTGGAGAGAGAAGAGGAGGAGGAGGAGGACTTGAGGGCGGTGAGAGCAGACCTTGTGAGCCTCACGGCGGAGGAGGTCTTCGTGGTCGCCATTGGACGGCGGAGGAGGTACAATTAGGGTGGTTTTGGTGGTTCGGTGT
Organism: Vaccinium darrowii; assembly: GCA_020921065.1. NCBI lineage: Eukaryota > Viridiplantae > Streptophyta > Magnoliopsida > Ericales > Ericaceae > Vaccinium > Vaccinium darrowii. Next base: position 22,181,943 of record CM037155.1, read on the forward strand.
GAGGGTTTACGGTGGTTTTGTTGTTTGGAGATTTTTGGGAGGTTTTGGTAGAGAGGAGAGTGGAAGCTTGGGGAAGAGGCAAAGAGATTTTTGTAGAAGCTGTGCGGGAGCCTCTGGCACTCTCATTAATTATTCAGTGTCTTCGTCACCCTCAACCTCGAGTGGGGTGACCTAATTCTCTTATCCATCGCACATTTTTGTGAGGAATTGCGGATCGTAGTAGTTTATTACGCGTGCAAAATTTGTACCCTCACCCAATGAAGGTGAACAAAACCCTTAGGTCTCGTTTATTTGGCCGGAGATAAATAAATGAGATATAAAATCCCATGGGATATGAGTGGGATATGAAATCCTTGGGATAATACTCAAGATATCAATGGATGAGAAAAATTCATATCCGGTGTTTGTGTTCGACGGGATAGTGCTCGAGATATTCGATTTTTTGCACTAAAAACTCCAAATCCCATCTAAATCCCACCCCCCATGGGATATTATATCCCGTACGGATGGGGATATTAATTGGCTGGGGAAATCAAATCCCATCCCAAATAATGTTACCAAACAATGGATTTTGGGACCCACATCCAAATCCAAATCCTATCCCACCCCATATCCTCCCTAACAAACAAGGCCTAACTCTAATGGCAAGAAAGGTGTGGGTTTCACATAATCACATCACATTTTGGCAAACATGACATCTTTTGTAATAGACTCTATCACTTTTTGGTAAGTATGACATCACTTTTTGGTAGATCCCACACTTTTTCCATCAATCAGAGTGAGGGTGAACAAATTTACATTGAGTTTATTACTATGATCATTATTCCTAGAATCTGGTTACTTTGCAGTCCGATGTTGGACTGTAATGAGCCGTTCGTATAAATTTGACCGTCTGAAAATGTTTTCAATATTCTGTCAAAAAGACTCAAGAAACTATTCTTCCAAATAAGAGTCCTTTCGAAAATTTAGACTATTGAATGTAAAGATGAACGAGTGTGATGTAACAACATTTCTTTAATTAGACAGTAAACAAGTCGGGTGCTATCCCAGGTATCCTAACGTGTGGTGGAGAAGGTGTTAGGATCTTTGGTGTGCCTTAGTTGGAACTCTACACCTTACGTTTGGGAAAATTCGAATTTGTCCCCAAAGTGTTGGTAATTATCCAAATGCCCTTCATAATTTCTGAAAATAACGATTCCATTTTAGTCGGTGGGAATTTACGACACAACACGATAACACGACTCGAAGTTAACGGATTAGTGTTGAGTATTTCTGACACGAAACACGTATATGACACGACCCGAGAACACGATTAGTAAATAGGTTGAGTTCGGGTTCAACCCGCATAACCCGAGAATGACACGAATTAATCTGTTCTTCTATTCGTGTCGATACGGTAACCTAAGAATGACACGAATTAACCCGCATAACCCGAGAATTAACCTGAAATTAACCAGCATAACCCGATAATGACACGAACAAATAGTGTCAATTCATGTCGTTTTCAGGTCAAAGTAGTCTAAATAGGTCATTTACAAGTTAATCGTGTCAATTCAGGTCGTGTTCGGGTCGACACGATTATTAGCAGACCGGGTTAGGGTTCAGTTTTTTGACACAATTGGTAAAGCAGGTCATTTCGGCACAAACTCGATTTGACACAAACCCGATTCGGCACGACACGAACACGACCCGACGCCCACCCCTACTCCAGCCCCGTTTATACATACACCCACAATGAGAAATCAAAAGTCGAAACTCCTTCCTGCATTTTTTTTTATCGGTAACAAAATTTTATTATAACTCGACAAAAGGTACATCGAGGATAAGAAGCCGAATCCTAGCACAGAGCAAGGACAAGACCAGGCCAATACATCTAGCGAAATGCTAGATGGAAAGCCAGAGAACAGGAAGACACATAAAGTATAACCAATGTCATGAGAGTCCTAACATCAAAATTTCCAAGAGCGTTGGATCTTGAAATCTGGAACCCACTCTTATCGGCAAACCACTTCAAACATATGAGTAGCAAAATAAACATTGCCCCAAAGCATCCTAGTCAGCATCTCCATAAGTAGCAGCTTCCAAAACACAGACTTTGACAGCATCTCTGTAAGTTGCAACTTCAACACTTTGATAGCTTTAACACTTTTTAACTTCCCAAATCAAAACATCTAAACTTAGAAGAAAGCCTTCACAATAGCAGACACCAGTTCTTTAAAAAAAAATTAAAAAATCCATGATTACGAATGAGCTTTCTAGGCCATCTTAAAAGATTCAAAATCCTCCTTGAATTAGCAGCTGCAGAACCATAACATAGCAGCAACAACAGCTATTACCCAAACTTCAGAAGCACCAGAGCACTTCACTTGGCAACAGCAGCTATCACCCCTGCAGAAGTTGCAGCTTCAACAACTCACTATTGTCAGCTCAGACGTGTAAATATCAGATTTTTCTTGAGCAGCAACAGTTCTTCTAGCATTCTTCACGATTTTATGATGCCATCCTCCAGTTGAGCAGACCAGATTCAGGGCTATCAGGAGATATCATCCACAATTAACATTACTAAGACAGAGATTCAAAAACACACTGGACACAGACACATAAGCACAGACACAGTAGTCTCCCACAAATACACTCAACCCAACCCAAATGAGAATGACAAAAAATAACTACAAAAACCACAAGACAAAAACACAACCTGAAAAAACCAAAACCCAAACCCAAAGATCAGGAACCCCGGACTCCAACCCACAGGTTATAACAGCACTATATCAGAGCCACCTAATCTGAATACAGACTCCAAAACAATAAAAAGACACATACATGACCTGACCCCAACACTTTACAATAAGCCTCACCCCCATGACCCTATATCTTCTGCTCTACGTACCCTGTAACTAAAAGTAACCCACACACACCCATGAATTCAATTGCATATTCAGCACCCAAACTATAGTTATAATCTTCTGATTGTCTTGGTCATATTAGCGATTGTCTATCTTCCACACTCCATTTATGAAAATTACCTCATTTCTGGTTGTCCAGATTGTCCATAATATTGAGTAAAAGCAATCTTGCCATCTTCAAATTCTGCAAATTCAACACCAATGTTTCCCTACATCTTTTTCACAAAATCCATTTCAAATTTCTCCACTGTTATCTCCTGAATCATCATCACCTCAGGAGATCTTTCCTTTAATAATTATGACAAAACCTCTTCTTTACTAAGCTTCCCATATCTCTGATATCCCATGAAATTAATTTCATAGTATCAATGGATTGTCATCACATGACCTGCTAAGAATTCTAGCAGGCAGAGCTGTTCCTTTGTAGCAGAGCATATTCCTTGGCTTCAATTTCTATCATTTTCTTCATGATCATTTCATCTGTGAACCCAAATGCAACCCCCAGTTTAGTGCCAATTGCCTTCATAAGGTGAAGTTCATTAAGAATTGATCTCTATTCCTGATTGTGAGCATCTGTCATTAAGGTGTTTTGACTCTCTTCACATTCCTCTGAACTCATGCATGCGTCACATGTTAAGCTTCTTAAAGCTCTTCTAAACTTTCTTGGGTTTAGTTCGACCTGGAGGTTAATACCTTCCACTTGAGATGCTCTAAAATTATCGTTTGATCCAAACAATATTGTGCCAAACGTGGAGTCCAAGTTTCCTTCCACCTAATGTAATTCCTCCAAACCAGCTCCAAATGCTTCTTGGGCTTCTTTAGACTGGGCTAGGTTTTCTAAGCAATCCTCAGTTACTTTATTCAACTCCTATCTTCCCTCCAATAGTGAGCATTCCGAATCCTCAACTATAGATTCTAGACCATGGGTAGAATTTGAACTCTACTCATTAATTTTCTCAACAATATCTTGAGCCTTGAAGATAGCCGTCTTTGGTGGTTTAATATGTTGTTCCTTTTCTGCTAAAGACTTAATTGCTTTATCATTAATAGCTTGCTCACCTACTCCATCATGCTCTGATGAGTAACCCAAGAGAATCACTTTAGAGCATTCAACATTCTCCTTGACATCCTTGTCAGCATCTTTACTACCCTGATTTGCATTGTCATCCACTAATCTGTTTGTAGTTGTCTTTTTGGAATTCTTGTCATTACCTCTTCTGTCCATGTCATCATCTTCTTCAACAGTTCTTGCAGCAGACTCAGTCACCTGCTCAGTACCCAGCTTTGCTTGAACTCACAACCCTGAATGATTCCTCTTCAGCTACTCTAATCGTATACTTTACCCCTTCTACCATCAATTGCAGTTTTTCTTCAATTGACCTTGAATTCTCAGTAGCAATGAGATATCTGCCATTCACATAAGAAGATTCCCTCATTCTGTTATCATCCACTTGTATGAAATGTCCCCATCTACTTCCAATTTTTCTGAATGTAAGTACCGACCATGCATTGAGAGGCATCCCAAAGCATATAATCCAGGCAAATCTTTCACCCTTAGCAGGTTCTCCATTCTGTGGCTTTATATCTTCAAACCAAGCTGGCAGCCATTTCTCCTTGATGATTAAATCCCTCTCTTCCTTATTGAGAAAAGTCAGGATTAAAAATATCCCACCTATGGTTTTAATTTGAACATTACTGAACCCTTCCTTTCTGAAGATCTCCTCCTTCCTGCATTTGAAAAATGTTCCGCTTCTTATCCTACGGATAGCCAAATCAATAACCAAATCTAACCTTTTATAACAATGTAACCCCATTTAATGTGAGACCCATCTGATTAGCGTATGTTTGTCTTTTGAATATTGCTTTGATGAGCTATTGACACTACCATCTTAAAAAAGCTTATCTACCTTCCTTGATGAGAGTTGGTTGTATGTTTTGCCTTTGATTTCTCAACTCAAAATGCCTACATGCACCTGATAATGCCTCCTGGACAATAAATATTCAAGCTAAAGTACTTGGTTTAGCCTTGGTTTAAGTGTGTGATAGGCAACGGGACTGGGACATTTGTATGGCTAGGCAATTGGCATTCTATAGGAGGAACACATTATGAGTCACCCAATTGTCCAGCCATAGAAAAGTGCATTTGGGGTACTCGTAGTGACCCAAGCCACTTTATCTGCGTAGTGACCTTAATTGCGGGCCATAACTTGTATTTCGGATCAGAACCATACAATTTGTTGGAAATGTTGTGAGTACATCATTCATGTAATGAACAAATTAATTGGATGTTGGTAGCCATGAGATCGGATACCATTTATATGGATGGCCAATATTATTTAGAGAATACACACTTAGACAAATTTGTCTCAATTGTGTGTCTACCTATCTCCAATGATCATAATTTTTGTACCCATAATGTGCTCAACATTCTTTAAAAAATGAACAGTTTCGATCTCAAATGAAGATTACAGAGGGCCTATAATTGAGGTCACCACAAGAGTATAGTGACTTGAGTCACTACGCGAACCCCAAGTCCAAGAAAAAGTCCCAAAACAAACTCAAGGGTTGGTAAAGTAGTCTTACCTTAGGACTTAGGGGTTAAATCCCACCTAAGGTCTCAGGTTCGATTCTTCTCACCAACAAATTATTGGGGCCACTAGGTGTTATGCCCGATCGTCACCTCCAGGGCCTCGGAATTAGTCAAGGTGCTCACAAACTAACCCGGACATCCGGTTAACAAAAAACAAAAAGTCCCTAAACACACATTCTAAAAAAAATAACCACAATTTTATGGGTATTGATGAAGTTTATCCGATAGTGCATGAATTGGCACTTGGGGCCCAGTTACGAATCCTACACAAATAATTCGAGTTGTTTATTAATATTAAAATAATTTACGAGTAGCATAAAGAAAAATCAGCTTAATCGAATAACTGTAAGTGCTTAATCCAATTGTTGACACCGTATTTTGCCTTATCCCATTTGTCGAAATAAATGGATGATGACGATGCCCCCAGATTAGAGACAGTCGATGCCATGCACTGCAAACAAACTCTATCGCAGTGGAAGCACAATTCCTGGTAAAGGTAAAACGGCGCAGTACATGTCATACTGGTTCCATGATAAGCTATACAACTATCCTCTTCATTAAGCATCATAAAACATTTGCATGTCCATAACCTAGACGTTAGGCATAGCATTGTAGGGCAATCATCGCCCTTCCTCCATTGAACAGTTAGAAGTTGGCTCTCTGTAGTTCAATTCTTGGCCAAATGACAAAGTTTGACTTCAAGAGCTATTATCGACATCAACAGATGCATTCGTTTCAACATTCCTAAGAGATCGATCCAAGCCATGTCAGAATCAAAGATGTTAGGCCATTGGATAATCACTGGTAATTAAAATTGGACGATTTAGGCCCAGAAATTTCTTGCATCTTTAACTTGCGTTGTAAATTAGGATGCCCGATGCGTAGGGCTAGGTTTCGCGAAGCATAGTATCTGGTTAGACCAGATTCGAATCCACAGAGATCGAATGCGCCTTGCGTGATGGTTGACTTGCGAGTGACTTTTCAGCCTTGAAGCGACCAACTAAATTTGTAATTTAGTTGGCGGAATTCTTTCAACTTTGAGAATGACTTGGAGATTAAAAAGTGGAAAATGAAAAGTCAAAAAGTTTCTTCAACCCCTCTTTTTCACTTCTCCTCTCTAACTCTCAAAATGGAAAACTCAATATCCTAAAATATGTTTTGCAATGAGACTGCCAAACACCCATAATGAAAAGCCAAAAAATTGGCTACTAAACAACCCCTAGTTTTCGATTTGGTAAAATAATGAAAAAACTCAGTTGGGTATGAGTTTGGGTAATAGAATGAGGAATAGTAGAGACACTAACTAGTACACTAACTATTATGCTCAATGTACACATGACACTACCACAAAACGACATAGTTTGGACTAAGAGGACAAACAAAATCCCCAGACCATGTCAAAATTTGATTGCGTTCTCTTTCTGTTCGCCTGTCCCTAGCAGCCTTCGTCTGCCGCTGTAGATCCCCCTAGTTTCTATTCGTCTGTCATCAGCCTTCGTCATTAACCTCCACCATTAAGGCACACCTTTAAAAAAAAGCCATTTATGAAATAACCCCAAGCAAAACCAAATTGCTTAATGCATTTATCAGACGATTTTTTGCGTAATAAACGATAACTCATCACTTCCTTTAATGATAAAACAAAAGAGAAAACCACTTTCTTAAATTACCAAAAGAAAAAATCACTTCCTACATAAATAAAATGAAAAAAAGAGAAGATACTTTAAAGGCAGAATTCTTGAACGAGGATTTGGGCTAGAAACATAGCAACACAAATGCTAAAACACTAAATAGCTTTCCCATTTTTCTTGCCAAGTTTGGCTTGGTAAATGGCAAAGCTATTTTTTTGGCCTTAGAAATGGCCTACCATCGGAACTCATTATTCAGACCCAATGCCAAATAATGAGTTTGGCTTGGCTACACAACATAGCGCACTCCATACAGATTGTACTAGCTTGGAAGATATACTACTCCCTCTGTCCTAAATTGCTTGCCCTTCATGGGTTTCCGTGCACTTTGCAAGCAAAATCTAATGTATTAGCAATTTTTCACCAATTTAAAGATCTCATTGAGTAGAAAAGTTGGTGTAAATTTTTTCAAAAATATTTCTCATAAACACATCATTTTTTTGTGCAAAATGCATGCATCCCCAAAAGGGGCAAGTAATATGGGACAGAGGGAGTACATAAACTCAAAAGCTCAAACCATGAGCATTTTAATAGCTTGAATATTACCTCCATAAAAGTTCATTACACAAACTTAAAACACAACTCAAAAACATCTAAATAGCTAGAAGTTCATTACACAAACCCAAAAGCACAACAAGAAAACACTAAATAGCTAGAAAGTTCACAGCCAAACTTAAAATAACAACTGCAAACGTTATTATAATAGCTAGGAGGTTTATTAGACAAACTTAATAGCACAACCCATCAACATCTGATAAAGATAGTTCCTCCTTACTTGCTTCTTCACCTGGTCGCTGGAGCTCAGGATGTCAAGCAAGTTGATGCTCTTGCATTTTGGGCATTGTGATGCATTCTTAGACACCATGACGTACATATAGCAATGTACGCAGCCCATGCAAACCAATGAAGGTGGATCCTCCTGGCCATCATGTCCAAACAAACTCTTATTACGATACTGCAGATATTCGGGTGTTGGAGGGATGGATTTACTAGAAGATTGGAGAATGAAGCTTGAATTTTCCATGTGCCCACCGGGATTCTCTGTGAATCCAGAAATGCTTCTCTTTTTGGTACCATGGACGTGACATGCTGCTTGAACCTACAAAAGATACACAAACATAAGCCATACCTTTTGAAACTATACAAATGATTAAGATCTAGCAACGTATAGGATAATCAAGTTAAATAATTAAAAGTTGCTCCTGCATAAATATGCAATTATAGCTAAAGTTTACGTGTCCTCTTGTTATGCAAATTAAAAATGATTGAAAATAATATACAGAAGCAGCTCCAACGGAAGTGTTTAATTACATTTATGTATCTAGTTCATTGTAGTTTCTTTTCCGAAATTCCTGACACTAACTTATGTAGGAATTATATCATATATTGTTGCATGTAAATGAATAACACATGGAGGTTTTTTTCTTTTCAATAATATATTTTTCATGTAGCTGCTCACCTACAGAGAGAAATATACACAACTGTAGAAATTCCCTAAACAATACCAAAATTGACTCTTTTCTGAAACTGTTTTATCAGGTTTTAATCTCAACTAAAATGTTCTCTCCTAAAGCTTCATGCATGCTTAGAGTTTATAATACAGAAGCCCTAAACATCCACTAAGTTCGACTTGAGCATTTTTTCTATATTAGTCAATCATTTTCCTTAAATTTCAAGATCTAGGTGAACAGATTGTATAACCAAACTTGCAATCTTGCAAAAATCAACCAACAAGGCAAGTTAATTATAATCAATAATACTATTAGACTTATAAAATTTTCCTAAATTCAAATTCTACTCAGTGAGTTTCATTTAACAAATTATCAGTCTCGTTCCACTAGCATTTTCGCCTTACTAGCCAAACTCTAATTTGGATTTACCACGTGTCTCATAACAATCATTCAATTCCTCATTCAAATTTGACTAGTTTACCATCTTAAGCACAAATTTGACGGCATAATAGAGTACAAGTTCTTGTCATCAAAAGAACAGAAACAACTACAAATACAAGTAAATTTCTTATGTTTCTTTTTTAGTCCAAAAAAAAAAAAAAAAACCCAATAAAAGGCCAACTATTTCAACTATCTATGTTACCATTGGTAGTGCACAGACATATTCAAGTGTTCAATTAATCACTATCAAAAAACTTTCAAAGTAGTCACTCTTTTCTTCAGAATTTGCAACTGCAACAAAAACCAATTATAGAGTACCACAAATAAAGTAAAAAAACTAAAACTTTTGGGCATACAGAATACAAATGGACAAATAGATTAAGAAGTTGCTTTGCAAGATATATTTCTAATAACTGCATTCATCATACACTACAGAGAATACAAAGAAATCTTCAGCTCTGTTTTAATAATAAGTGACCTAATCTTGGAAATGAAGATGAACAACGAACAAAAGATAATATATAAAAATAATATGAAACTTGTCAGCACAAAAAATAATTTGTACCTCGTCAATGAAACCAATTTTCATTTTCGCCGGATGGTTCCCAAAGGAACTCAAATTAGCTGCAGGAAGATTAAGATCAAAAGTTTTGGCGAGACTTTCATTATAAGACTCACTCAAGCATTCTTCTCTTCTAGCTTTTCCGACAAGAAATTGAACCAGTCGGCCAGGTTGGTTGGGGTCCATTTCCTCAAAAGTTGAGAAGTGTGATGCATTCAAGCCCTTTTGTTGCATTTATAAGAAAATCTAGGTTTAAAAAAGTCAATTTTTTACATTTGCCAACACATTCTAGATTATATTACGGGGATAGTTAAAATATTACTCTAATATCTACCATATGTCCTAATATTTGAAAAAGGTATCAAATACTGTTTAGCCATTATAAAAGAGTGTAAATGACTCGACGGTTATAAAATTGGAAAAGTTCTCTAAAGACAATTAATTGCATTTTTTTTAATTTTAAAATCAAGTTAGTTCCCTCGTCCCATAATGATGCTCGACGCGTGTCCATTGGATTCTACACATTTATTGAAGGCAACATCCCATCTCTCCAAATCCAAATGGAGATTATAGTAACCGTCATACTTTTGATGACAGACAAGCCTATATCAATGTAAAAGTAGAGAATCTTACAGTGTATCACATGTTTCATGACTAATAGATCTGTAAGTGTGGGAGTGTGCTTGTCACTTCCCAAGACGAGGCACGTGCTAATAAGCTAGAGCATAGTACCAGGATCCTTTTAAAATGGGTGCGTTCTCTATACGAGAGCTCTAATTTGCGTTCCTGAGACAGAAGCTCGACGAGAGCTCGCTCCCATCCAGACGGGAACCCGCTCCTAAATAGGATTGAAGCTTCCACACAAATTTTTAAGAACAAAATTCTCACTTCTCTTTCCAAATATATGCAAGGAAGGAGAGAGAGAGAGAGAGAGAGAGAGAGAGAAAAAAAAAAGAAGTAGAAAGATTTAGGACTCTCTTTCTCGTCTCCTATGAAGCACCGACATTTTAGATGTCGCCATGTCCCGTCTGACATGGGGACACACGTGCCCCCCACGGGGACATGTATTGGACACGCCACATAGCATATCCCTTAAAATTAAATTATCTTTTGGAGGGGGACATGCGGAACACACGGTATGGACATGCGTGTCCCGCATAAACACTTGCGATCTCTCTCTCCCTAACTCTTTCTCTCTCGTTTCATGTGTGCGTGCGTGCGTGCGTGCGTGCGGCATGCGTGCGTGTGTATAGATGAATATATGTGCGCTTGTATATTTTCGATGCATATATCTCCGTCATTGTGATGTAGTATGTGTATGTACTAGTATATCTATCAATGCACAACAATCTATATATCTTACGTATCAAAAGAAAGGTACATATAAACTATTACTGCATACATATATGATATATTTAGATATACAATTATTTATTTAGTTAGTTAGTTATTTTTGTCGTGTCCCTCGCCGTGTTCGTGTCTATTTTTTTTAGAATTCCCATGTTCGTATCTGTGTCTCAATCTGTATCTGTGTCCGTGTTCGGGCCACATAGCTCATCTCATGTTCTAGTACTTACCTACGTGTTTAGTCCATATATTTGTCATAAAAAAAATATATTGGGATGTCATTTTTTACTCATGTTATATATGTATGTATGTATGTGTGTGTGTGTGTGTGTGTATGTGTATATATATAAGAGAATTTTTGTGTTAAATATAATCCTAGTAAAAAATCTTAAATAGTAAAAAATTGGAGACAATTCCAAACTTTCATTTAGTTGTAATACGGTTATACTATCTTTTAGTTTTTTACATATCTTTTCTTCAAAATTTGCAATTGCAACAAAAACCAATTATAGAGTACCACAAATAACATTAAAAAAAAAACTAAAACTTTTGGGCATACACAATACAAATGGAACAAATAGATTAAGGAGTTGCTTTGCAAGATATATTTTTAATAACTGCATTCATCATACACTACAGAGAATACAAAGAAATCTTCAGCTCTGTTTTACTAATAAATGACCTAATCTTGGAAATGAAGATGAACAACAAACAAAATATAATATATAAAAATAATATGAAACTTGTCAGCACAAAAAATAATTTGTACCCCGTCAATGAAACCAATTTTTATTTGCGTCGGATGGTTCCCGAAGGAACTCAAATTAGCTGCAGGAAGATTAAGATCAAAAGTTTTGGCGAGACTTTCATTATAAGACTCACTCAAGCATTCTTCTCTTCTAGCTTTTCCGACAAGAAATTGAACCAGTCGGCCAGGTTGGTTAGGGGCCATTTCCTCAAAAGTTGAGAAGTGTGATGCATTCAAGCCCTTTTGTTGCATTTATAAGAAAATCTAGGTTTAAAAAAGTGGAGTTAATTTTTTACATTTACCAACACATTCTAGATTATATTACGGGGATAGTTAAAATATTACTCTAATATCTACCATATGCCCTAATATTTGAAAAAGGTGTCAACTACTGTTTAGCCATTATTAAAGAGTATAAATGACTCGACGGTTATAAAATTGGAAAAGTTCTCTAAAGACAATTAATTGCATTTTTTTAAATTTTAAAATCAAGTTAGTTCCCTCGTCCCATAATGATGCTCGACGCGTGTCCATTGGATTCTACACATTTATTAAACGCAACATCCCATCTCTCCAAATCCAAATGGAGATTATACTAACCGTCATACTTTTGATGACAGACAAGCCTATATCAATGTAAAAGTAGAGAATCTTACAATGTATCACATGTTTCATGACTAATAGATCTGTAAGTGTGGGAGTGTGCTTGTCACTTCCCAAGACGAGGCACGTGCTAATAAGCTAGAGCTTAGTACCAGGATCCTTCTAAAATGGATGCGTTCTCTATACGGGAGCTCTAATTTGCGTTCCTGAGACAAAAGCTCGACGGGAACCCGCTCCCATCCAGACGGGAACCCTTTCCTACATAGGATTGAAGCTTCCACACAAATTTTTAAGAACAAAATTCTCACTTCTCTTTCCAAATATATGCAAGGAAGGAGAGAGAGAGAGAAAAAAAAAAAAAGAAGTAGAAAGATTTAGGACTCTCTTTCTCGTCTCCTATGAAGCACCGACATTTTAGATGTCGCCATGTCCCTTCTGACATGGGGACACGCGTGCCCCCCACGGGGACATGTATTGGACACGCCACATAGCATATCCCTTAAAATTAAATTATCTTTTGGAGGGGGACATGCGGAACACACGGTATGGACATGCGTGTCGCGCATAAACACTTGCGATCTCTCTCTCCCTAACTCTTTCTCTCTCGTTTCATGTGTGCGTGCGTGCGTGCGGCATGCGTGCGTGTGTATAGATGAATATATGTGCGCTTGTATATTTTCGATGCATATATCTCCGTCATTGTGATGTAGTATGTGTATGTACTAGTATATCTATCAATGCACAACAATCTATATATCTTACGTATCAAAAGAAAGGTACATATAAACTATTACTGCATACATATATGATATATTTAGATATAGAATTATTTATTTAGTTAGTTAGTTATTTTTGTCGTGTCCCCCGCCGTGTTCGTGTCTATTTTTTTTAGAATTCCCATGTTCGTATCTGTGTCTCCATCTGTATCTGTGTCCGTGTTCGTGCCACATAGCTCATCTCATGTTCTAGTACTTACCTACGTGTTTAGTCCATATATTTGTCATAAAAAAAATATATTGGGATGTCATTTTTTACTCATGTTATATATGTATGTATATATGTGTGTGTGTGTGTGTGTGTGTGTGTGTGTGTGTATGAGAGAATTTTTGTGCTAAATATAATCCAAGTAAAAAATCTTAAATAGTAAAAAATTGGAGACAATTCCAAACTTTCATTTAGTTGTAATACGGTTATACTATCTTTTAGTTTTTTACATATCTTTTCTTCAAAATTTGCAATTGCAACAAAAACCAATTATAGAGTACCACAAATAACATAAAACAAAAAACTAAAACTTTTGGGCGTACACAATACAAATGGAACAAATAGATTAAGGAGTTGCTTTGCAAGATATATTTTTAATAACTGCATTCATCATACACTACAGAGAATACAAAGAAATCTTCAGCTCTATTTTAATAATAAATGACCTAATCTTGGAAATGAAGATGAACAACAAACAAAATATAATATATAAAAATAATATGAAACTTGTCAGCACAAAAAATAATTTGTACCCCGTCAATGAAACCAATTTTTATTTGCGTCGGATGGTTCCCAAAGGAACTCAAATTAGCTGCAGGAAGATTAAGATCAAAAGTTTTGGCGAGACTTTCATTATAAGACTCACTCAAGCATTCTTCTCTTCTAGCTTTTCCGACAAGAAATTGAACCAGTCGGCCAGGTTGGTTGGGGGCCATTTCCTCAAAAGTTGAGAAGTGTGATGCATTCAAGCCCTTTTGTTGCATTTATAAGAAAATCTAGGTTTAAAAAAGTGGAGTTAATTTTTTACATTTACCAACACATTCTAGATTATATTACGGGGATAGTTAAAATATTACTCTAATATCTACCATATGCCCTAATATTTGAAAAAGGTATCAACTACTCTTTAGCCATTATTAAAGAGTATAAATGACTCGACGGTTATAAAATTGGAAAAGTTCTCTAAAGACAATTAATTGCATTTTTTTAAATTTTAAAATCAAGTTAGTTCCCTCGTCCCATAATGATGCTCGACGCGTGTCCATTGGATTCTACACATTTATTAAACGCAACATCCCATCTCTCCAAATCCAAATGGAGATTATACTAACCGTCATACTTTTGATGACAGACAAGCCTATATCAATGTAAAAGTAGAGAATCTTACAATGTATCACATGTTTCATGACTAATAGATCTGTAAGTGTGGGAGTGTGCTTGTCACTTCCCAAGACGAGGCACGTGCTAATAAGCTAGAGCTTAGTACCAGGATCCTTCTAAAATGGATGCGTTCTCTATACGGGAGCTCTAATTTGCGTTCCTGAGACAAAAGCTCGACGGGAACCCGCTCCCATCCAGACGGGAACCCGCTCCTACATAGGATTGAAGCTTCCACACAAATTTTTAAGAACAAAATTCTCACTTCTCTTTCCAAATATATGCAAGGAAGGAGAGAGAGAGAGAAAAAAAAAAAAAAGAAGTAGAAAGATTTAGGACTCTCTTTCTCGTCTCCTATGAAGCACCGACATTTTAGATGTCGCCATGTCCCTTCTGACATGGGGACACGCGTGCCCCCCACGGGGACATGTATTGGACACGCCACATAGCATATCCCTTAAAATTAAATTATCTTTTGGAGGGGGACATGCGGAACACACGGTATGGACATGCGTGTCCCGCATAAACACTTGCGATCTCTCTCTCCCTAACTCTTTCTCTCTCGTTTCATGTGTGCGTGCGTGCGTGCGTGCGGCATGCGTGCGTGTGTATAGATGAATATATGTGCGCTTGTATATTTTCGATGCATATATCTCCGTCATTGTGATGTAGTATGTGTATGTACTAGTATATCTATCAATGCACAACAATCTATATATCTTACGTATCAAAAGAAAGGTACATATAAACTATTACTGCATATATATATGACATATTTAGATATAGAATTATTTATTTAGTTAGTTAGTTATTTTTGTCGTGTCCCCCGCCGTGTTCGTGTCTATTTTTTTTAGAATTCCCATGTTCGTATCTGTGTCTCCATCTGTATCTGTGTCCGTGTTCGTGCCACATAGCTCATCTCATGTTCTAGTACTTACCTACGTGTTTAGTCCATATATTTGTCATAAAAAAAATATATTGGGATGTCATTTTTTACTCATGTTATATATGTATGTATGTATGTGCGTGTGTGTGTGTGTGTGTGTGTGTGTGTGTGTGTGTGTGTGTGTGTATATATATATATATATGAGAGAATTTTTGTGCTAAATATAATCCAAGTAAAAAATCTTAAATAGTAAAAAATTGGAGACAATTCCAAACTTTCATTTAGTTGTAATACGGTTATACTATCTTTTAGTTTTTTACATATCTTTTCTTCAAAATTTGCAATTGCAACAAAAACCAATTATAGAGTACCACAAATAACATAAAACAAAAAACTAAAACTTTTGGGCGTACACAATACAAATGGAACAAATAGATTAAGGAGTTGCTTTGCAAGATATATTTTTAATAACTGCATTCATCATACACTACAGAGAATACAAAGAAATCTTCAGCTCTATTTTAATAATAAATGACCTAATCTTGGAAATGAAGATGAACAACAAACAAAATATAATATATAAAAATAATATGAAACTTGTCAGCACAAAAAATAATTTGTACCCCGTCAATGAAACCAATTTTTATTTGCGCCGGATGGTTCCCAAAGGAACTCAAATTAGCTGCAGGAAGATTAAGATCAAAAGTTTTGGCGAGACTTTCATTATAAGACTCACTCAAGCATTCTTCTCTTCTAGCTTTTCCGACAAGAAATTGAACCAGTTGGCCAGGTTGGTTGGGGGCCATTTCCTCAAAAGTTGAGAAGTGATGCATTCAAGCCCTTTTGTTGCATTTATAAGAAAATCTAGGTTTAAAAAAGTGGAGTTAATTTTTTACATTTGCCAACACATTCTAGATTATATTACGGGGATAGTTAAAATATTACGCTAGTATCTAACAATATGACCTAATATTTGAAAAAGGTATCAAATACTGTTTAGCCATTATTAAAGAGTATAAATGACTCGACGGTTATACACAATGATGCTTGATGCGTGTCCATTGGTTCTACACATTTATTGAATGCAGCATCCCATCTCGCCAAATCCAAATGGAGATTATAGTAACCGTCATACTCTTGATGACAGACAAGCCTATATCAATGTAAAAGTAGAGAATCTTACAGTGTATCACATGTTTCATGACTAATAGACTTGTAAGTGTGGGAGTGTGCTTGTCACTTCCCAAGACGAGGCACGTGCTAACAAGCTAGAGCTTAGTACCAGGATCCTTCTAAAACGGGTGCGTTCTTTATATGGGAGCTCTAATTTGCGTTCCTGAGACAGAAGCTCGATGACAGCTCGCTCCCATCCAGACGGGAACCCGCTCCTAAATAGGATTGGAGCTTCCACACAAATTTTAAGAACAAAATTCTCACTTCTCTTTCAAAATATATGCAAGGAAGGAGAAAAAAAAAAAAAAAAAGTAGAAAGATTTAGGACTCTCATTTTCGCCTCCTATGAAGCACCGACATTTTAGATGTTGCCATGTCCCGTCTGACATGGGGACACGCGTGCCCCCCACGGGGACATGTATTGGACACGCCACGTGGCATATCCCTTAAATTAAATTATCTTTTGGGGGGGGACATCCGGACGATACGGCATGGACATGCGTGTCCCGCATAAACACTCGCGATCTCTCTCTCCCTAACTCTTTCTCTCTCGTTTCATGTGTGCGTGCGTGCGTGCGTGTGTATAGATGAATATATGTGCGTTTGTATATTTTAGATGCATATATCTCCATCATTGTGATGTAGTAAGTGTATGTACTAGTATATCTATCAATGCACAACAATCTGTATATCTTACGTATCAAAAAAAAGGTACATATAAACTATTACTGCATACATATATGATATATTTAGATATACAATTATTTATTTATTTAGTTAGTTATTTTTGTCGTGTCCCCCGCCGTGTTCGTGTCTATTTTTTTAGAATTCCCATGTCTGTATCTGTGTCTCCATCTGTATCCGTGTTCGAACTGAATTTTGACGATCCAAACCGTTAGATATTTTTAAAATGTGTTTTTAAGGTCCACCACGAGGATTCGTCCAAAAAAAATACCCAGAAGGGCTTCATCCAATTAGTTTTTGTAAAAAAACGCTATATATAGTGTTTTTAACAAAAATTGATTGGATGAAGCCCTTCCGGGTATTTTTTTTTGGACGAATCCTCACAGTGGACCTTAAAAACACATTTTAAACACATCTAGCGGTTTGGATCATTGAAATTTAGTCGGGAAGCTAGGATCAACTTCCAATGAGGGATCCCTCATTTTAAATTTCATGAGGACCAAGCAATTTTTCCATTTTCTGAACTGAATTTCGATGATCCGAACCGTTAGATGTGTATAAAATGTGTTTTTAAGGTCCATCGCGATGATTATATAGCATTTTTAACAAAAATTTGTAGGATGAAGCCCTTCTGGGTATTCATTTTCAATAAAAACTGGTCGAATGAAGCCCTTCTGGGTATTTTTGTGGACAAATCCTCATAGTGGACCTTAAAAACACATTTTAAACACATCTTACGTTTCGGATCGTCGAAATTTAGTCGGGAAGTATGAGGTCCTCACTTTGGTCCTCATTAGAAGCTCTCTATATGTATATATATAGCTCAGGCTCCTAGTCAGGGATCCCTGACTGGAGGTTTTTAAGGGTCCCCGCGAGAAATCATCAAAAAAAATACCGAGAAGGGATTGATCCGAGCAGTTTTTCACAAAACTTTATATGTACAATTTTTGTGAAAAACTGCTCAGATCAAGGTCTTTCCGGTATTTTTTTTGATGATTTCTCATGGGGACCCTTAAAAACACGTTTTAAACACATTGGACGGTTCGAATCACAAAAAAAATATCAGGAACGTGGAGGTCCGGACTAGAAGCTTACCATATTTATATAGTTTTGCAAAAAAAATGCTTGGATCAAGCCCTTCCCGGTATTTTTTTTTTTAAGATTTCCCGAATGGACCCTGGAAAACACCTTTTGAACACATTAGACGGTTCAGATTTTTCAAAAACAATTTGCAAAACAAAAAAAAAACACCCAAAAGCCTCTAATCCGGGATCCCGGATTAGAAGCACTGGGTATGTATACACACACACACACACACACACACACACACACACATACGTACATACATATAGTATAAGCTTGTCATAAGGGTCCCTTATGGAGGTCTCTCATGCACACCTGTCCCTACAGTTGTTGGATGAGATCAAACGGCTCAAATTTAAAAAAAAAAAAAAAAATCACGGGTCAAAATCGACCCGGGTCACCACTCCACCACCACCACCATCTCCACCACAACCACCGCCACTACCACCAATACAATTGAAACCACCACTACTCTTACCACTCCTATCACCACAAACACTCTTCCGTCACCTACCCCACCACCACCGCCACCACTCACACTGCCATTTCCACAACCGCCATTACACCACCAACACTTTCACTATCATTCTACCACCATTGCAATTGCCACAACTTCCATCAGTATACCATAACCACCACAATTACCATTATCGCAAATACATGGCAACCATTAACAACAACTTCATTCATTAACAACTTCATCCTCGAGTCATCTTGTCAATATTGTATACATTTTTTTTATTTGGATTATTATATAGGGTTTTTTTTTTTATTGATTTGATTTTTTTCATTCCTGCATGGATGTATAAAAGGCAAAGTAGGAAATTAGTGAATTTAATACTTCAGATTCTTGTACACAGCTTATTTTTTAGTGTTTAAATTTTAGTTCATATCAAATAGTTTCTAAGTTTAACAAATTCAACATGCAATTTTCAGTACTTAATTTTCAGTTTTCAATTTTCAGCTTTCAGATTTATCAAACAGCACCTTACTCCGTATCAAATACTCCCTCGCTAATCCCAACTTAGGGAATTTCTACATAGCCCCACACTCCCGCACCTTCCCCGCTTCCACTTCATGCAACTAAGAGCTAGAATTGATCCGTTTAATTGAACAAGTGATTATGGAGTCTAGACTTCAGTGTATGTTGGTCAACCTCTACAGTGCAAATAGATCCTTACAACTAAAGAAGCCGAAACTACACCAAAGTGGATCCGTTGCGATTAGTGCCATTAGACATTTTGGTACGTTTACGTAGGAAAACATGTTATGCAGAATGTTGACGGAATTTTGTTTACTGTTGGATGGACAATTTGAAGCTAGAAGCACACTGATCTTCCAAAAGGGTTAACCAGAGTCCCTTTTCAGCGAAGGGAAGAGACTCGTTAAGGAGTAATTTCTTGGGATTATTACCTCTAGATCTAGAAAAGAGATGTCTAAATACCACTAAGGTAAATCATTTTTTTTAATTACCACTAAGGGAAGTCACTTTTTTTTGGAGCTTACGTTTATGGTGCACTTTCCTATTATAGGGTTTTAATGGTTTAGGCACTTTCATAGAGTACCCTAGGATTTTAGGCACTTTCATAGGGTATCCTAGTCGTAGGGTACCCTAGTCGTAGGGGTACCCTAGAGTTTAGGTTTAGGGTGCACTTTTCTATTATAAGGTTTTAGTGGTTTAGGCACTTTCATATGGTATCACTTTAACCTGATGAGAATTTTTCAGAGTTGGGCTTGACCTGATGGTAATTTTGGAATCCAAAGGTGACCTAATCGTAAATGTCCCTAATTCCTTTGGTTAACAACCAAAAGGGATTGCAACACTCTCCACTGTTGCTTTGCGAAGAGAGCTTCGTTAAATAGCAAAGTGATTCTAAATGCTCATGCCCTTATAGATGTACGGGTAGATAACTTAGTCCATTAAATTTCTCACCTTCCTATCCTTTTCACCACCAAAGCATACTGGTAACCAACTGTAGATATTCTGACGTAAAATTCCAACTAAACTCGCTTCATGACAATCATAATTATCAACAAGAAAACATGATTCTAAATGCTCATGCCCCGTAGACTCCCTTCATGACAATCATAATTATCAGTAAGAAACCGATAATATTATTTACAACTGTTTCACTGTTTTGTTAATTTTAGGATAGGTGAACGAAATCCCATGCTTTTATTTAACAAACCCCATATTGACTTTACGTTAAAGAGGTTAGGCCGAGAGGCCTTTGGCCCAAAGGCATCAGAAGTGCCACTTAGGTGCCAGATCAAAGTAGGTCAAGGGTTTAACTCCTCTTCCAACGTGTTAAATCCAACTATTCTATCAATACTGACTTTCACCAAGCAAACCAAAAAAATATTAAAGAGGTTATGCTTACCTAGATTTCCCATCACCCATCATCTATTTGTTGATGACAACCGACTGCCAATTACATCGAATTTCTTCTTCACCTGTGAGACTCAATTTGAGTTACCTACCATGTCACGCCCCGTCCCAGGACAACACCTATCCCAACACGACGAGTGGCACCCAGCCCAACAAGACCAATCCACAGCTCAACACAACCATAAATAAAAAGATAGAACAGTTCACTATATACATAACCCAAAAGAAAGTCCTACGAAAAGCAGAAGTCGGATATATATTTGATAATAAAAAAAAGAGACTATACAATTCCACTCCAGGTCCTGAGAATGGACTCCCATGGCCAAACAAAAACTACTACTATCAACACAAAACAGGACAGCACAACAAAACCTGTAGTGGACACTGACTCTACAACTGCAAAACTAGAACCCAGAATGGATTCCAGGAGTGTATGTGAGACAGATGCACTTCACAAGAGTAGAACACTAATCTAAAAATTGATTAATCGACATTAAGTCCAAGAGATCGGCTCCAAGCCACATACATCGGCACTTTTGCCCAATTCTGACCCGAAGGCCCCATTACCGGCACTTATGCCACAATTCATTAAAACAATTCACCTCAAGAGGAATTACATCTGTGAATCAACACTCACCTCGGCCTTCAAAAAGAAAGACACGACTATGGTCTCGGCATCTCGGACGTGCCCGTTCCGACCTCTGTAATATGTATCCACAATTAGCATGACAATCATTCATATTTATAGTGAAACATCAATTGAGACTAAAAATGGCAAATCATTTATGCCTAAATTCAAATGAAGTGCATAAACATGCTTGACACAATTCAACACCCTTGTGGTTCAAAAATTTGTAGAATTAATCTACTCATCCAAATGTCCCAATACTTCAACCAAACACCTTAAACACATACAAGAACACCATATTGAAAACTCAGAATTTTCAAAGCTATGTAGCTATTTCTAATCAATTAGCGATTGAACCAAAAACCCGCAGCAAAATCTGCCAAACAGATTCAAAACCAACTTCAAACTGAAAACTGCTATTACTGGAAAGTAATTAAGCTACACGGCCTATCAATTCCGAAAGCTTCACGAGTCTACTTTCTAACGCAACAAGCGGAACGAAATTCCAAGCTTCCTTAACCTAATTATAGCCATTCCCGTAAGGTGCGACAATGCTGTCAGCACTGTGAATTCACAACAGCAGCTCGGTAAAACATTTTTAATATTTTCTGTGCTTCGCATAAAATTCTGAAAATTTAACACAGCACATACGACATGTATTGGTAGCTGCAGTAAAAATTCCAAAAAATTACTAGTTCTGGAACTATATCCAAAAATTCGCTCAAAACAATGGCAGATTCGAGCTCAATCACAATCAGACACTCTAAGCTATCTCAATCACGAATTTTGTGAAAGGAACCTTAAAATTTTCCTCTCATATGTAGAACACCAGATTGGACTACACAGAAGCTACACAGATAATCAAATAGAGATCAAGATTCAAGAAGCTTACCTTGTTCCCCTCTGCAGCTACAGGAAGAGAAACCCCTCTTTGGTGCGTTCTTAACCCTTCCACAGATATGTATGACAGGAGATACACCTGCACAGCTGCACATCCCTTCTCTTTCCACGTAAACACACCAGCACACTTAATTTTTGTTCTTTTACACCACTACCCCTATAGTTCTAGGAAATCACACTTAAGCTACACATATAACAAATAACTTTTCTATTTGCTATTATTTTTACTTTAATAAACCGGGTCTCTCAAGTCCCCTAAAATGCAGCCCACAATTACGAGCATATAAATAAGTCGGCGAGCATCACATAAAAAACGCATAAAATATTTAAAGTAATTCGGGGTGTTACATACCATAAACAGAAAGAGCAAAAAACAAATTTAATGGAAACAT
This sequence comes from Vaccinium darrowii, assembly GCA_020921065.1. Lineage (NCBI taxonomy): Eukaryota > Viridiplantae > Streptophyta > Magnoliopsida > Ericales > Ericaceae > Vaccinium > Vaccinium darrowii. Next base: position 22,204,556 of record CM037155.1, read on the forward strand.
GATACGCATCCAAAAATGGCATTGGCCCGCTATTCTGCAGGCTATGCACAGAAATGATAGAAATAATTTCAGGCATACTATTATGCACAGAAAACTAGACGAACCCTGATCAGTCATACTCATTCCAACAATATAGATTAGGCCCAAGAACTACTTAAACTAATATGTTAAACAAAAACTTTCCATGCACGTGATGAAGTCTAAATGTACACATCCGCGAAACAAAAAAAAAAGGTGCATTGGACAAGTTAAAACAAAATCACTTCCCTTGTATTCCAGAATTAATAGATGTCATTTGAGCTCAACAAAAGCTCACCATACAAAACAAAGCTAAACTGGAAAGTTGCAGCCTATGTGCCACTAACACTTCATCAGAGGTCACGTACCCGTGTGACCGTGTCAGACACCGATACTCTTTGGACACTCTCCAGACATGTGACTCCCACTCAAATCCAAAGAATATTTTTTTTTCCTTCCGAACGTTTTTTGTTTGGATGCTTTGGGGACACTCCAAGAATGTTTGTGAATTATGTAATGATAAAAATGATTTAAGGAATGTATGGTGTCACATATTTGAAATTAGAGCCTTGTCTGTTCATTTTTTATAGTATACAGAAATATTTGTTAAAACATAGTCTCAGTGTCGTGTTGGTGTCTTGAAGTGTGTCCAGTGTCAGTACTTACATAGATTGCAGCTGGGATAACTAAGTACAACTCTGGGATGCACTGCAAAAGCACCGTCCTATGGTCAATATAACTTTTCCCGTCATTATCATCATCTTCACCATCACTGTCAGTATTATACTATACCACACTATCATCATCATCAAAACCATCATCACCATGAATGTCTAAGCGCTCTTCATTAGTTTTTAAATTTAAAATTGCATTGGTATTGTACGAGTTTCAATCAGGAGGGAAGGTCTTCTGCAGCGCTTCTGTGATCTCTCCACCTGCCCTCTCAATCTTGTGTAAGCACTTGGAATGAACTGCAGTCCCCATATTGACGGTCAACCCAGATTGCACCATCTCCCCACACAAAGAAGAATTCCTGAGTAAATGTAGTCTTCAGCCACAGTAGCCCTCAATAGCAATGATGCCATCACACAATGATATGCGGCTCTGTCTGGCTTCAATCCAGACATCTTCATCTGTTCAAAGCACCTTAAAGCCTTCTCTGGAAGGCAAACACGGGCCCATTCATGTATAAGCGTGGTGTAGGTTTTGACAATTGGCTTCACTCCAACAGCTTGCATTTCTTTTAATTGTTTTAGTTGCTCTCTGCGAACAAAACAGAATATTAGCCAACTGAATTAGAATGAAATAATTTCACTCCTCACTTCTACATAACATGGAGGACGATAATGTCAGGTTAAGCAAAGACCCCAGATAATAATAGAAACAACACAGAATGAAAATATAATAATAAGCTTCTGTTGCAGGTCCAAAACGAAGTTAAGCTAGTCCATAAAACGAAAATATTGGTCCACCTCACTTATTTAAAGATGTCTTCCATTATTTCCCGTGTAAATGGAAGACCAGCTTAGTGGGGGCTGTCGTGCATCAAATACTCCTCCATGGACCAGATTCATTGACCCTGTTTCCAGTTGAATATAATATTAAATCTCCCAATCTGGACCTTCACCATAAGGTCTCCACCAATCTGGTCCTCACAAATTCTCCAATTGCAAACCATTTCAAATAGTCATCACCAATCAAAATATGGTGAATCCCATAACAGTCAACAAATATTCTCGCAAAGTTCTGCACAGTAAGCAATACACCCTCCTTATTAACAATAATATTACATTTAAAGATCTCGGATATCTACTTATGATGTCTCCAAACTGGGTGGCACACAAAAGTGCTCCATCCATTCAAGTCCCTAACTATCATGCTTAACAAATCTTCCAAGCCTTTTTATTTGGTAATTATCCGGCCTCTATAAAGTTTTTGAAAACTGAGAGGAACAACCTTGTAGTTCTTTTATAAAAAAAAAAAAAAACCTTGTAGTTGCTGAATTTACACTGTGCTTCAATATGAAGAAACCTCCTGTCTGTTGAATTGCCAATACCAAAGATAGCACATGAATTTTCCACTGCCAACATTTCTCAAAATGCCAAAATACAATATTTATCTTTACAAACCAACAAGACACATCCAGAATCAGAGACAGTACAAGGGAACAACCCATCTCCAAACATATTTCACAAGCAAACAACCCCCCCCCCCCCCCCTCTCTCTCTCCAAGCCTGCGAGATAGTTGTTGAAGACCAGCTCGCTCTCCATCCATAGCCAAAAAATGCAATTTAAACGTGAAAGGCATTTTGTTCATCATAAAAACAAAAGGTGGACCTCAGGCCTTTCAAAATATGCAGAATGGATACATGGCCTTTTAAAAAAGATCAGTGGACTAGGTCTTGGTCCAAACATGTATAATGTAACCAACACAAAGTTTTTATTTAAAGAATAACTTGTTGGTCATTTAAAGCAGTTTTCACTTCCAGGGAACAGATGAAACAGGTAATTGGCATTACATACCTGCTGTTTTAGTTAATGTATTGACCTCAATCTTCCACATCTAGAGTTTGGAAATTCTAATGAATCGCCTAAAGGCTCACACAATCTTCTTCTCCAAACCTCGCGTCATGATATCTAGCAGTACCATCCCTTAGATAGGGTCAAAAGAAGGGCATTGGTAGAATCCTACACTACCCACTGAAAATCTACACATGATTTAGTTCGGTTTCCACTTGCTATTACATAAAATCTGATCAACCTAGTCATTGACCACAATAGCAAAACTGGCTAAAGTATTTAGATTAACAAAATGGCAGGCAAAACAATGAAGATGCTGCAACAAACCTGATGAATAGGAAGAAGCAATACTCACATTTCCTTCACCATTTTAAATTAACCTTCAAACAATAACAAGCTCCAATATGATACTATAAGGACGACTTCAATTTCCATTCAATTGACAACCAATCTAGCTATTGTAAGACCTCATCAGTTCAGGATTCTCAAGTGTAACACACAAAAAGAATAGTGGCATGTCTAATCCTTGCAACATAAAATAATTTCCAACGGTTTCAAGGCATAACAGTAAGCAAAAACAGCCAACTAAAAATGTATATGATGAAAACATTCAATCATAATAGGAAAAACACAAACAAGCGCATAGTAGCATATGAAGGTCAGGCCATAAATTAGCATTCCTTCAAATACATGGAGTTCAAAATATGGGTAATTACACTATGGAGTTCAAAGCACCTCGATCTAGAAGAAAAGTACCCATTATAGATGCTGACTATTGCTGCATAAAAATTAATATCCTATATAGCTTGGGTCTCCAATATATTCAGCAATTTGTTCCAGTCGCACATTAAGCATTTCATGATTGTCAGCATCTCTGACAATGCCCGTTTCATTGTCCATGTCCCTCTCCACTAGGTTTCCATAGGCCCCTTTGTGCTTGCCATACAAAACAATAACTGCACCCCCACGACGAGGGATCACAGTCTCAAGAATGTCTTGGTTTACACCTTCGATCAACTCCCTACTGTCATCCATAGATATGACACAGCTAGTCGGTCCAACCATATCCACAACCTCACCTTTTTTCAAGTACAACCTTCCTCCTTTCAACTCTTTGCTGATGATTCTAACCCGAATATGACTAGTAAGCCAAGGCACTTGAGTAGTAGTCCCGGTCATTTCTTCTCTTTTTTCACTTTTTCTTCCTCCTCGACGATGTTTCTCATCTTTCCTTCGATCACTTCGCCCATCCTCCCTAACCATCTCCTCTTTTGACCCTCCTCGAATCTTCAATTCCTTCAACTTCCTCAAACATCTATCTTCTTCAACAGAGCCCAACTCCGCGACATCACCAATTCTCACCTTCACTTCTTCCTCACTCCTCAAAAGCTTCACAACCACAAAACCACCACCATTTACCACCTCCACAACCCTACCCTTCAACCCAACATCCCTACCAGCAACTATCCTAACAACATCACCCACAGAAAACCCTGACCCTTCTTCTTCTTCTCCTATACCACTCCTTTGCTCCTGCCCTCTCTTCTTGCCATTGCCATTGCCATTGCTATTGTTAGTGGGCATGTCACTGGAAAACCCTAAACCTAACCCTTTTTCTTCTTCTCCTTTTCTACTCCTCTGCTCCTTCCCTCTCTTCTTGTTATTGCTACTGGGTGGGATTTCACTAGAAAACCCTAACCCTTCCTTAGCAGTCCTCTTCTCATACTGAACAACCTTAACATCCCCCTTGGGATTCCTCCCAATACCCCTTCCCTCATACCAACCATACCCAGCAAGCAATGCCGCACCGAACCCCTCCACAGGCATATCCGCATACTCATCGAGACCGCGATCATCCGGTAACCTATTCAGATCCTCCTTCAGTTTCTGCAGCATCACCGTCTCTACAGATTCATTTTTCTTGCCGTCAACTAAGTCGGAAGAAGAATTGCGGAGATTAAGTCCGTAGGATATGTTGGGACCACCGTCGGCGACATCGGGAGAAGATTTCTCGACCTCGAAGCGGAGATCCGAACGATCGGATGGTTGGAGGGGGAGTTCGAGATTCTTCATCTTCTTGGTGGGCCTGTATTCGTTGGGAATGGGAGGGATCACGAGCTTATTGGATTGCTGCTGGGATAGGGTTCTGGAGGCATCGAATTCAGTGACGTACTCTTTGTTGGTGGGTTTTGATGGGTCTTGGTCGTCAGTGTTGAAAGAATGTGAGGGTTTGAGGTTTGTCGTCTGTTTGGAAGAAGAAGGTTTCGGTGGGAGAGAGAAAGACAGCTTCATGGTTACAGAGAGAGAGAGTGAGAGAGAGAGAGAGAGAGCACCTGTGAGGACCAGACTATGGGGAGCGGTGGAGGTTGATGGGATCTACGGCGGCGGACGAAGGCTGCTAGGGATTGACGAACAGTTGCCGAAGGAGCTTATTTCCTCTTGAAAAACAAGGGTAATCAAGTTCCAGAGGATAATTACTTAATTAGGAACAAGAAAAAAAAAGAAAGAGCAATGTATAGGCCGCTCCACTTTGTGGAGGGCCTGTACCGCAAACTCCGGAAAAAACTGAAATGTACTGCACGCTTCACTCCCCCATGGTGTTGGACTCCAGCGGACCAAACATCGCAACTCAAGCCTAACCAAAAATCCACTCGGCCCAACTAATAATATGATGTTTAACATGAGGTAGTCTGAGAGAGAGAGAGAGAGATCAGGGAAAACCCAACAGTCCCTGATGCCGCCATCGGCTTGTTCTCTTCCCGTCAAAACTCCATTCATGGCTTCAAAGTAAACTGTGATTCTACATCTATTACAACGACATCAGAGAGCAGAAAAGAGATAAAAGAAAGTGGCCGTGGGATAGAAGCCCAGTACAGTACGGTGGGGACGTGGGGTCCCAATCCCCGCGGCCGGCAGCAGCCCAACTGTTGACGAATGTGCTTAACGGCGAGAAATCAAGCAACCTCGTGAGAAACAGCTACAGTAAGCGTGTACAGGTGCGTGAAATCCCAAATTTTCTCTTGGGTTCTCGCCACTCAAATCCAGATCTACGGCCAATGGAGCATCTCCAAGCTTAACCACTTACATACTCGGACTCCCTGGGCCGAGGGCTTTCATCCACTTCAGGCCGTCCATTTTTCGGTGTGATTTTTCCGGCGACTTTCCGGCGACCTCGCCGGAGCTTCTACTGGCTTCCTTTTCAAGGTACCTCTCTCTCTCTTTTTCTCTCCTGCATATTGAGGGACAGTGAGAGAGTTGGTATGGGCAAGCGAAAATCAGTTACGAAGCTTACTCTACGGGACTTTCATGACCAAATTGACAATGCATTTGAGTATTCTGATATTGAAATTGTTTCTATTGATGATGAGGAGGATATTTCAATTGTGGCAAAAAATATCGACGCAGTTGAATTGCAATTGCCTTTGGTTATGGCAGATTCTTGGCCGAAACTTAGCGCCCCGGTCAGGGCAACTGAGAGTGGTGGAACTACGACACCACTTCAGAGTCCGACTAGGAGTGCAGCCACCCCTGCCAGGAATCCAAATATGAGTGATATATCTCCTCTTAATCCAGGGAATAAATCGGAGGATAAAGCTAACCTGAATGCTTGGACAAATGTTAAGGCTTTACTTAACAATGAAGTTAAAATTGGTAAGCTAAGCAAACACCTTAAGAGATTTCCGATTGAATTTGTGAATAATCAAGTCATGATTCCGCTTGAGATTTCTGAAAATGGAGCACTGAAATGGAAACATGCTATTGTGGGATACTTTGTGGATAAAAGTCTATCCTACTTTCAAGTTAGATTTTGGGCTCAAAGGGTATGGAAAATTGACGTTGAGGATGTGGTCACCTTAGACAATGGATTTGTAGTGTTCAACTTTAGGGATGAGGCCACGTTGGATTCCATCCTTGAGAACGGTCCATACTTTTGCGCGGGCAAACATATTGTGATTACAAAATGGCATCCTGGAATGCAACTTACTAAAAGTGTCTTCTCTAGTGTTCCAATGTGGGTTAAATTCTACAATGTTCCTCTTGAATTATGGACTGAGGATGGACTGAGTAGTATTGCTAGTGTCATCGACAACCCTCTTTACCTTGATGATTTCACGCAAAATCATAGCAGGTTGACGTTTGCTAGAGTCTGTGTTGAAGTGGATGCGGCGAAGGAGATTCCCAAGTCCTTTGTAGTGAATTTGGGATATGGAGAGCCATACATAATTAGAGTAGAGGTTCCTTGGAAATCTCAAGCTTGCAATGTTTGCAAGATTTTTGGCCATTCTACTAACACCTGCAATGTTAAACCCAAAGTTTCATCTCCTCCAGTGTGGAAACCCAAGGAGAGAGTAGGACAAGATGCCCCAGTTGTTCCAGAGCAAAATGTCAAGGACAGTGTAGGACAAGATGTCCCGGTTGTTCAAGAACAAAATGTCAAGGAGAGTGTTGGACAAGATGTCCCGGTTGTTCAGGAGCGAAATGCAAAAGTTGGAGTATCTAGTGAAAGTAAGGATGATTGGGTAAAGGTGGTGAACAGGAAAATTCAAAATCCGGGTATGCCTTTGGCCATTTCTTTGTCTAGCAGTGTTCCTTCTACAACTAACGCGTTTGATGTTCTTGAGAAATGTGAGGATTCGGGTGTCTCCTCCACTATGGAGGTGACAAAGATAGATGTTGCGGGGGATGTTTCTTGTGATGTTCTCCGATTCGTCAAGGTAGTACTCAACAAGAGCCTCCCCCCGTGGCTCTACGTCGGTCTACACGGTTTCGAGAGCCTCCACGAATTCCCTTGGAAGGTGATTTCATTGGAGCTCGACATTGTTCGAACCAGGTGGTGGGTGATTCCTCAACTCCCTCATCCACTAGAGATCAAAACAAAAAGAAGCTTCAGGAGAAAATCAAGATGTTAAAGGCCTCAAGAGTTTAGTTCTTGAGGCTAGCACGACCCTCTTTTGTTTTGGCGTTTTGGTGTTACTTCTTAGAAGTGTGCTATGTGCTTTGTTGAATTTTTATTTGGCTGTAGTTAGGTTTTGGTTTTTCCCTTTTCTCTTTGTTTTTCTTTTCCTCCTGGGGTATGCCCCTTGTAGGTTGTATATTCGGTTAGCCTTTTTTTTATATTTCAAGCTAATTTATCCAAAAAAATAATATGATGTTTTGAAATCCAAATCAACAAAGGGCAAAAAAAAAGAAGTGTCTAAAATCCTAAACCTTAGGATACCTATCAAAATGCCTAAACCTAAATCCTAGAGTACCCTATGAAAGTGCCTAAAATTCTAAGGTACCGATGAAAGTACCTAAACCACTAAAAACCCTATAATAGGAAAGTGCACTCTAAACCTAAACACTAAGGTACCCTCTGAAAGTGTCTAAACCTAAACCCTAGGGTACCCTATGAAAGTGCCTAAAAGCCTAGGGTACCCTATGAAAGTGTCTAAACCACTAAAAACCCTATAATAGGAAAGTGCACTCTAAACCTAAACTCTAGGGTACCCTATGAAAGTGCTTAAATCTAAACCCTAGGGTACCCTGTGAAAGTGCCTAAACCACTAAAACCCTATAATAGGAAAGTGCACCCTAAGTGCATAAATTCAAAAAAGAGTGATTGACCTTAATAGAGTTAGTGGTAATTAAAAAGAATGATTGGAGTTAGCGGTAATAAATATTTATTTTTTGGAGTTGGTGGTAATATATTGAAAAAAAAAAAAAAAAAAAAGGACTGGGCCGAAGCCCAATAGTGAACGGATCAAAATTCCTAGAAGTGTTATTCTTATTTTTCGAAGTTTTATTGTATGAAATTCCAAAAAGTTTTATGTGACCAAAAAAAATAAACCAGCCCCATTTTAAGTCATGATATTTAGCCACCAACTTTATCTATATATTTTAGCTTCTTGTATATGTTTCTCTTGTTGAGACTTCCTTTTGTTGTCCAATCTCTTCTAGTCGAAATTGCTTCCTTATAATTCTAGTCGAAATTGCCTTTATTTATATAATTACGTGAATTTGAAATAGTGTTCGTTAGAAAAAATAGAGAATTAACCACTCACGTGTATATAGATATGGAGCAAGTCAAGATAATGCCAATGAAAATGGAACACTCCTAAACCGCACATGGTCAATTAAAAAGAGATATTAAAAGTGATAACATGTACATACGTAGTATATCCTTCGATAAATGCCTTTGAATTCCTTACTGGTCACCCTCTTGGGTTGTCGATTCCCACTGTAGAAAAGTTACCACCAAGAATCATTGTATGTTGGATGATATTTTCCTATGCACACTATCCGAGGCGTTTAGGAGAGGAGAATTTTTTGGTTAAAGCAATTTAGGCTTTGTTCGGATTGGTGGTTGAAAAGGTTTTTTCAAAACCTCAATTATAAAAAATTTCGGCAATTGTAAAAAATGGGGTCCACTCACCCCTTTGTACAAAAAGTGGATTATGTGTACAAAGTGGAAAGGCAACAAGTGGAGTATGTGTCCAGAGTGCAGTACGTGTACATAGTGACAATGCAACAAGTGGAGTTAGCTGTACAAGTGGAGTACAATTGCCAGACAATCATTACACGTGCATAGTGAGAATTTCAAATTTTGAAATTGAGGTTTTGAAAAAACCTTTTCAACCACCAATCCAAACAAAGCAGATTATTTTTCAATTTGCTCTATAGGGCCACCAGTCCAGGTCCGATAATTAAAGCTATTTTTTTTATATAAGTAAAGAAGGATTTTATTCCCAAAATGATACAAGAATACAAGAGAAACAAAAGGGGCGCACCATTAGAGAAGCTATACAAAGACCAAAAATAACAGCACCAAACTCGAGCCGTTTTTTTTCTAGGCTATGTGTATGAGTCATGTATTTTGTCGTCACGTATCACACTGTCTAAAGCATTGACAATCAAATTATCATGTGGAATCCCAAATTTAACGTATGACATCCTAAAAAAACATGATATTGCAAAATGCCAATATTGAGGACGAAGAACGTAGATATTTTAAAACGAATACTAAACCAACGGCAATTATAGCACAAGCAACAAGTAGTGTAGCAAAGAAGTGAACGCAGCAATTGTAATTAGGAGGTTGTTGGGAATATGTTTTTCAAGTGTTTTCTAAGTCTTCCTTATTTGCTTATCCCACATTGGTTAAACACAATCTTTTGAGCATTTTATAGGAGTGAACACTTAAATAATCTCTTGAATGTTGCTAGACCCAAAAAAAAAGGGCCGGCTCACTCGTTTAAGATAATGGGCCCAAGGTCCCATGCACTTTTGGGAACCCGATTGGGAAACTAGTCAACTATGTGCACATTGCTAACTTTGGAGATTGACAAGAACTACTTTTTTGCGGCCTGACTCCAAGAATTAAACTCGTCTATTGCGTGGCTAGCAAATACACCAACCAATCGAACTACGCGTTGAGATTTATGTATATATAGTCATGTTGGATGTGTGGGTGTGAGAAAGACAGAGAGGAACATGAATTCTAATCATATGATGTTGAAAACATTTATACGCTCCGTTTGGTTCAAAATAAAATATGTTCCCCTAAAACATTTAACCCATGTTCTGTTGTTTTATTGCATAAAGTGATGCCCTGCATTGGACATATCAAGGACCCCAAAGCTGCATTGGACGAAAAAATTTAGGGTACCGAATGGTACCATGCGGCCGAGCCTACGTGGTATCCAAATGTTGCATCCAGACCGTCCAAAAGTGTATTGGGAGACCAGATTGAAACCCTTCCTCTTCTCCTCTCTTTCCTATTTCTCTCTCCACAATCTGGACCGTGCAAAATCGAAATGGACAACTTATATTGCGCGCACGGGTACCACGCGGTATCCGCTCGACACTAAAAAATTGCTCGCATTGGACATACCAATGACCCAAAGCAAAGTGGGAAACGGGTTTAAGTATCAACCAAACAACGGGAAATAAAGGTGAAAAGATTATTTTTAGTAAAATTAATTAGTAAAACATTTTAGGGACAATTTCACTTACCTCCCTTGAGGTTTCTAACAAATACAGAGACCTCTACTTTTTTTTTTTGAAATTCCACTGTCATCTCTTACTTTTGAAAATAATTGTCACTTACCTCTCCTGCCGTTACTTACTTTAAGGCTAACGGTGCTAAGATTTAGCATGAAATGACTGAAACTCCCTTAGTATATACTCCGAGTATTCTCCACCCTAAAAAAAACCATTTTTTATAAAAAAAAGTAGAGTTTAAAAATTTTTTTCCAACAAAATTAAATCGTTTTTCATTTTGAAAAAAATAGTTTCTAAACAAAAAGTATCAATGAATTTTTTTTTTTCATTTTGAATATTTTTTTGTAGGAAAACTAGTTTTGAAAATAGTCTTTTAAATTGTTTTTTTTTTTTGAAATTTATTTTTCATATTTAAAAAATAAAGTAAAATTTATTTTTTTTAAATAACCGTTCACCAAAAACTAATTTTTTTATCCAAGAAAATGTTTTCAAAAATTTCGCATTTCAAAAACTGTTTTAAAAAAACTTTTTTTTTTAAATTAGGTTTTTTTCACTAGAGAAACTTTTTCAACAGAAAAAAGTAGTTAAAAAGACCGTAGTACCCTTAGTATATATTCTCCACCATAAAAAAATTGATTAAAAAAATAGAGTTAAAAAGTTTCATAAAATTTAAATCGTTTTCATTATTAAAAAATAACTTATAGAAAAAAATTATCAAAGTGAATTTTTTATTTTTTTCACAAAAAACTACTTTTTTTTGAAAAAGTTTTTTCTAAACAAAAAAATAATAATTTTGAAAAAAGTTTTTTAAAACAGTTTTTGAAATGCGAAATTTTTGAAAACTTTGTCTTGGATAAAAAATTAGTTTTTGGTAAATTGTTATTTTGAAAAAATAAAGTAAACTTTACCTTTTTAAAATATGAAAAATAAATTTCAAAAAAAAAGGCTTAATAACTATTTTCGAAACTAGTTTTTTTTTTCCTACAAATAATATTCGAAATGAAAAAAAAAATCTTTGATCCTTTTTGTTTAAAAACTTTTTTTTTTCAAAAAGTTAACACCGTTAGCCTTAAAGCAATGGCAGGAGAGGTAAATTACAATTATTTTCAAAATAAGGAAGGACAATGAAATTTCAGAAAAGTGGGGGAGGTCTCTGCATATTTCAGAAACCTCAGGGGAGGTAAGTGCAATTTACCCTTTTAAAATCGAAACAAGTGGAGTTTTAGTACCAAGTCAAATTTTTGTTCTCTCAAGAACGGGTATCCAGCCAAATCGTTCGTAACCGTAAGTCCGTAAACATCAGACATTCCACCATGATTCTCATCTTTTCCGAGAAATTTGGTGTTCCCTTCTTTAATAAATACCCAACAATGGCCTTCTCGTTCGCCACTTCACAGAGAAACCCAATTAAGAGCACTACTCTCTGATTGATAGTCGACGGTAACGACTCATTCCATCAACTCTAAAACCTCGATTTTTCCTTTCTGCTCCATGGATATTACTTCTTTTTGTCGGTAGTTGTAATTTCTTGATTTGCCTTTCTGATGATCAGGGTGGTTATATGTGGTAGACTTTATCCCGCATCGCTCACCTAAGTTGATTTTAGATTGGAACCCTCCAAGCAATGTATCAATATGGACGATATATTTTTGTGGAATCGGTCAGATTTGGAAATTTTGTTGCTATGATCAAGGTGGTTAATGCCTCACGCAACGTATCCTTCTCCATTTTGCTTAATTTGCCCATTTCTTGGTTTACACTTTCAATTGTAGGCCAAATGAACAAATTTGTTGAATTTTACTGACCTGCCCATTTCCAATCTCATCTACTCTGTGTCTCGTTTCATGCAGTTCGTGGGCATTGTTGGCAACCAAATTTGTGGAGCTTATAACTGTTGAGACACGAGAGGAGTCCAAATTTCACAATAAATTTTGGTGATTTTCAATTGTGTGAACATTGGAATAACAATTGTTATAGTTTTCTCGTACTTCTATTTTGTTAATATTGCATGCGTGTCGTGTGCCTGGATGTGAAATTGGGATTATTTTTTCTGGAATAATATTTCAATGTTGTTTTCTTTTGTAGATAATAGAATATGTACATGATAGAAAGAGAAAGAGTGGTAAAAGTTGTTACCTTATTAAAGTGAATTTCTTGTTTTCGTGTTTTACCATAATGTCATAAATAGGCACATTTTATCAACTTTTTCTCTTAATATCGGTGGGTGTTCGGGCCAACTTTTACAATTTTATAAGCTTGACTTGCACATGCATCTAGTGTGACCTCTAGTTTGTGATAAAGTGCTTTCATTTAGTTAGGAGTAGGGAGTGATATCCACAGGCTTAAGTCAATGGGTCTGCTCATTGGATGGCATTTACTCGGGTGATTCAAGAAGCAGATTTTGGAACTCAATCTTGTCGTGTAATGAGAATAGATCTCCCCACTATCTTGATAAAAGTTAGGAACAAATTGGTATTAATAGATTTGAAAGAGAAATATGAAAATGAAACTGATATTCTGCATTTAATAGTTGGTCCATTCTCAACCTTGGTGGAGTCTTGTTGTGATAGAAATCTTCGTCATTCTCCTTGTGTTGAGAAAATAATTTTTAAGGAACACCCTAACCCTCAACTATAGTCTACAACTTCATTATAATTCAAGGTGAATAGGCAAAATATTGTTCTACTTATGATGCTCATGATTGTGCTGCAAACAGATGAGCTTCCTCCTTAGAGACGCCACGATGATTTTTCATTTGGCAACATGCATCACGAAGTCAAAGAGACCTTTGATAGTCCACGATAGTGGGTGGAGGTGGTTCAAAAGTTTTGGTGGAAAATACATCAACAATTGAAAAAGAAATGGTGTTTTCAAGGAATAACCGCCAAGTATTGAAACCGAATTGGTTACTATGGGATTGCAGGGTCCACTTCCAACCACTATCGCTGATTATTGCTAGGCTCCCAGACTTCACGATACCCATATTGCCAAAGGAAAAGTCACCGTAACATATCTGAGGAAGGCCATTAGTCTGCAGGACACTCATGATCTTCTTAAGGAGAACATTGTTTGGTCACATTGAAATTATTATGGATTTGCAGACTATGATTGAGGCTTTGAGAAAGGGCGTTTCTTATAAATTATTTACTCAACACTAGGAGTATAACAAAGATATCCATCACAATGTACGTGATAGACTTTACCAAGTGGAGAATGGACCAAATATTAAATCTATTATTACCAATTGATTCCCAATTTCGAAACACAATTTTGTAGTGGCTGGATTCTGTTGTTTGTAGATGTTTTTAGTTCAATCTATAACCAATCTATTCTTTTGTTCCATACTTATTCTATTTTACATATAAGTACAGCCTTCTGAAAGGACAATACTCACTGTATTTGAGGAATCGCTGCCTTTTATGCAGCAGTTTGTATGTGATAGTGATTCACATTGTTCGATTCGGTTACGAAGGAATTTGTAGTGGCAACTTCTTGGGCCAAACTCTTCACAATCAATCTTTGTGGAGGATTGACGAGGCCTCTTGGGTGGAGAGAAAACAGTAAAGGTGTACACGATGGGAATTTTGGTTTTCTTACCATGACCAAAGCAAACGAATTATGCATCTTCAAATACATGACACACATGACACATTAGGCGACAGGTACTAGCGCTGGCACACATTTACACGGATACTTATGCTGAGAGTCTGGTATTGCAAAATAATTTGGAAAATCCTTAGAATACAGTTGTTGTTGTGGTGTTTTTTTTTTTTTTTTTTTGAGAGCCTGGTATTGCAAAATAATTTGGAAAATCCTTAGAATACAGTGGTTTTTTCTTGGATCAGCAAAATACGGTTGTTATTGGTAAGAAGAAGAAGAAGAAAAAACAAGAGGAGCAGGTTTTAGATAGTGTTTCACTCTACATGAGTTTTTTTTTTTTGTTGTCTTGTTTTAAATAGTGTTTCACTCTTCACGAGGTTTTTATTTTTTTGTAACAGTAGTAAGGCTAGCCCTTTCAGCTGTTGTTTATGAAATTTGGAGAGAACCGAATAGTCGCATCTGTCGAGGGCTGAATCCTGAGAATGTCTTGGCTCAAATTGATTTAGACTTGAGGAATGGTGTGTTTGCTTTGAGGAATTGTTTTTCCTTTGCAGTGACTAGATGGATTAAACAGTTATGTGGTGTGGGTGTCCCTTCTTAGGCTTTTTTATGTATAGTAGCTAGATTATTCTGTATTTTCTGCTCCTTGTTCTTTTCATTGATTGGCCAGATCCTGCCATCCTGGTGAAGTGATCTCATTTTGTTGTCTTGATTGGGCTCTCAAGGGGCCCTTGTTTTTGGAGTTTTTTTGTTTATTAAGAATACTTATCCAAAAAAAAAAAGTTGAGTTTCTCTTGCTCAGGGGAGTTAAAATGAGAAAACTCATGGAAGTAGGAAGGCTTAGTTAGTAATCTCTCATGGACTCATCGTAGGGTTTTTTTTTCCAAAATGATAATAGCTTCATAGATAGGAAACACATGTACACAAGATAAATACTTAGGTATGTGATCAGATCAAAAAAAAAAAAAAAGATAAATACTTAGGCATTTGTCCTTAATCAAAGGACTAGATAGTCACAAAGGAAGGTAGCCTTCCCAAGTACAGGCACCCAGACCACTACTACCTCTTGTAGCCAAAGAACGGGCCACCCATTTGCACTCCTACGCAGATGAACCCCCAAAACCCGAAGCAACGAGGCCAGCAGGCAGCAGGCCAATCGATCTGTTTCTTAATTGGACCGCCATCACCACCGCCTTCCTTCATCAAAGAACCACACCACGATGGAATCTGAACCAGCACAGAAAATCCTCTCTTAAAAGGAGGAGTTATTGAAAACTAGAAAAACAATCACTAGGAGGAAAGAAACACCGATGAAGGTTGAAGCCCTCCCCTCCCGCCACTGATCCCTGGGAGGAGGGAAGGGAAGGAAGAGATGCAACTAGGGCTTTTCACTTTTCAGAGAGAAGCTCTGTATTGGAGAGAGAAAAAGACTGACTGGACTTATGGTAGTTAGTCAACTATTTTGCATATATATGTTCAGTTTTCAGGATATATCAAATGAACTACTCCAGTTGGCTTTCATAGTTGCCATGGAGAATAGTATATTGGAAATTTTAGAGCAAGTCACTGTCTCAGTTAATGAGGTTTGAGAAAAAAATAGAGAAACTAACACTTGTACCAATAATTGCACAAACTCTCACATAGGATATGTGGGCCTCACAATAATTGCACAAACTCTCACATAGGATATGTGGGCCTCACAAATAAGTGATAGGTCCCACATACCTCATGTGACGAGTTTGTGCAATTGTTGATACAAGTGTTGGTGTTAGTAGCAACCCTAATGAGGTTTGGCACATTATTTCTCTCTCGACGTTATTGGGGCTTTACATTGGTTTTTTTTTTTTGCTTGGCAGGGGCTTTACGTTGTTCTGCATAATTCAGATAGACAAGAGGTTTTTGGTTGGTTTTTTAATGGTAATTATCCAACCATGTTTGCCTCTAAGAGTTGCATTTTCTTCCTATTCAAGACCTTTATTTTCATTTAGTTTTCTTGCTATTAAAAAAAAAAAAAGACCAAACATGGACAGGTTTGTTGAAGTTGTGAATAAAAAGAAGTTTGAGAACAAGATGGATTTAGTTTTTCAACGTGATCTAGAAAGAGATAAAATTGAACAGAATACATCATTGTCATGTTTCCAGTACTTAGCCCTCTTTATTCCAAGTTGTTTGCGAATAGCTTTGGGGAACTGCTAAATCAAACAGTTCTCAATGATTTGGTTCGTTTTGTTTCCCAAGGAAGAAGATAAGAAGATCTATACTACGGAACAGGGAGCAAGCGGACACTTTTAACATCTATTTACTGTTTTGGTTTCCGGACAATTGTGATCTTAACCTGCGTGAATGATAGAGACTAAGTGGGCTAGTTGTTGACATCTTTCTGATTGAGTTGGAGAGAGACAAAGGTAAAATGGTCGAAGAGAGGAAGAGCTGGTGGCAATTGGAAACAAGAGTATCCGGACTTGTTTTAGAAGCAGGGCGTTATGCAATGAATGCATGAGCATGTTACGTTTCTTTTGTCGCCTTATATTTGCAGATGATTATTTTAGTAGGTCCTTCCCTCTCTAAGCCCAATTGAGTTTTATGTTTGTTTAACGAGTGCCAGAAAGGGATGATTTTCTTGGTGAACTCTCGACTGTTGCCACTGATCTAAAAGCTCCGATCAGCTTCAAGGGCCACAAAGTTGCTCGAGCACCTCGTGGTTTTGATTTTGTCGATTGTTTCCTCTCTTAATCATGGGCTCTGAATATTCACTTTTCAGGTTGTTTCTTTTTGCTCCAAGCTTGTCAATATTAATGTTCCTAATTTTTTGGCAGTAGAAGCAGTTAGGGTGGTAGCTGCTTTTGTGGTTGGTAGAACTTTATCAATTCTCAGCAGTTTGTGAGCATGATTCACTGTTTTT
This sequence comes from Vaccinium darrowii, assembly GCA_020921065.1. Taxonomy (NCBI): domain Eukaryota; kingdom Viridiplantae; phylum Streptophyta; class Magnoliopsida; order Ericales; family Ericaceae; genus Vaccinium; species Vaccinium darrowii. Next base: position 22,221,579 of record CM037155.1, read on the forward strand.
CTTCTCTATCTGCACTATCGTTGTTGCCTTCTTGGTATTTATTTCGTCATCGAAGATGTACTCATTTACAGTGCAATTTTCCATATGCCTAATGCGGTTGAACCGATTTTAACCAAAGAACTCTACCTACAAAACATGAATTCTACAATTCCATTAGTCGAACATCGAAACATTCTCTTCTCTATTTATTAGTACCTTTTCAAGGGCAAGAAGTCATGTCTTTTTTTGTAACTTTGTTGAGAGCCAGATTCTATCGCCTAATGAAGGTGACGGCTCACGTTTTTGCAATGCTTCCCATTTAGCCATACGCCAAATAGCCACCTTCGTTCTTAATTTCAGAACAGGACGCCGAATCTAGCTACTACTCCGGGTCCTGTATATCAATTCGCTCTGCCACCAATGTTTTTAACTAGCATGGGATAAATAGCCGTAAATCATGTTGGATATATCTTAATTGAGATCTATCAATCAAGATCAGATCTACATTGCATATAAAAAGCATTATAATTGAATGTTTTTTTGAGAAGTTTGAAATTGTGAAGTGGACAAATAAATTGGGACGGAGGGAGTAATACTCAGCTGAGGTAGGTCCTTTTGAATTCTCAACAGAGTCACGAAAATAAGGCAGGCTGGCTGAGGTAGGTCCTTTTGAATTCTCAGGGCCGACTCTGACATTTGGGAGGCTTGAAGCGAATTTAAAAGGTAGCGCCCTTGGTTTTAATGAAGAAAAAATCAATATAAGTGGCTAATAAAAGGTGTAAAGATTAAACACAGTATTTTACTTGTTAATTTAACAAACATAGACTTTTAAATTTTTATACTGTTAGAGAAAAAAAAAATTCCGAAGTACTTCTCATAGAATGCATTTTTCTAATGTTATTATCTAGTGGTAAAATACGATTTTTAAGGATAGAAAACTATAAGGTTAAATTATTTTCTATTGAAGTTTGTTAATTAAAAAAAATTATTTTAGTTCATTTCTCATTGTCAAAAGTGATTTATTTTGTGAATTTGATAGTTAAACATAAAATTAAAATAAATGAAACAAAATATTAAAAAAAGACTTATCAAATATGGTGTGCAAATTATTTTGACATTAGACTTGAGTAACATCTACCAATAAAAAACTCCATATTAATTTATACTAATATAAATGGTGCAAGAGCTATATGAGGTAGGAAAATAAGGGGAAAAAAAATATTAACCTAGCAAAAAAATGCCCTGCTAAGAGTTGAACCTGGGTCACCAGGTAAGTAGCAAAAACGCAGCAACCACTGCGACAGTCTTTCTACGACCTTTCCAGAAGTGTTAAGTTAATTTATATATATATAGTAAAAGAAACTTCGATCGAAAATGGGCCGCCATATTTTTGCTTAAATTATGGGTCTAAAGCAGCCACACCTCCGACTTCACCTCAGGGTACAGCCGCTTAACACGCTTGCTCATGTGATGAGGTGATATAGAGTTGCTAGGGAAGTGATTCTTTTGTCTATGGTCATCTTCAATTTGGCTTCTATTAATTTTTTTTTTCTTTCTTGGAAGTCCAAGACACTTCCAAATACAGAGGAAATTGTCTGAGCGAAGTATTTGGAAAGAGATATATAGTATTTGAAGATGACCATAGAATAAACTTGTCAAGAGAGACAAGGTGTGATATGGAGTAATAAAAATCCTAAGCGTGAAGACAAACACTTAGAAATTTTTGGCAAGGTAAAAGTGTGGTTGACAACCACTGTACATGTGAAAACGTGTTTACTGTGGAAAAATGAGAAAACGTGTTTAGCAAATACGCTAAACACACTTTTAGAAGGCGTGTTTGCTAAACACATTTTCAAGCCGGATTACGATTAACTTAATTTTTGGGTTAATCCGTCCTAATCCACTTTGAAAGTGTGAAACGTAACCACGTTTTCAAGAAAGCGTGTTTGCTAACAACGTTTTCACGTACTTTGGGAATAAAGTTAAAAAAAATGCACATTTTTTGTAATAAAGTTTTTAAAAAAAGGCAAATCGGTAAATGAGAAAAATGCACGTACTTTGGGATTATTTTTTTGGTTTATTGGTTCAAGTAGTCGAGATCGTATTGGAGAAATATCGGAGTTCGTCAAGATCGTTTGTGGTAAAATGTATGTTTGTTATCCATGTCCGATATTGGTTCGGTAGACTGATTTTGGACTTTTAATTGGCTACTGTATGTATAGATAACACGCACCCACACAAATGTATTCTCGTCTTCCCTTCTCATACCATAAATCCCCCAAATCATTATCTCCTATCTTTTTCCTATTATCTACTATTACTTTCCCAGTAAACCAACAAGCAAACGAACAAACAAATGCTTCAATTATAGAGTCTGGAGATGGAGAATTCTTGCCCTTGTACCAATTTTCGAGAGAGAAGTGTCATCGAACGAAGTCTCATCTCCAATCATCTCCGAAATTGTTCTCCTCGTTGTGCGGTTCCGTCCATGATTCTACAATTTCCAGCACACACTTCAGCGGGACAGCCGCCCCACCGGCACGTTTGATGGAAATTTCCAAGGTGATCGAAGGATGAGGCGAGGGAAGTCGGCATTCTGTGATGGAAGAGAGAAAGTGATATTGGATCAGGTGTGGAGGGGGAAAGAAAGAGAGAGAATCCAATCCTTTAAAAATTGATCTCAGCTGTTGGTTTCAAAGGTTGAGATGGAGTGTCCTTTCTTGTGTTTTTTTATGTGTATATGTATACAAAAATCTTCTAGTCAGGGATCATTCACTTTGTTTAAAGTCAGGACCTCACCTTTCCCAATTAAATTTTGATGATCCGAACCGTCCAATGTTTTTAAATGTGTTTTTAACGGTCCCCATGAGGAATCATAAAAAAAATGACTAGGAAGGGCTTGATCCGAGCAGTTTTTGATAAAAACTTTGATCCGAGCAGTTTTTGATAAAACTTTTATCAAAAATTGCTCGGATCAAGCCCTTCTCGATCATTTTTTTAATGATTCCTCGTGAGGATCCTTAAGAACACATTGGACGGTTCGGATCATCAAAATTCAATCAGGAAATGTGAGGTCACTTTAAGCAGTTTAGGGGATCCCTGACTAGAAGCCCTTTACATACATATATATGTGTGTGGGTGTGCGCGTGTGTGTATGTACATATATAAGTTATTCAACTCCAAAATATTAAAGGATACCAACAAAACAAAGAAGACTGGATAGAACAGAATAAGCACTAAACCATTGGGAAGTAAGTCTATGAAATAAATGTGAAAATAGAAAAATAAAATTGAATCATAATAGGAGTAAGGCTAGTCTGCTATTCATCTCCTTAATCTTTTGTTTCTGGCCTTCTAATCAGTTGACGAAACTGGTAAACAAAGCAAAGATTGGGCCTGTTTAGTTTGTTACAATTGTTTAGGCCCTTTTGTAAGTAAGATTGAGCATTTTTTTTATTGAGTCAAAAAGAGTCCTACTTAACCTATTATCAAAAAATGCGAGAGTGCCCAAACAATTTGGCCTTTTTGGAGTGCCCTAGGGCCTAGGCCAGCCCTATCACACACACACACACACACACACACACACACACACACATATATATATATATGATGGATGGAGGGGGTAGGAGAGAGAAACGAGGAGCCCAGTTGATCGGCTGTGCAAAAAGCTTTCGGTGAGAGTAGCTTTAGCCGGAGGCAGCAGTCTAGGCAGGGGAGATGATGAAGGGGGGAATTGGATGTGGCTAATCCATATGTTTTTTTTTTGACGGACATGTGTCATGTTTTGGCAACTAGGACAGGGATATGGATATGGCGCTATATGACGTCGTCGTTTTGGTGTGCCCAGGTGCCACATCAACGTTTTTCGTTTGGAAATTGACAGATCCAAACGGCATGGGCCTCATTGAAACAAATGTGTAAAGTTTGGAGGTTCAATTAATATTTAATGAAGTTTGGAGGCTTATGAGGCATTGCGGTCAAAATTTGGACGTTGTTTTGAAGTTTTCCCTAAAAAATTAGTTACTATATTTCGCTTTCGGGTGAAGACAGTGACTAGACGTTTCACATCCCCACCATATGCGCGCGAGAGCTCGCAAACACACATACATAGTGACATACAATGAAGGGTCATATCATTGTTAAGACAATATGAAGCCTATTTACCTTAGATGAATTATTATTATTATTATTATTATTATAAAGAGATAGAAATTTTATTAACAAACACAACTTGAGGCAAATAACAGAAGGAGTCACTGCAAGTTGAAAACAACCATAAAACAAGCCAAGGATACTAACAACCGTAAATAAACAAGAAACATAAACAACACAACAAATAAAACACTAGGAGTAGATTCCATCATCGGTGTCCAGGTGAGGAACAAAATGTCCTAGCGCATGCTTGGCTAAAAGATGAGCGCAGTGAACTTCTTTCCAGCCTACTTTTAAAATTTTGCAAAAATTCAGCTTTGCAATCTCCTCTCTTAGGTTACGGATCAAAAAGGTGTCATGGTGGTGACACTCACTCCTACTCCCTATCTGCATAACAACATTGAAACAATAAAAAAGAATATAGATATTATTAAAATTCTTTTTTAGACACCATTTAACCGCTTGATTTATTGATTGGATTTCCGTTTGGATAGGGTTGCAATTGTATGTTGATATAGTGCTATGCAATAAGGTTTCCATTAGGGAGTCTAGCTTTGAATTTGATGCCACTCCAAGAATTTTCCCTTTCCCAAGCGACGTCCACACGAAGAACACATGTACTTTGAGCAGATAAACCTTATGAGTGATCCTTTAAAGCATCACCAATGGTATAACCAAAACTGGATAATCAAAAGTTGCCACATCAGACTTTGATTATCCATACAAGACATATATAAAGTTAACAATGAGGAGTGTCACAATGGTATTTTGTGTCCATAATAAAATAAAAAAATGCTACGTACTCACTCTATTTTTTAACATAAAATGGGCACAACTTTAAATTTGTACATATACTTTTTATAACATTAGTACCATTTAAAAGATCTTCACAATACCTTTATTTAAAAGATCTTCACAATACCTTTAAAATGAGACCAATCTTGAATATATTTTGGTAAAGATTAAAAATTGATAATTCCAAATTTTTTAGAGAAAGTTTGGTAAAGATTAAAAAGAAAATAAATAAATATTAAGAAGACTTATAAAGATTTGGTTTTTAAAAATATTGGTAAGGATTAAAAAGACTTATAAATAGGATGTGGTCCCCAAAATTTGGTCATTGAGTTTTGGTTATTGAGAAAATGTTGTTATTTTTATTATCCAAATGCCAAAATTTGGTTATTGGCTAAAAGGTTGTTAATTATTATTATTCCAATGTGAGCCAATTTTTAGAGAAACATTGCTAACTTTGGTTATTTAGATGTTTTGATTATCCCATTGGGGATGCCCTTAGAACAATGGAAGGATATTTATCTGCTTTCAGAACTTGAGTTCTAGATTTTTTGAGCCACTTGACTGCTCTTTGGAAACAAAGCGCATCGTCTTTTGCCAGAGAGATAACATCATCTCTATGAAAGGGGTCTTTAGTAAATACTAGAGAATTCCTGGTTTTCCAGATGGCCCGTAGAATCACAACAAAAGAAAAGAACTTTTGCTTATTCATGTGAAGATGAATAATCCAATCAAGAAGCCATTTGTTGAAAGCCAAACCGATAGCAGGGGCATGAAAGAATTGCCGGAATTCAGAAGCATTCCAAACATAACATTAATGATGGCATGAGTAGAACAAATGGTCTAGAGTCTTTTCCTCAACGTCACAAAGAGGGCAAGAAGGGGGAAAACCAATTATACGCATAGCCAGATTCTTTTTTGTTGCCAGAATACCTTTTAAACATTTCCAAATGAAAACCTTTATACTCCAAATTCCAAACCATATTTCAAACATTGTGGTCCTTATAAATCCAGACAGAGGAGTGAGTGGATGCATTGTTGTCCCTTCGCATATCATATAAACACCTGTAACCCGTTTTGAAATTATATTGACTTGAAAAGTGAAAGGCATATATAGTAGTCCGATTCAAAACCATCCCATAAAATGATGGCTAGGATCGTTGGGATTAAAAAGGAATGGATCTGGTTAGAGATTATAGTCATATCCCAGGATGGACCTTTAGGCGCTGCTGATAAGAGATAGGAGACCTTCCAGTTCAAAACCATCTGGTAAAATGATGGCCAGGATCTTTGGGATTAGAAAGGAAGGGATCATGTTAGAGATTATAGTCATATCCCAGGATGGACCTTTAGGCGCTGCTGATAAAAGATAGTAGACCTTTTGTAAGGACCTGTGATTTAATTAATTTTCTGAAAATAAAGTTGGGGAAATGTGAGGAATTGATTAAAATGTTTAAGTGAGGGAATGTTGAGTGTAGTTAGTTAGTTAGGGCTTTAATGCACTACACAAGCCAATATAAGGACCAAGGGTGTAAAATTTTAAAATTTTATATGTGTGGTGTGAGAGAGGAGAGAGGAATACTCATCCCCCCCCCCCCCCCCCCCCCCCCCCCCCAAATAGGCCGGCCACTCCCTCTCTCTTTAACCCTCCATAGCTTCTCATCTCTTCCCTCAAATTCTCCCAAAATCTCACAAAATTCACTCACCTCTTGCACAAATCCTTCATCTACACACCTTTGGAGCTTGGTATCTTCTAGCATTGTCTTTGGAAAGGTTCACATTGGTGATTTCTAGAGTTGGAAAGCTAGGGTTTTGAAGCCCACTTGATCTATAGCAAGTCTTCACTTGAGGTAGGGAAATATCCAACTATTTTAAGTGCAAATGTTGTGTGTGTGTGTGTGTTTATTGATTGATCCATGAACTTGTGTCTTGTGTATTTCATGGAGAAATTCTTGTTTCTTTCCCAAATTGAGCTATTATGTGCTATCCCTTGGTTGTTTCATGATTCTTTACTCAATTTGATTGTTACTTGGTCATAATCTTGCACCAATTCCATCTATTGGCTTGAAAATTGAAGGAACCCACTTGGAACTCCATTTTTCATCAAAGTCTTTGAGTAAATGCTTGATTTTTTGTTGATTGATGTTTCCTTGATCAAATTGAGTGTTAAATTGTCATTCTCCATCCAATTCCATTGATTTTTGGCTTTGGAATCATCCAATTTGGAGTTGTGTAGCAAAATCTCCAAAAATCTCATTTTTTGCACTTTTCGGCATGCTCTCTGGAAAACCCGCCCGGGCAAGATTTTTGGCCGCCTGGGCGGTTTTGACAGCTTCATGGCCTCATGGGCGGTTTTGTTTGTGATGTTTTGGTCCACCCCCAAGCACTTGTTTGGTCCTTAAACATGTTTTTCACTTATATTTGGACTTTTTCTACCTTAGCAACACTCTGGTACTCATTGATATTGAGGGATGAATGACGACACTTGTTTTGCATTTAAAGATGAGTTTCGTGAAGACACGGTTCACACATTGGTGTTTTGCACGCACTAGGGATGAGTAGAGAGTCCGGGACACATGGAAAGGGGTTGAGTGACGTGTGAGTCTCATGGGATATCAAGTTGGAATTATGTATTGATAAGTGACAATGTGAACTTGAAATGATTGGCACGGGGCCCGAAAAGGGGTATGCCCGGAGTGGCACGGGGCCCAAATAGGGCATGCTCGGAATGGCACGGGGCCCGAAAAGGGTATGCCCGGAATGGCACGGGGCCTATATGGCATGCCCGAAACATAATGAAATGATTAAGAGGAATGAGATACATATGGTAAACGTGTAGGACACTTGTGGTGTATCGGGTATGAGTCGGGCATGAGTTAAGCACGAGATACGATAGTAGATGAAATCCAATAGCCTTGTGTTGTTTTCAAGTCCTTAAACCTTAAAACACTTACTCAATTCTTGTTTCATGATTCATGTTTCCTTGTCTATTGCTCATGTACATTTCATTTCACTTAAAATTTTTAGATATTTCTCTACTGGGCTAGTGTAGCTCAACCTATAATATTTTCAGGTGCCTATCAAGGACTATGATCATAGAGTGCTTGGAGTGCTTGCATGCATTATTTTTGAAAGGCTTATGGAAGAGTTATATCATCATCTTAGAAATAGTGTTTTGTCAAGATGATTTTGTAACTTATTTACGTTTTCTCTTTTGGCAATGGGTTGTAAACTCACTTAAAACTTATGTATGTGTATCTTTGGGGCTTGGGTGCCCGTAGACTTTAATGTATTATGTTGTTGACTTGACATTTCTATTTGGACTTTAACGTGGCCGTGGACCTGTTGACCGTCCACGTGGATTTTATTAATGAATATTCTCTTATAATTTGGAGGGCGTGACACCTTTAGAGAGTCAGATCCAGCGTAAGGGATAAAGTGACTAAAGTGCTTGTCCAAATCCGAGATCCATTTATCATGAAGAAGATTGATAGATTCCCCATCACCAACTCTCCAATAGACATATTTGGCAATAAGATCTCTTCCATAGAGGATGCCCTTCCATGCCTCAGAGGAATTCAAGTGGAGTTTTATCTTAAGAAGATTATCCTCGGAACAATATTTGGGAAAGAGGATTCGGGAAGCAAGGAGAGTAGGGTTATTCAATAGATGCCAGCACTATTAGCATTTAGCAAGAAGGGACTGATTTACTAGATTAATATCCCTCATACCAAGGACTCATTCCCGCTTGTACGTGGATATTTTCTTACAAGATAACCAGTGTATTGGTTTCCTGTCTCCCATTTTCCAAAAGAAGTATGTTGAAGTAGCATTGAGAGTTTGTTGCATGTCGTTGCTGTTGGGATGTAGGCGTCCAATATCAAATCCGTTGATTCGCATCTGCATAGCCGGAAGTCATATGATCTTTCCAATCCTGTTGATTCCGGGATAAAAACGTGAAAACAGCCAGAGACATAGGCATCCGATATTTAAATTCGTTGATTCGCGTCCAAATACCAGAGGTCATATCATCTTCCCAATCCTACCGATTCCACAAATTACCAAAGAATTTGGAACAAGAAAATAATTTTCTTTTGTAAAACTCCATTTCACCCAATGAATTATAAATGCTATGCCAACTTGCTAGATGAATGTCACACATGCAAACACACAATGCATGTGAAAAATGACTTTTCATTAGACAACCATGCAATGGCCTTAGCCCCAAGAATACATGTCTCCCCATGGTTCCTAGGTTTTTGAACCTAAGGTTCTGATACAAAGTTGTCACGCCCTCATTTTTCAACATAAATAATAAACCTTTCATCAAAAGAATTCTCATAGACACAAGGAATTTTCTTCCCAAAACATCTCATCTCGACTAACAAAACAACATTTACAAAATAAGGTCCAAGATGCTTCCATTTACCAATTAAAAGATATATTTAAGTTAAACTATTACACTTTTCCAAACCCAAAGAGATGAATCAATCATGCTTTCAAAGTATGAACAGTACACGTGCCATGAATTCCACTTCGTGCTCCGTAAAGTGTACTTGAAAATGATAGGGTGAGGTCACTAGCCCAGTAGAGGTTTATCTACCAACACTAGCTAGAAATGCAATGAAATGAACATGAGAAGTACGGTGATCTGACAGATACGATAATTTATGTTGACAAGCAATGGTTCATGACTGAAATATGAGTCAAATAAAAGCCCAAGTGTTACCATTTATGAAATTGTCATTTTTCATTCATGAAAAACTTCTTGTTTATCATGAGTGTTAATATTTACGCATGTAAATAATTATGTAGCTTGATTTCATAAGTTAATATTTTTTTTTCTAGTAAGGTAATCTTTATGTCTATTTAGAGTAAAAATCTATTTTGTAAGGAAGTCTTTAATATATTACTATAATTATTTGGCCCTACTGGTACCCAATTTTCAATTTTAATTCCCTAATAAAATATATTGCTGAACTTATTTTCTCATTTTTAGACTATTTCATTCTTTGTTAAGCTGCTTTATGGTTATTTTCATCAATTTTAGGAGTTGTTTTATTGATGGTGTCAAGTACTTTGTGTATCATGTGGACCATACATTGTTTCAAATCTTATAAAATCCTATAATTATTTCATGAGTTGTTTGGTGCCCCAAATTCTAAATAATCTTTAGAGTTCATTTGTTGTGAAAAAGTGTTCCACCACTAATCGGGTAGAACCGAAACCGAACAAAAACCGGTCCTGGTCTTGCGGTTTGGATCCTGACAAGTTCTACACATATATTTGTTAGGTTTTGGTTCTTAAGTTTATAGAACCGGTAAGAATGGTCTGGTTATTGGATTTCTAAAGAACCGGCCCAATCCTGACTGTGTGCACCCCTAGTGCCATAAAGAACTACAAAATGAACTACTTTCAAAGGAAATTTAGCAAAAATACTCAATTAACTCATAGAACCCAAAACATTGAATGTGTGATTGAATCTCTTGAAAATTTTGAAATGAATCCGTGATGAAGAACAAAAAAAAACAATGCGAAGAAACCGATACCATAGATCTATCCAAATCTCCCATAATTCCAACGGTCAGGTACAAGAGGTGAATGTAATCTCAACTTCTAAACTTAGTATTTTGCATCTAAACCTTTAGATTGCTCCGTTATTTTCTTACTCTATTTTGGATGAATGTAATCTTAATTTCTAAACTTAGTATTTGTAAGGGTGTAATAAATTAAGATAAAATAATTTCATTCAAGAAAAAAAATAAAGCGAAAATTCTGGCCGTTACACATTCGATTAATGTAAGCAAAAAGTTTTAGTTTCAATTCAAATAATGCATATACTCACCTTCCGTAACAAATTAATTGGGATCTCAACCTAACTCCTAGGCAAAGCTGAAGTGAGCTTGTTCTTGACTTAGTCTTTTTGAATAAATCATGTTGCCTACATTTACAAAGTATATAAGGAAAAAAAAATTATTTACAAAGTACTCAGGTGACAACGTTGTCTCGGTCGATGTCTTCGTCTTCTACGTTGTTGAGGAAGCAAATTTGGGTCTTGAAGTGGGCCCGTCGAGTTGGGGTGTCGGGCATGCGACCCAAATCGAAGTGGGCCCAATAGGGAGGAGTGATGATGGGCTTACTGATGAAGTTTTGGTCCATTGGTTTTGGGGTGAGGTGGGGTGCAGGTGGAGGTGGTGGTGGTGGTGTTATCGGCATAGGCAATTATTTTGGTGGATTTGGGAGGGTTTTCTTAAAGCCTTTGAAACTATTTTCAGGGGGAGAGAAAGGGAAGGGTATTTTTGTCCAATTCATAACATTTGTTCTTAACACTCTCGATTGTGATGACATTATCGATTGTGATGTAGTCGTGGTGGTAGATGAGGTAGCGGCAGCGGACAAGTATTATTCGTTGTAGCAATGACGATTGTGGTACCGGTGCCGCAATAGTGAATAGTGGCTGTGGTAACGATGGTTGCAGTGATATCGATGGTTGTAGTGGTAGCGGTGTTGCAGGGTAGTAGTGGTGCAGTGGTAGTAGCAATGGTATTTGGGATAGAAATAGTATTGGAAGTAGTGGTGAATGGTGCTAGTTTTTATCGCAGCGATGATGGTGATGGGGACGGTAATGGAGTGGTGGAGTGGTTACAAAGGTGGAATGGTGGCGGTGGTAGCAGTGTTGGAGTGTTTGTGGTGGTAGTGGAGTGGTGGAGGTGGCGGTTGCATTAATGGAAGGGATTGATCGGGGAGGAAGTAAGTGGTTTACTTAAAAATTTATTCAAAATAAGTATGCAACATTCAAGGTGTACGAAAAATATTGTGGCATTGGGCTGTAAAAAATAGATAGGGAGTAATAAAGTTATGATGGTATCAAAGACGGTCGAAGTGATGAATAAAGCCACAATAATTGATAAGGATAGTCACAATGAGCGATAAGAATGGTTATATTTAGTAATAAGAGTGATGAGTGGGGTACAAGAGTGTGATAAATTTACTCATTTAGTGATAAAAGCTCACAGATAGTGATAGAAAAAAAATCATATCTCGTGAAAATTTTGGTCATATCTAACGATAACTGCAGCCAAATTAGATTGGGAACGAATTTACCTTTTTTTTTTTTTTGACAGACTTACAACACTATGTAACTAAATTACCATTTTTTCTGACAGAGTTATAACACTATGTTACTTACAGTACAGTAATAGAATACCATGGATTGGATTGTGACCGAATTTATCGACTTACAACATGGTGTCACCAAATGACCATTTTTTGTGACAAAGTTATAACGTGTTACTTTAAAGTAACAGTAATAGACAAACATGGGTTGAATTATGACCGAATTTACCATGAAATTATTATTTTTTGTGTCAAAGTTATAACAATGTGTTACTTATATTTGAAGTAATAGACAAAAATAGGTTGGATGGTGACCGAATTTACCATTTTCTATGACAGACTTATAACAGTATGTGACCAAATTATTTTATTTTATTTTTTGCATTTTTTTTATATTACCTTCAAATTTTGCACCCCAACCCAACAAGCCAACACTATAAAATACTTTCGTACATAATTTTTCAAAAAATTTTGCATCGAATTAAAGATATCTATTAGTAGTTTAATTTGATAAAAAAAAAGTACTAACAAATTATGCGCGGAAATACTTTATTTTTTTTTATCTGAAAGGAAATTACATACGACTTATATCCCAAGAAATGTTCATATTAATTAATTGGTAGGGCGTTCAACCAGTAACCTGTTTGAGGGGTGAAATGAGATGGGTCATATTGAGTGGCAAATCTGGTCTGAAAAATAGTAAATTGTGTCAGAAAATGGTATATGGGGTCACACCAAACAGTCAGTAGAATCCTGTCAAACCGCCTTAGATTTTGTTGTGGGAAACCACCAGAATCTGTCAAACTACCTCGCCATTGCTCATTTTGTTGGAGAAACCACCTTAATTCCAGTGCGAGGTTTTTTTATTTAATTGGATGGCTAGATTTCCCTGATTTCAATCCAACGGGTGGGAATTACTTGATTAACGCAAACAGACGTGAACCTATTTAACGTTTTGAACAGCATGAATCTGTTTTAGCCCTTTTATCCATTCCTTTTGAACTGCATGACTCTGTTTTAAGTCTTTTATCAATCCCTTTTGAGCTGCATGAATCCGCCATTTCCCGTCTTCCTCTTTTGTTCTTTCTCTCATTCCGCTTCCGACAGCGTCGTCCAGTCGTTTACTGCTTCGAACAAAAACACTACACGCAAGTGGAAGATCAGGCCTCTGCTTCTCCGATTCAAGGTCAGACATGATTCGCACTCCCTATTTTCCCCGATTTTGGTTGCACAGCTTTTATCAATTCCTTTTCGTTTCGCCTATGAATTAATGACAAAACACTTGATTAACTTAGTTTATGCTAATTACTGCAGATACGTTAGAGTCTGAGAAGGTATTACTACTATTTTATTGTTTCCGAGAACCGTTGGTTAAGAAATATGCCATTGTTTCCGACAAGCGAGTCGATTGAGATCAGGGAGGTTGGGAGGAGCAATCTCGAAGAGGAGATCGCTTTGATTCGCAAAGTGGTTAGTGAGTTTCCTTTTATAGCAATAGATACAGCGTACCCAGGTGTTGTTATTCGTCCGGTTGGGGCTTTCGAGAATATGAATGAATATAACTATAAGACTTTGAAGGAGAATGTTGATATGTTGAAGCTGATTCAGTTGGGTTTTACTTTTTCTGACGGAAAAGGGAACTTACCAACTTGTGGAACTGGTAAGTATTGCATTTGGCAGTTCAATTTTCGGGAATTTAATGCCAGTGAAGATATTTCCGCCCCTGACTCTATTGAGTTGTTGAGGCAGAGTGGCATTGATTTCAAGACGAATAATGAGATGGGTATCGATGTGAATCGCTTTGGCGAGCTTTTGATGTCTTCTGGGATTGTCTTGAATGATGATGTGAATTTCGTTGCATTTCACAGTGGGTATGATTTTGGGTATTTGCTTAAGCTACTGACTGGCAGGGATTTGCCCGATACACAAGAAGGCTTCTTTGATTTGATCAAAACCTTTTTCCCAACTGTGTACGATATCAAGCACTTGATGAAGTTTTGTGATGGCCTTCATGGTGGGTTGAACAAGCTTGCTGAGCTTTTGAAAGTTGAGAGGATTGGCATTTGTCATCAAGCGGGTTCCGATAGCTTGCTCGCGTCTCGCGTATTTAAGAAGCTGAAAGACAACTTCTTTAATGGATCCACAGAGACATATGCGGGTGTTATATTCGGCATTGGGGTCGGGAATGGAGGTGAAAATCAATGATTGACAGGTGTTTGAATGCTTGACTTATCAGTTAGGCATGAGAATTTCCTTTTCCACAATTGGTTGTTGTGCTCTGTTTCTGTTTATTGCTTTTCCCCTGTTGTGTGTAAACTTTGACCCAGTATGGTGAAAATAAATGCTTGACAAGTGTTTGAATGCTTGATTAAGCAAAGCAGTTAGGCATGAGAATTTCCTTTTTCATTTGTACACAATTGGCAAATTGTTGTTCTTCTTAGTTTCTGTTTATTGCTTTTCCTTTTTCCGCTGTTGTGTGTAAACTTGGCCCAGTATGGTGGTTGTAGCTTCGTTCAGTAAATTACAATGATAATCTTTGTAGTTTCTCAAGCTTCGCTCTCTTTCTAGCTCTTTCTGTTTTATTCCTATGGAGGATTCTGCTAAAGCTTGGATTGGAGCATGTTCGGTGGAATAGCACGGGTGGGTTTGATGGTAACAAAAAGAAACATAAGATGAAAATGTTCTAACATTCTACTTCGTTTAGGCAGAGCAATCCTCAGAAGGAGGAAGTGATTCATATTCTCCAGTTTGTGTAAGTCATTTGGTGCTTCCTTGTTTTTAGATTTGCAAAACAATTCTCTCTCATAGACGCGCACGCGCATACACACACACGCACACACATACACGCGAATAATTATTAACTGCACACTAAGCTGCTATTGTAGGCTATATTATTGGACCAATAGTTGTCCGTTCAAATCGTTGGGATTTGGCTGCAGAGGTATTATTCGGTTGTTTGATTTAATAACTGGTTGCAGAATGAACTGATTACATTGAAATATAGGCGTAATCCCTATGGATTTTTTCGAGTTGACAGCCTACCACTTTCATTAATAACCTTTGTAGTGCTAGGACGTAAGCAATGTTCAAGATTTTGAGTTTAATCACATCTACAAGGGCATCTCCAACAGTCTAACCAAAATTTTCGCCATATTGGCTTGCAAAGGTGCGAAATACCATTTTGGCAAGCCCCCCAAAGGTACAACACCAACAGCCTAGCTATTAGGCTCAAAAAAAAAAAAAAAAAAAACCGCGACGTTAGCTTCTCCCTCACACGGGCGCGTGTAAGTCACACGCTGCTACTGGATCCAGGGCTGGCCCAGGCCCAAAACCCAAGAGGCCTGGTCCTAGGGCACTCAAAAAAATCGAAAAATTGGGGCACACTTATAATTTTTAATACTATGCATGAGTAGAGGTCTTTTATAGCTGAATAGAAAAATAAAAAGGCCTAAAACAATTATAATGAACATTGGGCCTTTAAAAGCCCAAACTAAAACCAACCCCCTAATCCAAAAAGAAATCATAACTTTAATTGTAGTTTTAGTTCTTCAGAATTCATAATTTGTTCAGAATAGACGGCAAAAAAAATAATTTATTTAGAAACACATTGTCATCTCCATAAAATATGGACAATTTTTTTTTTATTCTTAAAATGCTTTTATACATTCATGATCTTTGGTAAAATCAATGACATATTAACTCTTGATGGGAATGCATTTGACTCATATATGTGCTGGGATTTTTAGGTGAACAAAAAACTATTTAACAAGCTTTCAAGGATATTGAATTCCTTATTTTGGAGAGACAAATATTTTCTTTGCTTTATTAGGGCACAAATTTTAGATCAGGCCTAGGGCACTCTAAACCCTTGGGCCGGCCCTGACTGAATCTAACACTCTTGCACCCGTCGCCTTTTACCGGCGCGTGCGGTCGCCACGAGACTCCGTCGGCGATGGGTCTTGGACCAATGTCTTCATCTCGACGAGATCTGTACTCTTCAAACGGGCCCTTGAATGTACCAAGAAAATAAGCAAAATGACGTAGTTTTTGCCGCACAACACCTACCATACAACGCCTCCCCGGATTCCCTTAATACCCCTATCAGGGCCGGCCCTAGGGGCAAGCCCACCAGGCAGCAGCTTAGGGCCTCCAATTTTAGGCCCAAAATTAGGGCCCCCAATTTGTAGGTAAGTATATATATTATTTAGCCTGTAACAAAGCAAACAACACTGCTACATACATATAAAATAAACTCAGAATTTGAAAATCAATGGCCCAGATTTACAGATTTACTCCAAGTGAATCTAGGCCGTTGATTTACACTTTCGGGGTCAATTGGGGGTTGTTTTTCGGGGTCTATAGCATTATTGCAAAGCAAATCTGGTTGTTATAGCTCAGTGGTCTTGTTTTGGGCCCCAATTTCAGTCTTTGACCGTGGGAAGCATGGTTCGAATCTCCACAGATACCCTTCCCTTCCTTTAAACTGCTTTTTTTTTTTTTTTTTTTTTTATCCTTTTGTTTTTTCCTTTTTCCGGTTACAAATATAGCTTGCCACAGTTTCTTCTTCTTCTTTTGCTTCAAAATAGAGTGCATGATGTTTTTACTTTTTCAGTTTCTTATCTTTGCGAACATTTTACTTTTCCTATGTTTATGAATTATGACAATTAAAAAGTTAAGAGATTAATCACACATGAGAAATAATGACCTAATTTTGATTTTAGTGGGCTTATTTGCTAATGTGATTTGCATTTTGTAACGCGTGCGGCCGAGCTTAAATACAGATGAATACTTTATTGAAAATAGGGAATTGATAATCGCACTCCAAAAATTGATGGAGGAGCTCCAAGCTACAGTGGTTTTCCAAAACTACCCTTTTGCAAGTTCTATAATTTACTTCAGGCACTCCAAAATAAATTTACTCTTCTTCTTTTCCTCCTTTGTTAACGAGGAGTTTTTCACTGCCGAGCGGGCACCATCCTACGTGGTGCCCGAGCGCACATCTCAGCCGTCCAAAACACTTTTTGGACGGCCTCGATTAAGAGAGAGAAAGGAGAGAAAAAGAGGGGAGACACAGAGAGAGAGAGAGAGGGGGGGGGGGGGGGGGGGGATAGATCTGGGCTGTATTTTACATTGTTGGCTTGTTGAGCAACTTTGCAATATCTTTCGGATAAAAAATAAAGTACTTTTGCGCAAAAATATTTATTTTCTTTTTCACCAAATTAAACTACTAATAGAGTTCTTTAATTCGGTGTGAAAAACTTTGAAAAAATGTATACTAAAGTATTTTACATTGTTGGCTTGCTAAGTTGGCTTTGCAATATCTTTCAGATAAAAAAATAAAGTAATTACGCGCATAATTTTTTTTTTTTTTTTTCAATGCTAAAAAAATTGAAAAATTTTGTACGAAATAATTTAAACCCAACAAGCCAGCAATGTAAAATACTTTCGTATAAATTTTTTTTAATTTTTTCGAATCGAATTAAAAATCTCTTTGGTAGTTTATTTTGGTGCAAAAGAAAATAAAAAATTATGCGCGGATATACTTTATTTTTTTATCCGAAGGATAGTACAAAGCCAACTCAATAAACCAACAATGTAAAATACTTTTGTATATAATTTTTTAAATTTTTGCGCATCAAAAGAAAGATCTCTACTAGAATTTTAATTTGGTGCAAACAAAAATAAAAAATTATACGTGGAAATACTTTATTTTTTTTATCCAAAGGATATTGCAAAACCCAAAAAAAAAAAGTAACAATTGCCTTGAGTTAACAATGTCATTAACAGAGTTGATGGGTTTAATGGAGGGGAAATATGGGTGACATGGCAGCACTAAGGGCGTGGGACAGAGGTGTCAGACAGGCAGCTTCAGACAGAGGATCCGCTGCTAACGGAGAGAGGTTTTGGTTCATATTTCCGTTAGAAGTGCCTCAAGTAAACGAAGAGATAATTTTGGAGTGGAGTGCCTCCAGTAACTTTTATATTTTGAAAAGGGTAGTTTTGTAACTTCATTAAATTTTGGAGTGCTTGCATCAAAAAAGGGAGCCCCAAAATCAGCTCCCTTGAAAATATATTATGTCCTATGACCTTAGTTACTATAGATAAATACTTTGAGTTTGGATATAGTAATCACAAAACTCAGACCAAACTGATCCATTATCATCCATTCTGTGGTGACATTAGAAAAGTCATGACATACGTTTTGAAACAAAAGGCAAAAGGTGCTCAAAAGTCTTGGACTCTTGTCCTTCCTTATCTTTCAAAAAAATCCACTCACCAAATAAACCCAAGATTTTCCACTGCACCCAAGATCTCCTCCTCGTCACCAGTACTTCCATGCAACTTCCATACATCTCCTCTCCTCTCCTCTCTCTCTCTCTCTCTCTCTCTCTCTCTCTCTCTCTATATATATATATATATATATATATATATATATATATATATATATATATATATATATATATATATAGCCCTACCCCTCATATACATGCACCACACTACCCTCTTCTCTCTCCTGATCTCTCTTTCTCTTCCTCCTTTCTCATGGCTAAAACTTCTCCATCTCTCATTGTTCTATTCATAATAGGTCGTCTAATGTCATTCATAAGAAAGTTAAACTGTCCATGGACGTCGATTGCTTTTGTTTTTATTTATTTAACTGGTTGGCTTAGATCAATCCAACGGCTTGCTAGTGTGTGAAAACAAATCCATCGACGGGTGGGAATTTTTCTTAGACTACACCGCGAGGGCCATCCCTCGCTCAATCCAACGGCTTAGATTGTATGGCAGCAAATCCAACGACGGGTGGGAGTTATTTTCTTAGACTGTACCTCAAGGGCCATCCCTCGCGCAATCTGGTATGAAACAGAGCATCGCAAATTCATACAAAAGGGCCCCAAACTGTAAACAAGTGGAAACATCTTCTCCGATTCAAGGTGGGACATGATTATGGTTACACAGCTTTTATCAATTCCTTTTAGTCTTGATTAACTTAGTTTATTCTATTTACTGCAGATCCAGTTAGTCTGAGAACCGTTGGTTACAAATATGCCATTGTTTCCGAAAAGCGAGTCAATCAAGATCAGGGAGGTTGGGATGGGCAATCTCCAAGAGGAGTTCGCTTTGATTCGCGAAGTGGTTAGTGAGTTTCCTTTTATAGCAATAGATACAGCGTACCCAGGTGTTGTTATTCGTCCGGTTGGGGCTTTCAAGAATATGAATTGTTGAAGTTCACCCAAGTGGGTGGAGTGCGCGAAGCACTGGATTACAGCCCTGAGGTGTCGGCTGTACGCATGCTCATGGATAGGGTAGCTGTGTTCCCCTTGTGAGGTCATGCATGACGCTTTTGTATCTCCCTCACCTGTTTCACGCGTAAGCCATTTAATGGCTGAGCTACTTGTTGATTTATCTGCCTATATATGTTTGTATTGAGAGCAGAGAGTGTGTGGTGTAGCAATGTAGAGTGGAGAGGGTGAGGTCGAGTGAGTGGGAGCCGGTTTGGCTCCCCGGAGGTTTTTCATGTGTATATGTGTGTATATATATATGACGGAGTTTTTTGCCTCGAATTCATTGTGTGCTGAGTGTGTGAGTGACCCCTGGGCACAACAAATGGTATCAGAGCTCAGGCGGAGCAAGAGGGTCGCCGGAAACACGATTTTGACGCACTGGTACGAAATTAAAAAAAAAAAACGAAGTTGGTCGAAAATGTTTTTTGATCACGGATTTGGATTCCTCTCTTCGAGACGATCACGGGGATATAAAATTTATCGCCAGAAGACGTCGGGGTGAGCCACACTCGCCGGTCAAAGTTACCGGTTGACCGCGAGTGAGATGTACTCGCGAGAGTGTTTTACACGTGCTGGCTGACATCAGCATGATGTCAGCGGCGATGTGTCATATGCCACGGAGGATGCCACATGGGACGGTCAAACTCCACGTCATTGGTCAACTATGACGTGGCGTCACGTCAACAAGGTCAGCCATGTGAACCTTTTGACCTTTCTTGACTGGGTCTGGGGTCAGAGGGGTCATAAGGGTTAAAGGGGTCAGATTTCCGTGGTCAAAGAGGTCAGAGGCTGGTCAAATGGTCCAGATTGACTTTGGAGATGGTTCAAAAGGTTTTTGGCGATTCCGGAGCCGATATAGCTCCGTTTTTCGCGTATCCAACCATGCGCTCCGTTTTTCATGTAGAGGCTCGAAAGCAGGTGTTATTGCTGGATTGAGCCTGATTTAGGTGTTTGGAGGCGTTTTTGGTTGTGAGAAGACTTGTTCCCACCTAATTGAACAGTTCTGGATTCATTGGTGGGCTTGGTTTTGGTTGATTCATGCTGGATTTTGCAGTCCTGGACACATCCAGAGAGATTGAGGAGGATCCGACGCGATCAGGTCAATCAGATGGGATGTTGAGTCGGAGGCAAACCATGAGAGATCCGATGGGAGTTCAGGGGGTGCTAGGAAAGCCGGGAATGGAACGTGGATGAACCAGGAGGCAGAGGAGATCCGTGAGAGCTGACGGAGAGTGGCGAGAGGCCAAGATAGTGGCTAGAGTGGCAGATAGGTGACGGAAGAGGCGAGCAAAGTTGGAGAGCTACACACCAGGAGTACTGGACAGATTTGCAGAGATCAGAGGTTGATCGGGGCAATCGAGTGATTGCAGACTCACGGCAATTGAGTCGTGGTGATCAGTCGGAGCATAGTGAGCAAGGATACATTCTTTCGAGTTGAGTATCCCGGTTTTGGGCGTGCTGATGAACTCGTCTGGTAATGACACAGGCGCTTACTAGAGGGACAGATCAGAGATGATCAACGGTGATTGTAGGCAGTCTGGTTCAATCAGAAGTCCTATCATCGGGATTTGCAGTGGTGATTCGGACTGTATGAGGAGGATGATTGTAACGCCCCGATTTTCGGAAGCATTAATTAAGATAACTAATTAGAATTAATTTAATAAAAAGAGTTTCCATCAGAGTATACGTTGGAAAACGTGAAGTGCAGCCCATTACAAAATACATAGTATGGTTTGAGAAATTAATATTACAGACCAACATTAAAATAAAGGGTGGGTTCTACAGATTAAGGTTGAGATCTTGATCCCAATGCTCCTCTTGAGCCTGATCCACTGGAGAACCTTCTGTTCCAAAATAAGCATCGCCCTCGACACCTACACCTCCTGTTTGATCACAATCTGGCATAATACGTCCGAGTCGCAAAGCAACATCATGGTATTATACCAGGGTTACACGAAGTGTAACACCGTGAGCGATAAATCACTCAATAGCTACTCTAACCCTCCCAACCCTTGCTTAACATACAAGTACAACATATATGATTGAAAAACAGTAATTAAAGGAATAATCAGTAAATAAATCGTAAAACAGAGATTAAACACATAGCTGATTTCGTTACTAGCCGTTAACTTACATGTTCATCTAAGTTCTCAACCTAGAGAACTTTCCTCCCGGTTAACCACTAAGGTATATGACCAAACTGTGATTTACTCCCCCCTTGCTTGCCCTTCACTCGGGGGCCCCGACGGAAGGTATAAGTTATGTACTTAATCCAGCCGTCAGCCGCCTCGCAAGGATGAATTTCCCAGGGACGAAACTGTACCACTGGGCTACGTATGGCAACTGCCAGGTCTTGTAGGTATATAGCCGAAACTGGTCTATAATACTTCCACCCTTATAACGCCTCAGAATTCAAATGAAGCAAATCACAGAGTGTCACATCCTAGGGTTTCGAAATCATAGCAGACTGCCAAACAATCCTCCGAAACAATCACTTGGCGGAACTGCCATTCAACAACAATCTCGGGGTAACTCCCCATCAATCAATTCCAATTCACTTTTCCATTAACCTCATCGTCTATGTGATATCCGCGTACGATCACCCAACCCGGGAACCTAGTTGTCCATTCTAGCATTCAACACGTTTATGAAAAGTGCATTTAACAGTAGAAGCAAAGTGATAACGATATCTCAAGGGTCACAACTGAATATCTCAATTCACAAGTTCACGAAATTCAAGTAATCAAAAACTAGGAGTCTAGACGTAATAAATTCAAACTATAGGGACCAAAATGTAATTTACTAAACTATTGGGGTCAAAACGTAATTTAAAGAAAGTAAGGTCACCAACGTCATTTTAAGTAAGTATAAGGGTAATCAAAGTAATTTCACGGTTCTAGGGTCCTTAGTATAATTTACAAACTTTGGGGGCCTTTTTGTAAATAAACATAATACAAGGGCAAAATGGAAATTTTGCCACCGACAAGGGTAAATACGTAAAAATACTTTATTTTAGTTAATAAAGTCCTAACTTGACATAAAATGCAATTCCTTGATTTTTTTATTAAGTACAAAACTACACATTTTGTAATTTACATACACAAGGGCAAAATTGTAATTTTTCCACCACGAAGGGTAAACACGTAATATAACTTATTTTAGCTAGTTATGACATAACTTGACTCAAAAGGAAATTCCTTGAATTTTAATAAGTCCAAAACCTTTATAAGAGTAATAAATGTAATAAAGGGCAAAACGGTCATTTTACACTACGAAGGGTATTTTAGTTATTTTTCTACGCTCATATACTTCCACTAATGACAATTAATTGATAAAAAGTAGGAACATAAATATCCTTGTAGATTAAGTCACATACTTTGATAAACTACACTTTTAACCCTTAAGTTTAAACTAAGAACAAGAACAAGGTTAAACATAACATGAACACATTAAATCTCACATAAACGCTTTGAATAAGCCCTAATCATGCTTGAGAAGTTAAACACATGAACCAAAATAATTCTAGGGCTTAATATGCATGAAAACATGGTTTAGGGTCAAAACCGTCGAAACTAGTAGCACAAGGGGCTAAACTGTAATTACAAAATTTGAACCAAAGTTGGAGGGAACATTCTGGACCGGTAGTCCGGACGGGGACATGGTGGTCCGGACTATCGTCACAGCAAAAACAGAGCAACTTGCGTTTTTGTTCGGGTTTCGTGAAACCCTTCACTTTGGGCCTTAACCCTTCGACTAAAAACTACCCCTAGGATATTCTAACACATACAAATGCTTAGGAATGATTGGGTAAGAGTCTCTACCTTGTTTTGCAAAGATTTGGCGAAAAAATGGGTTTTGGCGAAAAACCGGCGGAGGGAGCTTCTTGGGCCGGCTTGGCTTGCTTGGATGGTGAAATGTGGATGCCTAGGAGTGCAATGGATGAACTTGTGGAAGAAGATTGAATGTCGTTGGGTTTGGAGGTGGAAACCCAAGTTTTGGCCTTACTTTCTCTCTCTAGAACTCCATAACCAAACTTGGAGCTTTCTCTCTCTTTCCTTGCTGTTTTTCTGAGTATTGGTGATGTGTGGGAGTGTGTGAGAGTGAAGAACGAAATAGAGGAGTTTATGAAGGGTGAGGGTGGAGTGTTTGGGTTGGGGTGGTGTAAGGGAGTGGTTAAACCCATGTGGGGATGTGAGGGGGTGACAAGAAGGGTGACAAGGGTTGTTGGGGGCAGAGAGAGGGTGGAGGGAGGTCTGATTTTTGCAGGGGAGAGGGTGGTGTGTGGTGTTGGTTATAGTGGGTGGAGGAGTGGAGAGTGGGGAGTGATTGAATGTGTATATATGTACATAATATACACACATGTGTGTGTTTGTGTACTAATATTACTTGTATATGTGTATGAATGTGTATGATTACGTATGAAATGAATTTATAAAAATGTAATGCTCGCGATTAAAATGTAAACGTGCCTTAGAGTCGAATTTATAGCAATTTGGAAGTTTTAGGGTATAAACCGTAGTAATCGCAAATTAGGGGCCCTAAATGCAATTAAAATTTAAATAATGAAATTAAAGTAATTAAAATGAATTTAAATAATCCTAAATTTTATTTAAAATTTCGGATTATTACAATGATGGGCAATCTATACAGGCTCGTGGTATGTTCTGACAAATGGAGCTAATGTCAGTTACGGGACGAGTAGTATGGGTATTTTGTGACGGTGAACAGAAGAAGCAACAGTTGCGGACACACACGAGATAGGCGCAAGAATGTACCGAGGAGTCATGACCGGAGGGTACTGGGCGCGCCGGGAACTGAATCAGGAAGTGTGCGTGATGCTAGCCGGCTACAATGGTGCAATTGGTTGTTGTGAGGTGTTCACGGAAGCTCCGAACAGAGGAATTGAGACGGTGACGAGACGATGCGCATCACTGATGTCTCTTCCTTCTGTGAATTTGTGGCAGGTTATCTCTCCAGATATGAGTACTCGGGATGGAGGAGAGATGGAGCCACGAAAAGTGTCCTGGTGATTGGGCACAGGCGTCCCAGGATTGGTGGGCGCGGATGAGTGCATCTAGGTGTGGATGCGAGCACTCTGGTTAGGGGGTGCGGACACTCCGGTCAGGGGGTGCAGATATCGATGGAGGTCGATATGAGCCACGGAGATCTAGCGTAACACGAAGACGTTCTAGAGTTTGCGTATCCCGATTTGGGGGTGCAATGATGCTCGAGAGGGAATGCGGTGTGTCGATAAAGACAGGTGTCAGCCTCTTCCCAGGCGGTGTGTGAGACCATTTGGTGGAATGAGCCTCTGGTGTGAGCAGAGGGATGCTGAGTTAGTTCTCGAGATGGACGAATGCTAGAGTGGCAGATCACGGCTGGATGATGCTGCATGTTCGATGATTACTCCACATGGGTGAAGGGGGTGATTGTTGAAGTTCACCCAAGTGGGTGGAGTGCGCGAAGCACTGGATTACAGCCCTGAGGTGTCGGCTGTACGCATGCTCATGGATAGGGTAGCTGTGTTCCCCTTGTGAGGTCATGCATGACGCTTTTGTATCTCCCTCACCTGTTTCACGCGTAAGCCATTTAATGGCTGAGCTACTTGTTGATTTATCTGCCTATATATGTTTGTATTGAGAGCAGAGAGTGTGTGGTGTAGCAATGTAGAGTGGAGAGGGTGAGGTCGAGTGAGTGGGAGCCGGTTTGGCTCCCCGGAGGTTTTTCATGTGTATATGTGTGTATATATATACGACGGAGTTTTTTGCCTCGAATTCATTGTGTGCTGAGTGTGTGAATGACCCCTGGGCACAACATGAATGAATATAACTATAAGACTTTGAAGGAGAATGTTGACATGCTGAAGCTGATTCAATTGGGTTTTACTTTTTCTGACGGAAAAGGGAACTTACCAACTTGTGGAACTGGTAAGTATTGCATTTGGCAGTTCAATTTTCGAGAATTTAATGCCAGTGAAGATATTTCCGCCTCTGACTCTATTGAGTTGTTGAGGCAGAGTGGCGTTGATTTCAAGACGAATAATGAGATGGGCATCGATGTGAATCGCTTTGGCGAGCTTTTGATGTCTTCTGGGATTGTCTTGAATGATGATGTGAATTTTGTTACATTTCACGGTGGGTATGATTTTGGGTATTTGCTTAAGCTACTGACTGGCAGGGATTTGCCCGATACGTAAGAAGGCTTCTTTGATTTGATCAAAACCTTTTTCCCAACTGTGTACGATATCAAGCACTTAATGAAGTTTTGTGATGGCGTTCATGGTGGGTTGAACAAGGTTGCTGAGCTTTTGGATGTTGAGAGGATTGGCATTTGCCATCAAGCGGGTTCAGATAGCTTGCTCGCGTCTCGCGTATTTAAGAAGCTGAAAGACAACTTCTTTAATGGATCCACAGAGACATATGCGGGTGTTATATTCGGCCTTGGGGTCGGGAATGGAGGTGAAAATCAATGATTGACAAGTGTTTGAATGCTTGACTTATCAGTTAGGCATGAGAATTTCCTTTCCCACAATTGGTTGTTCTGCACTGTTTCTGTTTATTGCTTTTCCTTTTTCCCCTGTTGTGTGTAAACTTTGAAAATAAATGCTTGACAAGTGTTTGAACGCTTGATTAAGCAAAGCAGTTAGGCGTGGCATGAGAATTTCCTTTTTCGTCTGTACACAATTGGCAAATAGTTGTGCTTCTTAGTTTCTGTTTACTGCTTTTCCTTTTTCTGCTGTTGTGTGTAAACTTTGGCCCAGTATGGTGGTTGTAGCTTCGTTCAGTAAAAGGAGGAAGTGATTCATATTCTCCAGTTTGTGTAAGTCATTTGGTGATTCCTTGTTTTTAGATTTGCAAAACAATTCTCTCTCATAGACGCGCACGCGCATGCACACACACGCACACACATACACGCGAATAATTATTAACTGCACACTAAGCTATTGTAGGCTATATTATCGGACCAATAGTTATCCGTTCAAATAGTTGGGATTTGGTCGCTGGGATTACATTGAAATATAGGCTTAATCCCTGTGGATTTTTTCGAGTTGACAGCCTACCACTTTCACTAATAGCCTTTGTAGTGCTAGGACGTAAACAATGTTCAAGATTTTATGAGTTTAATCACATCTATAAGGGAACACCGAGTCTTCGTCTGATACTGGTTCTAATTTTATAAAGATTACTCCAAATCTTCCCATATCACAGAGTATGTGCATAAAATGTATATTATTCTTTTTTGTAAAGAGAATTTTGGCTTAGGACTATGTTGAAAGAGATTCTCTTTTGTTGTCTTGCCTTACTTGTTTAAGCAAGCTTTTCCCAGATTAGTTGTTTACTGAACAGAACCAACAGTCTTGTCTTTAACAGCTTAACTAATGAGGGATTATTGGAATGAAGCATGTGATTGAAAGGTACGAGGCACGGCACTACACCATTCTATGGTGCCCGTCATCGAATATCCTAATTGTGAGCAATTTCCAGCAGAACGAGTAGCAATAGTACATGATATGCTTCTAGTTTGATTTGAATTCTGAGAACAGAGAAACATTCACTTCTCTGTGACCATGTCTCTCCACCATTTGGCAAACATGGCCAATAAAGCTTTTCTTGGATTCACTCAATCTTAAGTAGGTTGAATGTTCCGAATCTATAGTCACCCCACTTGACAAGTACAAGTAAAGCAACTAGAATTGGCTTAAAACATATTCGGTAGATGATCAACCCGAGCAAAGGGACAATTGAAGTACAGTTACTGAAAGTGGTTCAAACTTTACGTTATTTTCATGAAAGTTCGAAGGATAAATGTCCCGTTCCTATGTTTATACTACCTGACTTTTTATCTCGCTAACTCTACCTAGGATGCATTTAGTTACATGTTAGTTTCCTTCGAATGATATATAAGCATTCCAATCTCGTAACCCTTCCATCTATGATGACTTGCTTTGCCTTTCCCGTTAGTTCCATTAAAATGTTGGGATCTGTCACCTTAAATCGATTTAATTTTCAGTAGGATTAGCTTAGCTGAGCTACCCCATGTGGTTTTGTATCAAGAGTCAAGACATGGAGTGATTCTCAAGTTTTTTATCATGCTTTTGCATATAAGAGCGCGAGTACAACCTCAAAATTTCACAGATAGCACAACAATGAATTGCTGCTATGCTACACAATTCAGCTACTTTAAGCTGGTCCTGATTCCTGCTGTTGAAGTAAGTCATGGAAGTGATTATCTATCTACTGAGTTGCATTTTTCGTCAAAATTTCAGCATAGCCAAAAAAATTTATAGTATAATAATGGAACTGGATGCAAGATTATTGTGGTGGTTTAAATAGTTAACCATGTGGATTGTGGAGTGAGTACAGAGTACCTATTGTAATTTCTACCTTTCTGCAGTAAGTTCCTCATCTGACATTGTTCGGAGGAGGTACGATGTAGTAATTTGTTTTCCAATTTGATTGTGTTGCCTTAGGATGGATGATTTGTGTTATGTTGTTAACAAGCACATCAATTTGATATCCTTTAGTTATGTCTTTTATCTCTTTTACTTAAGGTTCTAAGAGACGCTAGTCGGTCCCAGCTCGGTCGATTGCCAACTAACGACTTTTGGCCGACTAATCGCCGACTTGAACGACTAGCAACTTTTAGCCGATTAGTCGGCCGACTTGACTGATTTTTAGAACATTGCTTTTACTATGACATGATGAAATATTTCTCTGAATTTCTTCATTCCATTTCTCATATACTCACTAGAATCACCACCAAGATTTCTATAAGAAGAGCGAGCAGAGGATTGAGAACGCGGGGAGGATTCACTTTCCAGTCTCGTCACACTTTCTATACATGGGCAACCAAGGATGGAGCCAGGGAGGGGCTAGTAGGGGCAGTCGTCCCTCCTACATTTTAAAAAAATAATACTATTACATTGAAAAAATGAAATTTATCTTCAAATTATATAGTCTCGTCCCCCCTCCTTTTTTTCATTAAAAAAATAATATAGTAACAACTTTAATATTTATCAAGCTATGAAACAACTTTGTGCTAAAATTGGTTTTAATGAAGTTTAATTACAATTCTTTTAAACAAAACAAGGCCCCAACTCACTTAAAGTCAAGGAAGGCCCGTTCATTTTTAAGAACTAAGGCTCATTTAAATTTTGGAAGCCCAAAACCCTGTAATGTGGTTTGATGCCTAATTTCAATTGATAGTAAATAGGATTAGATAAACGTTAATATCTTTTGCAATCAAAGTTGATAGTAGAAACATGTTTAGTTTCATATATATTGATGTTATTTTATTTATTTTTATTTTTTTTGAGTCAGTAAAAATTCATATCGTTGTCTTATTTTAATTTTTTTTATTGTGTAAATAAATTTGTCCACCCTACGCCAAAATCCTGACTCCGTCCCTGTGGGCAACTCACCTCTAATCATCGGGCATGTTCCATAGTGCCTGTTCCTTTTGCATTTTTCATGAAATATTTCTCATGTTTTCGTGCATGAAATATTATCTTTTTCAATTTTTTAAATAAACAATTCAAAAGGATAATAGTCTTGTAAGAACAATGCTATGAATAAAATTTAAACTACTAAAAAATCATGTCTGAAGCTGCTCAAGGGATGGACCCAACCTACCACTAATGGCTTTGGAGTTGTGTTGTTAGACGTTTTGCGAGTTTCTCTCTTTGATGATGGTGCTTCTGACGTTGCAATATCACGAACTCCCGCGCCAATCTAAGATGTACAACATGACCCACCTCAACCAAAACTGGCAAAATGCACCATGGAACAAGTCCTCATCACTATTACAACATCGTTTTGTCCTTTCACCTATCATCGTTGCTCTCTATCAAGACTACCCTACCTCGTTTGGCTCCATGGACACTCCCCTAGCTCGCATTTCCTTCATTTTATTTGTTAAATTTGCCATTTTAATTTGTGTTCGCCTTGTAGGAACAACAGAGTGCACAAAGAGAGAGCCTGCGAGAGAGAGCAATTGAAGTTCCACTATCTAAAGAGATCATCTTTCTAGGGTTTCTTTTGAATGACATCCCTTGTAATCATCATTGTATGGATTGTTATATTTGTACGTACTCACAATTATATTATATAAGGCTACCAAAGGTTTTATGTAATTATGCAATTTTATTTTGTTTTTAGTATATATAATTATATAGTGTTTGGCATTTGGACTATTTTCTTAAAGCATACAAATAAAATAAGGCTGTATACTTATATACGTTCACAATTAAATAAACCGTAATAAAGGATCAATTGTCCATTTACAATCCAATAATCTGCTTATTCTCCCAAACATTTCACACAGATACATTATCCTTTTTTTGATTTTCTTGCATGGTCAAAAACTTATAATCTATATTTAATACCGGGAAATTTTCACTTACACCCCTTGTACTTTCAGCAAATTTCATAGACACCCCTCAATTATACTTTTAAACACATACACCCCATGTACTATGGACCAAAGTGAGACTATTAGTTATTACGCTATCTCCTACGACGATTATTAGTTCCCGTCGCTGCGTTTGGGTTTCCCCCCTCCTGTCAATCTCTATCTTTGTTTCCTATTTCGTCTTACTCTCACAAACTGAGAAAGGACCAAATTCAATCGTTGGGAACAAAATCAGCCGCGAGATGGACCGATTTGGGAGCAAAATAAGACTTAGTTTTCCATTTGATAAAATGGAGATTTGCTAAAATCAAGTGGGTGATTTTAGCAAATGAAGTGGAGAGGAGATTTTATCTCCAATGAATCTAGACACGTGTGCTCCATTTTATCAAATGGAAAACTAAAAGCTGTTGGGACGTGGAACAAAAGAGAGCGGGGAAAGAAAAGGGAATAAATCAAGAACGAAACGGCGCCGTTTGGTCCGAAAAAGTTACTGCCTGTCTTGGTCCCCTAAGACGACCTCGTTTTGTTCTCTCTCTCTCTCTCTTCTTTTTCTTCTCTCGCCATCTCTCAACTGCACCGGCTACAACAAGCCACTGTCCAGAAGTCGAAGATCTGGCTCTGGCCTCAGTTTCTCCGATTCAAGGTCAGTCATGGTTCGCACTCCCTATTTTTTCCCCGATTTTGGTTACACAGATTTTATCGGTTCTAGTTTCGCCAATGAATGACAAAACACTTGATTAACTTAGTTCATTCTGATTACTGCAGATCCGGTTCAATTCGGAGGAACGATTACATGTTTATTTTGTGCTTCTGAATCACTTATCTGATATACGTTTGAGATAACTCGTACGAGGTTTATTTCCTTCTGGGTAAAGACTAGTTTTACCAAACACCCAAGAAACAAATTTAATTTCTGGAAAGTTATTACTGCTATTTTACTGTTTCTGAGAAGTGTTGTAGAAAACTTATTCTGAAAGTGTGAACGATCAAGGAAAAAGCCCAAAATTAGTTAATAAATATGTCATTCTTGCCCAAAAGCGAGTCGATTGAGATCAGGGAGGTTTGGGAGGGTAACGTGGAGGAAGAGTTCGCTTTGATTTGCGAAGCAATTGATGATTTTCCTTATGTAGCAATGGATACAGAGTTTCCAGGTGTTGTTATTTGTCCCGTTGGGGCTTTCAAGAATATAAATGAATACAACTATCAGACTTTGAAGGAGAATGTTGATATGTTGAAGCTAATTCAGTTGGGTATCACTCTGTCTGATGGACAAGGGAACTTACCAACTTGCGGAACTGATAAGTATTGCATTTGGCAGTTCAATTTTCGGGAATTTAATGTCAGTGAAGATATTTCCGCCCATGATTCTATTGAGTTGTTGAGGCAATGTGGCATTGATTTCAAGAAGAATAATGAGATGGGTATTGATGTGAATCGCTTTGGTGAGCTTTTGATGTCTTCTGGTATTGTCTTGAATGATGATGTGCATTGGGTTACATTTCACAGTGGGTATGATTTTGGGTATTTGCTTAAGCTATTGACTCGCAGGAATTTGCCCGATACGCAAGAAGGATTCTTTGATCTGATCAATACTTATTTCCCAGTTGTGTACGATATCAAGCACTTGATGAAGTTTTGCAATAGCCTTCATGGTGGGTTGAACAAGCTTGCTGAGCTTTTGGAAGTTGAGAGGATTGGCATTTGTCATCAAGCGGGTTCAGATAGTTTACTCACTTCTTGCGCATTTAAGAAGTTGAGAGACAACTTCTTTAATGGATCCACAGAGAAATATGCAGGTGTTCTATATGGCCTTGGGGTCGAGAATGGAGGTGAAAATAAATGATTGACGAGTGTTTGAATGCTTGATTAATCAGTTAGGCATGAGAATTTCCATTTTCATCTGTACACAATTGGCAAATAGTTGTTCTTAGTTTCTGTTTGTTGCTTCCTTTTTTCTGATCTTGTGTGTAACCCAGTGTGTGGTTGTAGCTTGGTTCAGTAAATTACTGCGGCTAGCATTTCAATGATAATCTTTTTAGTTTCAGACCTTCGGTCTAGTTGCTTATCATAGGGTTTCTAGTTGTTGGCGACTGCCTTGTATTAATCAATTTGTTCAAAGGCATAGTTTGGCTTGGCTTGATGTGAGCTGTCCAAACAACGTTTTAAGGCTTTTTAACTCGTGCTATGGTATACAAATATGTGGTTATTATCGAACTCTCTCATGCTTTGCTCTCTGTTTAGCTCACTCTGTTTGATCCCTAGGGGAGGATTCTGCTAAAGTTTGGAGCATGCTTCGGTGGAATAGCATTGGGTTTGATGTTAACAAAAAGAAATGCAAGACGAAAATATTCTAACAGTCTACTTCAATTAGGCAGAGCAATCCTCGAAATGAGGAAGTGATTTATATTCTTCTGCTTGTGTAAGTCATTGGGTGCTTCCTTGTTTTTAGATTTGCAAAACTCTCTTTGGACCAATAGTTATCCATTAAAATCGTTGGAATCTGGCTGCAGAGTTATACTTCTGGTGTTTGATTCAATAACTGGTTGCTGAATGAACTGATTAAATTGAAATACAGGCTTAATCCCTGTGGATTTTTTATAGATGACTGCCTACCACTTTCACTAATACCCTTTGTAGTGCTAGGACGTGTTCAATGTTCAAGATTTTATGAGTTTAATCACATCTATAAGGGAGCACCGAGTCTTTTTGTCTGATACTGGTTTGAATTGTATAAAGATTACTCCAAATCTTCCCATATCACAGCGCATGTGCAGAATATTTATATAGCTCTAGTTGATACTAAATAAGTTATTCTTTTGTGTAAAAAGAATTTTGGCTTAGAACTATGTTCAAAGAAACTCTCTATTGTTGCCTTGCCTGACTTGTTTAAAGAAGCTTTTCCCAGATTAGGAGTTGTTTGCTGAACTGAACCAACAGTCTTGTCTTTAACAACCTGACTAATGAGGGATTAGTAAAATGAAGCATGTGATCGAGCACTAAATGTTTTCTCATGGTGCAAAGACCATGGCTTCTTTAACTGGTTGTTCCGTGTTGTCAAACTGGATGGGATTTGTTGATTAGTGTAAACTGTGGAACTGTAGATACTTTGAAGCTGTGAGATATTGAAGAAAATTTACTTTCTCTAAGCAAGGTTTTAGTTGTCAGTACAGTTGTATCATTATTGACATTGAAAGATATGAGGCATGGCACTACGCCATTCTGTGGTGCCCGTCATCAAATATCCTAATTGTGAGCAATTTCCTGCAGAACAAGTAGCAATAGTACATGATATGCTTCTACTTTGATTTGAATTCTGAGAACAGAGAAAGGTTCACTTCTCTGTGAGCATGTCTCTCCACATTTTGGCAAACATGGCCAATAAAGCTTTTTCTTGGCTTCACACAATCTTAAATAGGTTGAATGTTCTGCAACCTATAGTCACCCCACTGGACAAGCACTAGAAAAGTAACTAGAATTGGCTTGAAACATATTCCGTAGATGATCACCCCTAGCAAAGGGACAACTGAGGACTATTTTATTTGGCTCTAGAAGACTTGCAAGACTCCTGGATTATAAATAAAGATAGGCGCATATTGAAGTTAAGTCCCTAAAAGCGGTTTGAACCTTAGGTTGAAGTAACAGTGAGATGGTATAAGATTCTTGCGAATTTTGTATCGATTAATAGTGTGTTGATATTAAATTGCTTTATTTTTTGGTTTGGTGTAGTTGATTCCAAAGTGAGAGTTACATTCTAGTCCCTTTGTGATCAAGGACACCAATTCTCAAGAGACGCTCGGGACCTTCTTTTTTCACTGAGCAGAACTGCCAGTAAAAGGTGGCAGCGACTGGCGATGTTCTTGTTTCTGATATATGCACGTTACATCAGTCTTTGCGTCTTCTCTATTAACGTATCTAAAACTGAGGTTTATGCTTCTTTCTGCCCCATTGTTAAGTATAGGAGTAGTCATTACTCGGTTGTTTATGTGGTAATATGGGCATTTGGAACATTGAGTTGTGCTGTATAGTTTATGCTCTTCTGTTTGGAGAGTGTTTTCTGTGTGTGTGGATACTTCAGAATCCTGACAGTGCCCTCTTACCTCCTAATGAAAAAGTAGTTATATCAATCAGCTGGTCATAGAATTTCCCATCATGAAAGCTTTGCATTTTATTTTCTTTAGCTGGCTAAACGTATTAATGCACATCACTTATCTGTGACATTTAGGACATCAATTAAGAAGTCAGTCAGCATCTGTGATTGAAATTATTCTTCTCGAGATTCATCTTTGAAAACATTATCAGATTTGCATCTGATTGACAATGAAACGAGTAATCTTTTATGGAGATTTTTGCTTGAAGTTTATGTTGACATGCCATTTGGATACAACTAAAATTTGGTGCTATTTCTCTTCCAAGGTTATGCTGTTGATTCTTATAAGTTCTTCGTGTCAAGTCATATCGCTTGCTGATACAGTAAATGCTGTTTTCCTCCCGCTACAATATCACCAGGCTGACCTGTTTGGCTTTGGAAGAAAGCGTTGTACTTTGTGATGTGTTGCTATATCGAACACTGTTTAAGACCGTATTCAAATCTCAGTAGTTGGTTTATCATTACTTTTTTTTCCCCTTCCATTTTGTTTCATTTAATTAGATAAGAATGCTGAGGAATCATAGTTGAGTGATTCCGTGCCCAAATAAAACTTGAATACGTTATGCATTTCCCTTTAGTTTCCCTTGACATGTCAGGATCTGTCACCTGAAATTGAATTTTCAGAAGGATTAATTAACTGAGCTACCCCCATGTAGTTCTGTATCACGACATACATGGAGTGCTTCTCGAGTTTTTCATCATGCTTTTGCATAAAATAGTGTGAGTACATCCTCAAATTTCACAGATAAAACCACAATGAATTGCAGTTTTGCTACTCAATTCGGCTTCTTTAAGCTGGTCCGGATTCCTGAAGCTGAAGTAATTCCAGGGAGTGATCATCTATTTACTGGGTTGCATTTTATTATTCTCATTATATGTATAATGTAACACATCTTTTTTATTTTCTCATTATATGTATAATGTAACTTTCATATCACTTGACAAAAAAACGATAAGTTCTTTCTGTTTTTGGTTTTCTGCAAAATTAAGAGGAGACTTCTACAATGGTGAACTGAAATAGGATGTGAAAACCTGCTGTTGTGAATGGAGCCTCTAAACTAAGAGAATAAATTATTTTCTTGCGGTGGAAAAGTTGCGGGCTAGACTTTGCGTTTATGTTGATCTGAATCGTTCATCTCGTAGGACCTACAAAGTACTATATCTCCTCAAAAAAAAAAAAATCAGCTTGGTCGACAATTGATAAGTATAAAAACTTGATTTTTGTTTTGTAAATATAAGGTTATGGACTGTTTAACTTCAAAAGTATTGACAGAATCAGACGTCTAATTTATAAACTAAAATTCAAATTTTGTTATACATATCGATGTCCGATCAAACTAATATTTTTGCATGAACATACTACTTCGCGAGCTCTACAAGATAAACTGTTCTAATTATAGCAATAAATTCACCGTGGGGTCGACCTTTTTAACTAGCAGTGGATATACTCTCTCCATCCCAAAATTTTTGTCTTGCCCACAAAACGAGGACTTGAAAATAATACAATATTTTCGAGAAAAATTCAATATTTTCTTAACAAGTTACTGTATTAGATATCAACGAGTACTTTTAATTTATGGGAAAATGTTTGAAAATTTTCTTTTAAAAGACTCGTTATTTTCAGGTCCTCGTTTTACTGACTGGACAAAAAATTTGGGACGGAGGAAGTACTTTATTCTCATTATACTCCGGTGAACATGCTTTTTGCTACACAGAGCGTTCGCCGTTATCTTTATTTACGGACGTCATATGTGATCTGGGCCATGTGTTCGTGCTGCTGAAAACATTTATTTTTGGGATCCGAGATAATTTGAAACACGTTATGATCACGTTAATTACTTTTTACTTTTTAGTGTGGACAAAAATCATCAAGAACAATACTAAAGCATATTCGCACATATATATATTTTTTTTGGAGGGGGTCTTGGGAAGACCATCGCAGGCTGCATGAGAAATATAGGAAAATAAATTGGGCCAGATTGCAGAGGTATTAGTAGGCCAGAAAGGCAGGGTTGGGCTGGACCGGGCTGGGCTGGACCATCACTTTTATCTTTGTGGCACACATAAACCATGAGGGCACAATAATGGACATAGGGAAAAATTCAAAATACCCCCAAACTTTGACCTCAATATAAAAAATACTCTCAAACTTTCATTTTTTTTCGTCCGTACTCCTAAACTTCAATTCCGTCATCAAAATTACCCCCACCGTCTGCATCCATGAACTCACTAACGGGAAACGCTGAGTTGGAGCTTAACGGACCCCAAAAACCGTTAAGTGGCCCAAAATTCACGGGAACCACCACCTCTTGTTGAGAAAATTCATGAGAAAAACAGTAGGGAAAATTCCTTCCCACAAAACCGCGATTTGTTTGCCGATTAGGTCAATCAAAAAGAGATGAAGATTTTGAAGAAGATGTGTAGAGTCTAGAGAATGAGAGATCAATTAAAAGCCAAGGACTCATCTGGTCCTAGAATCATCAGCTCCTGTTATCATTACTCTACTTACCAGATAAGCTCTAAACGCTAACTGAAACTTCACCTCCGCCACTTTCCGGTGCCGTTGTTCACTCACTCCAAAAACCCAAAACGTCTAAAACGACGTCATTTTGGACATTTTAACGGTTTTTGTTCATCCAACAATCAATTTATAAAAATTGAACAAGTTGAATTTCAACTTGGGTTCTTGAACATGTTATATCTTGAACATTTTTTATCACCACAAAATAAAATGTTCAAGATGCACATTTCAAGGAGTGGCAAAGGAAAAATACAAAACTATGATACTGTAATTGGAGTAATGGGTACTATAATATGTTGTCATAATGGTAGTTATTTGCAAAATCCATTTTGGTAATCAATTTGACAATTCTTTGTTTTTAAGTCTCAAAGCAAAATATGACAATATTTGTTTAGGCTTGTTATTTTCAGCTTTACAATGTTTGATTAGGCACCGACACAAAACACGACGCGGCACGACCTAGACTAAGTTTACTTTCTCATAGACGGGCCAATAGACACACAACGAAATATAGTTGGCATGAAAATAAATTAAGCCCATTTGATTTGACACGTACATGAGAAAGTAAACTCCTTTACCACTACGCTACACCGTAACGTCTTATGGACATTAAAAGTTAATGTCTCTACTCCTTATTAAGGTTAATAATAAACTGTTTGGGTTAAAATATGTACTAAAACATTGTTGTCAAACTAGGGAATCTCAAGAGAACTTGATCAATTAAAAAATTATATGAAGCAAACCACTTTTCGTGGAGTGTATGTTCAGCACTAGGTGGTCATAGGAAAACAACAATTTATAAAGTCCGCAAAAGCATTATTTCGTGGAGTGTTTGTCCACAAAAGCATTATTTATAAAGTCGCACACTAGTAGACTAAATGTCTCCCTCCGTCCTAAATAGTTGTTTTTGGTTTGAAAATCTTACTCCGTCTATCCCTTTTTAAATAATACTCTTGGGAAATGTGTGTTTTGGTAGTCGTTAAAAAATTCACTTCCATAGCATGTTTTTAAATTTTTTTGCACCATTGGTATAAAAAAAAATTAAAAAATTATATAAAGAAATATGTTTTTTAGGGATTTAAAATTGCATGTATTCCAATAGAAATCACTTAAAAAGAGACGAAGGGAGTACCTTTTATGAATAGTACATAATTGTATCCAGAAAAGAAAAGACGTACCAAATATTCTTGGTCAAATTTTTAAATTCACCATTTATTTTGAGACAGCAAAAAAAAAAAAAAAAGACGGAACAACAATTTGAGACAGATGAAATATACTCCCTCCGTCTCAAAAAGTTTGGCCTACTTTTAAATTTCAATATTTTATATACAATACACACTGTTACCCAAAACTTTTAACTTTTTAAATTTGCCCTTCATTAGTTGACTCTAATAAAATAGGAGTTAATCAAGTTTTGAATTTAAATTGTTTTCTGGAAAGTAGAAAATCTTGCCGCCAATGTAAACAGAGAACTTTTCAAAATTTTAAAACGCACTTTAAACTTTAAATTTTTTAATTATTCTTCTTTTAGTCTTATTGTTTTGATTGTCAAAAGCATCTCAAGGGTTGAAATGGAATTTACTAACTTTCCTTTGCTGAAAATTTTAAATTGACCCTATATTTTCAGACAACCAAAAAATGAAAGTATGCCAAAGTTTTTGAGATGGAGGGAGTATGTTTATTTATTTATTTTTAATATGTACTCCCTCCGTCCGGATTTGTTAGTCCACAAACATACTTTTTCAAGTCCTAAAATGTTTGTCTACTTTCAAAAGTCAAAGCATAAAGTATGATAAATTTACTTTTTTGCCCCTTTTCTAAAACATAAAATAACAACACAAAAACTATTTTTTTTTAAATAATGTGTTTACATTTTTGAACTTTTTTTGCACCGTATTAAACTTCTCAATAAGATCTATCAAACAAGATCCATATTGGTAAAAAAAATAATTTCTGCAACTATATTATTTTTTAGTTTGAAAATTACACGTAGTTTCGTAGTGGAATATCAAATTGGAATGAAGGGAGTATTAAATGGAGGGATTGAGGATAAAATAGGAAATTAACAAACTCAAAATGTAATGGAAAAAAAGTTGGAATCCCCAAAATGGACCAACAAATCCGGACGGAGGGAGTAATTTTTTAGGATCAGAAAAGACAGAAACGAGATCAGTGCTGACCTAAGATCGAGCCTTAAGATGAAGGAAAAGTGACGAATAAAATACAATTTATTTTATTTCGAAACATGTGAAAGATATTTTTAGTCCAAATAGAATATCATATATTGATCAGAAGAGCATATGGGGTTGTTTGACAAATAAGGGTTTGCATTCCACGTAGGTACTGACAAACAAACCGGGTGGGTTGATGGTCCAAATCTAATTTGAAAACTTAACAAGAGATATAATCAATTTGTTCTCTTCACATTTCTAAAAAATTTTCCAAAAAAGATTCTTTCCCCATCTCTCATCTCTTCAATCATTAATCACATTTCTCTCTCTACTCATACCGTCTCTCCAATCATTATTCTCATTTCTCTCTCTATCTCTCTCCAATTACTACACCCCTCTCTAATTATAACTTTTTCCAAAAATTTATCCAAACACTATCTCAAAAATATTTCTCAAAATATTCTTCTCAAAACACTCAACCAAACAAAGTGAATCAAATTCGACCGTGGCTTGTTTATGAGACGAATCATTCTTGTACGGGTTTTAATCTACCCTATTAAAACCGAACTCAAATTTCTTGAATTTCTTATAGTATATCGTAGCTCGAACGAATTGAGCAGTAACTTGTTTAAGTTTGGTTTGAAAGCTTAACGAGCATTAAAAATATGTTGAAGCTTGATTTGTTTATCTTGAATGATTTTTTAACGAGCTAACCGGAGCAGTTTAGTTTGTTTATTAGCCCTAATTCTAGATGTGTAACCACAAAATCTAAAATAAATTATGGGCCCATTTGGAAGCCTATTATTTTTAGCATTTAGCATTATGAATTGTAGATTTTTTATTGTGATTAGAGTAGATTATTAATAGAATTTACAACAAGGTAGTTTTTGAGAGCAATCATCAAAATATATGATGCGAGGTTTTTTCACCCATAATGCGAGGTTTTTTCACCCACAATGCAAAATGAGAATGCAAAAGTACCAATGACTGATTATCAGATTGTGAATCTATTTTGTGGTTTAGAGAATACATTATAAAAAAAACATATTGTGGAATAGAGCTACCCAGACAAGCACAATGGAAACTGCGAAAGATAGAGATTTCCACACCCCTTTTCTCATAAGTGCTTCTTTTTTTTTGTCTTTAATTGAAAATTTACCTTATTTAATTTCACTGAAAGACAAAAAAGAGGAATGAACTTATAAAAAAAAGTGTAAAAATCATTTCCCAACAGCAAAATCCAAAATGGATAATGCAGATCCCAAAATGGATAATGAATTGCAAAATCCAAAAAATCTCCTTTTTGGATTCTGATTACACTTCAGGTCACAAAATCATTCTTTAAGATCAACTCTTCACATAGATTCGTTTAAACACTCCTACGAATTTCATTAAAATTTTAAAGTTTATAATCTACAATTTACAATTCAAATTTTAAAAGATAATTAGCTCACAAGTACCCCATATTATATCAAAATAGTAGTAATATCAAGTGGTAAGAAGAGACGGCTGAAGTTTCATTTAGGTCTTTGCCTGTGGGATCCGGGGTGGATGTTGTGCGTCGTGTTATGCGGTAAACGACATAGTTTTTGGCACACCTCTGAAGCTTCCAAAGACCTTGTTCGGAAGAAGAAAAAAGCCACTACAAAGTGTCTAAACCCTAAACCCAAAAGTGCCTAAACCCAAAGCGCCTAAATCCAAAGTGCCTAAAACCACTATATCCTATCCCAAAGAGCCTACATTCCCTAAAATTGAACCCTAAAATTAAACCCCAAAATTAACTCTCCAAACAGGGCCTATTGAAGTGTACCAAGAAAATGAACAAAATTACGTCGTTTTGCCGCACAACATATACCGCACAACACCTCCCCGGATTCTTGCCGGTGCCCGACGTCTTTTCCTATGTAAACAGGTAATAAATTGTCTTAATATTGACCAAAAAAATTTTGTAAGAAGAGGAAAATAGAAATCCGACATATCAAGTAATTAATTTGAAAATAGCAATATTACGACAACCAAGTCGGCCCAAATAAGAAATTACATGTAATACTCCAACCCAACTGGCCCACACAAGACCACAAACTACAAAGCCCCTCTTTCAACTTTCTACGCATCCACCGCGAACCAGTTCGTGACTCGCTTCTCCCCAGTCCCGCCCTCTCTCTGTCTCCACCGTCACACCACCGCCGGCAACCGCATCTCCTCCTCCGGCCAAATCAGGTACTCTCTCTCCTCTTCCATCCATTTAATTCACAGTAACACGAAAAAAACCACGACCATTTCCGTACCCCACAGTCCACGGCCAGACCCTGATCCGTTAACCCGGATCATGGCAAGACCTCCCCTACTCATCATCCTAGGGTTTCTCTTCCATTTCTTTCTCTCTTGCTCTGCTGCTTGTCTCAACTCCAACACTTCTCTAATCAATTTCGAATCTGACTTCGTCATGCTCCAACACCAACTCAGAGGTGTTTTCCAGTTGATCGACGATTGTTCCTTTAGGGTTACCCAATTCGACATGCTCCAAGGCTCCGATGTGCGCTGGTGGGGCTCGATTGGTGACGATTTCGCTAATTTAACCAACGGATTCGTCATTTCTGATATGAAACTCGATAGGACTTACAGAAATGATAGTTTTGTTGTGAATTTGATGAGCAATGTGACCTGGGATCAGATCAGGGTGGTTTCCGTTTGGGACCTACCCACCGCGTCTGACTTTGGGTATGTTGTGTTGGTAAACAATGCTAGAAATGGGTCTGGGTTGGATGATTTCGCCCCCTCTCCTTCGCCGGATGTTGGCGGAGGGGGGAACAACTCGAGTTTTAGGGTTTATGAGGGGCCTACAATGTTTGAGAATTGTAAAGTGTTGTCGTCAAGTTTTAGGGTTAGGTGGACATTGGAGATGGTGGAGGGTTTGATTGATATTGGGTTGGAGGCTGCCACAGGGATTCAGAATTACATCGCCTTTGGTTGGGCAAATCCGAATTCTACTTCCAAGCCTATGCTTGGTGCTGATGTAACAGTGACAGGGTTCACGGAGGATAATGGTATGCCGTTTGCTGATGATTTTTACATCAGTCAGTATACTGAGTGTGTGAAAGATGAAGATGGCAATGTTCAGGGGGTGTGTCCTGACACGATGTACGAGGGATCGAGTGCAGCCAATAATTCAGTGAACAACTCCGGGTTGGTTTATGGGCATAGGAAAGATGGGGTATCGTTCATTAGGTATCAGAGGCCATTGACTTCAAATGACACGAAGTATGATCTACCTGTGAATCCTTTGGATAACATGACTGTGATTTGGGCTGTGGGTTTGCTTAAGCCGCCGGATAGTCTTCACCCTTACTATGTCCCCGAATACCATGGCGTGACTTACGGGTATCTGACGCTTAATGTTTCGGATCGCGTGAATGATTGCTTAGGACCATTGGATGCTGAGGATAAGGACGATCAAGATCTCATCACCGCAGATAGAAATTCACCGCTCGTTGTTACTGCAGGCCCTGCTGTGTATTATCCGAATCCCCCTAATCCTTCTAAAGTTATTTACATTAACAAGAAAGAGGCTCCTGTTTTGAGGGTAGAAAGGGGGGTTCCTGTGAAGTTCTCAATACAAGCGGGTCATGATGTTGCATTTTATGTTACTTCTGACCCGCTTGGTGGAAATGTGACTTTTAGAAATATGTCTGAGACTATTTATGCTGGGGGAGCAGCAGCTGAAGGAGTCCCAGCCAGCCCTATGGTACTAGTTTGGGCACCAGACCGAAATACCCCTGATCAAGTTTACTATCAGTCGGTGTTTGCAGAGAAAATGGGCTGGAAGATTCAAGTGGTCGATGGGGGTTTATCAGATATGTATAATAACAGTGTTGTCTTAGATGACCAGCAAGTCACTTTATTTTGGACACTCTCACAAAACTCAGTATCTTTTGCAGCTAGGGGTGAGAAAAAGAGTAATTATCTAGCAATAGGGTTTGGAAGTGGAATGGTAAATAGCTTTGCTTATGTGGGTTGGGTTGATGATAATGGCAAGGGGCACGTTAATACCTATTGGATTGATGCACGGGAAGCCTCTGGAATACATCCGACAAATGAGAACTTGACCTATGTAAGATGTAGATCAGAAAATGGAATCCTGACTTTGGAGTTCACTCGTCCATTGAATCCATCATGCCATGGGGGTGAAAGGCCTGAATGCAAAAATATTATTGACCCCACAACCCCTCTGAAAATTATTTGGGCCATGGGTGCAAGATGGTCTGACAATTTAAGTGAGAGTAACATGCATTCTGCAGCGAGTAGTAGGCCAGTTAGGGTGTTTCTGAAGCGTGGCTCAGCAGAAGCAATGGAGGATTTACGTCCTGTATTGGCAGTACACGGATTTAT
This sequence comes from Vaccinium darrowii, assembly GCA_020921065.1. Lineage (NCBI taxonomy): Eukaryota > Viridiplantae > Streptophyta > Magnoliopsida > Ericales > Ericaceae > Vaccinium > Vaccinium darrowii. Next base: position 22,264,542 of record CM037155.1, read on the forward strand.
GATGTTTCTCGCTTGGGGAATTTTACTTCCGGGTGGAATATTAGCAGCTAGATACTTGAAACACGTTAAGGGTGATGGGTGGTACCAGCTTCATGTCTACTTGCAGTATTCTGGACTAGCAATTGTTTTACTTGGGTTTCTATTTGCTGTGGCTGAGCTCCAGGGCCTCCATTTCGACTCACTACATGTTAAGTTTGGAATGGCCGCTATACTGTTGGCTTGTGTACAACCGGTGAATGCTTACATGAGACCTAAAAAACCCACCAACGGGGAGGAGGTTTCCTCGAAAAGGCTTGTTTGGGAGTACTCTCATTTCATCACCGGAAGATCTGCCATTGTTGTTGGGTTCGTTGCTCTTGTTACAGGAATGAAGCATTTAGGGGAGAGATATGGTGGTGAAAACGTTCATGGGCTCTATTGGGCCTTGATAGGTTGGTTTATTGTTGGTGCTTTGATGGTGTTATATTTGGAGCATTGTGAAAAGAAGAGGAGGAGGGATAGGGCTTTCGGAAGAAGTGATTGGGTGTTGGGTAATACCGAGGAGGAGGAGGAGGATACTGATCTTTTGAGCCGTAGTCGGCCATTTGCAGAAAAAGAGTTGGATTCATCTGATAGAATGGAAGTTCAGTTAGAACCCATGAGCAGATAGGGATCTTTGTTTTGAATTTTCTTTTGATATATAGTTTGTTAATGTAATTTCAACAGTTTTGAGATTCTTTTTATTTGGCTTATACAGGAGGTAGTGATTTTAAGTGCTTGAAAGGTTTGAGCTTTCAGCTGCCCCAATCACTATGTTTGCCTCCAACGTTAATTCTGGGAAAAACTGTCCTACATCTATTTTGTATACTGGATACATTTCGTTACATTGTTGGACTCTCTCTCTCTCTCTCTCTCTCTCTCTCTCTCTCTCTCTACTGTGCTGTTTGGTACGGTTTATTTTGATCCCACAAATAGCAGATAACCATCGCATAGAGATTTCACCTGTAAATTTCATGGACGAGTTACCTTTTTCTCAGTATTGTGTACATTTTCGGCATTGCAGTTGAGAATTTTCTTCTACCGTCATGGACAAAATATATGTTGCCGCATGTAACTGAAGCAACATAATTTCAGCTTTTCGTTGTTTTATTTATAATTGTGATGCTGGCGAAACAGTAAACAAAATAGTTGAGTCTATTCAGAATGATTTTTTATTTATAAGGGCAATTTTAGCGCGGAATCTGCATATTGTTTACTTATTAAGGATGGCAAGGTCACTGTACTTGGAAGTGGCTTTGGAGGCTTTCTATTCCAGAAAAAGTACAAGGGTCCAGGTTCATTTGGCTGTTTTCATGGTAAGGTGAGTACAAATCACCATAGCCATTAGAGGTATTACTTCCAATAGTTTGTGCCCCAGATGCAACTTAGAGGTACAAGATTTGGACCATTTATACTTGTTAAATGTCCCTCCAATGTCAATATTTTGCACATTTACAGGTGGTTTTCGATCGCAATCGAGATTGGGTGGAATGGGTCCTAAAGAACTGCAGAAAATGAGTATGGAAGATGAAAATTTTGCGAGGTTTTTGATCACGTATATTAGAAAAGATATTGGTAGGGGTTTTGACGTTCATTCTATTGTTAATGCGTTTAATGACATGAAAGAGAGCTAAGCACAATTCAAGATGCCCCATTTTAGTAGACGGATTAAGTTAAATTTCTTCTTTTTTTGGTACTCTACGGGCATATGAAAAACATTGTGTATTATATAATTTTAGTATGCGATAGTGATTTTTTGTACATCGAATACTTATAGTGTAGTTCATTTTTGTTATTAGTATACATATTCGCCACCACGAAGTGATCTTTTAGTATGCGATAGTGAGATTTAGTGTAATTTTAGCGTATAAATTACTTATAGCGTAATTTTAGTATGCGATAGTGATCTTTTTCATTTTTGTTATGGAAATTACTGGCTTCGTCCTGTGTATTATATATAAATAGATATTTTGCTAGAATATGTGAAGTTGGGCTAGTGCCAGGCCAACTGAGTCAACTCAATTTGACTCAGTGCTGTTCAATTCTCTGCAGATGATAAAACAGTGATTTAAGGCTGTGTTTGGCCAGCCGAAATAGCTTAAAAGGCTCTAGAGAGTCCGTTGCAATTCCGATTTTGACACGGCATGCGCCGTTCAACTCGTATTGACTAGATCTTTCTCTCAATGTACTCAAAACATCGATTTTAGCAGTTCAGATTCTGGGCAGTAGGGGTGAGAATTGCCCTGATAGATCTTCGTTTTGCACATCAGGCCTCACCTGATGCTCTGATACCACTGATGCAAACAGAGGAGGATCACACTAACTTAGAAATTCTATTTCACAAACTCGCAACGGCGTATTTCACTCAATTTTGAATCACATGAAAACAAACATAAACTGCACACTTTTTCTCACACAATTTGGTCAAATCAACATTTGCATAATCAAAATACAAGGTTATTTATGGGGAAAACAAAAGGAGAGATCAAAATGAGATAAACTCACACTTATTGAGCAAATATTAATAATAATAATAAAAAAAAAACACGGAAGCTCAAAGTCTTCAAGCTTGATTATAAATACTATTTGTCAAGAGCTGCCACTCAGATTAACTTTTCTTTACGAATCCATGATAGTGCACGCTAAGGACAGCAATACATGACGCGTCTTCGAGGGCAGGACTTACCACAACGTTCATCTTGGTTTAGCTTTCTGCCCAAACTATTGCCCTCTGGAAAATCTACTTTCGACGCCGCTTCGACGAAGGCGCTACTGGTGGCGGCTATGGGATCTTTCTGCACACTTGCAACCACAGTGATGATCATACAAACAACGAGAAGAACAGTGAGGGCATGTCTCACACTCTTAGCCATGTGGCCCAATTGAATGTATTCAACTCTCTTAATGAGATGCTCTTGCATAATGGCAGAGAGAGAGAGAGAGAGTATGTGTTAAAGATTTAAGCATATTCTTCTATAATTCCAATCAATTGGATTGTGGACTAGTTCCCACAATAAGTCACTTTTGACTTTTTTGTGTTTTGTCTTTAGGCGGGTTAAGAATTGGATATTTTAAAAAAAAAATTGAGTTCAGTCATCATTTTTTACATTTTTGATATTTCTAGTCGAGAAGAATAAATTATCTACAAAAGTTTAACACAAAACTAAAAAATTCAATTTTTTTTTAATAAAGACAACCTTGAAAGTTCCCTCACTTCATGGCTAATTTTATACTCTCTTCGTTCCTAAATAACAGTCCACTACAAAAAGTCGTGTCATTTTTCAAATAAAAAAATGAAGTACTTCCGTACCATTTTTTGAATTTTTAGGGGCAAAAAAATTCAAAAAATGATTTATAAAAAATACTTCATTTTTTGATTTAAAAAATGGCAAGAGAGAAAAAGTGGGATTGTTATTTAGGAACGGAGGGAGTAGATTTTTTCAGTTATGAGGTTGAGGTCACAAGAGATTGAGATTATTACTTTCTTTTGGACTATTTTTAAAAGATGACTTTATTTTGGACTTTGTTCATCTCGGTTGTTATTTCTTTTAGGAGTAGTTTCATTCTAGTTTCTAGGTGATCGGTTTTAGTCCATGGATGATCCCATTAAAGGGTAATTTGTGGGCCTTTTCAAGCCTATTTTGATGTTTAAAATTATTTATCTTTTTGAACTCGATAAGAACATTAATCATGTCAAAAATCATGTTGATTATATTTTAATCGATACAATTCGGATCTCGTTTATAATGAGAAAATGAATCTGTCTTACTAGATCAAAACTTATTTATCTTAAAATATACATTTTGCGATTTTCAATTTTTTTTATTAATATTATATTAAAGTGATAAATATGTCGTAATTAGGTATTTGTTGATATCCACTCATCGTGATTGTTTGCAAGATTGATATTCTAAATGAGCTCTAAATTATGAATGACTTTTATTATCAAAATGGAAACGAGGACCCTATGGCCTATAGGCCATGTCTGGAGCGTCCAAAAAAGTTTTGAATGGCCCAGTTTTAAATGGTCCAGATTGAAATATTTTACTTAAATTTGAATCATTGATAACAGAGATGGATGGTCCGGATATATCCTACTGGACCCCGTTCCATCAAAATGGGCCCGCAAAGAATTGACAAATTGTTTAGGCCTAACCGTGAAGTCCCTACGGATTCAACTATGGTACTTCATTCAAATGGTTTCTTAAGCCAATTAAGGAGGTGTTTAGGAGCTTTATTTTTAGCTTTTCATTTTCATTTTTTTAACTTCTTGGATTTTTGAATTATAGTCAGAATGTATTTTGAATTTGGTAGGAGTATTTAGGAGAAATGTGTAGAATGTATTTTGCAACAGTAGTAGTGTTTGAGAGTACGTCCAGAATACATTTTGTAGGTCTTTTTGTTAATCAAAATGGGAAAAGTGGAAAATAAGGAGTCAAAAAGCTCCTCCCAACCTAGTTTTTGCTTCTTCTCCCTAAACCTACAATTGAAAAACTCATTTTCATAGAACATGTTATATATGGAGACCACCAAACAGCCAAAACCTGAAAATGGAAAAATGAGAAGCGAGTAAAGAGGCTCTCAAACAGCCCCTAACTAGGAGTATCAGGCAACAGAAAAGATTTTGCAATCTTTCTGCTATGTTACATTGCAACCAAATAAGAGGGTCCCATTGAAGGAATATTAAACAATAAGTTGAACAAATGGAACTATTGCCGTTTTGGCCCCTCCAACTCCCTCAAATTATACCATTTAATTAGTAGATTTGTTTTCGTCATGACATAATGTTGCAGACTTGCAGGCCAAAAGTATATACATTTTGATTACATGATGTTCTTTACAGATCTCCATGGAGAGAAAATTAATCTGGTCAATTCCAATTGATTGAGACTTAATGCTCTGTTTGATTTAGTTTCGCTTGTAGGCATGTTTTAAATATAGTCTCATTAAGTTTGTTTATTATACTTCAAGAGATAAATCCAAATTGAAAACATTTGTGTCTGGACGCGATTTTAGTGTGGGGAATCAAATATGGAACATATCAAAATGTCATGCCCGCTACCATTTGCTTTGATTCGGGCTCCATTCTACTAACTCAAAAAAGTCAAAAGCTAGTTTTTTTACGAAAACCAAGGCAGTCCCTCTCTCAGTACAATACATCACATAAATAAAAAATCGCAAAAAGTCAATAAACTACTTTAGTGAAACACCCCCTCAATCGATCATTTCTTTAGTTTGTGACTAGAATGGTGGTTGTTGCAATACGGGTATCGCCGCATGACGCATAACGTCCTTGAAAAGTATTCTTATACGTCGAAGAAATGCATAATACATCAAGATTACAAAATTGAATGAAAAAATAGTAAAGTTGCTTAATCGAATCTAATAAGTATTCAACATGCCAACAACAATTAATTAACGCTAAAAGTAAGGTACAAATAAGAATTTTAATCTCATTAAGCAAAGAAATTACACAATAAATCTTGATTCTAAAAGCATGATAATTGTAACAAGAAGTCTCATCAAGTTAATTTGTATATAAAGCAAAGCATTATTCTGACCGAGTATGGCTATGGTATATACTTGGTACCTTTTAGTGTAGAATGAAAATTTTGTGTTTTAAAGGTGTGAGTAGACTCTCTATGGATGAAAATTGAAAACCCTTCAAAGCCCTCTGTGTTTTATATTGAATGTGGAAATTTCTAGGTACCTAGAAATTGAAATTCAATGGTTGAATTTCAAATTCTGGGTATGGGTTCTGGGTATATAGCAGTGCTTAATTATCTTTTAACCCTTCTCGTCTTTGCAGTATAAATTGTTCCAAAACAAGAATTTGGTTCTGTTTTTCCGGCTAAATTACACGAGCTCCAACATTTGCACAAAGCCCCAATAATTAGTATGGTTGAGTGGTGGGTTTGTGTCCCGCACAATTGAGCAGGATTTGATTATTGGGATCAGGCCGCAAGAAAATAATTTCTTATGAATCTTTTAGTTCGGGAGTAGATGGTCTATTTTTGAGTGGACCGGGGAGGGGATTAGTTGAGGTATGCATAAGCTTGCCCGGATACCGTTAAACCAAGAAAAAAAAAAAAATTCCACGGATCCAAAAACACAAATTAAAAAATACACAAGAAAGGTTAGTGTTATCGAATTGCCCCGGGCAAATGTTTTATTACTTTGCAACATGTAAGTAAAGGTGGAACAATTCACAAAAGAGGAGATTTCGAAACAAACGTTGGTTTTTGAATAAAACCAAACACAGCTTAGGTGCATGGTAGTGCAGACTAAGGGCAACAATACATGACGCGCCTGTAAGGGCAGTACTTACCGCAACGTTTATCTTGGTTTACCTTCGCGTACTTACCGCAACGTTTATCTTGGTTTACCTTACTGCCCACACTATTGCCTTCTGTAGCATATACTCTTATCGGGGTTTCATATACTCTTATCGGGGTTTCGAAGAAGGCGGCTGTGTGATCTTTCTGTTCAACATCCGCAGAAAAGAGAGGGACAGTGGTGCTGACGGCGGTGAGATCTCTCTGCTCAGGCAAAAAGTCAGAGACAGTGGTGTCGACAGGGGTGAGATCTCTTTGCTCAGCCAAAAAGTCAGAGACAGTGGTGGCGATGGGGGTAAGATCGACAGTGGTGCCGACGGGGGTGAGATGATCTCTCTGCTCAGCTGAAAAGACAGAGACAGTGGTGTCGACGAGGGTGAGATCTCTCTGTTCAGTCGAAAAGATAGAGACAGTGGTGTCGGGGGTGAAATAGATAGTGTTGCTGAAGGGGGTGAGATCTCTCTGCTCAGCCGAAAAGACAGAGAAAATGGTGTCGACAGGGGTGAGATCTCTCTGTTCAGTCGAAAAGACAGAGACAGTGGTGTCGACGGGGGTGAAATCGACAGTGCTGCTGAAGGGGGTGAGATCTCTCTGCTCAGCCGAAAAGACCGAGAAAATGATGCCGTCGGAGGTGAGATCACTCTGCTCACTAGCAACAGTAGTGATGGTCATACAAACGACAAGAAGAAGAGTGAGGGCATGTCCCATATTCTTATCCATATTAATTGTATCGCTCTGTGATGAACTCATTGAGCGTGTAATTGTGCTTGTGAGAATTTGGGGTTCATGAGATGCCTCCTATATAAAGCGCGCGCCCGAGAGAGAGAGGATTAATCGTATTGCCCGACTTCATTGGCTAGTTTTGTACATTTTTTCAACTATGAGGTAAGGGACACTGCTTTGGCTAAACAATCTAACTGGTTTTTTTTTTTTTTGGTCCTTACCCAAATTTTTTTGCATTTGTTAATTTTGCATTATTTTTTGTGGTTTATTGGTTCAACTCAACGAAAGGAATCTAAAAGGTATAAAATTATTACTTAAAATTTTGTGAATAAAGACAAAAATAATCCAATTTAGTGAGCTTATTAAAAAATACGATCGTAATTTTATACTTTTTATGTTCATCTCTTCGAGAAAAATCAATAAACTACAAAAAAATTGACGCACAACTAACAAATGTAATTTTTGTTAATAAAAAAACAAAAATAAGCCATTTTGGTTTATTTAGCCAAAGCAACAAGAATTGGCTAGGTTAATTTGTACATTTATTCAACTAGGAGGAAGGGGATGCAAGGATCAATTCTAGATTGATCGGTTCTAGTCCCTGGTGGTCCTAAAGTAAATATGTTTTTTGCTATTGGGTCATAGTAATAAAAGTGTCGCAATCAAGTTTTTGGTTATGTCCCGAGGAGGGCAGGGGTACAACAAATATGGATGGTAACGTTTGGGTGCCAAACCATGAATCATGTATGGGTCTGAAATTAGTCATCCGGAGCCCAGATCCTAGCTCTGTGCCGAAAAACTCATGTGCCGCTATGCTGAGGAGTTTTTTGGCCGTTAGATCACCCAAAAATATTAAAACATAAAAACATAAATTACAATCCAATAGCCCAAAACCCCTGGACACAGAGGCACAGGGGTTTTGGGCATAGAGATCTGGTGCCAGTCATCCGACCCCTTCATCTCTTAGTCAAACGAGCTCAAGGATCCTACTGATGTGGTACTTCATTCAAAAGGGTCTTTAAGCAAAGTTAGCTACTAATTAGTCCCTCCGTTTCAAATTGCTGGTCACTTTTGAGAATTTCAACTTTTTAAGCTGACATACAATAACTGCATTCATTTAATGCATTTACATTAAACAGATTCATTAATTTCTAATAATACCCTTATATTTCAACTTTTGAGAGAAATAAATTGTTGTTAGTAAATGGGTTCTTTTGGAAGATTGAATCAATATTGTTTTAACTTTTCAAACGGGACAAACAATTTGAAACATCCCAAAATAATATAAGTGACAAGAAACGGATGGAGTACTCCACTATTGACCAAAAGGAAAGCAACAAAATAGATCATTTATTTTGTCAGCAAGAAAGAAAATATAATTGAATTGATCGACATTCTTTTCTAATACCAACCACCTATCACTATTGCTGCTCTCTTCGTCCCCAAATGAAAGTATTCCATTGTGGGCTATCCCTTAATAAGTGTGTGTTTTGAAAACTTAATGGGTAAAAGTTGAGGATAATTTTGAAAAGTGGAGATAAAAGTTAATATGAGAGGTATAATGATAATGGTTGTATCACACAAATTGCGAGTCTGCGGAAAAGACGGAAAAATGCTGACCAAAATCAATTTTATTGATGTATGAAAATTTAGGGTTTTACAATCTCTGTAACAATTTCTAATGAAAGAAAATAATCCTTTGATTCTTCTCTTCAAGAGTTTGATTCGAGGGCTTGGTGCTTGTTCTTGAATTGAACGGCGAGATCTTCGTTGGTCTTTGCGAAGATGACGGCGAATTTGACAGATTTTGACTTGAGGGCTTTGAAGCTTCTTCTCAAGTTGATTTGCTTGATCTTCTTCAATTTCGTTGAAAAAGATGACGAATTTGTGACCGTTGACTTGAGGGCTGTAGAGCTTCTTCTCAAATCGGTCTTTGAGATCTTCTTGAAGGAGATGTAGATTTGCAGATGTTGATTTGAGGGCTTAGGAGCTTGGTCTCAAATCGGAGTTTCAGATCTTCTTCAATTTGGTAGGAGGAGATAGATGACTTGTGAATTTGGCTTGAGCGTTCTTCGGAGCTTTGAAGCTTTGATTTGAAGAAACGTCTTGCGTGATGTAGATTTGAAGAATTCTGAAGGGCTTTAGAGGCTTGATCTTCAGAGCTCTAGAGCTTGGATGTTTGAAGACTTGGAGAAATTCTGAAGGGCTTTGAAGCTTGATCTTCAGAGCTGTTGAAGCTTCAATGTCTTGATCTCTCCAAAAATATGAGAGAGAGCACCTCTATTTATAGGGATGTAAGATGGAGACTTATGGCAAGACTGCAATTCTTTCCATACTTTTCTCTCTAATTATTTCCTTATTTGATTTAAAGGAAAATAATTAAAACTTAATAAATATCTTTCTTCTTATTTATTTTAAGAAAGATACTTATATATGAAGAGATATATAATTTATTTCACCAAGTGGCACAATTTGATTGGCCAGACTTGATAAATTAATAACTGCATCATTTTGACACGTGGCTCCATTTAATTTGTCCTCACACATATCTCTGACTTTTGACTTGTAAACACGTGGCATCATTTGATTCGCCATTTATCGTGCTTAGTCTTTTGACCTACAGACACTTGGCAGCATTTAATTGGCTCGTCTGTAAAACTTTGACTTTGACTTGTGACACTTGGCAACATTTAATTAGCCAATTTATGTGCCCTAGCAACACGTGGCAGCTTGTGATAGGCCAGAAATTTTACGTGTCTGGTTTTTTATAAGTTGGATTTACGAAACAACATATTTAAAAAGGGACAGATGGAGTATATTGCAAGCAAATTAGAGTTCCATTGGAGGAATATTAAACAATATGTTGAATTACTAGAACTATTGCCGTTCTGTAGGTTTTCTTTCGTCACAACTAAAGGGTGCAGGTTGAAATTATATTGCTTTCACGATAACGTAAATCAAGTTGTGTAGCCAGCACAGACGAGTTTCTAGATCGATCACAAGCTATTGAAACGCAAAGCATTGAATTAATAAACTACGTGAGATAGGTGTGGGTTTCGCCAAAAATCATATACAAATAGATTTGGGTTTTACCATAGGTTATGATAAATTTGTCATATTTACATTTACCACGTCAAAATACTACTTTTTCGTATCTTCAAGTGCTTTGAAAGTTACGAGTGCCAACTTTTAATTTTCAATCAAGCCTATTCGAACACATGCCAGATATTGTGACATCCTAAGAGATTAGGCAAACGTAATAAACGTATAAGGAACTTATTAAAGCGCAGAGCATTGAATTAATAAACTACGTACGATATGTGTGGGTTTCGCCGAAAATCATATACAAGTAGATTTGGGTTTTACCATAGGTTATGATAAATTTGTCATATTTAAATTTACCACGTCAAAGTACTACTTTTTCATATCTTCAAGTGCTTTCATATCTTGTTATTTTCAGTTGTATTTGACTGTACTCGGTAGCATTTGATCTAATGAATTTCTATCTCTTTACCCCAAAAAAAAGTGCTTTCAAAGTTACGAGTGCCAAGTTTTAATTTTCAATCAGGCCTATTGGAACACATGCCAGATATTGTGACATCGTAAGAGATTAAGCAAACGTAATACACGTATAAGATACTTACTCTAAAGTTGAATTCATTTAAAAGTTAGGACTAAAAGATAAGCTAGGTGCTCTCTCTCTCTCTCTCTCTCTCTCTCTCTCTCTCTCTCATGTCTTTAGCGGTGTTTTGGTTTCATTTAAAAAAAATTGTATTTGCTAGTTTTGCGCCAATTTTTTTTTGGATTATTGGTTCGTTGACAATAATCTAAGGAGTAAAAAAAAATTGCCAAATTTTTAAAAAGGTCACTAAAGTTTGGTTAATACTTAGATTCTTCTCGTTGAGACGAACAATAATCCGAAACAAAAAATCTAGGAACACATCCTTAAGATACAAATTGTATCTGGAGCCGTTAGATGTATGTGAGTCTTTGTGCATCTAACATTTGCAACACAATTATGTTTGGAAATGTATTTTAAAGTTGCGTCAACAGCAATACTCTGAAAGAATCGGAAAATTAAAGGTGTTGAAAAAGGAATACGTATGCAAAGTAGACAGTACGACTTTAGCAATTGTTGGTTCAATGGGACTCGCTTACTCATTTCCCTTTTACTTCCAAGAATATCTTCATTATTGCTTCACTTCTTCTTTTTTTTTTTCAATCAAAATAATAATATCATTCATATTCAAGACCCAAAGGCAGTCCAATGATTCAATAGAAAACATAGGAATGAACCAAAACTACAAAAACCTAGACTATAAAGCTTCCATTCTACCCAAAATCCTCCAAAATGATCTGAAACTAACCCAAACCGTCTTATACTGGCACGAATCACCCGAACCAACTTGAAACTGGGCTAAAACTCTAGCCTTGAACTGGGCTTAATACATGAACTGGCATCCATTAGCTTTGAAATGGGCTTAATACACCTGAACCGGTTGTAAAAACCACCGAACCGGCCTGAAATCTACAAGAACTGGCCTAAACCGGCCCTATAACCCACTGAAGTAGCCTTCTTCGTAGCAAACTGGGATTAAATCATCATGAACAGGTCAAAATCACATTGAATAGGGATCAAATCATCACAAACATGCATTCAATATTCACGTGAACTCTCTGAACCGCCAAAATTACCACTGAACCGCCTTAAAGTTCCACAAACTGGCATCCACTAGCCCTAAATCGGGCTTAATTCACCTGAACCGGCCTGAAATCCACAAGAACTGGCCTAAACTGACCCTATACCCACTAAATCAGCCTTCCTTCGCAGCAAACTGGGATTAAATAGCCGTGAACCGATCAACACATAAACAAAATTACATTGAATAGGGATCAAAATATCACAAACAGGCATCAAATCACGTAACTAGCCCTAAATCCAAGGCAAACCAGCCCGAACTCCCCCATATAGTACTAAAACCGGACTGAAATGTCTAAAACAAGACCAAAACGGTCCCCTATCAGCCAAAAAGAGCCAAATCATTATTGAACCGGCCGATAACATAACATAGCATACCGGCCAATAACATAGCATACGTGTCACTGACCGCCGACGTGGTATGTTTGACTTTCCACGTTGACCTTGATGATGTGGCACCACATTATTGATGACCAGTTGACTTGGCACCTAGACCCATTTTTTTGATGACATGGCTTGTTGATTGTCCTATGTGGCGTCACCCTAGTGCGCCCGAGACCACGCTCCTTCAACCTTCTATCAGCGTGTGGGCACATGTGGGCGCATTAGATCTACGAGCACGCACGGGCCACCTTCCGCTAGAGGGTGAAGGGCCTGAACTTGAAGGCTATTCCGACAATGTCGTCGGGGCGGACTTGCACCTTTAGTGAGAATAATCCAATTCCGTGACCAAAAAACCATTTTGATCACTTTTGTTTTTCAAGATCTCGAACCGGAGAGTCAAAACGTGATCTCCGGTTATCTCCTCGACCAACTATGCTTTGATACCATTTGTTGGTGTTCAAGAGTCACACACGTGCTAATGACACTCAACGAAATTGAGAAAACTCCTTCTATATTATCCACAAATACAGAATTGAAGAACTCCAGGGAGGGCACAAGCTCTACCACTTTCAGACTTCATTGCAAAAAAACCCCACACTTCTCTCCCTCTCTCAGTCAGTAAATATATGCACAAAAGAGGAGGCACCAGCCTTTAAGGCTACGCGTAAAGGTGGTTCGAATAGAAGCTGTCGACACAGCTCTGTTGACACCAAAGGGAAAAAGATCCTGTGCTTTGTGCACTCGTTCATAATTGGGAGGAAACCAACATTTATAACTAACCATTTTTTACACTTTTATGAACATTATGACAACACACGTGAACTCCCATTCAAAGGCACCAACCTCAATTCCAATCGTACGATGACTACGCCTCTGAAAACAACTTGTACTGCTTTGGTAAAAGATGGCAGCTGAGGTCGATCGATTCGCCCCATGCCATAAGCAATGTCTATGATTCGTGAAAGTTCGCATAGGGAATGCCCTTTTTCAACCTCCTATACTTGTATAATCAAGGATAGGAGTACTTTTGGGTTTGAGAGGGTTCCTCCTAATACTTCTTAGAAGATGCAAAAGTTGAGAGATAAAGTGCAGTCTTGGATTACATATAAAGTTGAGAATGGTGCAAATACTTCCTTATGGCTTGATAATTGGCATCCTTTAGGACCTTCGTTCTAGAAATTCGGGGAGCAAGGGGTGCACAACTTAGGAAGATCAGTGTCTGCTAAAGTCCATTATCCATATGGACAGTTGGTGTTGGCCTAGGCAGAGGAACCCTATTATCATGGAAATTTTGAGTGAGACCCTTGTGGATTTTGTTACTGATCCCAATTCTTCTGATTCTATTATTCAGAACCTCTCAGTTGTCAGGAAATACTCTGCTCGTTCAGCATGGCAGACTCTTTGTTGCATTTTATCTGCAAATTGTCTTTAGCTGCTACAATCGACCGGTTGTGGAAGGAGAGGAATATGAGGGTGTTTTACCTCAAATGTATGGATTGCTCTTCTTTGCAGCCAGGGCCAGCCCTGAGCTAAGGCGTGTAAGGCCGCTGCCTTAGGCCCCCGAACTTTGGCCCAAAAAATAGGAAAGTGCATCGGATGTCTGAGTACTTTCCTATTTTTCTTGGTTTCTTTTCTTGTTTTCTGCCAAAATGATAATAATTTTGCTTACGAATGCGAAGACCAAAACATACTATTCTTGAGAGATAAAAAACTCTGGTCAAACTTGAATTGTAAACCAATGGCTGGCTAACGGTAATTTAGGACATCCACCCTCAATTAAGCATGCATGAGATTCCCATAAACCCAATAAATCCTCCCCATGCAATTGCATACGTATCTCTTGAGTGCTTTTTCTTCATCTAATTACGTTTCATTTTCCCTCTGTTGCCGTCATGGCAACATCTTCTGATCGATGTGGTTTCATGTTTATGATACTCTTCAGCTTGATTCCAATCCTCGTCTCGGGATACTTCCTCATCGACGCGCTTGTCGGCGATGATCCACATTGCGACCATCTCCGCGTGGAGTGGGACATTCGCTTTTTTGCCTTCCTTGTTGCCCTTTTCGCGTTCGGCACGATTGGCGTCATTGGGAGGCTAAAATCCCTGCAAATAATTTGCATCGCCGTGCTAGTTTCTGTCATCGCGTCCATCGTCGTAATGAGTTGGAACATCGAATTTGATAGTAACCGTGCTGATAATTTAAAGAGGATTGATCCGTCCTATCGTCTTGATACCTACCCAGGGTGGGTCGTGAAGTTTTTGTTGAAGGACAAGGGGTGGAGTTCCTTTCGGAACTGTTTGAATGAAAATAACGTTTGCGAAAAAAAGCTTGACGACAATTACTTTAAAGAGGTATTTTTTCCATATCTTCTTTTAATCCCTGTCCTCGCAATATTTGCCTTGTTTTTTGCTCATGTACGTGATATATACGGTTCCATGGACACAGCGAATAACATAATATTTGATACAAATTTTTGTAAGCCTCACGCGAATGATTGGAGCCGTTCAATTTATTTTAAATATGTTTTTCCGATTACCTGTATATCGGTAAGGACTTGATAAATGTTACTTCTAATATAAATGTCACAATTGATTCCTTCCATATTTTACAGGTTAAATTTAAATGAACCGATCAAGTCTTTATTGATATCCAAATGGGTTAATTTTGTATAGGAACTCCTACAAACATGTTTTAAACAACTTGATCGGCTCCGATTGTAAGCGTAGGGCTCCGATTATTATTGTGTTAGATATTGTGTTATTCATTATGTCTATGGAATCGCCCCATATGTATACATACAATCATGATCTAATGAGGACTTTAATATAAGGATTTTGTACGGACCTCATGGATCGAGGTAGAATTTCGACGATCCAAATTGCTCAATGTGTTTAAAACGTGTTTTTAAGGACCTATGCGAAGAATCGCAAAAAAAAAATAAAATAAAATACCCGGAAGGGCTTAATCCGAGCAGCTTTCGATAAAATTGTATATGTATAGTTTTATCGAAAAATGCTCAGATCATCCCTCTCGGGTTTTTTTTTTTGGCGATTTCTCGCTTGGGCCCTTAAAATCACGTTTTTAAACCCATTGAGTTGTTTGGATCGTTGAAATTTGGTCCAAAAAGTTAAAAATGGAGGTGGTCCTCACCAAAATCCTTATATTAAGGTCCTCAAGAGATCATGGTATATATGAGTGGTCCCAGCCCAAGGGTTGCCTAAGCCCGGGGGCTTGCGGGTGGGATAGTCTAGGTATTATTTTATTCGTGCTTTTTGATTTTTTTTGTTAGATTTGGTTAACAATTTTTGTAATGAATTGGCTATTCATCTCGATGATCAGAGTAGTCTAAAAAGTAAGAAAATTATGACAAAAAGTTTTAAAAAAAAAAACTTCACTGAAGACGAAAAATTATTGGACAAATAGGAGTATCTTTTTTTTTGGCTTTAGTACCTTTTTGAATGGACTTTTTTAATCTTTAGTTCACACTTTGATGATTTTCTGATTCCTCTAGTCGAGATAAATGATCAATCTAAAAATTTACAAACAAAAATATTATGAAAAGTAAATACTAATACTGAAAAAATACCAAAAGAACTCAACACCCTAATGCTTTCTAACTCAAAAAATTCTCTCTATATAACGTGATATATATGTTTTCCTATTTGTAGTTCCTATAGCGTCAATGATTTTGTGCCAACTTGTCCTATTTCTTGTTTATGACAGTAATCAAGAAAAGTTTCAAATGGCGACGTGGAAAAAAAAAAAAAAAAAGTTGGCGATATCGCCTCCTCCATCGGTCCGATTATTATCCTCCCTCTACTAGTACTCTAAACCATCCTAATTTTTACGTTTTGTTTTGTAGAACGGTTGTTGTGTCCCACCACTATATTGTGGTTATCGCGAGAAGAACCAGACGTGGATTATTCCAGCATCCGGTCTCTTTGCGGATGACGCTAACTGCATAGCTTGGAACAGTGACAAAACAAAGCTGTGCCACCAATGCGAGACATGCCAGGCAGTTTATGTCTATATCTTGACTTTCCAATGGAACCTCCGAGGGATTATGTTAATGTTTGGTGTCATCGTCTTGGGCAGCTGCCTTTCCTTTACTTATGAGTATGAGCACAACCAGCGACGACAACAACAACAACCCAGGACGTAAACCAACTGCTCAACATTCTGCCTAGTGAAGGAATATTACTTAAATCCATTATTCGATGTAATTCGCAGAATCTTGCCACAAGCAATTCGTATATTGTTGATTTATGTTGTTTGGTTCGTGATTTAACTTATGCGATCAACTGTGTGACTGTATTCTAATTCAGAAAATGAATGATGTAAGAGTAATTTGATGAAAGCTCTTGTTGCCACCAATTGTAAGACTGCTATAGTTAGATACCAAATAAATTTATTTCAAAATATGGGTGTTTCGACTTTCGATGAACAATGTAATAATGACGAAGGGAAAAAAATATATATTTGTACTGTTGTATCATGACAATGATGCATAGGCTACGGTTAGGGACATGCTAATATCGTTTCTCTAGAGTTTTTTTTCTTATTTTTGCTAGATGATACGATAGTGTTTTAGTAAGATAACCACAGCAGGTCAACGGCGCCGCTCAAACGACTTGAACCTGGGTCTTATACACTGGCATCTACGTGCCGCTCACGGCTGCTTGAGCTACAGCTTTGAATCAATTTTTCAAGAGTTTGAAGGCATGCATGAGTTTGTGCGCGTGCGCACCCGAGAGAGAGAGAGAGAGAGAGAGAGAGAGAGTCCACATTTGAGAAAATGTGGAATCTGTGTTGGCAGTCTGATCGACTCATTTTCCACTTGCAATATCGACAACTGGTATATTTGTTCACCATCATCGAGATTTTTGAGTTAATGCACATGGATTTTTCAACTGTGAATGATGAGAATTATTCATGGAAATCCGATGTGTAAAGTGGCTAAGCCATTCATCTTTTGCACCATATTTTCGTTCTTGTCACCGATTACTCAATTTAACGGCATTAGGCCTAATTGTTGCGACTCGAGGATAGAGAATTTCAACGTGAATATCCTTTTTGGTCATATAATAGAATCTTGATATATGTCCCTGGCATGTGTGGCTTATGTCTTCCGATTGCCCATGACATTTGACTAGTTTCCATGATAGGAATTCGTTCTCAATGAGAATATGAAAAATAGGCAGGTGTAACGTTACTTCTATTTTTCAAATTCCCAAGTCGAATAATGAGCATTTATACATTTTTTTTAACAAATTCGGCCTCTAGGCAATTGCCTGAGCTATGTTGTCCGTGCTATGGAATTTGCAGAAAGTGTAGATGCTTTATCTTTGGGGTAATGCTACAATGTGCACCCGCTCATATGAGATTTTGTGGCTCTAAATTTGAGTTTTGTGGCACCAAATATGAGATAATATGAGATTTTGTGGTACAAAAAATGAGATTTTGTGGCTCCAAATATGAGATGGCATACAGTATGCACCCCATACGAATAGACGGCTGAGATTGCACCACGTATGACATGTGGGAATTTGTGTCAACTTTGACCATTGACTATATGAGATAGTGTGTATATGATAAGCCCCAATATTGTATATATCCGGGGCTTATCTAGCTCATTTTGCTCATACACACACGCGATTCCGCACCTTATATGTTTGATATGCGCGTAGTGTTGTTTTTGTTAATTACAGGTAAAACACGTGAATAAGTGCGTTTTGGAGCGTATTGGAAACCGTCCCAAGTTACCGAGGGCCAAGTGCCCCGTGGCACGCCAACACCGGGCCTCAAGAGCCAAGAAATGCAGACTTGGCGAAGGCCCGGGAAGTCGAAGAGCCACAAAGCCAAGCCGGAAGGCTAAAGCCGTGTCTCACGCTCTCAAAGACTCCCAGTGGAATCCGGGAGTGAACAAGCCCTCATGAGACCAAGTGCTATCCTTCCCGAAGCTCACACGATGTTCGGAAGTGTTTTGGAAGATGCCCGGTAGCACACAAGGCCAATGGATGGCGAAGAAAGAAGAGGCAACCTCAAATGCTTTAGTATTGGTGCAGGTATTGATACCAGTATTGATAGGTATCAATACCTCTGAAGAACAAAGTTGGACAGAACACTGGGTATCGATACCCCCAAACTTGGTATCGATACCCAGGCCTTACGGGAAACATTTTTGTAGCAGGTATTGATTACCAGTATTGATAGGTATCAATACCTGGCAATCCGAAAAGTTGTTCAACCCACTTGTTGGACTTTCTACTTATGGAAACTTACACCTTTAGTTGTTTTTAGGATATTTTTGTGAGAGAGAAAGGGTATTTGTATATATCTCTCCCTCTCTCTTTCTCTCTCTTATCTCCTACACTTTGTCTTTAGCTTTATTTTTAGTCTCATTTTGCTCTCTTCTCTCTCCTCCATTATTGAAGGGGATTGAAGCTCTAATTTCCTTAGGAACTCAAGTAAGTACTAAGTTTCCGTTAATTTCTCGTTTATTAATAGCTCTTGTAATCTTCGGATCTCCATATAAATATAGTTTGTTCGTGTTTTTGCCGGTTAAATCTTATCTCTTCTCTCCTAGTTTTTTCCTTTGAAAACTCAAGCTTGCATGTGTTGGTTGTTAATTTCTTAAGGTTTAAAGTTGTAGGCAAGGTTAAGATCATCATATAAAATTAGTTTTTAAGAATGTATGTCATGTTCTTTATTTCCTTCAAATTTCTAGTCAAATTTCCTAGTATGTTTTGTGAGTAGTTTACTTAGGCTTGGTCATGGGGTGATTAACACTCCATGACTCGAGTTAATATGTTCCTCTCGACAAAAAGGCATACACCGTTTGTTTATCAAAGAATTAGGATTGATTTTATATATCAAAATTCGGGTTTGTTAACCCCCTTGATCACACGTAGCCAAGGGCTTGACCACTTGGCATGTGTGATGCTTAGGGCTATGGCAACCCAAAGGTTTGTCTAAATGGCACAAGAATCCTAATCTTTGTGAAACACATTTTCTAGTTATTGGTTTTAAACTCTAAAAATCTTCCGTTCGGGACCATCTAACGATGTCCTGAGCCGGTTATCGAGAGAGGAACGGATTAACTTTGGTTGTGGTTTGTTAAAATCCCCTAGACTTAGCCTTGCTTTTAATTAGTCGTTTTTAAATCTCGCGTCATTCACGAAGTTAAGTGAATTCCACCCCCAAACTCTAAACGCCAAGTTTGCCGCTTTAAGGATAAACCATCATTTGCAAGACAACTCTCATGCTGGGTGCGTTCGGTCCCTGTGGATTCGACCCGATCTTACCGGTTATTATGCTACCGCCGACCTAGCCCTACGCTTGGGGCGACACCATATACGATACAATCCAAGGTCGCAAGCAGTATATCAATATGAGATTTTGTGGCTCTAAATATAAGATTTTGTGGCTCAAAATATGAGATTTTGTGACTCAAAATATGAGATTTTGTGAGGTCTGCACGCACTGTAGCAAGTCCGCACGCACTGTAGCAAAGTCCGCATGGATCCAATATGAGATTGTGTGACTCCAAATATGAGATTTTGTGGACATCCGTATGAGTGTGCATACCATATGCACTTCATATCTCTAGCCACAAAATCTCATATTTAGAGCCACAAAATCTCATATTTTGAGTCACAAAATCTCATATTGAGTAATTTTTAGAGGGTGCACATTGTAGCATTACCCTTATCTTTGAAGAAAATGATATCCGCGTCTGTATATAGAATGAAATTAAGGAACGGTAATACAATGGACAATACAAATATTCAATAGGGAAAATATGTGTTTGTTTTGCCTTGTTTTTTGAGTACAAACTATAAAATGAGAGAGAATTTTCACGATTTTTTTTCCTGGATCTCCCTATACTCTTGGATTCTTCTAACTTCTATTGATTTTTCTAGAACCTTACGATTTGTGGTAGTGTTTCTTCACAAAACCTTGTTTCTCTCTCAATGTCTTGCTGAAGAGAGAAACCACAGGGACAAATTAAGACTGTGCCAAAGTTCCCAGTTGAAGGGGGTGGTCGAGAGTATATGGGAGAAAATATGGGTATGCATTGGCATAGCACCCATAAGTGCGTTTGGAGTTTTACGGGTGTAAGAAGAGGGTAAGGGATGTTGAAAAATGAGGGAGAAAAAGGAGTTGTGGCTTTGACGCACGCCAATGACGGCGGGTGAGGGGGCTGCATTAGCAAGAGGAGGAGAGACTGCAAGGGCTACCATTAGGGTTAGGGTTGCAAACGAATCGAGCTGCTCGTAAGATAACCACAGCAGGTCAACGGCGCTGCTCAAACGACTTGAACCTGGGTCTTATACACTGGCATCTAAGTCCTGCTCACGGCTGCTTGAGCTACAGCTCTGAATCAATTTTTCAAGAGTTTGAACCGAACCGAGATTTTTTCCCGGTTTTTTTCTTTGTCCGGTTCCTAATAATAGAAAATTTTGAGGTAGGGATCGAACCAAGGATCTCGCATATAGAAAGCCAGCTCCTTACCACTTCGCTAGCCACCTCTTTACATTGATAATTTTATTATTTATTATATGTATAAGTGAGTTATACCTATATATACAAGGGGAAAGGGGAAATTGCTCTAATATGGAAGTGGGGGCAAGTAATTGCAAACTCATGGTGTACTTTTCTAGAAATGAGAAAAACATGGTAAAGAGAAAAACATTTGCAAACACATGGAAAGATAAATAGAATTTGACACAATTACCCTTGACTTAAATTCCTGCCCAAAAGAAACCCTTCCCACCCCAAATCACGTAATAATAACGTCAACTTCTCAAAAATTGGAAAGGGGAAGAAAAACCCTAACATTCTCTCTGCCTCTTCCCGTCTCTGCTCTGCTCTCTCTCTCTCTCTCTCTCTCTCTCGTGGCCTTTCCTGGTGGCATCTCTGATACTACTCCAATGGATTTAGAACAAGAATCCCCACCAGAGCCATCCGAACCCGACCCTTCTGAATTGATTCTACAATTTCGTTCACAATTGAATCTCATGTTCTTCCCTAAAACCCTCTCGACCATTTTTCCTGTCCACATATTGCAAACATTTGCGTGCGATTATTCTGATTTAATGTTCTTTGTTTTCTGATGTGCAGAGATAAGTCGACGATGACCCGTGAGGAAGTGATAGAGAAATTTATCCAACCCGTGGAAGAGGCCTTTGGGGCAGGATCCCAGGAGTACGCTGAATTTCTAGAACTGATGTTTGATTTCGTGGATAAAAGGTCTGTTGTTCAAGAGCTGAGTACAATTTCCATATGTACGTCCTATTGTGTTCTTGACATTTGGATGTATTGTTGGTAGTCTTGATTGCTGAATTTTGACATGTCCGTAAAACTCGTGGTGTGTTATCTTGGTTTTTAAAGATCAAATGGAAAGAAACATCAGTTTGGCACTATAGGTTCCATGTCCTTTACGAGGCTGGGTACCTCTCAGCCTTAAAGGATACAAATTCCAGTTTGACAAAGAATTGTGTTTTTGTGTAACACACAGAAGGAGGTTTGGGTTTCTGATATTTTGTAGTTAGTGGTCTCACATAAGAGAGATTATGTAGCTAGTGGTCTCGCATTTGTATTTT
This sequence comes from Vaccinium darrowii, assembly GCA_020921065.1. Taxonomy (NCBI): domain Eukaryota; kingdom Viridiplantae; phylum Streptophyta; class Magnoliopsida; order Ericales; family Ericaceae; genus Vaccinium; species Vaccinium darrowii. The sequence continues at coordinate 22,286,309 of CM037155.1, forward strand.
AAAATTTTTCAGCTGACTTTTGTCCTCCTATTCTCTTCTACTTTCCATTTTATTTAGAGATTTTTTTTGAAATACTTTGGCTTTGCAACTTATGGTTAGCCTTTGCTCTTTGGTCTGCTCCTAATTACGGTGCTATGCTACTAACTAACGCATCATTGAGGAGTCTATGACTAGTATAGTTATCATTGGAAAAACCTACGGGTACAGAAACTTAGGGTCAGAAAATGTACCGATCTGCTTGGGGGACCCACTTTTGGGTCCCACACGATCGATCCGAACCGTTTATTATTCTTAAAACATTTTTCCGAGGGGCCCCACAAAATTTCAGCTCAATTGGACGGTTAGAAGTGCTTAAACCAAAGCCTCACCGTTTAAAAAGTGGGTCCCCCAAGCAGATCGGTACATTTTCTGGCCCTAAGTTTTTGTACCCCAAGTCGGGTCCGTTATCATTTATCATGTAGTCAGCAATCCCAACACACACCCTAATAAATCTAATCTCTCTCTTCTTTCTCTCTCTAGAAAGTCGAAACGGCGACTACACGTTTCTTTCCCAAACAGAGGCGGCAGTGAGAGTGAGAAACCCATCATCGTCGATCATCATCTCCACCCATCATCTTCGTTCATCATCTCTCGTCCGTTATCGGCGGCGGCTCACCGTCCACCATCGTCCATGTTCGTTTCTCTCTCTCTCTCTCTGGTATATATATGTATATATTTAGATCTAGAAAGTGGAAACCGTTTGGTATATGAAGCTGTGTTTTTTATTTTGTATCATCTTCCTCCATGTTTGGGATTTCTTGTGCTATTTCCTTTGATTTTTCAACCAGATCTAGGGTTTTGTCCCTTGTTTTTGTTTTTGCCGAACCGAACCGAACCAAGGTCTACAAAATCGGTTTCGGTTCACCCATGCTCCTGAACCAATTTTTTTCGGTTCACTAAAAAATGGCCACGAACCGGACCGGACCGGACCGAATCGGTTTCAGCCCTAGCAAAGTTAAGAAATCTTCAAATTGGTGAGTTTGTTTGGTGAGGTTGATTTTTGAGGAGTTTGCTCTCTACTTTAACTTAAAAGTTAAATTGTTAAGCCACATATTGATGCTTTTACGTGTTAGTATTTAAAATATTAGTGCTGATAGGATACCGTTAGTATCGATGGCAAAATTAATTCTTGAACATTACGTGACAACATGGCGTTTCAATTTTTGTCACTGACGGTTACGAATTTTGGCGCTGGCGGGTTTTATTTCATTTGGCCCCCTTTCAAAATTGGGTTTGGAGCCACTCAATGGGTTAACTAAAACAAAACTATGTCGTTTCGGTACCCAATTCCCTGTCACTAAAAGAAACCCTAATTAAATTTGGTTTGCTGAACATCGACACTTCCACCTTCCTCCCTTTTCATCGTCTGTTACATTCTCCTCTCAAGATCGATGAACTCCCTCCCTCTCTAACTCGTTCTACAGCCGGCGATCACCACCGGGGGAAGAAAAACACCTTCCATTACTTCTCAAACACGAGCAACCACTGCGAATAATCGTGGATTTGGGCATAGTTTTTCGTATTACTCCTTGCCTCAATTTGTCTTTGTGTTCCTATCTACATTTTTTTCTAACCCAATTTCTCAAATGCCCAAATGTAGGGTTATAAATTGATTTTGATCGGCGGTATAAACTGATTTCAGAAAGGGTGTAGAGAAGAAAGGAAAAGCAAGCCCCGATGGTGATCTCCCCAACACTATTCGACAATGCCATCACCTGCGAACACGAACAAGGCCCTAGGTCTCTAGTGATTTTATTTTCCTTGATATTCTTGGGTCTAATCTTTTCTGCCTCTTTGCTTGTTTTACATAACGATTCATATGTTTGGCGTTTATTTTGTGCGCGGTAGGAAATTTAATTTGCTTTAGGCCAATGATACTCTCGATTATATTGTATTCAAGTTGTTTGTGAAAATGCCTCATAGAAATCCAATTTAATGAAGGCCACATTATTTAGGGAGGAAAGACAAAAACAAAAAAGAAGTTACGGGCTTCAAGAAGTATAGAAAACCAAAGCTATAGACGTTGGATCTCAAACCTCTCTCTCCACCTCAATAACTATATATCGCTCTTATGCCACACACTTGATATTTCTTTTTCCTGATATAGCAGAATAGGAGTGTTGGTTGGATTGTTTGAAATTGGAACTTGAATTATTCATTTGCGCTCATTATTACTAATTTGGCATTTGCCTTGATGGAGATCAGAGTTCATAGTCCTAGATAATGGCCAAAAGAAACCCAAATTATGTCTTGGAGAGTCGCCTTAAAGTCTGCAACAGAACTTAATCCGGGATGGATTGTAAAATTAAAATACTGAAATCTCCATTCAAGCAGTAGGCTATACTGAATTCCTATTTGTTTGGTGTTGCATTGGTAATTGAGTTTTTGCTATTAGCTTTGGTAATTGAGTTTTTCCTATTTGTTTGGTGTTACTCTATATTGTTATGATTTAGTTGTTTTTGTGGTGTTGGCATGTTGACTGGTGTCTATTGCTTGGTTTAGTTGACATATTCCATGGTTGAAATACTGGTAAGGATTTTGAGGAATGTACCCTATTTGAGTATATGGTTCTTTCCATTTCGAAATGTATCAGGCTTCTAAACTCTAGACTTTCTATATTTTTTTCCCATTGATATAGATAGCAATTATCTATATAGGGCTTTGGGCACACGCGATGCGTCTGCATGTCAAATTATAACAAAAAAAGTTTTGCACAAATGGTCATAAGGATGTGATTTGAAAGAGAGAAATTGGTTGCAATTTTCATCTTCATAGTAGGAAATGCTCGTATCTATTTGATAAATGCATGGATGAAATATTTAAATCATCACCCCACGAACATGTGAGCAAGTATTGATTTGCTCGTGTTGGTTGTTCGAGCCGTGCCATCAGGCACGGGCATTTGCTATTATTTCCTTATTATACTTGATGCACATGATCATTGTTTCCCTGTACTTTTTTCTGTATAGAAATGCTCAAAGAATGAGATCTTGATTTGCAAATGAGAATGTAATTGGAACTTAGATTAAAATGGTTCCAATACAATAGATCAAAATGAGGTTCAAGATGATTACATACTATTTGACTTCCTTTGTAGGTATTTAGTATAAAGAAAACCTGATGGTGATAGTATAGTGGCGCATTCAATGCTTGATAAATTGGAAACTTCCATCTATTAGAATCTCATATTTTGGTTTATGCTTTTCTTGAGGGTAAGTTTTGAGGCTTTGAATTTGTACCAAGCCTTAGAAAAGCTGATAGTGATAGTATATCGGAGTATGTTGTGGTTGATAAATTGGATACTTCTGTCTATTAAAATCTCATACTTTGGTTTATGCTTTTCTTGAGGGTAAGTTTTGAAAAATCCAATTCAATATCTTGTTATATCTATTGTTATCAAATTGAAGTTGTGCACTCATGATGTGGATTTTATTTTCTTTTGCTTTTGTTTTCTTGCTTTTGTAGATTTCTTGTTTTGAAAACCTTCTGTTGCTGTTCTCTAGGCTCATAGTATTGTTTTGGCGTTGGCTACAATAGCAGGTACATTCAACCGAATTTAAGAGGTAATTTAAAGTAGCAATAACGAGGAGGGCACCTTGGGTAAAGGGTGGGACGCAAATTCGATTGGCTAAATTAAAGCTAAAATGTATATCCTTTTCTACATACTCATTGTTTAGTTTTCTTTGAAGGACATGTAGGAGCATCACACTATCCACTATTGGATTCATGAAGTGAAAATAAGTTGTATTTGTTATACTTACATGGAGACATAACGAGAGCTCTTATGCTATTCTACTATTGCTATCTATAGGTCACCGTAACGTACCAGTATAGAGATGACAATATTTGTTTATGTTTCAAGCTATTTTATTGTTTTGCTTACATGGATATGTATCTTCAAGTAATTATTCTTTTTTTGGTATGTAGGAACAAAGCTGCGTGGTTTGCAGCATCAACATTTAGTAACGAATATATCCATGTAAGTATAGGAAAGAAAAAGCAAGAGAATATCACACTTTAGAGGTGGCACACCATGAAAGCACAGGTACTCAAATAACAGCCAAGAATATCACATAGTCGAGCAAAAGTTAGTGCTAGTTTTCATAAACTAATTGTGATTGTAGGTAGTACAAGCTCATAACATCACATCTTGGAATTCCTCCATCCCCAGTCCCAAAAACAAAACTTGTTAACCTCTACCAAATGCTAAATTTCTCCCTAGGAATTAAATGTTAGATCCTTTGCCTTCAAGAACTATTTTTATAGCAATCTCACCTGTGAATTAAAAGATGGGTGTTATTAGCAATAAAAGATGGGTGTTATTAGCAATAAAACTAATTATGAAACTAAATATCCTTTTTTGAACACGTTAATTTGTTACAAAGTTATTTGGCTCGACCTTCATTAGCAAGAACAAGTCAGTAGGGAACGCTGCTTAGATAAAAACTAAGCTCCACCTCCTTCAACCTGCAAAGGGAGAAGAAAAGTAAATGAGAAAAAAAAAAATCATTTACCTAAGTAAAAAAGAAACAAGTACTCACTTCAGATTTTCAAAAAACACCCCGTGGGCTATTGCAATCCTAATCATTGAACAACCTCCCTCGAAAAGCCTCTCAGCTAGGTCTACTTTCTGGTACGTGGTCAAATGAACCTAAAAGAGGAATTAAAATATTAAAAAATAATAAATCACACAGAAAAAGAAAAATTATGACACATACCCCTTTTTTGTAGTCATTATAATGCACAATGAGATTCTTGGAGAAAAATGTTACTCTCTCCATCCCTGTTTCCCTTTTTAAGTGTTTTAACTTTTCATTTTAGACTGTCCCTAAATAAGTGTGGTTTGAAAAATTAATGGGTAAAAGTTTGTACCATTATCATTTTGCCCTTTTGAAAAGTTAGTGGATAAAGAGTTAATGGATAAAAGTGGAGGATAATTTTGGAAGGTAGAGGTAAAAGTTGATGTGAAAATTGTAAAGTGGAGTAAAAAGTTGATGTGAAAGGTGAAATGATGGTGTTTCTTTAATAAGTTGGATTTACGAAGTAACACATTTAAAAAGGGGCGAAAGAGTATCCTCATGCGGTACGACTTATAACTTGTCATCCAACCTTTTTGCATCGGCACCCTTCTTTTGGTTTGCTAATACAAATTTATACTCCTCTGCATTACTATCTAGGTGAATGAAGTTTTTGAGCTCGCTTTCATGCAATACGCTCTCCATGACAATTCTGAAGGCTGGATCTTCAAAGACACTCTTATATTCATTCATTTTTTCGAATAACGCTATATCGCTCTAGATCTTCCCAGAAGAAAGCTTCATCCACAAGCCATAGTATGTCCCATTTAGCCCTAAGACAGGAGAGTAAAAGAAGAAAGTAAATTCAATGCCAATATTGCGAATAAAAAAGGGCAAAAGAAGCCTTCCAAGCTGGATGCCGCGAAATCTCACTTAATAAATTTCAAAATTATTAGAAGTTAGAACCTCAATATTGAAGGTTTGTCTAGGCTGTGCCTAGAAACCAAGAAACTAGTACATATAAATATCCACACATAAAAGGAGCCTTAATTACCGAACAACACGTCGACGAAGATTCCACAAAAACATCCTTAAGGCATATGGGACTCCCATATTCACCAGAATAGTATCCAATGGCAGATCAGAATAATCAATATTTCCATAACCCTTTAGGAGCACGGTTACCATCATTTGCCTGAGCTTATCAATATCCTCCTAGATCCTCGCGTAAATATGTAGCAAAAATGAATAAAAAAATTTCTTACCATCTTAAGTCTTAACAAAGAAATTTACTAATTAAAGATAATATGACGGTATACCTCCCTGAGCCGCTTCTGCTACTTTCACTTGACTAAGCTTTGCATTATGTCCATTTATGACTGAAATACTCCAGGCCAAATTCCCACAATACGCTCCATGCTCATACAGAAATTGTATTACAATAAGAATGTCCCTTGGAAAAGGAAAATAAATAAGTGTCATCATTTTATGATTGTAAGCAGGCCAAGTGAAAGCTTAAGAGAATAATAAACAACGCAACATTAACTTCAAACAGGAAAAGCCCCAATTTCATTTCTAGTAATTAAAAAAGAAAGGGACTTGAATAGATTTAAACAACAACCTTGAGAAAATAAATATTACTTTTATAGATTTAGAAGATAGCTTACGTGAATATACTTCTGAAACTCTGCTCTATGTGAGCCCACTAATCACCAAATTTGCCTGAGAAACTCTTGAATTTCCATTCGAGCCATGATTCAATATCATAGGTGACACACTCAATCATTGTCTTTTGACTATGACACAGGTGGCAATCAACAATCTTGGCAAACTTAAAATTCTTGAGGTTGTCAAATGCCGTCTTCGATTCTTCCTCAGTGTCAAACGTAAGAACACTAATTTGATTGCTCCGATGTTCCTCGTACTGGGGACCAAAAAGGCGGATCCCTGCAAATAGCGCTTCCAATGACCTATTATTCTATAGCTCACACTCTCCCACCTCAATTCCTCCTTCTCATTCGATCCCTTCTCTTCCGGCCCCTTTTCTTCCTTTACCTTCCCCATGTAAAGGAGGAAGTGTAGAGGGAATCACAAGAGAAGGAAGAGAAGGAATTGCAAGAGAAGGAAGAGAAGGGTTCGGATGAGAAGGAGGAATTGAGGTGGGGGAGTGTGAGCTATAGAATAATAGGTCATTGGAAGCACTATTTGCAGGGATCCACCTCTTTTGGTATTCAGTACGAGGAACATCAGAGCAATCAAATTAGTGTTCTTTCGTTTGACACTGAGGAAGAATCGAAGAGGGCTTTTGACAACCTCAAGAATTTTAAGTTTGCCAAGATTGTTGATTGTCACCTGTGTAATAGTCAAGAGATAATGATTGAGTGCGTCACCTATGATATTGAATCATGGCTCGAATGAAAATTCGAGAGTTTTTCAGGCAAATTTGGTGATTGGTGGGCTCACATAGAGCAGAGTTTCAGAAGTATATTCAGGGAAGCTATCTTCTAAATATGTAAAAGTAATATTTATTTTCTCAAGGTTGTCGTTTAAGAGTGTCTTTGGAGATCCAACCTTCAAAATTGCCAGGGAGAGCGTATTGCATGAAAGTGAGCTCAAGAACTTCATTCCGCTAGATAGTAATGCAGAGGAGTATAAATTTGGATTAGCACACCAAAAGAAGGGTGCAGACGCAAAAAGGTTGGATGACAAGTTATATGTGGTACCGTATGAGGATACTCCTTCGCCCCTTTTTAAATGTGTTACTTCGTAAATCCAATTTATTAAAGAAACATCATCATTACACCTTTCACATCAACTTTTTACTCCACTTTACAATTTTCACATCAACTTTTACCTCTACTTTCCAAAATTATCCTCCACTTTTACCCATTAACTCTTTATCCACTAATTTTTCAAAAGGGCAAAATGATAATGGTACAAACTTTTACCCATTAATTTTTCAAACCACACACTTATTTAGGGACAGCCCAAAATGGAAAGTTAAAACACTTAAAAAAGGGAAACAGGGATGGAGAGAGTAACATTTTTCTCCAAGAATCTCATTGTGCATTATAATGACTACAAAAAAAGGGGTATGTGTCATAATTTTTCTTTTTCTGTGTGATTTATTATTTTTTAATATTTTAAATGCTCTTTTAGGTTCATTTGATCACGTACCAGAAAGTAGACCTAGCTGAGAGGCTTTTCGAGGGAGGTTGTTCAATGATTAGGATTGCAATAGCCCACGGGGTGTTTTTTGAAAATCTGAAGTGAGTACTTGTTTCTTATTTACTTTGGTAAATGGTTTTTTTTTTCTCATTTACTTTTCTTCCCCCTTTGCAGGTTGAAGAAGAAGGAGCTTAGTTTTTATCTGAGCAGCGTTCCCTACTGACTTGTTCTTGCTAATGAAGGTCGAGTAAAATGACTTTTAACAAATTAACGTATTTAAAGAAGGATATTTAGTTTCATAGTTAGTTTTATTAGCAATAAAAGATGGGTGTTATTAACAAGTGAAAGTAACAGAAGCGGCTCAGGGAGGTTAACAAGGATCTGTTTTTGGGACTGGGGGATGGAGGTATTCCAAGGTGATGTTATATTGTTATGAGCTTGTACTACCTACAATCACAATCTGTTTATGAAAACTAGCACTAACTTTTGCTCGACTGTGTGATATTCTTGGCTGTTATTTGAGTACCTGTGCTTTCATGAAGGCAAAGGATCTAACATTTAATTCCTAGGGGGAAATTTAGCATTTGGTAGAGGTTAACAAGTTCTGTTTTTGGGATTGGGGATGGAGGAATTCCAAGATGTGATGTTATGAGCTTGTACTACCTACAATCACAATCTGTTTATGAAAATTAGCACTAACTTTTGCTTGGCTGTGTGATATTCTTGGCTGTTATTTGAGTACCTGTGCTTTCATGGTGTGCCACCTCTCAATTGTGATATTCTCTTGCTTTTTCTTTCCTGTGCCACCTCTCAACTCGGGGTCCCACGAATCCAATGGTTGTTTATTCTTCTTTGTTGATTGTTTATTGCTTCCTTGTACACCATTATCGCACTATTGTCTGAGTTGTTTAATTAATCAATTTATTAGGCATTACTGCATTGGTATATATGCAGATTTTGCCTTGGGAACTTCACCATTCAAATGCATCATGCGGGTCAATTTGGGGGTACAATAAGCAAGACGTATGTTGCGGGGAGTGTTGGTAGTTTTGTCATGCTTGAATTGTCAATGGTTGAATTGTTGGCTGTGTGATCTAATATTATCTCTCCTCTCACAAAGAAGGATGAAGCACAAGCACACAACCTTATGGTAGTATTTGTTTGCAAGCCAAGATTTGGTCCAACGAAGTAGCAACCAGCATGCATTGATTGGAATGGCATTTTGTAACTGCATGTTGCTGGTTTGTTAAAATCTTGTTTCGGCATAATACTATTTCAATCTGTTTGGTGCTACCAGTACATGTTACTAGACAGAAGTGCAGCTGATGTGTGCATACTGCATATCCATTTTGGGTGTTATTAGGGGCTAGGCTTCTTTGGAATATTTTGGGTGGCATTTTGCAAGGTTGTGTTCAATATCCTATCCAAGGGGCTATCCATAGAAATTGAGGCATTTTTCGCTTTCGCTTGTGTTCTATGGTTAAATTTAGCTTGTGTCAACACTATATCTCGGTTTAGGATGCCCCATGGCAGTTCTCCAGTGAGTCCAAATTTAAGTGATTAAGTTCCATTTGTAGACACACCACTTATATTGGTTCAAGTATTTCATATGTGATAAATCCCCAATATTGTAGATATTTGGGGCTTATCTAACTCATTTTGCTCACACACACGAGATTTCGCGCCTTAAACGTTTGATTTGCGCGTAGTGGTGTTTTTGTTAAGTTACAGGTTGAACACGCGAAATAAGGGCATTTGAAGCGCATTGAGAACCGTGCCACATTACCGAGGGCCACATGCCCCATGGCACACAAACACCGGGCCTCGAGAGCCAAGAAATGATGATTTGGCTAAGGCCTGGGAAGCCAAAAAGTCAAAGACAAGCCGATGGCTTGGAAGCTGTGTCGCACTCTCACATGGACTCCCGGTGAATTCGGGAGTGATCAAGCACCCATGCGACCAAAGGTCACCTCCCCCGAGGGCCACACGACGTATTCAAACGCTTTGGAAGAGGCACGCAAGGCGATAGGAGTGATTGAAAGAAGTCAATTCATCATGAGGCACATGTGGATCAATCCATAGGAACGAGTGGATCAATCCACTCATGTCAAAAATCCCAACAGCAAATAGTGGATTGATCCACTCAAGCTCAACTCTGCATTAACCAATAACAGTCTAATAGATCCACTCAAGTCCAAAAGTCCACTAGAGCATCCTGGATCGATCCAGTCCCATAGTGGATCGATCCACATCAATCCGTGGAGCATTTTTCAAGCACTTTGTGTACTTTCTATTGATGAAAACTTTGTGTTGATGTGTGTGCTTTATTGGATATTTGTAAGAGAGAGAAGTGGAAGACTATATGGGGGCTCTCTCCTTCTCACATACTCTCTCTCTAGTTATTTCTCTTGAAAACATTAGTTAGTAATTGTTGTTTGTGATTTTCTTAAGGCTTAAAAAGGTAGGCAAGGTTAGGAACTTTACTAAAAATCAGTTTATTAAGTCACATGTTATGTTCTTTATTTCCTTTGCAAAATTAGTCATGTTTTTCTTAGTTATGTTTGAATAGTCTAAATAGGCTCTGTCATGGGGTGATTAACACCCCATGACTTAGGTTTAATTTGTTCTTCTCGCCAAATTGCAAACACTTCTTGTTTAATAAAGTCACGGGTTCATCTTTATGTATCAACATTTGGGTTTGTTAATCTCATTGATCTCTCGTAGCCAAGGGATAATTCACCTAGGAACGGGTGACGCTTTGGGCGATGTCAATCTAAAAGTTTGTCTAATTGGCTCAAGAACCTAAACTTTATCGAACACCATTTCTAGTTTAAAGAGTTAGGATCGATTTTATGTACCAAAATCTAGGCTTGTTAATCTTTTTGATCTCTCATAGTTAAGGGTTGATTCTCCTTTTCATGCGTGATGCTTGGAGCGATGTCAACCTAGATGTTTGCCAAATGGTTACAAGAATCCTAATCTCATTAAGAGAGGAACGAATTGGCCTAAGTTATGGTGGTTATGACCTCCTAGACTTAAAGCCTTGTTTTAATTCAGTTTTTCCAAGTCATTCTCGAAGTTAAGAAAATTCAACCAATCAAATCACAAACTAAGTTTGCCGCTTCAAGGCCGAAAACCTACAATTGCAAGACAACTCTCATGCCAGGTGAGTTCGGTCCCTGTGGATTCGACTAGGTCTTACCGGTTTTGATGGTATCGTCGACCTAAATCCTACGCTTGGGGAAACAATATTGGAAATACAATCCAATGGCGCAAGCAATATGAACCTTTGCTAAACAGACATGGCACTTGTATTAGTTATGTTAAAAGCAAGAACCCAGGAAACAAAAACTAAATCCAGAAACGGGGTGAAAATAACGGAGATAAGTGGATTTTCACATCGCAACTGATTCAGGATAAAAGCGAGACACCGTACTATCACACAAATACTGAGTTTCTTACTTGTAGTCGATGTGGAATGGGGAGCTGGGGTCTGGATAGAAGTCCAAAACATGAATTCCGTCATTATAAGCTTATCCAATAGCATAGATCTGGAGTCGACACCAAGGAAAATTGGGTCACCGTAGAATTCATGGTTAGTTGCATGACACAGAAATGAACAAGAAGTCCCCAACCTAAGCACTTTGTGGGACTATAGCACATACGCCTGACACTCTTTTGAATATCAATGAGTTGAGGGTACTTTTGAAAGAAACACCCAACTCTAATAGCTAAAAAGGGAAGAACTTGAACACATCAGGGGAAGGAAAAAAATATTTCTCCTATTCCTGCACGAGATATAAAAACACTTACTAAATCTATTGATATCCATGATGGTTTCCTCAAGCATGATAAATTGTTGAAGACATTTTCACCATCTTTAAACCCAGAAAAAGAAACGAGTAAATCACAAACAAGAAGAATATTTTAACGAACTTTGTAAGAAATTTATTGGCAACTCTATAAGGAATTTATTGGCTATCAATATACTCACAGCCAAGGTGGAGGAGGGCAATGAACACTTGTCACTTGGAAATTATGAATGTCCAAAACACCAGACCTACATGAAAAATCACATCTTAAGCATGCTATGTCAATAATAATAATTTTGTGCTCATTAGTGAGATGCTCTAGACCATGAAAGAAGCATGGTAATGAGTACAAAAATTGATTTGGTTCTCTAGGCCTGCCCTCCCTGATGCCTTTCGATTTTTATTTTGGGACATGGTTCTGTAGCAAAATGTCCCTGTAGCTCTTCGGTCCTTGGAGGTTTTAGGGGGCCACTGTTTCAGTGGTATTCTGAACGTAGCCACTTTGTGCATATTGCCAAAGGTTAGGTCTGTCCTCAATCATCCCCCGCCCATACCCCCAATGATTGGGAACTAGATGGATTCTATTGTTGTTGTTGTTGTTATGTCAATAATAATAATGTTTTGCAAATAATAGTCTTGGAACTACGTTACATTGAACGATTTAACTGAATAAAGCGTTATCCAACAATTCTAATAACGCTTTACATTTAACTGAGGTGGCCACTACTACTGCCACCCATTAAACTCCATCCTTAAGCTCACTAATCACATGACGGAGCAAGCTCTCTAAGGATACCTCTCTACAATGTATCACCTAACTTCCAAGCACTTGTAGCTCCACGAGATTACAATAACTTATGGAGACTCCAACATCACCAAGGCCGAGTGCAGGGCCTAGATGCTTTGCTAGGGACCCTACAACACCTGACTGACCAGCTGACACCTAGGATCCTGTATCATAACTACCACCTAACCCATGAAAAACCTATGAAACTGTAAGAAAGGATGCGTAAATGACTGTAGAATTTTCAACAGATACAAGGAGAAAAAAGAACCACGAGAGATCTATGAATGCTAGACAATAGTGTTAAAGTATTTACACACACAGAGAGTAGCATTCCTATTTCACAACTTACCAACCATCATCAAGATGGAATGCCAATTGGTATGGGCAAGATGAATCATTATCAATTGAACATATTTCCTTTGAAACAATATGCCTTATGGTCAAGTTTCTACCACTATCGTAAATCAAAGTTGAGTGATCTTTTATTATAAAGAGGGTTAGTGCATAAAGGCTGACAGGGACAGAGCCTTCAAGAGTTTGAACCCCCACTTTCAAAAATACCACCAATTTTTTTTTTTTTAAAGACTTTCTCCCTCCGTCCCAATTTGCTTACCCCTCATGGGAGTGCGCGCATTTTGCACGCAAAAAATATCATGTTTATGAAAACTTCTTTGGAAAAACAATTACACCAAATTTTTCTTCTCAATGAGATCTTTAAATTGGTGTAAAGTTTGTTAAAAAAAATTAATGCTTGTACATTATTTTTTTGAGTTGCAAAATGCACACACTCCCACGAGGGGCAAGCAAATTGGGGCAATATGGTATTGGTCGAGGCATGACAAGAATTTGACCTTTGGTACCAATATTTACTTACATCTATTGATACTTACTTCCAAGATCGACTGATTCTTTTGAACCTTTGTTACTTCTCTATATAATGAAATTATATCCAAAATCCGAAGGCTATTATAGAGAGAGCCTTCCAATTTCGTGTTGGGCCAATTTTGTCCAATTTGGACGATTTTACCCTTCAATTGCAAATCTTTGCTGTTGAATTGGCTGTAATTAGTCATTTTGAGTGAGGGCAATTGAGTCTTTTGGTTTTTGCTAATACCCCTTCCCAACTTTTGTGTTATTGCCCTCTGTGTCCCTTCACACTTTTTACCCGAGAGAGAGGAGGGGGGGGGGGGGGGGGGGGGGAGAGAGAAGAACGAGGCGAACCAGTGCCCCTCCACCACCGGCACCAGGGACTGGTTCAGTGGCGATGGATATCGAGAACCGATCACCGTTAGGGTTTCCGTACTGGATTTCACTCCGTCGATACTACGATCCCGATGCACCTTTCTTGCCCACCCCACCCCTTCCTTGCCCCCAATTTCTAGGGTTTCGTTGCAATCCTAAAAATAGAACCCCTCCCCCTTCCTTCCCCCAAATTTCTAGGGTTTCGTCTTCCTCACATACAAACAACCGGTAATGGCAACAGCGGCAATTGAACTGAATCAACCAGATCCAACATCGTCCAACGAGGCGTGCTCGTCGAAAACGGCGGCTTCGAAGCAATGGGAGGGCCTGAGGCAGTACTACCTTCAACATATACACGATCTTCAGCTTCAGGTTAGGCAGAAGACTCACAATCTCAAACGCCTGTAGGAGATGCTAGATTTACGAACTTGATAAAAGAATGTGACGAGCTCATTACAGGTTCTTCTCCTATCCCTAAACGATACTGCTGTCATGTGGAACATTTAGTCAAAGACTTTTCCTCCGAAACCATGTACAAGTTGTCTTTAAATGCAAAATGGCAATAAAAAAGTCCTCCAATAATTGAATGTTACGATCTCTTACACCTTATAAGCCCCTTTAGAAAATTAGTTCATAACCTCTTAATTATTAGAAAATTTGGATGCTTGAACACCAGTGGCTGTAGTAAAGTGGAAGCTCGAGTTAAAAAAGAGGTATGCCCAGAACCTCTTTGTCTTCTCGTGTTTGTAGATGTTGAAATCCATCAATAGTAAGAACTTCCACTTTGGGCATGTCTCACTGTTAATTTTCATGGCAGGAGAAAGAAGAGAAGTTAGATGGCGATGCAACTTTGAATAAATTTTTCAAGGGCATATATCAAGATGTTGATGAGGACACTAGAAGAGCCATGCAAAAATCTTTTGTAAGACCTCTAATTTACTTTACATCAGAATCATGTAGTTAGATTGTTGGTGAAGTTCCTTAACGTGCCGCCTCAAATAATTTAAAAAACGAAGTAAGAGCAAAAAGAAATTAGGAAAGATGAAATTGTTAATCCTTGAGTGTTACTTTTGCAAAGCATATGTCAAGTAAGGTATTTATTTATACGCGCACGCTTGTTTATGTGATGCCTTTGTATCTATAGTAAGTGGTCATAGTGAATATTAGCTTTTGGAGCCTACTTGTCTGATGATTTTGTTAGTGCCTCGAGGCTTTTTTGGCTTCCGCTTGCAGTCGGTCGGATCTTTTGGGGTTACCTATGCCGTTACTCTAATCTGTGTAACAATTTGAGGAAAAGTTTCCTTTCATGTCAAGCGCTCCAATGGACAAACTCAAATCTAAGCATTAATATATGGAAAGGCTTCATTAATGGTACAATTGTTAATGTGAGAGGCACAAAACATAACATTCGAATAATGATTGAGTCTTCCTTAGAGTAGAGATTGGAGCAAAACTCACTTTGAATAAGCTTAAGTCAAGTAGGGGAGTTGATTTTGTGGTGGTGTTCATATACAGTACGTGGTCAAAGTGAACCTTGGCTTTTGTAGCTTATTTGTTGGGGTAATTGTTCTAGGGTCCAGAAGTGTGGACTTATTGTGCTATTTAGTCCATGTCAAAGTTTTACAAGGTCTAAGGTCCACCAATTTTTTTTTTTTTTAGAATTTAGGCACTTTCAAAGGGTACCCTAGGGTTTAGGTTTAAGGGTGCACTTTCCTATTATAGGGTTTTAGTGGTTTAGGCACTTTCATAGGGTACCCTAGGATTTTAGGCCATTTCATAAGGTGCAAACTTTTTTGGCACTTTCATAGGGTACCCTAGGGTTTAGGTTTTAGGGTGCACTTTCCTATTATAGGGTTTTAGTGGTTTAGGTACTGGGTTTTAGTGGTTTAGGTACTTTCATAGGGTACCCTAGGGTTTTAGGCACTTTCATAGGGTACCCTAGAATTTTAGGCACTTTCATAGGGTACAAACTTTTTTGGCACTTTCATAGCTGTACAAACTTTTTATGGTGTAAAAAAAAAAAAAAAAAAGAGAAAAAAAAAAGAAAGATGCCAGCGTTAGGACTGGATAGGTTATAAACTTGTTTTGTGGATTAATGGGGTTACTGTAAGAAAGCATAAAGAGAGAGAGAGGGAACGTTGTCTGTGAATTTGTGAGGTGTTAGGGCTCCCCCTTCTCATATCACTGTATATATATGGACAATGGTACATGTACAAGAATACCCTTAGGAAGAAATAAAACTAACATATACATCCCTAACTTAACACTCCCCCTCAAGTTGGTGCAAAGATATCTATCAAGCCCAACTTGAACACAATGGGATGAAAACTTCTACTACTAAGACCCTTAGTAAATACATCAGCTAACTGGTCTTCTGATCTCACAAAAGGCATACAAATTAAGCCGTTGCTCAGCTTCTCTTTTATGAAATGCCTGTCGATTTCAATATGCTTCGTTCGATCATGCTGGACAGGATTATGAGCAATGCTTATGGCAGCCTTATTATCACAGTAGAGCTTCATAGGACCACAAGCAGGGAATCCCAAATCATGCAATAAGGTTTGGAGCCATAAAAGCTCGCAAACACCATGAGCCATAGCCCTGTACTCGGCCTCTGCACTAGATCTAGCTACCACGGATTGCTTCTTACTCCTCCATGTAATCAAATTCCCTCCAAGGAAGGTGCAATAGCCAGAGGTAGATCGCCGATCATCAATAGAACCAGCCCAGTCTGCATCAGTGAAAGCTTCCAATCTCAAGTGACCATGATTAGAAAACAAAACTCCTTTACCTGGGGCCGATTTGAGATACCTCAAGATACGATAAACAGCATCAAGATGACTAGTACGTGGTTCTTGCATGAATTGGCTCACAACCCCCACAGCATAGGAAATATCAGGTCTAGTGTGAGACAGGTATATCAGGCGACCCACAAGTCTCTGATATCTCTCCTTTTCTGCAAGCTCCCCCTGATTGCTACCAAGATGATGGTTGGCCTCAATGGGAGAATCAGCTGGCTTACCTCCCAACATACCAGTTTCTTCCAAGAGATCAAGGATGTACTTCCTTTGAGAGATAAAAATTCCTTTGTCAGATCTAGCGACCTCCATTCCAAGAAAGTACTTCATAGACCCCAAATCCTTAATCTCAAACTCTTGAGCAAGAAGAGCTTTAAGGCTAACAATCTCATTCACATCATCACCTGTCATGATTATATCATCCACATAAACAATAAGAATGGCAATCTTACCATTACTTTGCTTGATGAACATAGTATGATCAGCATGACTCTGCTTGTATCCAAATCTCAACATGGCTTTGAGAAACCTGTCAAACCATGCTCTAGGAGATTGCTTCAAGCCATAAAGTGCCTTCCTCAATCGACACACCTTTCCCTCGGTCTGAGATGAAGAGAAACCAGGTGGAATAGCCATGTACACCTCCTCCTCTAATTCGCCATGGAGGAATGCATTCTTCACATCAAACTGGTGAAGAGGCCAATTTAAATTGGCAGCACAAGAGAGTAAAACTCGCACTGAGTTCATCTTCGCTACAGGGGCAAACGTCTCCTCGTAGTCAATACCATAGGTTTGTGTGAAACCCTTGGCAACAAGTCTAGCCTTGTATCTCTCAACTGTCCCATCTGCCTTGTGCTTTACATTGAACACCCATTTACATCCCACTGATTTCTTTCCATTTGGAAGAGTCACTAATTCCCAGGTGCCATTCTTTTTCAAGGCTGTCATCTCCTCTACCATAGCTTCTTTCCACTCAGGTATTATGATAGCTTCTTTCCAATCCTGTGGGATAGATATAGAAGAAAGAGAGGAGACAAAAGCACGATACGAAGGAGATAAACGGGAATATGAAACAAACTGAGAAATAGGATGTTGGGTACAAGTTCTAACACCTTTTCTATGAGCAATAGGAGCATCAAGATCATCAACAATAGTAGGGAAAGGATCATTACCAGATGAGTCAGCTGAAGAGTCAGGAACTGGAATAGGTGATGAAGATTGGCAAAGTGGTACCGCACATGTAGGCTTGCCTTTTTTCCTTCGAGAAAAGGTCTGCAAATTTGGCCTATCCAGTCTTTCCCGAACATCATGCTCCACTCTTTCTGCAGATAAAGGTTCTTTCTCCCCCTCACTATGACAAGGTAGATAAGACCACGACTGAGGAGTATAATATGTCAACATCTCTTCCTGTCTATCATTCTCCCCCTGAAGAGATGAAGTGGACAGAGGACAAAAGGATTCTGTTTCCCAAAAAGTGACATCCATGGAAACATATGTTTTACGAGAATGTGGGTCATAACATTTATAACCCTTCTGAGTAGGAGAATAGCCAAGAAAGATGCACTTACGGGCTTTGGGATCAAGTTTACCACCAGGATGCTTTAGAGCATGGACAAAGCACACACAACCAAACACCTTAGGTGGAAGAGATGAGACCCGAGAATAGCCCGGGAGAAACTTAAGAGGAGTTTGGAACTGAAGAACACTGGATGGCATGCGATTGATAAGAAAAGCAGCAGTAAGAATAGCTTCACCCCAGAAATGTTTAGGAACATTCATGGTAAACAAGAGTGAACGGGCTACCTCAGCAAGATGGCGATTCTTGCGTTCAGCAACTCCATTTTGTTGTGGAGTACCAACACAAGAAGTTTGAAAAAGAATGCCAGAGTCATTCAGATATGCCCGAAAATTCCCATCAATATACTCAGTCCCATTGTCACTACGGAGCACTTTAATGTTAGCATCAAATTGAGTATGCACCATTTTGTGAAAAGATTGAAAGCACGAAAAAACTTCATTTTTTGCCTTAAGTAAGTACACCCAAGTGACACGGGAATGGCAATCAATAAAGGTAACAAACCAACGATAGCCAAAAAGAGAGGTAACGGGGGAAGGACCCCAAACATCAGAATGAATAACCATAAAAGGAGAATCACTTCTTTGATTAACAGGAGCATAAAATGAGCGTTTGTGTTTTGCAAGTTCACACGCTTCACAAAAAAACTTGCTCCTATTACAATGCTTAACTAAACTGGGAAAAAGTTTTTCCAAAATCCCAAAAGATGGGTGGCCTAATCTACGATGCCACTGATGCAATAAGGAAAGAGTTGAGCCCACATCTGCTTCAAGAGCTTGGCCACATGACATAGGTGGACTGACTGGATTAGGTGCAGGCTCCAAAAAGTACAGTCCTCCATGAGCTTTACCACTGCCAATCATTCTCCCCGTATCCAGTTCCTGAAAGACACAATGAGTAGGAAAAAATGTCACTGAGCAGTTTAAGGAATGAGTAAGACTGCTAACAGAGAGAAGGTTGGTGGAAAAACTTGGGACATGAAGTACTGAAGAAAGTGACATGGTAGGAGAATAATTTATAAAACCTTTCCCTGAAATCGAAGATAGGGATCCATCTGCTACTCTGACCTTATCCTTACCAGAACATGGAGAATAGGAGTCAAAGAAGGATGAACAACCTGTCATATGATCAGTAGCACCAGAATCTATTATCCAAGGAAGTGAGGATGAAGCAGTAAAGGCACTAGCCTGAATACCTGTGTGACCAAAGTGGGAAGAAGTCGTGGAAGTAGAAGCTGTAGTAGATGGAGAGTCAAGCCTCGTCATAAGACGCCTAAGAGTCTGAAGAGTCTGTAAATCCCCCTGAGAAAGGGCACCACCATGAGAACTATCTGAGGCTAAAGGATGTGACCGACCTCCACTAGAATCCGACAAGGTGTCCACAATGGACTCCGAGACATGTGCATGAGAACTTCGACCACCGCCTCGACTACTACCTCGACTACCACCCCGTCCTCGAGAGGGACGCCCATGGAGCTTCTAACAAAACTCCCGGGTATGTCGAGTCTTGTGACAATAGTCACACTGAAGCAAATCACGATCAACAGAACTGCTCTTATCCCCAACTTGAGCCTTACCATCCCGTGGAGTAGGAATGGCAACCAGAGCCGAACGATCTGGAATGGAGCCGAACGGTACCATAGCACTCCGTCGAATCTCCTCCTCCTGAACACAGGCATATGCCTCTCCTAAAGAGGGAAAAGGAACACGGCCTAATACTTGCACTCGAATAGGATCATACTCCACATCAAGACCCGCCAAGAAATCATAAAGACGGTCTTTCTCAACCATTTGTTGATATGCAGTGGCATCATCAGTACAAGTAGGGTGAAAGCTCTTATAGTAATCAAGTTCTTGCCACACTCCATTCAAATCTGCATAGTACTCGGCTAAGGACCTATGGTTTTGGTCCAACCTCCGAAGTCTCCTTCTCAAATCAAACACTTGAGCATCATTACCCTTTCGAGAGTAGGTTTGGGCCACAGAAGTCCACACCTTATGTGGAGTGTCAAGGAACAAGTAGTTATGGCTGATGGTGGGTATCATGGAGTTGAATAACCATGTAAGGACTTGAGCATTTTGAGTAGTCCATGTCATAAAATCAGGACTAGTAGCTGCTGGTGGTGGAATAGGCCCCGTGATGAATTTTAACAGACCATTGGCAGTGATGGCCAAAGTAAAACTCCGAGACCAAAGCAAATAGTTGGAACCATCCAACTTAATAGTTGGAATCTAGAATTGAGCATTAGTTTGAGTCACAAATTGGCTCCCTTCATTCTTCGCACTGCCAGAGGCCGCTTTCGGAGTCTCTGACATATCTCAAAATGGGAAAACAGGGTAACAATACTTCCAGGTGAAGTCTCAGATACCCAAAAAATGGCAAATCCAGTGAGTTGATCTCCAACAGAGGTTACTGAGCATAAATAGGGGTAGACAGATGTTCACTGAGCAAGGTTGAGTATACAAGAGACTTACCCAAACACATCTGACCAAATAAAACCCCAAATAGCACCTGTATAGACCCTGTTGAGCCTCGCCGGAGGCTATACAGTGCTCGCCGGAGGCTGTACAGTGCTCGTCTGAGGTTAAACAGTGGTTTCAGGTGAAAAACTCCAAGTTTCAACCCAGAAAAGGACTGCCGGAGCTCGCCGGAGTCAGGCGAAGGGTCGCCGGTGGTCGTCGGTGGCTGGCGAGGGTCGCCGGATGTTGGGTAGATGTTGGGTAGTGATCAACAGTGCTCTGCTCGACTGGGTAGTGATCGACAGTAGCTAGCGTGAAACACTGTAGCGTGAGAAAACAAAACCCACTCGATCGATGAAGGAGAAGGACATACCAGGACAATCGATTGTCTAAAAAACTCACAAACGTAAAGCTCTCTCTGAAGCCCAGCTCATGATCAGAGCTCTGATACCATGTAAGAAAGCATAGAGAGAGAGAGAGGGAACGTTGTCTGTGAATTTGTGAGGTGTTAGGGCTCCCCCTTCTCATATCACTGTATATATATGGACAATGGTACATGTACAAGAATACCCTTAGGAAGAAATAAAACTAACATATACATCCCTAACTTAACAGTTACAAATTCTTTGCCTAGGACTTTTGAACAAGTTGCCCTTATTTGTTAGCATTGGTTAAGTGTCGTCGTTTCATATTTGTACATTTCGATCGGTGGTTGTTTTAGGGTTTGTAGAAGTCTCCAATCCTTGAATAAAACAATTGCTAGTTTTTAATATGATGAAAAGTGGACTTAAAATGGATCCAACCAGGTAATTATATTAGAATACTAAATCCAGGGTAGCCTAATTTCTCATCAAAACAAGGGTGAACTAAGTATTTCCTTGCACTTTGGTTTCTAAAAGAGTTGATGAAATGTTTACTGTATTCTTGGACAATGCAGGTGGTGCTCTTAAATGTTTCAAACAACAAGTTAGAGTTTCTTCCAAAATCAATTAGGAGTTGCTTGTCATTGGAGGAACTACAAGCAAATGGTAAATCCTTTTATTCATCATTCTCTTTTGTTTTCTGTTCCGACAACTGTTGCTATGAATGCATTGGTTTAAGGAACATTTGTAAATTACATGATCAATAAGATGCAGTGAACATGGGAAGCAAAATAGTGAAAAATTAACGAAGGGAAAATCTTCAATAAT
Source organism: Vaccinium darrowii (assembly GCA_020921065.1). NCBI lineage: Eukaryota > Viridiplantae > Streptophyta > Magnoliopsida > Ericales > Ericaceae > Vaccinium > Vaccinium darrowii. The sequence continues at coordinate 22,307,897 of CM037155.1, forward strand.
GGCAGAGGTCAAAATATCATGTGAAACGAAGATGACATGTCAAAATTTAAACAGTCATGGGCCCCAAATTGTATGTGTCCCCCTTCTAATGCTTACAGTTAGATGTTGCTTTCCATGTTACACGGACTTGGGTGCGCGTGTCAGGTGCGGGCGCGAGTCCAAGCATCGGACCTTCATAGACTTAAATTGTAGTATATTGGGATATGAGACCCCTAATTGGGTGCGGGTACGGGGACACGTAACATTTGTTTGTAGTATATATTGCATAAATTTTTTAGATTATGTATTGTTAATGTATTTAAACATGAAATGGTTAAGGCAAAATATGTTTTCTACCCATGTGAAACGCTAGAAATATTGCTTTTCTAGCTATTTTGATTTTCTTTTTCTGTAAATATTATAACAACTAGAGTATCCTAGTTTCCAAAATGGATATGCATGTTGGACACATCGACATTACTTAAGCTAAAATGAAGGATCTATGTAACATAGGTTGCTTTATATTACAGCTAAATATTTTACGAAATATTGAATTTTTTTTATTCCTTTATAGCTACTTTGAGATCGGATAGGATAGCTTTGGATAGAAACGCTCTGGGGAGGGGAAGACCCAAACTGACTTTAGATGCGGTAGTGCGCAAAGATTTTAGTCTATTAGGTTTAAGTGAGCAAACAGCTCGTGACAGAGTTTAATGGAGGAGAAAGATTCATGTAGCCGACCCCAATTGATTCGGACAAAAGGCTCAGTTTGGTTTGGTTTGGTTTATAGCTAATTTGAGACTTCATTAATTCATTGCACTTGGTTTCTAAACATGACCACTTCTCTAATGTTATTTCTCCTGTTTGCATTACATCATGATCATGTTTTCCATGGCTCACTAATGCGGTATTTACTGCAAATTTTGTCAGTGGTATTAGTGGAGATTTGTTTGCTTTTCATTTCTAAAAGCTGCTCCATTGCTCATCACAAATATCTAGGTTTAGGAGGATAAGCCACAGAGGTGGACCAACTGGATTGGCCGAGCCACCTTGGATGCTCCTAATTGGAAGGTCAGGGGGTCAAAACTTGGTAAAGCAAGGATTTATGAGTTCTCCCCATTTGCAGAGGGTCTTTCTTTGTTGGTTGACTTGTTCACTATTATGGGGCTGTTTCTTATGTCAGTTTTGGTTGTTGGGCTCTGTTTAGTCGCTGCTGTTGTATGTTATGTGGACTCACATAGTTCATCCAGTGTACATTTTGTAATATTCAAATGACCTCCTTTGTAATTATTTAAACAAAAAGAAAGCCTTGGATGGCGGTCTCTGTTCTTGTGCCCGAAGAGAAATTATTCAATTGGACTCAAAGAATCGGTACTGTTACGTTGTTTAAAGGTGTGTAGATTCCTCAACACACATGCCTATGAGTACAGTAACTACAAAGAATAGAGCTCTTTATCTGTGGCAGTCAAGAAAGTTGTTGACAAATTTCTAGAGATCCTAGGCCCCAAGCTCCAGCTTTCTTTTCTACAACAGCAGAATTGCACAGCATGATTCATGCAGCCGACCTGAAATAGCCAGTAGCTTACTAGACAGCTTTGCTGGGCTGGAACTTTCCAGTTCTTGTTATTGATTTTGGTTGTGATGATTCCCAAGGGCTAGCAATTGAGACCCTGGAATGCAGTGTCCGGTTTTTCATAATTTTGCTTCTTACATTGGAAGTATAAGTGTTTTTCCGTCATTACGTAAGAATGCACCCTACCACGGGGATGTGCCAGTGTGCTGGGAAAACTTCTTTAGTTGCATCTTATGTCATGAGACTGGACCAACATAATATTGATAGAATATAGAAATCTGGTCTTAGTTTAGGAGCTTTTGATGGTTAGAAATTGAAGTGGTAATGCTCCAACTTTTGAGGGAGATGGACGTTGGACTTGTTTGCCTCTGATGCTGCAACTGATTTATATGCAATGTAAAATCAGTCTATTCTTTTGTTGCACTCTAGAATTTTAGCAAATTGCTTGATAGAAAAACTTAATTTTTCAGTTATATGTTCTGGCATTGTATGTGAATTCTGGGCATTAGATACTCCATCCCTTATTAAGTGATCACTATTGGAATACCTCCATTTCGATTCTCTCTTCAAATTCTTCGCATTAAAGCTCACAAAATATCCAACATCTTTAGCTTTAGCATAGAAAACAAAGGCAAACAACACACGGGCATCACACTCGTGCTGGGCACGAGAGCCTGCAACTAGTAGTCTGAAAGCACACGTTTGGAATACGAATATTTGTAAAAGGTGTAGTTGAATTGATAATGGTGAAGATATTAATTTGCACAAAGGTGCCCTATGAATGTTTAGTGGAGCATGTTGAACCATTATACGCCTGTTAATCTAGGAAGAGGGTAGGAGACACATCACATAGATAGATGTGCATGTAGTTTAATAACTGTAGGGAAGAAATGTCAAATCCTTCTATGAAAGTCCTTAGATGAGCTTATGGTAGACGGTTCCATTTTATGGATGAAGAACCACACGCTTCATTTGACAATTATGGTCAATGGCTGGGGGGATTTAGATTTGTTATATTCCTTATGGATAGGGATTACATGGGTCCCTACTTGTTATAGAAATACATGTTTTAAGATAACGCTCATAAGAATGGTGCCATAGGCATGAGTCCCGTTATGGCCAATATCGCAGTGTGAAGGAATATTGCATATGTAATGGTTTTATGTAACAATAGTGCCCATTATGGAAGGGTGGGGTCAGACCATTACGGCCGTTACTGCCAAAACATAGTATTGCTTTCCTAGCATCGCTCTTTGAAGATCATATTTCTCCACATTTTTCTAGTACCACCACTCTCAACATTGTGTAACTGGGAACTTGAATTTGCAACATGGTCTCCTCAAATGAAAGTTGTATGTGCATGACTTTCTTTGACTTTTTGTGAATAGTTGGTTGGCATGCATTACCTGATGAAATTTACTCGCTGCAGGTCATGTACGTCTGCTCTGCTCAAGCTCGGGTGGTTATTAGGGATCACGAATTTTATGTTCCCAAAAATCCTAAGAAGATCAAAAAGAAGAAATCTGGTCAAATTTTTGGTGAAAGCAAGCAAGATAGGATAAAATTTGATGTCCTTTTAACATCATATGAAATGATTAACTTAGATACGACTGTTACACAGTCTTGGCAAATTTTGTATTATGTGATGATTAGAGTCCTTTGAAGGCCGTAGTTTTCAAGAAGGCGCATGGTCATGAAGTGAGGGTGCCCTCACGCTTATATATTTCATATTACTTTGGTAGCCAGGCAATGTGAGACTTCAGTTCACAACGACATCATTGAATCTGATACAGTGGAAGTGCCGGGTAACTTCTTTGGCCCATTGAATATGTTGCGGTTGGAGTGTGGTTCGTAAGGACTCAAAGTTGTTCTCTTCATTCAAGCAGTATTCTAGTAAATATCGTGTTCTCTTGACGGAAACTCCTCTTCAGGTTTGTTGGTAACGTCCTGTAGTAACTTCTTTAGATGTTTTAAAATCTCCTGTCTTGTTTGTGCATAATTCTTGGTGTCATTTGTGCATCCCTTACATAGAAAAAAATGGTCGCACACCAAAGTTCCTTACTGTCGTGATATTTCTTAGGGTGATGGAACTTCTTAATATCAGTTTCCAATATCTGCTGATTTGCTGCATACCAGTTCATAATTGTTGCTATTTAGTACTGAGAAGTAATAGGGCTAGTATTGGGCTTACACCTTTATAATTGTCATACTGAAACCTCTTTCTCCATGACTTCTTATTAGCTATCTCAGTCTTAATAGGTTGGCCACAGCATGTAATTGCCACACTATAAACCCTTGATCTCATCTGTTGGCCATGTTTCTTGCTCCGTTTTGATGTTGTCCTTCCAGTCATATTTGTGTTTTCTTGTGTGGACTTCTTTACCCTAAACTTCTCTTTATATTTTCTTCCTTGTGAGAAACGTTCCAATCCAGTTCTAGCAAGGCTCTTCTAGGAATGATTCTATGTTTTTTCCACGGGAAATACTCTATTTTTGTTTATAAGCATCCTTTTATGTTTGGAAAAATAATTACAGCTAGGAAATATGAACATTAGCCATATATCATGGTGTGCTTAGACTTACATTATATTTTTGGTCAACAAATTAGTTGTCATACCCTCCTGATCCCCATACCCGATGGAATTTAACAAAGAGTTACAACTTACAATCAACTGCATATCATTAGCATTGGTAAGAGGAGACATTGTCGCCATTTAGATAACATTTTATTATACCTGATGTGGTAATTGTTACACGGTCTTGGGTAGAACTCAAACCCAAAAGCTAGCCCTTGATGAGGGTGCCCTCAGGCTTATATACTTCGTATTAATTTGGTAGCCAGACAATGTGGGACTTCGCTTCACACCCTCCCTCATGCCCATCGGGCTCACTCAGCTCACCTGTAGCGTCCAGGGCAAAAACACACACCCTACCCATCTTTGATACCTAGCTTTGGTACCATGTTACACGGTCTTGGGTAGAACTTAACCCGAAAGCTTGCTCTTCAAGTGAGGGTGCCTCACGTTTATATACTTCATACTAATTTGGTACCTAGGGATGTGGGACTTCGCTTCACAGTAATCGCCGGACTTATCTCCTTATGAAGAATGTGCAACTTCCCCTACCATTCATACACTGTGAAAACACATTTTACCAACATTTAGAAAAAAAAAGACTTTTTGTTTTGCTCCAAGGCAAGATTTTTTTTTTTTTTGAATTGAAATCAGTACATATTGTTAACCAAAAGGGGTGCCCCAACCATTGGGTTATCCTTTCGTTGCCACAGAGAATATTAAAATCATTCAATGGCTTTATTTATAACCCCGTTATGAGAAGTCATTTTCATTGTTGGATAAGCAAAGAAGTCAATTATTGCTTATGGGGCAGACAATATAAGTTCCATTTTGTTCGTAGCATTAAATCGATTCCTATGTTCTCTATCCTATCTTGATTTTGGGTGAACTCAAAGGAGCCTTCAATTGCATTATCAATATCAATGTCAATCATTGTTGTCTACTAGAATCAGCTTATCTACACTTGTTTGCTCAATTAAGTTACCAAATGACCATTAGCTGATTTTTCTAAGTGAATAGTCAGTTTTGTTATGAGTTAAACCTTGGTGCAAGCAATAGATAGAAACTCCTCAACTGAGATTGCAAAAAGGGAAAACTAACCAGCGACACGAGGACAAAAGAATGCACCTAGCTACCGTAATTTAATTGATACAATTTGTTACAGTAACATGGAAATTTGTGGAACCCTGATCGTTCCAAAAAAGGAAAAAAAAAATTCACATCAAATCCCTCCGAATCTTAAATCAAATTTCACAATTATAAGCAGCACTAATGAAGGCTGTATTTACCATCCATCAGTTTGAATGGTTCTCAATCTACTGCACAGTGAATATGTGAGCAAAAAATATGGAGAAAATATGGTAAATACATGCCATAAATCAAATGAAGGTAGACCCAGGGTGCAGCATGCATGTTGTCTGATCTGGGCCGTCCGTGCTCGCCGATGGACGGCTCAGATCACATCTTGTCCAAACACATCCGAACCGTCCGCTACCAAACAAATCCAAACCGTCTGCTACCAAACAAATCCGAGCCGTCCATTGCAGAGCACAGACGGCCTAGATTGGGACAACATGGATGCTGTCCCTTTAGGGACAGCACCATCCCCCAATTTGGTAGATGCGGTCTCCTGTTTCTTGGTCCACCAGCTACCGTAGATGAGTTGTAGCCAGTAAAAGTCAATAATTAATGAAGTAGGCAATTTCATACAACCTTTCGATTTATCTGGTTTTGTAGACCTTTTAATGTATCTTACTATATACTCCCTCCGTCCCTAAACTTTTGACCTTTTTGGGATTGCGTGCCATTTTAGATTGCTTATATCTTTCTATTTATAACATTTTATGTGATTTTGAAATAAAACTAATTAAAATCTATCAAACAAGATCCATATTGCATATTTTTTGACATTTACGTTGAAAGATATAGGCATTTGAAAATGACACACTGTCCAAAAAATGTCAAACTTTAAGGGACAAAGGGAGTACGTCTTTTAGCATACCCTTTATAGTTGGAAGCATGGTTGTTAGAATCGCACGATTCGATATGATTCTGTGAGTAATCAATATGAATAGGCTGTCTGAATCGAAAATAGCTGTGAATCTTAAGTTAATCGGTGAATTGGTGATCAAAATCGGTGAATTGTTATATTCACTTAAAATTTCTGAAACTCATTTTTTACTCTTGTTTTGCCTTTTTGTTGTTGGAAAAGGGTTCAAACTATTATTTTTTAAGGAATTTAGTATTGTTATATGTCATCTTTTGTCTATGTTTCTCCTTATAGGTTATAAGAAAGGAAGATTTAGTACAAGAATAAGTCAAAAATGAGAAAGATAAAGGGAATACAATCACCCTATAGACCTTCTAAAGGTTTGTTTGGTTCTTTTAACTCTTTTTTACAAAAAAAAAAAAAAGAACACAAGTAGGATTCACGAATCCTCATCTCTTGCTAGTTGCAATAGAAATAGCTTCCCTAATACTTCACATCTTTATCAAATCATAATTTAGAAGAAGGTTTTTTATTTGATTTAGGCCTAAAACTTTCATTTGTAGTTTATGGTTTTGTTACCCTAATCAATATACATAGGTCTCCATGCGTTATAGAAATCATGACTGAATCGGAGCGATTCACTATTCGATTCGATTCACGATTCGGAAAAAGAACATCTCGATTCTTGATTCGATTCACAATTTGACAACCTTGGTTGGAAGTTGTGTTGACCAATGGGGAAAATAAAACAAATTTAGCAATTGACAGGTTAATAGAATCTTGGCTAATTCTTAAAATCTTGGCTTGTTCTTAAACAATCAATTCATTCACTGGATTTATTGAGAGTAATTTTGTTTATTGGAATTCACCCTTTGGACAAAGGTAAATCAGAACATGGATTTCTACAATAGTAGAGAAGTTGATGGCCGTAAAAACAATAAAAGCAATATCTAATCATAGGTCACCCAACACCCTTTGCTTAATGGGTACAGCACTTAGAGACATTTCACCTGGTTCTGAACTGTGGGATAATTGTGTGATACCCCTTCCTACATCGAAAGTCTACATGTGTGATCTTGGATATATAAGGAACCATGTGAGTTACTATTGGTAACTTGGGCTTAAGAATTTTGGGCTAGTAGTCTACACGGGGCGCTATAAATGGTATGCGAGCAACTTGTGTAAACAATCGCATTGGCTCGGCCAGGGAAATACAATGGTGACTTTAGGCTTGGGGGTCATGTGGCCACCAGGGAAAAGACCTATGATATTTCGTGGTGACTCTGTTCACTAGGGCAAGACCCATAAAATAGCATGGTGACTCTAGTGCTCAACCCTTGCGAGGCGCAAGGCCATAAAGGTGGGGAGATTGTGATACCCGATCCCACTCGAAAGTCTACATGCGTGATCCAACCATGTAAGCTACTACTAGTAACTTGCCCATGTGATTAGCCTCCAACAAGTTATTAGGCCTGGGACGTTACAAATTGTGCTCTCCTCTTGCGGATTTCGGATCGGGCGTAATATTGTTGCTTATTATGCATCATGTAACCGCTTAGAATAGAGCATGGAATTTTGCCCGTTTAGGTTTGTAAAAAGTTAATGCATTATCGTAATTTAGGAAGTTTAATGGTTCCGTTATTAAAATTGTGCCATATTAGGTAACTTTGGTCCATAAAAGTTTCTAGGGATATGTATTCACTAGAATATTGACTAATCTTCTCTCTCACTATCTTGGTTATTGTTCATTTAGTCTCATCCTTCAATCTTCTCTCATATTTTGTTCTCTCTTCAACTAGTACGGAACAAGTTTGGACCCTTCTTTCAAGTCTTCTACTTTTTCTCCATATCCTTCTCATCCTCTATCTCCTTTCTATTTCACATTCATTATCATTTTCAAGAGTAAAAACTCAACCACAAGGTATGTGATTGTTTGTCTTCTTTTATTTCACTATTTACTTGTATATTTCTCCGATCTATTATAAGCTCAAACTTTTCATTACGTTTCCAAGGTGAATACTTTGTCATCTTAGATTTAGGACTTCCGTTTAATGCTTATACCGATTTGAAAATGTAGCAGTGTGTTTTTCTGCCCTAGAATGTTGTAGATCTTACTGTCTCTCCCTCTCTCTGCCCTGGATTTTGGGAAAAGTGACATGCACCTTTTTTTTTTTGCATTGTTAAAGTCTTGGTTTATTTAATGGGATTTCTCGTCTGAATTTCAGTGTTAATAATGAGGAGGTTTCTCGTCTTAGCATGGGATGATGTCATGATTGTGTAATTCATTTCAAGATTTTGATGATGTAAACCGAAAAATTTCGTCGAGTTTTATTTAATATTTTCCATAAGTCGACCTTGCCCCTCATATTCTGCTTTGGATGTTTGAGTTCCATGTTGTTTTCGTGCACATTTCTTTTGTGTTTGTTCTGGAGCCTTTATGAGTCTGATCATGTTGTGATAGTCTAGATCTTGCGTTTGGCCGTTGTGCCCTGACTTTTTATTCTGCTTTGTATGTTTGAAGTTCCATGCCATTTTCGTGCACATTTCCTTTGAGTTTGTTCTCGAGCCTTTATGAGTTTGATCATGTTGTGACAGTCTAAATCTTCCTGCTGAATTTTGTTATCTCTTCTTTCTGCTCTCTCCAAATCCACAGCAGTGCACTAACACGTAAAAGTACCTGGTTATCATCTTGTTTTCACTTGCCTCAGTCACTTAGCTAGGACAATGTGTGAATTTGATATTAGTAATTAGAATATCATAGTAAATGAAATATGTGATAATTCATCATAATTCCTATATAAATAAGTAATTAGTTATATAATAAGTTTCTATATAAATAAGTAATTATTTAGACGACAAAAACAACAGTAGTACCCTGTAATCCGGGGTCAATGGTGGTAGGCAGGGGAGGACTGGAGACAGACTCAACGAATAGCAATATATGCACAAAGTGGCTACTACTATAAATTTTTACCATTGAAATAGCAGCCCCCCTATACGTCAAAAAATTGAGGAAGTCAAGGGATGTTATGGCATGAAACCATGCCCTCAAGTCAAAGCAAGAAGGCATCAGAGAGCCATCATTAAATAAGTATTGTAGTATATCTGTTGGAATCTATTGTGTTGCTATTTACATCCCCTAGTCCAAATCTCTCTCATGGAAGCTGTTTTAGCTGGGCCTAAATGCTTTGGACGATTTTAAATTTTTAAAGTATAACCAATTAAAGGTTCTCTAGCCCACAAAAGAAAATGATTAAAATTATATACTGAAGTGCAATCTGCATTGTCAGTGTAAGATTTGTCTAATTCTGATTGCTTATTCCCTCTTCGTGGATTTAATGTTTCCTTTTATTCATATAGTTTCTCCCTTATTTCGTATGATTTTGATGAGTTGTTTGTGTAACATCCTATTGGTATAAGTGATATCATACTTCAAGGATAGTATATTGGTAGATTGTTGTAGATATAGTGGATAGATAATGTGGCTATCTGTTATTGCTTTAAAATAATCAGAGCCAATAGTTTTTCCTTTTGTTTTTGACAGAGCTGCCTTTTTACTGGGAAGAGTTGTTAAGAGACAGATACGAAGTTCACAGGACCAAAGAGTTTAAGGCTATGGGTATTGGGACGAGAAGATGTAAGCAGGTATGTTATACAACTTATAATACAGTACGGTGCATGACTTATTCATTGAGTTTTGCTTGCTATTACATTGTACTGGAATATTCTTTGTTTCTCACATCATCTTCCATTAAATAGCCCTTTTATAGAATGGTAATTAATCCACGTCGTTTTCCTCTCAGTTTGTGAAAAAGTAGCCTTCTCCTACTTGTTTCATTCTTTTTTAAAGCTCATCACTCATGTTTTGTGAAATGAAGTGCCATTAATTTGAACTTTTAAAACCCTGGAGTGTGCTAGATCAATTTTTATTCGTATTGGAAGTGGAATTAGTTTATGAAAGGTTCTAGAATAAACTATTGTTTGCAACTTGTGCTCTACTAGTTTTAAGTAATCAATGTTGAAATTGAGAGTGCATTGAATCAATGCGAGCATCACTTGGTATTGCGTAATGTCTAGACTGTTTCAGAGCAAGTGGATTGCTAATGTATACTCCTCCTTGTAAAACTTGTTCAGATGGTGTCTGTTGAAGAGCACCTTGCTGGGATGGAAGATTTGAGTTCCGACAATGAAGATGAAAACTATGATGCTAAGCTTAGCAATGATGAAACAGCTCCAACTGGAGCTGTAGCTGGAAGGAAGCCTTTGAAAAAGAAATCTTGTGGTACAGTTCTGCACACATGTTATAACCTTGACAAGTTAATCATATGTTAATGATCTTATGGACCTTCCCCACTCTTTTACAGTGGATATCAATGAACCAATTCCTTTGATGGAAGGCGAAGGGAGATCGCTTAGGGTACTGGGATTTAATCAAAATCAAAGGGCTACATTTTTTCAAATTTTGATGAGGTTGTATTTTCCTTTCATATTTACATGCAGTAACTTGCAGCTTTGTTAGTAGAGATAATACACCATCGGAAATGAGAAGGTTCATTTTAATAATTGTTGATCTTTATAAGTATGCAATACTCCAAATGTTTGACAGATTTGGGGTTGGGGAGTGGGACTGGGCAGAGTTCACATCGCACCTGAAGCGGAAGACTTATGAAGAAATTAAAAAGTATGCAACACAATCTTCTTGATTAGTCTTTTGATGATTATAATAATCCTAATTTTGACTCTTGCATTTTTTGTCACATTGGAGTAGGTGCAAATGTCTCATGGTTAATTCTCTATTCTATGGTTGAATTAATTGCTTGTTCTCCGAATTTCCACTAGACACCACTAGTTATTTTCGTATTTTCTTGAGTCAATCGAGTCAAATTCTTTCTCCCATTTGTCAGGCAGCCGTTGCATGACTTTTTTGTGCATCTTCTACTTCTCTGTATTTGCAACATCAAATAAGTCAACTTTTCTAGTGACTTTTATGTGCCTGACAAACGCTTACAAGACTATATTTAATGTTGCCTTCTCTTTCCATACAGATAAATACGTCATGCTACACTCTGAAACATCTTTAAAAAAATAGCTTTTTGTGTGTCTGTTTCAATGTTGTCTCTCCTCTTTATATTAAGTAATTGGTGGTTGTTTAGTTACCAGTAGTCCCAAAAAATCTTAAGCTATTAGGAAATGGTCCCAAGACTCCCAACAATGTATATCCAGCTATTCAACATCCTCCCTCACGTGCAACCTAGAGCTACACGTGGAGATACAAATTTTCATGGGTAGTGCGAAATAGAATATGAAGGGGAGAAGCAAAATGCGGACAATAGATATCTACCTGTTTAGCAATTGCATGATCAAATCTTCTTTATGCAATCATTACATAGTTCTCATCCATTTTGTCACCTCAAAATAGCATTAGATCCACGAGTCCGGATGAACTTTTCGTCATTTTTCTTCCCCAACCATGTGGTGTTTATTGTATGAATCATTTAATCCTCTTTTCAAGTTAAATACTTCCTATGCCCCAAAAATTTTGTCCAGTCCGCAAAACGAGGACCCAAAAATAATGTCTTTTAAAAGAAAATTTTCTTAACTTTTTTCATAAATTAAAAGTACTTGTTGATATCTAGTAACTTGTTAAAATGTGGAATTTTTCTTGAAAATTTTGTATTATTTTCAAGTCCTCGTTGTGCGGACCAGACAAAAATTTTGGGCAGAGGAAGTAAGAGACAAACATTTGAAGTGACAGAGGCATTACAACATCATAGAAGATGATTTTGTGGATAGTGTCACAGTAACTTTAGAACTTGAACATATTTGATTGGGGAATTATACATGCAGGACATGTTTGTACACCCTATCTGATGTGTGAAGTGTTTGACATTGGTGCCTCACAAATTTAAAAGAATTAATGGAAGAAACATTCCACCAGTCACTGCAGCAATAACGCTATAACTAGTTGTGAAGCTCGTTGATTTGGATTGTAGAGTTCAACAAAAACCATCACTAAGTAGTGTCATATATCAAAATAGAATTTAGATGACATTTGCCAAAACATTGTATTTCGATGTCCAACTTTAATACCAATGTGCGAAATGTGTCCAAGGCCATGCCAAGTTTAGCATCAATTCTTCCTGATTCAGTTTTTTACTTCCCACTATCACATCCTCATTGTCCTTTTTTGAGAAACTAAGCACAATCACATGCTAAGATGAGAGCCACTCCACTCATTGCAAATTTCTATTATATCGAATGCTTCAACATGAATTAAATTTTTTTTTAAATTTAGAATTTTTGCATGTAAATTTTCAATAATTTCTTTCTAGAATCTAGATCATTGAATCATATTTCATATCTTTTAAACAATTTAATATATGAATGTTTAGTTTAACAAAAAGTGGCACGGTACATGAGCAGTTTGATCCTTTTATTCCCTGTTTCATGATTTTTTCCTCCAGTTTTTTGTTTAAAAAAATAAAATCCCCGGTTGTGATATCTTGAAATTTTACTCAACATTTGTTGGTGCTATTAACAACAATTTGGCAGTCTGCCTTAAAACTTATTGAACATATTTAAAAAATGGATGCACAAGGTAAGTGGAAACTTGCCATAAAATTAACCTGGTGCTTGATATTTAATAAATTGGTGTGAATCCAAACTGGAAAAGCTGCTTCTCACAATACGTGTGACATGTCTATGTTTGCTTGTGTGTGTGCCTATATATTGTACATTGATTTTTAGAACACGAGACTGTTTTAACAGGAACGCAAGACAATGTTGGTATTTTTGGGCTGAGAATAGTAACTCATGATTTGACAAATAAAGATAAATATGAGGTTTAAAGAAGTTATGAACGTTGGATAGTGAATGATACCAACACATAATCATTCACGATATTGAAGTTCAGTTTAATGATTTAGAGCACGCTACTGTCAGGTTGTAACTTTTGAATTCGAATGTAGTTAGTTGTTTTTATCCTTAGCAAAGCTTATAATGATCGAAATATTTGTAGTTTACTTTGTATATTTTAATTTTACCCATATAGGATACTTTTTTATGGTGAATCTTTGATCTCCAGTTATGGAAGACTTTTTATAGCTCACATTGCTGAAGATATTAATAACTCACCAACCTTTTCAGGTGATTATTTGTTCTTGTTATTTTCTCAGATCTTTTCTCTTCAGCTGGTTATGTCTTTAATTTCTCTGCATTATTTTTTATTCTGGATGGTGGTTCCACTATTGAGCTTTTTGTTCCACCTACATCTTTGGTTGCAGATGGCGTACCTAAAGAAGGACTAAGAATTGAAGATGTGCTTTTTAGGATTGCAGTTTTAAATCTGATCAAGGACAAAGTAAGTTTTGTGTGCTTGATGAAGAATTTTACTTGGGTAGCTATTTTCTGCTGTTAAGAATATGGTAGAGATTATGAGTAATGACTCTCAGTCATCTTAGGTACTTTTTAGTTTTCACATGTTGCTTTGTTTGTGCTGCCTGATCAATGTTGGCATAGTAGAGATTAAGTGGAATCACTCGGTCATCTCTTTGTTGAAATACGATTGTTGTATGTAATTACCAATGTCATGCCTATCTGGGAGTCTGGATCCAGTAAGCTTTTGATTCTTCGGTAATGACTTTAATTTGGCTGCGACGCTGGTTAATTTGTAAAGATCAAATATAGTACCTTGATGATGAAGTCCTTTTGTAGGGAAAATTTGTTTCTCTTGTGTTCATTATTAATCATTAATTGAGCTACTATTGTTGATGATTGAAGTAGGCAAACATGCTCTCCACTTTTTAGAGTCAAGCTTAGATTTGACTGCTTCATTGTCCGATTCTCATGTGATTTTTTTGCAAAGACAATGATAAGGGAACACCATTTGGCTTGTTGATCAATTTTTATTTATTCTATTGTTCCTACATGTGTAAAATTCAATGTTGAATGACTGTTGGTTCCTTCTGAACAAAAACTCCATGCCTCTACAAGCCAGGTTTTAACTGTTTCTTATTCTAGGCCAATGAGTTGTACCAGAGTACGTAGTCTAACCTTTAAGTTGTGAAACAGACCACCGTCACTGACTATGGTGGCAGAAATATCCGTAAAAGAAACTGTTGGCAGTTTAACCAGATAAATAACTGACATTTATTATATTCTTATAGTATGCTTCATTCCTTCGATTCGGTAGTTAGAAAGAATTATATGATTATGGAAGATGGTAACACTAATGGGGAAGGTTAGACCAAAAGTGACTTTAAAGGCGATAGTTTGCAAGATCTTGGTTTTGTGGATATCACGGAACACAATGCTCTTGATAGAGTTCAATGGAGCAAACATATTTGATTTGTGATAGGGAAGACAATGTAAAAGTTTGTGAGGTGTTAGGGCTTCCCCTTTCTCATTCATGTATATATATGGACAAAGGTACAAAGACTAAACTACCCCTAGCTAACAATATACGAAAAAATTAAACCCCTAACGTAACGTTCCCCCTTAAGTTAGTGCAAAGATGTCTATCAAGACCAACTTGAACATAATGGGATGAAAACTTTTACTACTAAGACCCTTTTGTAAATACATTAGCTAATTGATTTTCAAATTTTCAAATCTCACAAAAGGCATGTATATGAAACCGTTGTTCAGCTTATCATGAAATACTTGTCAATTTCTATATACTTTGTTCAATCATGTTGGACGGGATTATGAGCAATGTTTATGGCAGCCTTATTATCACAGTAGAGCTTCATAGGACCACGATTAGGGAATCCCAAATCGAGCAAAACGGTTTGGAGCCATAAAAGCTCACAACGCCATGAGTCATAGCTCTATACTCGGCCTCTACGCTAGATCTAGCAACCACAAACTACTTATTACTCCTCCAATAATCAGATTTCCGCCAAGGAAGGCGCAATAGCCAAATGTAAATTGCCAATCATCAACAGAACCATCCTAGTCTGCATCATGAAAGCTTCCAATCTCAAGTGTCCATGATTGGAGAATAAAATTCTTTTACCTAGGGCAGATTTAAGATAGCTCAAGATACGATAAAGGGCATCAAGATGCACAGTACGAGGTTCATGCATAAATTGGCTAACAACCCCCACAGCATAAATATCTGGTCAAGTGTGATAAGTATATCAGGCGACCCATAAGTCTCTGATATCTTTCCTTATCGGTATGCTCCTCCATATTTCTACCGAGATGATGGTTGGCTTCAATACGAGAGTTGGCTGGCTTACATCCCAACATACCAATTTCTTCCAAGAGATGAAAGATGTACTTCCTTTGAGAGATAAAAATCCCTTTGTTAGATCTAGCCACTTCCATGCCAAGAAAGTATTTCATAGATGCTAAATCCTTAATCTCAAACTCTTGAATAAGAAGAGCCTTAAGGCTAACAATCTCATCAACATCGTCACCTATCATTATTATGTCATCCACATAAACAATAAGAATGGCAATCTTACCATTACTGCTCTTTATGAACATAGTGTGGTTAGTATGACTCTACTTGTAGCCAAATCTCAACATGGCTTTGAGAAACCTGTCAAACCATGCTCTAGGAGATTGCTTCAATCCATAGAGGGCCTTTCTCAACCTACACACCTTTCTTTCTATTGCAAAAGAGGAAAAACCTGGTGGTATGTCCATGAACACTTCCTCCTCTAAGTCACCATGGAGAAATGCATTCTTCACATCAAATTGTTAAAAAGGCCAATCCAAAACAACAGCACAAGAAAGAAAGGTCCGAATAGAGTTCATCTTGGCCGTAGATGCAAAGGTCTCATCATAGTCAATACCGTAGGTTTGATTAAAGCCTTTGGCAACAAGTCATTCTTTTTCAACTGCCCCATCTACCTGGGGTAGTTGATCTACCTTGTGCTTTACAGTGAATATCCATTTATATCCCATTGATTTCTTTCCCTGTAGAAGAGTCATTAATTCCCAGGTGTCATTCTTTTTCAAGGTTGTCATCTCCTCTACCATAGCTTTTCTTTCCATTTAGGTATTATGATAGCTTCTTTTCAACCCTGTGGGATAGATATAGAAGAAAGAGGAGATAAATGCATGATACGAAGGAGATGAACGGGAATATGAAACAAACTGAAAGATAGGATTTTGAATACACTTTCTAACTCCTTTTCTATGAGCAACATGATCATCAAGATCATCAAAAGCAATAGGGAAAGGATCATTATCGGATGAGTCATCTGAAGAGTCAGAAGTAGGGGATTTAGATTGGTCAAGTGGCTTCACACAAATAGACTTCCCTTTTTTTCTTCGAGAAAAAGTCTACAGATTTGGCCTATCCAGTCTTCCACCAACATCTTGTTTCACTCTTTCTGCAGATTAAGGTTCCTGCCTGGAATTTTCTCTCTCCCCCTCACTATGACAAGGTAAAAGGTAACTCGACGACTCTGGAGTATGAGATGTCAACAGCTCTTCCTCCCTCATCTATTTCTGTCTGTCATTCTCCCCCTGAAGAGATGAAGTGGACAAAGGATAAAAGGATTCCATTTCCCAAAAAGTGATATCCAAGGAGACATACATTTTGCTTGCGAAAGTGCGGGTAGCATTTATAACCCTTATGAGTGGGAGAATAGCCAAGAAAAATACACTTACGAACTTGGGGATGTAGCTTACCACGAGGGTGCTTAGGAGCATGGACAATACACACATAGCCAAAGACCTTGGGTGGAAAAGATGAGACCCGAGAACAGCTAGGGAGGAACTTAAGAGGAGTTTGGAACTAGAGAACTCTAGATGGCATGTGATTGATAAGAAATACTACAGTAAGAACAGCTTCACCCCAGAAATGTTTTGGGACATTCATTGTGAACAAGAGAGGGGGGTACCTCAGCAAGATGGTGATTCTTGCGTTCAGCGCCTCCTTTTTGTTGTGGAGTACCAACACACAAAGTCTAAAAAGAATGTCAGTCATTAAGATATGCACAAAAGGTCCCATCTATATACTCAGTCTCATTATCACTATGAGGATTTAAACATTAGCATCAAATTGGGTACGCACCATCTGGTGAAAAGATTTAAAGTACGAAAAAACTTCATTTTTTGACCGAAGTAAATACACCCATGTAGCACGAGAATAAAAATTAATAAATGTAACAAACCAATGGTAGCCTGAAAGAGAGGTGACCGGGGAAGGACCCCAAACATCAGAATGTATAACCATAAATGGAGATTCACTTCTTTGGTTAACAAGAACATAAAAAGAGCTTTTGTGTTTTGCAAATTCACATGCTTCACAAAAAAATTGATTCCTAGTACAGTGCTTAACTAAACTAGGAAAAAGTTTTCCTAAAATCCCAAAAGATAAGTGACCCAATCTATGGTGCCACTGATGCAATAAAGGAAGAGGAGAGCCCACATCTGCTTTAAGAGCTTGGCCACATGACATAGGTGGAATGACTGGATTAGGTGCAGGCTCCAAAAAATACAGTCCATCATAAGCTTTACTACTGCCAATCCTTCTCCCTGTATCCAGTTCCTGAAAGACACAATGAGTAGGAAAAAATGTCGCCGAGTGGAAAATTTTGGGACATGAAGAACTGAAGAAAGTGAAATGGTTGGAGAATAATGGATGGAACGTTTGCCAGAAATAGTAGATAGGGATCCATCTGTTACTCTAACCTTATCCTTATCAAAACATGTAGAATAGAATAAAAAAAGGATGAACAACCTGTCATATGATCAGTAGCACCAGAATCTATTATCCAAGGAAGTGAAGAGGAAGTAGTAGATGCACTAGCATGAATACCTGTGTGGGCAAAGCGAGAGGAAGTAGTGGAAGTAGAAGTCGTAGTAGATGGAGTGTCAAGCTTGGTCATAAGGTGCCTTAGAGTTTGTAACTCCCTTGAGAAACAACACCACCATAAGAGCTATCAGAACCTAAAGCATATGACCAACCTTCACGAGAGTCAGACAAGGTCTCCATCGTGGACTCCGAAATATGTGTATGAGAACCTCAACCTCCATCTCGTTGTCGAGAGGGATGCCCATGGAGCTTCCAGCAAAACTCCTTGGTATGTCTAGTCTTGTGGCAATAGCCACACTGAAGCAAATCACGATAAATAGAACCTTACCA
This sequence comes from Vaccinium darrowii, assembly GCA_020921065.1. NCBI lineage: Eukaryota > Viridiplantae > Streptophyta > Magnoliopsida > Ericales > Ericaceae > Vaccinium > Vaccinium darrowii. The sequence goes on from CM037155.1 coordinate 22,326,117, forward strand.
TCCCATGGAGTAGGAATGGTAGCCAAAGCTGAGCAATCTAGGATGGGGACATGTACCATAGCACTCCGTCTACTTTCCTCTTGTTGAACACATACATAGGCCTCTCCTAAACTGGGAAAAGGAACTCGGCCCAATACCTGCACTCGAATTTGATCATACTCTATATTAAGGCTAGCAAGGAAATCATAAATGCGTTCTCAACCAGTTGTTGAAATGTGGTTGCCTCGGTAGTAAAAAGAGGGTGAAAGCCCTAATAATAATCAAGTTCCTGCCACACTCCACTCAATTATGCATAATACTCAGCTAAGGACCGATTGTTTTGGTCCAATCCCTTGAGTCACTTCCTCAACTCAAAAGCATGAGCATCTCTTCTGAGAATGGGTTTGTGCCCTAGAAGCCCAAACCTTGTGTAAAGTGTAAAGTCTCAAGAAAACTGATAGTGGGAATCATGGTGTTGAATAACCAAGTAATGGCTAAAGCATTCTGAGAAGTCCATATTCCAAAGTATGGACTAGTAGCTGCTGGTTGTTGAATAGGGTCTGTGATGAATTTCAACAAGCCTTGAGCAGTGATGGCGAAAGTAAAACTATGAGACCAAAGTAAATAGTTGGAGCCATCCAACTTAATGGGGCAAATATTCAATGGAGAGTTATTCAGAGTCCCAAAATTATTCAACTCATCCTTTGCACTCCTAGAAGTCTATTTGGGATGCTCTGTCCTATTGCAAACAGGAAAAAGACACCAAACTGCCAAAAACTCTCGGAAATGATGTATCAAGACCACCCCTTAACTTCAAAAATTGACTGGAAGGTACAGAACTGACCTCAAAATGCCTAACCCAGTTGAAAACATAGACACCCAGGCAAAAACAAGCATAACTGGTCACCGTGACCTAAATAGACTCACCGGAAGTTCACCAGAGGGTGTATGGAAGTCGCCAGATGTTGTACTTAATTTGTCGTCGGAGGTCGCTAGAGTTGATCAGTGGTTTCACGTAAGACCAAGTAGGTTAGGGCTACATATAGAGGTTTGTTGAGATCGTCTGTGGAAGAAAAACAGCACACAACTTGCGTGATACACCAACCGACCTTGTTGAGACACTGTAATCCAGTTGATGAAGGTAGATCAATTGAAAGTAACAAACGTCTTCTACAAGGCCCACACGATGATCTCAAGGCTCTGATACCAAGTTTGACATGTAGAGAGAGAAGACAACGTAAAAGTTTGGGAGGTGTTAGGGCTCTACCTTTCTCATTCATGTATATATATGTGGACAAAGGTACAAAGACTAAACTACCCCTAGCTAACAATAGACATAACAATTAAACCCTTAACTTAAGAATATTCATGTAGCAAACCTCAATTGATTGGGACTTAGGGCTCAGTTTTGTTTAGCGAGTATGCAAGTCGTTAATTGTATTTCAGTTTATCCCTTTATTTGGCCTTGTGTTGCATGTCTCACACTCTAACTCATTTATACATTTTATCTATGTCAAGATGACATACATCGGACTAGAATTTAGACATTTTGTATAGTTGCCTTCCTTTTTTCCTTGTGATCACCCAGAAATTTCATATCCTTCTTCGTGGTGATCTTTGAAAGGTGAAAAACTTTTTGCATGATTATAGGTGAAGATATTGTCAGAAAATCCAGGTACTCCTCTCTTTGCAGACGAAATTGTATCTCGCTTACCACGATTGAAGAGTGGAAGGGTTTGGAAAGAGCAGCATGATCTCTTACTGCTGCAAGCGCTATTGAAGTATGTGTTTTCTGCTCTCTAATAAGGAATGAATTTCGATCCCTTTGAAATAATAATAGCTAGAAAGGGAATGCATGCTTCATAAGGGGAAACAAAGATAAGAGATGTACTTGGCCGTTCTAAAATATATACATTCAAAAGTCACACTTGGACAGGAATTTCATGTGCCAGTGGCAATTAATTTATGCTATTTTGTTGGACTCTCAAAGCGATTCAAATAATAATTCAAGGTAGCATGGAGTTATGAGGTCTGAAACTTTGTGTTTTTCTAATACACTGTGTAAGTATGGGAGACCAACCATTTAAAGAGACCTTCCTGTAATGCACTTTATTAAGTTCATGCTTCTTATAACTTCCTATGTCCCATGTTGTTTGTCCATCTTTACATTTTGGGACAATGTCTCAATATGTTTGTCCACTTATAGGAAAGGCGAGGCATAAAACTTGTATTTTTTTCATAATTTTTTTATTGAAATATGTTTTTGAATTGGATACTTTAACAAGATATGGAAGCTAGGATTTCAGATGCTTTTGAACAAGACTCTCTTGATTAATTGCTTTGTTGTTTGTGTAGTAATTGTTTCGTTGTAATCCCTAAGGTATGGATCCTTGGTATACCTCCCTACGTGCGGGTAAAGAGTCGAAAGTGCAAGGAAGTGTTAGTTCACCTCCCCACATTGTTCAATTAAACATCTCCAGAACTAGTATATGAGCTTAGGTGGCCTCTCCACTCATTGATGTTGGTTTTGAGTTGAATGCTTTAACAAGGATAAAAGGATAATTGAGGAAATATGTCTTAGCGTCTCCTTTTATTTTTCGGAATCGAGACACTCTTGATCAGTCCTCTCTTTGCAAGCTCCATGTTTTTTTTTAACTTGTCGATACAAAAACTTTAGCTAAAGCTCTTTAACATTGACATTTTTTTGGTAGGACTTGTCCACAGTTATTTGTGAAATTATGATTCGTATTATGAGCTCAAATTTTACAGAACCTTTTCCTTCACACAATGTTTATCAGATAAATCTTTTCAATTATAATGTATTTGGTTGGATGTGAAGGCATGGCTATCGAAGTTGGAAAGCTATACTCAAGGACAAGGAACTGAAGCTCGCAGAAATCATTTGTGAGGAGCTGAATCTTCCCTTGATAACCCTTGCTGTACCAGGAGCATCCCAAGCACAAGATGGTGCATATACAGCTATTAGTGGAACACCTGTGAATCAGACTAATGGAACTGCTAATGGGAATGTTTTAGCTGCTGATGCTGCACAAGGTACACCTGATGCGGCAAATCAGGCCTCAACATCTCAAGGTTCGTCTGCGTTATGTAAGTTCAGAGACATACAGGAAAAGACAGGCTGAGTTTATTAAGAAAAGGATACGTCTGTTAGAGAAAGCTGTAAATACCGAGTACAGCATCGAAGTCTAGGTAAGTTCAGTCGCCACATCTGTTACCTGCTTATTGTGTGTGTTTGTGGATTATTTATTGATATCAGTTGGCACCAGTTAATTGAACTCTGCAAAATATTCTTGTTCATGAAAAACGAATAAAAAGGAAATGGTAGGAAGTAAGTTATCTTCTTACTTCTTTTTTGGTCTTCTTCATTTGTTTTTCCTAGTCCTTGGAAACCAAAAGCATGTCATCCTTTTTCTCTTCCCTGTAAATGTTCTAATCAAATAAACCGTACATGTACGCACTGCTAATTCGACTACCAGCTATCTTTCATTACAAGGAAAATCCGTGTTGTTTTGCTTCCATTGTTGACGTTGCTTGTGTATTTGTTTTATTGTTTTTGTTTTTATTTCGGTAAGAGTTCTTGGTTTCAGTTCATAACAAGCTCGGTATGTTCCGGCAAATAGTTCTGGGAACCCATTTTTCCATATGCAGATTTAGTGAAAATTTTACGCATATCCAGCTGCCAACTTTAAGAAAAAAAATCCCAATTCTTTCAAACTTTATATTTTTGGAATGGAATAGTTACGGAATGTCCGTTGTCCTACAGGAATAATTTGTGAGGCTGATTCTACTGGTCATGCGACTCATGCCCCAGCTGAAGAAAGAACCCAGAAATCAGATCCTGGAGATGCTATTTTGGATGATTAAAATCAATAAAAGTTGTCATTAGACGAACTGCCTGAAGTAAACTTTTTTCAATTTTTCCCTTTTGAGGACCACAGGAATAATTTGTTTCAACATTTTTACATTCACAGTTTGACAATTCAAGAAACTCTTTAGACTCCTAAATGGGTTTTTGTTTTGACCATTTTTTGTGAGTCCTTTTAGAAAGTAGCTGTAGTAAAAAATAAGAAATCGACTCAACTTCTGGATAAGTGGGTTCGTACCGGAGTGTTTTTTGGACGGCAATTTGGGTAGTTCATAATCTGTTTTTCTGCGTCTATGAAAATGAGCGGACATAAACACGTGGCCTCCTGTTGGCCAAGAGTGAGTTCCTCTCACAAGAACCTTGTTGATTGGATGCCGAATTAGTTTTGGGTGAATTAAATATGGAGGGTAAAATTGTATGGGGTATTAGTTATGGAAGGTGGCCCACAATGATGTTATGTTTATGAAGGGTTAATAAATTAGTACATAAATTGGATTGAGTTTGGGTGAATGATGTAAAAAATTGTCAAAAGAATTATCTGGCCTTGTCCATATTAGTTATGCATTTTTTATTAGGTAAATTCAATGATTAATTAATTTGTAATGTAAATCATATAATTAATTAAGCTACAATATTTGATTGCAATTTATATATATATATATATATATATATATATATATATATATATATATATATATATATATATATATATATATATATATATATTTATAAATAATACAATTATTGCCAACATGCAGAAAATGTAAGATACTAAACTATAATGATTCTTCAAAAAAAATTGTATCCAATTAAATATCTCTATTAGTAGTTTAAGGCTATGGAGAGCCTTTTGTCCGTCACGAAAATGCACAGCTTGGATCAAATCCAACCCCATATTTGATTGCAATTTATATATATATATATATATATATATATATATATATATATATATATATATATATATATATTTGTAAATAATACAATTACTGCCAACATGCAGAAAATGTCAAATACTAAACTATAATGATTCTTCAAAAAAATTTGTATCCAATCAAATATCTCTATTAGTAGTTTAAGGATATAGGGAGCCTTTCGTCCGTCGCGAAAATGCACAGCTTGGATCAAATCCAACCCCTTATGAGAGTCATTGCTTGGACTTGATCCAAGCCGTGCATTTTTGCAATGGACGATCGGATGGGGTGCATTGCACGGTGTCATGCTCCTAGTGCACAACAGGAGCCCCTTGTCCTTAGTTTAATTTGATGTGAAAAAAATAAAAAAAATTATAGTACTTTGTACAGCAGCAAGGGGTAGGGGGGTAAGTGCCACACCTAGCATAATTTTGGACCTAAAATAAGAGGGTCTAGTCTTTTATAATTTTCCATGGCTTAATTATAGAGGGTGGACTTTTACACTCCCAAACCATGGCAAGGTTGGGCTCGGAATAAATAATCCGGACCCAAGTTTTTGGACCTTTTTTTTTCCCTTATTCAAGTTCAAACGGGTTCAATTGTTCAAAGAGCTTAAACCTAGAGAACCTAAGCTCAAAGTGCCTAAATCTACTTTATCCTATCACAAAGAGCCTAAACCCAAAGTCACTATACCCAAAATCCTAAGGGCCTAAAATTGAAGTGGGTTACCAAGCCTCTGGGCTGGGATAGGGTTGGAATGAAAATGAACCCAACCCGGATTGCTATTATATGTGCTTTGGAAAATAATTCCATGCTCTTCTTCGTGATTGTGCCTTGTAGAAAATTATCCAGTGCTTCACTGCTGAGCTTTTAGCGTAAAAATAAAAACTTGGTAATCATAGCCCCCAAGGTATTGAGCAATGGACCTCTACTCCTGTCTCCTTATCAACCACAATGTGCCACTTGAACTACACCACAACTTGTTCCTATTCGATGCACGAGAAATAAAAAAAAAAACTCTTTTTGTACATATCTTCCTTTGCATCTGTTAGAAAATAAGAGGAATATTTATAAATACCTCTTATGCAGAAATAAAACAAGGCCACTTGGGTCGGATGCTTGATTACGAGCCTCCTCGTGGTTCCGAACTACTCTTCTTGAAAAGGGATTACTAGAGCCCCTTGATAACCCACACTCTAAAATCCTAGGCTCTTGATGGTTAGCCTTTAGAGAAAGAGGACCAAAGAGGAAATATCAGCCACACCATATCTAAAACCCTTCTTAACTTTTAAGTCTATCGTGTAGATACTCTCTCTTGTCCAAGGCATACACATACACCTTTCCCCTTGCACATGCATGGGATGAGGTGGACATGTGGACATATATGTGTAAACAAGAAAGACAAGAACCTTACATCTAGGTTTGTAGGAGAGACGTGTGGTTGGTGAGGTGGAAGTTTGTTGTTACCCTACATGGGTGGTGACTTACAGCATCAAACGGCGCAACGCTAGTTAATAGAGAAATGCTGGTTAATAAGTGTGCGGTGTCTACAAATTACTTTTTCCATGAAAAACTCAGTGATAAAAGTTACTCATAGAAAGGAAGTAGCTATCAGTGTAGCTTTTTTATTCAAAATTGGAATTTTGTTTGTTGTTCCTTGTTTCTTTTTCTATTTTTATTTTTCACTCTCAACTCATTTCCCCACTCAGCCACTCCCCCTGAATAACTAATTACTAAATCCCCCCTCTCCCCCACGTAAACCCCTCCTAAAGATTTCCCAAACGTGGGACTTGATGATCACTGTGCACCAATGCCAAAATTGGGTGAATAGGAACATTGGATGCTGGAACAGTTCTATGTGTATTTTTTGTAAATTAAAAAAATTAAAAATATAGAACATTGGGATTTGGAGTTTGGAGAATTTTATAGGCAAAACATATTGCTATATGGTATTGATAGATAGATAGATAGATTTTCCTCTGTTTTAATTAGTTATTATTTTCTTTTTAGATCCTAATTTATTGGACAACCTTATTTGATACTTGGAAATATAAAAACAACAAAAAAAATATTAATTAGAATATAAAATAGGACTAACAAATGTCTTGTTTAAGGGAAATAATATACACTAAACGTGTATATCAATTTTTTTTTCCAATTTTCCTTAACAAGATTAAATCAATAGAGCAACAATAACCAATAACTACAAAAGGTTCACTAAGGATAAGAAAATAACAAATTTCTATCCTTTTTATCTCTATTGTATTTTTCTCCAAACTTAGTATGAATTTTGTTTCTTTTACATCTCATCACATGATGAATTAAATTAGTAAAACAGTGAAGTGGACAAAATTTTGGAAACTGTACTATAGGTTTAAAAAAAAGATCATAAATTCTTGGAAAAATTTAGAATAAATAAAATTTTAATATTGTTTCTTATCCTATTGAATTCAAAGTTAACGCTCCTTTTTGCTATATTTATTTAATATTGGTATTTTTTGGAAAAAAAAAAAAAGAAAAACTAAGAATTGGATTAAAAAAAACTACCAAAATATTAAATTACACTTTTTGTATCTTCCGGAAAATTTTATTGTTTTTAGATTTGTATAGAATAAAGAAATTCAAAAAATAAATATTTGTACTATATTTTAAAAATGCATAAAGAAAGTTCAAAACAGTTTTTAAAATTTTCTATTGGTTATTTTATTTAGCATTGGAAAATAACTTTATTGTAAACATTTCAATTGTTAGTAATACAACAATAATATGTGTTAATTTAAAGTGAGTAAGGTTAATTGCAACTTAAACTAGTTTTGAGGGGGGTATAAGGGTTCTTTTTGGTTCTCAAAGGTAACGCCGTTAGCCTAATTTTAACAGTACGAGGGTAATTTTATACACTAGTTTGTAAAATAAGGGAGATGACTGTAATTATCAGAACCAAAGGGGAGGTCATTATATTTGTCACAAACCTCAGGCGAGCTCAATGTAATTTACCCTAACTTTTTCCATCATGTCTTTCCTTCCAAACACCCCGCGCAGCCCTACGTTAACCAGCAAAATCAAAACCTCCCCAAAACCTCGAAGAACAGACCTGAAGCTCCGGCAACGGTCGGCGGCTCCGGCGATCCAACTACAGGTACCTCTCTCTCTCTCTCTGTGCTTGTTGTTTTTTACTGGTATTTCAGATGCTCCAACAAACACCAATTTCCTTTCCCTACGCATCACTAACATCGCCTTGTTTCCATTTTCGAGAAAAAGCCCCATGGGTGTTCTAGTGAGTTCAAAGGCGGACCTGAAGCGGAGAGAGAAGCAGAAGAAGGCGGCCAAGTCTGGTGGGTTCGAGTCGTTAGGATTAAGCCTTAATGTGTTTCGAGGCGTAAAGCGGAAGGGCTACCGAATTCCCACGCCGATACAGCGCAAGGCGATGCCGTTGATACTTGCCGGAGCTGACGTGGTCGCCATGGCCCGCACAGGGTCCGGCAAGACAGCGGCGTTCCTCGTGCCTATGCTCGAGAAGCTCAATCAGCACGTGCCGCAAGGCGGGGTTAGGGCTCTGATATTGTCGCCGACCAGAGACTTGGCGCTTCAGACCTTGAAATTTACTAAAGAACTGGGGCGTTATACGGGTACACTAATCTTTACAAATTTGCATTTATGTTGCCTTTGGGTGGACTGTGGACTATAACTGATTGTAATGTCAAAGAAGACTCTCTGATTGTTATGTATTTAGCGTATGCAATGTTCTTTAGTTGCTAAGAGCGTCTCCAGCCCTTACTCATACTTTTATTTAAGTTTGAGTAAAAGCTTGATTTGGAATGAAACATCCAATCCAATGTGCAAACCAAAATCTAATCACAAATTTGACCAAAAGCTTAATTCATGGCATGATTGTAAATTTGGGAGGGAGAAATAGCCTTGCAAAATTTGAGTCCCCTTGAATTGAGTAAAACTAAATTGGCATAAGTTTGAGTCGAGGAGATGGTGGGATTTGAAAGTGTTTTACTCAAATTTTGAGTTTGAATCGATACAAGGGTAAGAGCTGGAGATGCTCCTGATTGTTTCCTGGGGTGAATTGATATCTATCAAGTGCATCCAATGTAGTTGCTAAGGAAACTTATGAGTGAAGGACTTTATTGTTGTTTTGAGTTTCATGAAAATGAAAATGTTGTGCAGTTTGAAGATTTAAATAAGAACTTAGACCATATTCGGTTGCTGTTTTGGGATAATTTTGTCACAACACTTTTGGAAAATAAAATTACTCTTGAAAGAGTAACACTCATATTTTTCAGAATGTGTTCATTGTTCAGCTAAAGTAGTTTTCAAGAATTTAAAAATATCTTGTGGTTCTTTTTGTAAAAAAAGGCTTATTCTCCCACACAAAAAAAGTTGCTTAAAAATAGGTTTCGAAATCCATCAGTCAAATGAGTCTTTCTGGAAATAGGTTATTAAAGATTGATCCTATAGGCAAACAACACCCAAACAGAGTAATTCTTTGGAATGTTATGTTTAACTTTCTTTTGTTTTTGAAGAATGTAAAGAAGTCAAGTCAGGTTTAGACTTGCATGATTTCAAACAATTTGAATTATCACAGAATAGTTATCTAAAATGCACTCTATTCTGTACTCTCTCAGATCTTCGTATTAGTTTATTGGTTGGGGGTGATAGCATGGAAAACCAGTTTGAAGAACTGGCACAGAACCCCGACATTATAATTGCAACCCCTGGTCGGCTCATGCACCATTTATCGGAGATTGATGATATGTCCTTGCGTACAGTGGAGTACATGGTTTTCGACGAAGCTGATTGTCTCTTTAGCATGGGATTTGCTGAGCAGTTGCATAAAATCCTCACCCAACTCAGCGACAATCGACAGACCTTGCTTTTTAGTGCAACCTTGCCAGGTGCCCTTGCTGAGTTTGCTAAGGCTGGTTTGCGGGACCCTCATCTTGTCCGACTTGATTTGGAGACCAGGATTAGCCCTGACTTGACACTTACTTTTTTCACCCTTCGGCAGGAGGAAAAATATGCGGCTTTGTTGTATCTGATAAGAGAGCAAATCGGTTCTGATGAGCAGTCATTGATATTTGTATCCACAAAACATCATGTTGAATTTCTTAATGTTCTGTTTAGAGAAGATGGTATTGAGCCTTCCGTGTGTTATGGAGATATGGATCAAGAAGCACGCAAGATGCATGTATCAAGATTTAGGGCAAGAAAGACTATGCTGCTTATTGTGACTGACATTGCTGCTAGGGGTATTGACATCCCGTTGCTTGATAATGTTATTAACTGGGATTTTCCCCCTAAACCTAAACTCTTTGTCCATCGAGTCGGCCGAGCTGCAAGAGCAGGTCGGACTGGTACCGCATTTTCCTTTGTCACGTCTGAAGATCTTCCTTACCTTTTAGATCTTCATCTCTTTCTCTCAAAACCCGTCAGAGCTGCTCCCACGGAAGAAGAGGTTTTGCAAAATATGGATGTAGTAATGTCCGAAATGGATAAAGCAATTTCCAATGGAGAAACTGTTTATGGACGTTTCCCTCAAACAGTTATAGATCTTGTTTCTGACAGAGTTCGCGAAATTATAGATTCCTCAGCTGAACTGAATTCTATGCTGAAAGCTTGTACAAATGCATTTCGTTTGTATTCTAAGACAAAACCATCACCTTCAAGGGAGTCCATTAGGAGAGCAAAGGATTTACCTCGTGAAGGGTTGCATCCAATTTTCAAAAACATTCTCGCTGGTAATGAGTTATCAGCACTGGCCTTTTCAGAACGCTTGAAAGCCTTTACGTGAGTTCTATAAACATATTCTTTGAGGCTTTTGAATGCACTGTGTTCTTCTCTTCATTTCCCCCTTTCTCGTCTGATAAAAGGTGAGGAACTTAGTGCTGTAAGCATTGAATATTTAATGTTTTGGTTATCGCAGGCCCAAGCAGACCATTTTGGAAGCTGAAGGTGAAGCTGCTAAATCAAAGCATCTAAAAGTAAATCTCTGCTTTTGTGCGTTGTGAAAGAGGAGATTACATTATTGAACACCGTATTCAGATGATCCACTATACATATAGAGTCTGATATTTCCATTTTGTCATTCTTACTTCCTTCTTACATTATTCTACTACATGCCCTATTTGTTTGTCTTATCTGCAACAATCCAACTTATTGTGATGATCGAAATGTGTTGTGTTTGTTAACCCTGCAATTTTCATGTCCGTTCAAGATTGTTTACCTGCTGATAATGCTTTAATATCAAGCTTGGTAAACGAACTCAGATTATTTTTATGTTTATAATTTTAAAAAACAATCTTTCATCCAACCTCTCAAATTTCTTTTACTTCCATGGTTTAGGATTCCGCCTCCAGTGCTTTGGCATGTAGTGAGTCAAGACATGGGAACTAGGCTCTCCACAATAACGTGGGATATGGTTGTTTGCCTCCTCACTCTCCTAGACCTTGCCGGAACCTTGTGCTCTCGGTTTGATATGTTTGAAAAAATATTGAAACCATTGGCGTTCAATCACTATAACTGGTGTTCTTCTATTGATTGTGTAATGTGCCTTGGGAAATGGATGTGAGAAAACTGCTGTATTGTAGGGACATTACACATTTCTCTCACATTCATTTCCTGAAGCACATTTCAGTAGCTCTTTATGCCCTAAAAGCTCTATGGCATGTAGTGGCAAAATACACATGGTTTCCTTCCTCCGCATTGGAGCCATAGCTTTATAAGTTTATCTTATGATTGTAAGGTAACTTTTTTGTTTTCCATATGCTAGTTATGCAAGTAATCAGCTATATACTTTTTGAGGGCACTGACACTGTTCTATTAGTTGAACATTGCGTAATGTTGAGATTTCAAGTAATATTTATATGAATGACTCTGTTCATACTTCGCATTAATTTTGAGTTGACTGCTTATTTAGCTTCTTATTCTTTTTGGTTGATAGATCTTCACATTAAGAATTAATTCCAGGGTCCGTCTAGTCAATGGGTTGATGTCATGAAGAGGAAAAGAGATGTTCATGAGCAAATCATTAACACAGTACGTCAGCAACGCGCGAACGATCATGTGACGAAGGTTAGCCTCTAATTGAAATATTCCACGTCTATTTTGTTTCTGAGTTGCTGCGTGGAAAATGCATCACTCAATATCTTGATTATCGTATTGTTTCTTTGGGTGAGGGCCTTTCCTGTATGTGATTGTTTATATTTCTCCCTTGTGTAGGTAAAAGATATGCGGTGTCCACATTAACTTTTCTTTTTAACGTACCTAGTGCACTACTGTGCTGAATGTGACCTTGTGTCAGTAAAGGTAGTGTTTCTTGGGTAGAGCATAAATGGGAAGAAAAGATTCACGTAATTACTAATTAGGCCGAGTTTCCTGAAAAGTGCTAAACGGGCTAAATGTGCTAAACAGGCTAAAAGTGCAAAAAATAGTTGATGTCTGTGAGGAGGATGACCTTCTCGGAATCTGTGTTGAGCACTTTTAGCTTTTGGGAAACTCCCCTTTAATCCCATTAAAATTTGACCAGTCTCTGTTTTGTGGCAGGGTGTCCATGTCATTTCTGAAGGTAGATCACATAGTTTTATCTCTGGTTACTTTCTTTGGCAACATCGTGCCTTTGGATTGTGGATGCAACAATTTTGTTTCAATCTAATCCGCATTGATAAAATGATTGTCTGTTGGTGCAAAAATGGCATTGTCAAACCCACTTTTTGGCTGGCTATAGTGTCATTTTGCAAAAAATATGGCACGGTTGCTCCATCAATGCAATGCAATTTTGGCATAGCCACTTTCTTTCCCCTTAGCAACACCTTTCTCACAATTTGACTGTGATGTGGCAATTTTGTAAATTGCCAATTTTGCACCAAGGATGGCATTACCAAAATATGGCATCGAATTTTGCACAAGGGTGGTGGGGATTTTTGGCATTGTTGATGCCAAATTTGACTTTGGCATGGCATCTGGCAGAGGGGTTGGCTTAGTGAAATTTTGGTTCTACTTTGTGCATGCTAGGTTTTTATGTCCCTTCTTTGTGTTGAAATGGGGCCTACTTGGTCCTAGTGTCAGTTCTTCGCACGCTCCCCCCCCACCCCCCCCCCCCCCCCCCCCCCCCCCCCCCCCCCCCCCAAAACATACTTTTTTCTTGATTAGGAATGTCATCTCAAATATTAGCTTCCCCTAATTTTCTAGGCTTTTATCTTCAAATGTCCCTTGCGCTGTTTTCTGGTGATTTGGTGCTTTCAAAGATTGTTATTGCTTATTACAAGTATTTTGTAAGGATTTGCTTATCGACAATAGTCATTTCTTAGGTTGTTGATTGTGTAATAGAACCATATCATTGGATATATTAAGAGTTATGCAGTTAGGGCATGTTAGTTGATCGCATCTGCAAAAAAATTTCCTCGACTCAAATAGAACTTGACATCAATACTAGATTCACTACTGAAAGCTATACAAAAGAGTGAAATACCCCCGTGCAGACTTCATCATGTAAGCGGCAGCAACAGAGTGGTACTGGTTTTGTTGCTCTGGCCCCAGGTTTTAAGAATAATGCATCTGGCTCAATTAGCAGACACAGGAATTCTTGATAGATAATCCATTGAGACAACTTGTTTTGGGTCGCAAGGGCCCTCGGACATGAATGCCGTTATTGGCAAAAATCATTTCTTTCTTATGAGACGTAAACCCCGAACATTGGAGCGCCAATATGTAACTGCCAGCAGAGGGCCAAAGGACCTATAAGAGGAAATTATAACATGAACTTATAATGTTTTGGTCTTTTAGGAGGTGTGAGACTACTTGAACGGTAATTTCAGAAACTTCAACAGTCATATAAGCACTTACAAGTTACAACTCTAAAATTGGATTTGCATAATTTGTTTTAAAAAATTATACTTAATGTTTATTCCTTGTAATTGAAGTTCTAGGTTGTATTTATCATTATCTGTGTTGTTCTACCAACCTAGCGTTCCTGCTGTTTCCTTGAATTGCCAGTGTTGGCATCTTGCCCATACTATTAGATATACCATACTCCCTCCGTCCCTAAATAAATGTCTGGACCGCAAACCTAGGCCTTAAAAAACATGCACTTTTTCCTTTAAAAAAATGACAAATAAATGGCTTGACGATCAAAGCTATTTATTTGTGAAAAAAAATTTATAGGAAAAAGTGCATGTTTTGAAAGGCCTAGGTTTGCGGTCCAAACAATTATTTAGGGACGGAGGGAGTAACATTTAGGCTGTGAATGAGGGATTGAACCTAAACCATCTTAAATTCTTTGATAAAGAGGAAATGATACTACATTCTATAGTTAGACAGAGACAGATGATTTTGATATGGTGATGTGTTGCTCGGCTCTGGGTCTATACCTGTGCAACAGTTCATGCTGGTTAATTCCTTACAAATTACCTGATATTCGTTATAAGTTATCTGACTCTGTTGCAAGTACATTTATTCTTTGTATTGAGTTAGATAAACTGCTCGATACTTGTTACAGGGAGTGGAATCTGAAATCAGTTTTCCGAGGGAGAAGGATAAAAAAGGTTTGTTCTTCAGCTAGTCTCACATGGCATGCCTTTTAGTGTTCAACTTGCGGCATTATTAGCCTCGTGGAACTTTAATAAGGATGATTTGCATGGTGTGAACTTCAATTTGAACGGTTTATTTGTGGACCGCCACTAAAGAGAGAACTTTTACGCACCACCTGATACCTATTAAATGGCTATGCTTATGGGTTACGGGCCTTACGGCTCTCACCCTTAATTTTAGTTTTTCCATTTTAACCAAAATTAAAGTGAGACCTTAGAGGCTTCTTCATATCTGTGGTTCTGTCTCCGATCACAATGGTGTGATTCTTCTTTTCCTCAAAATTAGCATAAGTGGAAATGGATCAACTTCCTTGAGTTTGAGCCCTGGCACACGAAAGCTGGAAAGTGATTTCAAAGCTAGGTAATCTCATTAAGACCTACTAATGTCGTCAAATCCTGGAAGAACTATTCTTAAGGTCCACCAAATATGAGAAATAGAAATCTTTTTATGTTATTAACCACCCGATAAATGGGAGCTATTTTGAAAAAAAGGAAAGTTAATGTGAATTTTATGATCTATAGTTCTGGATATAGAAAGCATGAGGGAAGGAAGTCTGTAAAATATGATAAATCCAGAAAAATAGAGTATACTTGGAGAGGAAACATTGGAAATTTTGTTTTCCTTTTTTTTTTTTTTTGCATGTTACTTTGTGCCTTTAGCAATTTCATATTTAGGGTTTTCATTTGTTTATTATTCTTCATGCTTTCTATTAATTATGGCAGTTTCTGGTTCTAAAAGAAAGGCAAAGACCTTCAAGGATGAGGAGTACTTTATAAGTGCAGTACCAACAAATCAAGTAGGTTATTCTGTTCTAGTTACGTTTAAATGCCTCCATCGATAGTATGTAATGTTTCTGAAATGGATATACGTTTTTGGTGCGAAGGGAAGTCCCACATCACCTGGGTACCAAAGTAGTATGAAATATATAAGCATGAGGGCACCCTCACTTCATGAGCTAGCTTTTGGAGTTGAGTTCTACCCAAGACCGTGTAACATTTGGTTGCAGTTGGGTGCATCCATTTCAGTTGCTTTGTGTGGGGATAGTTTGTTTTTAACTGCTTTGTTGTGCTCTGTGAAGTACATATTTAGGACTATTTAACCTAGCCTGTGTTATCAATTGCAGCATTTGGAGGCAGGACTCTCAGTAAGTGCTAACGAAGGGTTTGAATCAAACAGGTAAAAGATAAATATTTGCTCAAGCATAGTACTCTTCTCTTCATATTGTTGTACTAGTTATCTCTTTTCTAGTTAGTTTTGTAAGTACTTTAGAGTAAACAATGTAGTTCTTCGTTTAAAACGATAATAAAGTAAAACTTGGAACGGTATTGAAGATTGTACACCATGCTAGCTTACTGTGGGTCCAAACGTTTCTGCATGTGAGGCCGAGTAGTCTCAAAATAGAGCACGTGGAGTTCTGTGTTACATGGACACGGTTGCGAGCATGGGTTGTATATCGAAGGGATACGAATATTAATTTCCTTAATAGTTTTTAATGTGGATTAAAAAAATCAAATGTTTTTTTAATATGGAATTTGTACACCAAATACATGATTTGCCAAAAAAGGCTTCAGGCGATTCTAGCATTTTGTTTTGGGTCTTGGCCATCTAGACTATTTTCTTTACGACATTGGCCCATTTACATATAACCTAGTGGCCAAAATCTCTCTCAATTCCCTAATCAACAATGCCCCACTTAGTTAATTTTTCTTGGCCCACATCCAGTTATCCCTTCAACACTTGCCATTGAGGATATAAGATAAATCGTGTCTTGTAACCTTCAGTCTTCTTCTTTAATCAACCTTACCCACCCGCTATATGCAAACCAAGCCCTAGTAGTGCTGTTCCTTCGAGGAAATCTGACAAAATTTGAACGATAAAGAGAAGATTTGCATAGCCCCTACGCAAGGATGACAAAAGCACAAATCGTGAAATGGTCCAGGAAAAAGCCCGAGTAGTGCTGCACATCAAACTCATCGGAGATCGTGGAAGATCCCAGATTGTCGGAGATCGTAGAATCTCACGTCGCTTCTTCTTTTCTTCTTCAATCTCAACTCGTTTTCTATATGGTTCTTATGCTTGTGGTCTTCTTTCTATTTTGAATCATCATGACGTGTCGTGTTGACATTGATCATCTTTCTATATGGTGAAAAACTAGTTTCCATGGAACATAGGAAGAGGTTGGGTGTATTGAGGCTTAAAACTAGTATTTGAATTTGGTTTTAAAACACCAAGCTAATTCTTTTATCCTTTATCATAGAATAGCATTGAATGCAAAAAACAGAGTATGCTATGAGTTTAATAGCTTGTGAGTATTAAAGGGTGTACCCAGTGTGCTAAGCTCTTGCATATGTGGGTTCTGGGGAAGTGTTAATGTACGCAGTCTTACTCGTGCAAGTAGAGAGGCTGTTTCCACGAATCAAACCCGTGTAAAAAAAGATAACCGTGTCCCCTGCTGTGTCGGTGTCTGTGTCCCCTTCCATGTTTGTGTCCCCATTGTTTGAGAATAGTTGTGTCCCGTATCCGTGGCTGTGTCTCCCACCGTATTCGTGTTTGTATCTGTACTACATACCTAGTGGGTGGTTTATTTATGTTACAATACTCATTTGCAAAAATTACCCTGTATAGTGGATTAAAAGATAAAATAAAAAATTTGACAAATTTTGACATACATAACTAACGATAATCAATTCCAACCTGGCATATGCTTCTTGATAGTTGAAAAAAAGAAGATATATTTCTCTGACAATTGAGGTTGAAGTGTAATTGCAAGATGCATGTATTTACAACCTTAACCCGTATTGCATCCGGCCATAAGGCGTTGTAACTATTGATCTCTGTATTATGCACTTTTGCTTGTTGTTTGATGTTTTAGGAGTAGACTTATTTTTGTGTCTTTGTGATTAATTGATTGAATAGGTTTGAAGCCGCAGTGCTTGATCTAGTTGCAGATGATAAAGAGGGATTGCAGAAACAAAAAACTAGATTCCACTGGGATAAGGTATGTGTTAGAAACTTATTTCCTGGTGTCGTTCTCATTCATCTTCTTGTACATACTTTGAATCTCTTTTGCTGGCAGAGGAGTAAGAAGTATGTCAAATTAAACAACGGGGAACGCGTGATGGCCAGTGGAAAGGTATTTAATGAGGATCTTTAACGATTACATTTATGTGAAGTTATTTCATTTCTATTATTGGCATATAGAAGAAACAGGTAGACAAGAATCTTTACTTCTTGAGACTAGGTTTAAGGTGAGTTTGGTGCAAGCTAACTCTTTACTGAACATGCTCTGCTGAATATTAAGATGAATTTAATGGTTGGCAAGCACAATACTGCACTCCATATTTCATCTTACAGAAACTGATGAATGGGTTCTGTGCTTAAAATATTAAGGTTAATACTTTGCATCAAGGCTTTTTGCTGTGTCCTGAACACAGACGCTTGTTTTTTGACTGAGTATAAAAAAAAACACACACACACACAAATACTCGGTGAATTCTCCTCTGACACGTGTTGGACTCACGCCTTACGGTGTCATTCTTTTTTGTTTTTATTATTGGTTGATTGACCTTTTCTTCTGCTCTCTGAGAGACTCACTCATAATACAAACCCTATTAGGAAGTCCAAAGCCCCCCTTCACCGTGTTAACATTTGAGAGAATGGTGCACGCTGTTCATTACAGTATACAGAAGAGTGTGAAGTATCATGGAAGAAATGGATGCATGCCCCTCTAATTTCTCATAAGAAAGTAGCCTTATGTCTTTTGTTGCTGAACCATAAGGACAAGGAGAAATAGTCTTATTTGGTGCCTCTCCTCTACATTTCCTGTTGCTTTATTTTATTTTATTTTTGAACAGCAAAAACATGCCCTGTTGCTTTAGTTGTGAATAACATATTAGATGTTCATCAATACGTGACTAAGTTGAGGGAAAGAAAGTTGTTTTATGCTATCCACATGTAGAATTGATTTTACTTGTGCTAGAATAAACGTTTATTTTCTGTGATTATTTACATACTATGTTTTACTGGCGAGCAGATAAAAACAGAGAGTGGTGCAAAAGCAAAAGCTAACAAAACTGGTATATACAAGAGGTGGAAAGAGCGATCACACAGTAAAATCTCCCTTAGAGGAACCAGTAATGAGGGCAACGTTGATGAAGCCACGAGTTTGGCGGGTAAGTACCCAAGTTACCAGAAACTTTTTTCATTGGAGCTTTTAGTTGCACTGGCATTCCAATGTTTGACAGTTCTTTTTCCTACTTGTTAGAAGTATAGTTCCTTGTGTTATTTGCATTATTTTAGAGTTGGCTATAACATGTCTTTCTTTATATCCTAGTGGGGAATTCTTTTTCACTGGTTCTTCATTTTCTTGCATCATTGGAGGTTTGATACCTTCAGGTAGTAATTATGGGATTTCCCTTGTTCCAGATGGGAACATCATCCTCTTGCTGATAGCTACTAACAGTCACGGCAGAAGTCCTCTGTTCATCCAAAACTGCTCGACCTTTTGGGGAATTGTGCATTTTTGCATGCAAAAAATAATGTATTAGCGCAATTTTTTTTTTTTTTTTTGGTTGAAAATTTTTGCTACAAATTTAAAGATCTCTTTGGAAAGAAAAAATTGGAAAAAACACTATTTTATGCGTGCAAAACGCATGATTACCTAAAAAGATAGAGCATTTTGGGACGGAGGGAGTAATATTTTTCATGCTGGGAACACGCAGGGGACACGTGGGCACATGGGGGGTAAATCTTAAAAGCTTTTTCAGGGAAAGATTTTTGTAACTTAATAAAGTGTTGGACCAAAATGTTTATATACAACATACTCCCTCAGTCACACAAATATGGTCCAGTATTCTATTTTGGGATGTCCCATAAAGATTTTTCATTTTGAAAAGTTTCCTAAAAAGTAATGCAACTTTCCCATTTTGCCCCTCCTTTTCTCTCACTTTAAATAACTGAAGAGTTTCTAGAAACATCCCATCAAGGGTAAAAATTGTGAAGTTAAGAACAATGTAATCCTTCTTAATTATGTTCTCTTAAAAAGTTGGGTTCCCAATGAGGACCTAACAAAATGAGATGGAGGGAGTATTTGCGTATGTTTATGGGCGTGTCCCATTCGTGTCCCTAGAGTACCGACTTGGAGACGGCGATCTCTACGAGTGTCGGTGCTTCATAGATGGCAGTTTTTCTTCCCAAATCTTTTACCTGCCTTTGAGATGGGTGCACAAATTTTGTTTGCTTCAAATTATCGAGACTTATTTTTTCTCACTCGTCTTGAAAGAGGATTAGTTCTTCAAAGAGGATTAGTTCTTCATGCATTACATATTGCCTTTCCATCAATGTAATACGATCTGCTTACAATCAACCGAAACCTCACCCATGATTTGCGTGGCAGGAGGTAATGGTTTCCGAGGAGGCAACAGGTCGAGTTTCAGAGGTGGCAAGAGGCATCTGTCAATTCCAAATGCTCACGTCCGGTCAGAAATTAAAGATCTTGATCAAGTTCGGAAAGAAAGGCAGAAAAAGGCAGACAGAGTTTCACATATGAAGAGCAAATCCAAGGGGAAAAAGTTCGGTAAAAATGGTAAAAAGAGGAAATCAAAGTAGGGGAAACTCCCTCCACAAGTTCTTGTTTACAAGAGAAATGCTTAATATTTCCAACATGTGCTGGACTGTTTTTGTTTTTGTAACCCTCTGGCCCTTCCATACATCTACTTCACATTTTTTGAGCAAACTAGTGTTTGTAGTCGAAGTATTTTGTTAATCCAAAGGAACGCTAGTTTTATTTGTACTAATATGAGTTAGCTACATAGTTAACTATTTGCGCAAACAGTTTGCTTGAAATCTGGGCCGTCCATCTAAGCAACGGACGGCCCAGATGCTGCACAGCAGCGTCCCCGCATCCCTAGTCATCCCGATGATGTCTCAGCAAGTGTTTTAGGTAAACATCCCTTGTCATGGGCAGCCAAGGATATGAGTTCGTAAAATTGATTTTTATTAACATAGTGAGTCAACTTCTGATCGGAAATCATGTTACTAGAATGAATAGCCCTTGTTTGGCAATCTTGACGGAAACCCAATATTTGAGCAAAATTCATAATCCATGTGATCTCGAAAATTTTCAGAAGCACTAGATCTTCCCGATCGACAGTATCCATCTGCATTTTGTTTGATGTCGTTTTATATGGGAGGGGTATTGAATCCAAATCAAAGATATCAATGTCGTACCAGATGGCATATCATTTTTATTACTAGCAAGATACGTACCGGTATTGGGTAATATTCTGATACTGTTTTGGATTTAACGTTGAATAATTTATCCAAGAAATTATAAACATTCTTTTCTTTTCTTTTTATCCAAAACCACACACTAAAATTTAAGCAAAACATTTCACATGAAAAAAGTTGAAATTGAAAGAAACAGAACTGAACCACATACAAGTGGCAAACCTTTCAGCATTCTATAGCTGAATTCTGAAAGCTTAAAGCAAGATCGTAAGCAACACAGGTCTCTTTTCTCTCCTTCTGCTTTAGGAAACAAACAATGTAGCAGGGAGCAACCATCACATGACAACCCCCTCCCCATAAGCATAGTATATTGTCTTACATTATTATTATAAACAGAACCATGAATAAGACTGCAGATGCATGTATATAGGGGTGCATCTCTAAAATCCACCTCAATGACGCGGTGGCGGGAGAGGTAACCACGGTGGTGGGAGAGAGCACCTATTAAACGAGATCATGAGAAAAGAAGTTATGATTTGATCATTAGTAAAGCCAAAGAAAAGAGCATTCCAGGGCAACCTTTAATTAACAACGAAAAACGACGATGTGAAGGCAAGATTAAACAAGGATTGATTACTGCTATGTTGTAGTAGTATATTCGCATACAATCATACGAAATGAAAAGAACAAAAAATTGTAAAATTGGAAGTACGCAATACCAGTCCTCCCCAATCCCCAACACCCAGTTACAAAACTTTGGATAATATGAGATAGTCCATGGATTAAAACTCCGAGTCAAGAAGTTCCCCGGATTCCCCAACCATATGAATATCAAAGCAGCAGCATCCCAAAAATAAAAAAGGATTGCCAAAATGTCCTCCCCCACTGCTTTTGTTACCACTTCTGTTACCAGTTCTAAATCTTCCTTGGGTGATTCTATTAACAACCCATTATTTACTCCATATAACCCATTTTCTTCATGTAACCCACACTTAAAATTCCCTCAAACCAATTTACTCCATACAACCCACAAAATACACCTAAACTACCCTCGCGACTAGTTTTCATACTTTAAATGTCGAAATACAAACCCATTTTCGACAACCACATGTCGATTTATATTAAAGGATGAATTTTCAAAAATTGGACTCTGTCTATGTTCGACATCCTCATGTCGAAATTTATGTCTATATTCAACTTTCAAATGTCGAACTAGATACATGTGGATAAAATATTGTTGTTTTCGACAATAACATGTCGAAATATAACCATATTTTCAGCTTCTTAATGTCGAAATTTGTAAAATCAAACATGTGAATTTCTCAGGTTAAGTGAAAGTTTCAACATCGATATGTTGAAAAAGTTTACATATTTCGGGGTATGAATGTCGGAAAAAAAAACGCAGTTGGGGGCATTTTGGTCTTCACACAATAATGAAAATTGAGGAGTTTTTTTGCGGATTACATGGAGCAAATGAAGGGCTGTTAATAGAATCACCCTCTTCCTTTTCTTCCGGGTCTAGTCACTCGCAGACCTTCATCAATTTTAATCATTACAGAGTTTCGGCTAAATAAATACGTGGGTGAACATGTGTCGGTCTATGGATATGTTACATACGTCCTTCGCTATGGAATATGTTTCTTGAATGGATGTCCTCCATCTGAGAAACATATTCCATAGTTTGGCTTGGAAAGAAAACTAGTAGTGAATCAAGTCTGCCCTAAAATTAATCTATTGTCACCAAGTTAGCATCAACAAAATAGGTACCTAGATCTTACCATGTTTGGAGAAGGAATGTTAACAAAATACTTGCACAATATTCACAATCCGTTTTGAAATCACGAAGCAAATGACGATTCCAGTTGGCGTAATCCTACCGGATTTCCCTGTAACAATAACCAAAGGGAAAAAAATTAAAATTGGCTAAGACTACTATTTGTCGACGAATGAAACATCGACAATTTCTCTATGAATACCAAGAATCAACAAGAAACTTACCACCGTCGAGTATTTTACGGAACACCATCTCAAATCTTGCCCAATTCTGAAGATGAAAACGCGGACTCTTCTCTCCTTTCAAGCCCTAGAAAAAGCACAGACTCAGCCTACATACTAGTTTTTCTATTGGATATACGGAGCGGATCAGGTCAGGACTCTCTGATTTTCTTAAAAACTTTTATTTAGGCTGTTGGATCTCATCCAACGGCTGGGGGAACGATGCAGTTCTCGCGGGTCTAAACCGGGTTAAAAGAACCTGGGTATGTGATTTCGAGTTAAAAAACACTCGTGGGTCGACACCAACCGCCCTTCCCCATTCCAGATTTCGTTCATTTTTTTTCTTTCTGATCAGTGATTTCGTTCATTTCAAAAACTCCAGAGAGAGAGAGAGAGAGAGAAGAGAAGATAAGAGAAGAAGAGAAGGCGATTCGAATGAAGAAGGGCTGGAAATCGAAGAAAAGAAAGGATGGAAATCGAAGCAGATCGAATGGAGAAGACGCAATACGGTTGAAGAGTTAGGGTTTTGTTTGGACCTGTTCACTGACGCACCGACGTGATGCATTTCTCGAACGAAGAAATCTAGGACGAATGAACAAATTGAAGGTCTCTCTCTCTCTCTCTCTAGAAATCAAAGAAATGGGTTTCGATTTCGGATTCGAATTTTGAGCAGATTTTTTCCCATTTAACACTGCATTTTAGGGTTAGGGTTTGATTTGTCTATGTATGTATGTATGTATTCGTGCTTTATTGGTCCTTCAAGATGCTAACACTGTATGTATGCCTTTTAGGGTTAGGGTTCAAATTTTTTTTTTTTTCCGATATGTTTCCCCATTTTTTTAAGGTTAGGATTTGAATGAGGTTATGGCTTGAGAACCCAATTGACTCTGGGTCTCAGGCAAATGACAATACTCAAAATAAACCTTATAAATTGAATTGCTACCTCTTTATATTTTTGGATGGAATTAATGAGTGCCCTTCCAGCAAATTTTACGAAGATAGTTTGAAAATGCAATCATGCATGTTTCATTGTGTGGTTTGGATTGCATCCATCTTATGGTCTGTATTAGTATTTAGAATTTGTGAAGGGGAAATCCAAGTTCCAAACACTGCCTCAAAATACTTCGTTTATTTTCTGAAGTGGTAAAAAAATCCGTAGTATTTTTCTAAGTTGTTTAGTTGTTCATCTTAGCACTGATGGGCCAGATACGGACAACTCAAGTGATATTAACATTTACATACTGATTGAGAATGATGAATCTTGTTGATCTCGTTCAATTCATTTTTATTGAGATGCAAACAGCTAGGGGGAAGGATTATACTCCCTTCATCCTTAAAAGATGTTACATACTGTGACTATTGACTGAAATTATGCAGCATGTTTCCTATGTTTCTAACGAGTGATGCCTTTGAATGCAGTATGTTATCAGTTGGAAGCATATGAGATTGAGAACCGGCTACTCAAGGAGCTCAAGCTGTCAAGCCTTGGAGGAAATGCTAGTTTAGATATTGATTACTCAAGGATTTTTTAGAAATCTTGTCCAAGAAAGAAGTCTAGGTGGCTAATTGGGACACAAGAAGAAGATTCATGCAATGAAGATTGATTTGCATTTGTTTTTAGGTTAATATTGTACATGTACTCTTCAATGGGAAGAGGCCAAAGCTTAGCTCTTCCTTAGTCAGTCATAATGATGTAATGCACGTTTCAGTCTATTTGTAATGTCATTCTATATGAAATGATATGGTGGACTTATGGAGTTGAAGTATATATCTGAGATTAACTAAGGCTGCAGCAGCAGGCTCCCCTTTTGTTTTGCGGCATAGTCCATGTATATGGACACGAGATATGGACACGACACGATACGCGCTCAATGTGTCCAAAATGAAAATGAAAAGCCTTGTTATGCACCGTGCATTTGCTTAACATCTGGATTTGGACATTGAATTAGAAAACCTAGCCAAACACAAGCCTTGTAGCAGATGTCCTCACAATTTATTTCATCCAATCCAAATGTCCTCATTCTTCCTCTTGTTCCTGAGAAATGCAGACTTCTCTCTTGATGCACCAGAATCATTCAAAACAGAACGGCAGCCCTAGCAATAACCATTTCAGTAAGCAAAAAAGAGGGGGAAAGGAATAAACCAGCTCTTCAATATGTAATTTAGACTTGCGCCGAATCACACATTGCAATCGAAACAAAAGTTTTTACAAACCAGAACAAGCAGAATAAAAAAATATGGCATCTGCCAGTTTGGCCGACACGAACACAATGTTTTACAAAAGAGGCATGAGCCGAACATAATCATCATCAGCTACGCTAAGCTCTATGCACAAGCAAAATGAAAAAAGTAAATAGAAAAAACCCTAAGTGTTGCTACAATCTCCATTCGTCTTTCTTGGGCTTCTTGGTTGGACGCTTTATATTCTTATCCTACTCCATCACCTCAGCCGCTTTCTCGTCCTCCTTGGCATCATCAACATCCTATAAGAGCATTGAAGTGCAGAAAAGTCGGCAGTAGAAAATGTTCGTATAAATCCACTAGCAAGAAAATCAATAGAAAAAGAGCATGGAAGGAGACTGTTGAAGATTTGTTGTGGTGAGCATGCCTCCTATGGCAAGAAACAAAAACTCTAGTTGCTTCAAGAAAATCAATAGAAAAAGAGCATGGAAAGATATTAGACAGAGGCCGGGATTTTCTATTTATAGGAAATCAATAGAAAACTCCTAGTGAATTTCACCTATTTATAAATTCTGGAATTTTCTAGTGAATTGCTTGTAACTATTTCCAGATTTAGCCAACAAACATGGAAGAACATTCCATTGTAACTATTTCCAGCCTCCAGGTTCCATTGTACCATATCTTGAAGTTATGATCAGGTCGTATGACAAAAAAGAAAAAAAAAACAAAACAAAAACTGCAAACTTAAACTATAGGCATGTCAACAGAACTAAGAAAATCAAATGAAACAACTTATGAAAGCCACATTGACACTTGAATTGAAATACCCACAATGGCGGAGCCATGTAGGGGTTGGGTGGGGCAGTTTTTATTTTATTTTTTTAAGAAAACAAATCCTATTCTACTACTACTAATTTAGGAGAAAGGTTGGTGGGGTTTGAACCTTCACCTAATGCAAGAGGCATAAGGTGTTCATTACTTGGTTTTCACTCAATTTTTAAGCGGAATAACACTCTCATAGTCACTTTAAAATGTTCCTTTTAAAACAAAACAAAAATTATAACGTTTCGGGAGTTGAATAGTTAGAACAATTTTTTAGGATACTTAATTAAATTTTGAACTCTATTTTTAATATACTTAATCAATATTCAAAATTTCATTTTTGTCGATTTTTTTTCTCCCCTTACTTCGGCCCCTCCCGAATAGAAATCCTGGCTCCGCCACTGAATACCCAATACAGAAAGTTGGAAGCTTGCTGGCCACAATCTAAAACAAGTAGTAGTCTTTATCCACAAAAGCAAGAAACCCCATACAAATTTAAAGAAAAAAAGCAGAAAACAAGAGATCTGATTGAGATGAACTCAAGATTAAAGGGGGTTAGATCTATGATTAACCCTAGACTGTGATTTCAAAACCCTAGAGTTCAAGTTTCTTCGAAATTGAACCAGAGAGGGAGAGGAATAGGGCGAGAGAGATACATTGGGGGTCAAAATCGAGACTCAAAATCCTTGATTTCTCCTTCTTCTTCGATTTTCTTATCCTTCGACTCTGTTTGGTTCTTAGGGAAAGGAAGAGGAAGGGAGAGAAAATTTAAAAAATTTCCCTTCCTTTGTTGGTTCTACAAAAAGAGGAAGGAAAATATTCAAATTCCCATTTAACTATCCTCTCATTTTCTCTTCAATTTTCCCTCTAATTTCTTTCTTAATTATTTTTCCTTCTTTTCTCTTTCTTTCCCTAACTTCCAAACACAGCCTTTGTCTAGAGTGTTATCAGAAACGTAAAAAGGGGTTGGGGTTTTGACCAGCGAACAAATATAACCGTGAAAGACGACCCAGTGTGTTTTGACCCGGTTTAGACCCGCGAGATTTCAAACTAACGTCTCTCTCTCTCTCTCTCTCTCTCTCTCTCTCTCTCTCTCTCTCTCTCTCTCTCTCTCTCTCTCTCTCTCTCTCTCTCTCTCTCTCTCCAGCCGTTGGATCTCATCCAGTGGCCCACAATGGGAGTTCAGATTTTAAAAAAATCAGGCATCCGGATAGGATCCTCTCCGTTCGTCAATATATATATATATATACATACATACATACATACATACACACACGTGTCATAATAATATATATTTCCTCTTTCCCAATTTGCTCGTCATTTTTTGTCAGTCGTGTCACTTAAACAATTATCTACATTTCACAATCTATGATTTTTTTACATTTTTAAATTTTTTGTTTAATAAAACTATTTGAGATCTATCAAACAAAATTCATATTTTATATTAATAGTGTTGTAAATTAGAAAATATAAATTGTTTTTTAAGAGGTCTCAAATAGTGAAATAGACCAGCAATATTAGACTAAGAGAGTATTGCTTAACATAATTTTATACTACTCCCTCTGTCTCTTTTTAATAGTTGAGTATTTCATTTTGATCTGTCCCTTAATAAGTATATGTTTTGAAAAGTTAATAGTTAAAAATTTGTACAATTATTGGTTTACCCTTTTGAAGAGTTAATGGGTAAAAGTAGAGGATAATTTTGGAAAGTGGAGGTAAAAGTTGATGTGAAATACATGAAATTGATGTAAAAGTTAATATGAAAGGAGTAATTATGATATTTCTTTAATTAGTTGGATTTACGAAGACACATTTAAAAGGAAGAAGGGAGTAATACATAGCTATGCATAGACATATCTGATAATCTGAAAGTACAATTTTACCAAAGCGATTTGAATTCAAACGTAATAAAATCTTTGGTCTTCTTTCCTTCAAAAAAAAAAAATCCCTTCGAATTTATTCCTTATTAAAATTGATGGATTTAGAGCATCTCTAGGGCACTACCTAAAAAATGTTTGCTAAAGTGTACACCTAAGCATATGTGAGACCCTATTTTGTGTACTAAGAACTTAGTTAGCTAGCTAAGGAGGAATGCACTGTAATGGGGCTCCCTAAAAATATTCATTAACTTTAAGTCTTTCCTTTCTCTCTCCTCTCTCTTTCCTTAAATTTATTCTCTCTCCTCTTTCTTCTCTCTATCTCTCTCATCTTTCTCTCTCCTTAAGTCTCTCCCCAAATTTAGGTAGTCACTTAGGGCACTTTAGGTAGTGAGGGGTGCCACCTAGGATTTTAGGGAGTCAATTTTTGTGCACTAGAGACCATTTTTGAGTTTTTTGTAGTTAACTAGTTAGGGCACTTTAGGGAACTCTTTTAGGTAGTGCGCTAGACATGCCCTTAGTGTTGGTAATCTCAACCAACTATGGAAGGTCACATAACTCATCAAATGGTGTGTGGGGCCCACACAAACTTGAGTGTGAAGTGTGTGTGGGTTCCACACACCATATGAGTGTGTTAATATCATTATTACATCCAGGGTTGTGAATACCGTGCCGTACCGGCTGGTATGTACCGTTTTGACACAAAAACGGTACCAAACACCTCTAATACTGTACCGTGCTCAATACCAGCCCTTACCGGACAAGTACTGGCCGTCCGGCAAATACTAGCCAAACCGGCGAAAAAGTGAATACCGGCTGGTATGAAAAATGAAGAAAAGGGGAAGAGACTCAGATCTGTGCACTACAAGTTAGGATCTGGACTCATTCATGAAGAGTTTCAAGGAGGAGATCTTGTCCTCGCCCCTTACTCCAGCAACAGCGGTGGACCTAACTTCTGATTCCGGCCAATCTCAGTCGGACCTTGGTACCTTCTAGAAGCCTCTGACGACGAGCTTGGTCTTCCTTCGTTGACACTGAGTCGCCCAGTGAGGTGGGCGAGTTGATCTGTGTTGATCCTTTGGCGGCTTTGGCCTAGAATTTTGTCGATCCAGATTGTGTATTTGGGAGCTCGTGTTGTTGGTCTAGTGGAAAAGGAGTCGCACGCCTTTTCAGTCCCAATGCTTTTTATTGTTTTTATTATATGAAGGTTAAACTTCTTGTGTTAAGAAAAATAAATAGGCAATTTATTGTTTTATAAAAGTTAAACTTCTTGTGTTAAGAAAAATAAATAGGCTATTTATCTAAAATAGTTTTTCACATTTATTCACCTTTTGGAGAAATAATGGCGTGTCTTTTGGGGTCCATTGCATTTGTTTTAACATTTGTTAGTTAGTTTGAAGTCCATTTTATAATATTTATTGTCCAATTATAGTTTAATTTGTGAAGAATTGGATAATATGAGAAAATTTTGATATATATATATATATATATATAGTACCGCTAAATCCGAAACGGCACCCGGTACCGGTATCGTACCGTACCAGTAGGAAAACCGGTAATCTGACCGATACGAGATTCAGAACCTTGATTACATCTTTCACAACAAAACTTTTCAAACTTTTGTACATCCACTTTCCAGTTTCCACTATTGTCATTGATGAAAATATCATCATTAAACTTTACCCGCTAACTTTTAAAAAAGAATCTACTTTAAGGGCAAAATAGGAAATGTACCAACTTTTACCCATCAACTTTTCAACATCATAGGAACAGTCCAAAATGAAAAAATTGAAATACACAATTCTTTTTAAGGAAAGGGGAGTACTGAAGGACATGTCTTCAGAAAATGATTTACTTGGAAAATCTGTTTTGTTTGAAAATAACTACTCCTTTTTTTTTTTTGGATCGGCAAAAAAGTTTTATCAATGAAATCTTGACAAAGGGTATATCAAGATGGGGGAGAGGGGAGGGGACTCCAACCAAAGGTTGAAGGAATTAAAACACCTGATGGGACAAACCCAAAAACACCCAAGGGACTAAGCCCACAACACCTAAAGGCCTAGGTCTAAACAGGCCAAACCAAATAAAACAATGAGCCCAAAAACAATAAAACATCTTAAAGGACCCAGTCCAAAACAATGGGCCAGGCCCACCCCAAGAAACCCCGAAACCCAACCCTAATGTTCTATCATCTTGCTGCCTCATCAGCCGCACCAAACGACAACTGGCCGCCACAACTCGACAGCCACCCATCCCAAGCAACCCAAGACCTCCAGAGACCTGCAAGAAAAACTTGTAAGCCTTGATCCGATTCAAGCCAACAACTCGAACTAGACATTCATCGGCAGCCAAACATCCACACCGCCACTGGACCTCGCAAACCCTTCTCCACCAAGCAGCCTGGAGAAAAATGGTGAAGACCCATCGGAGGCACAAGAAACCATGAAGAAGCCAGAGAAACTTGAAACAAGCAACCACCACGAGGTCACCGGCCCCGCCACCACCAGCAACATACCCTCACCTTGCCGTTAAGCCAAAACCAATTAGACCCAAGAGTGATAACCGGCGGGAGGGCAGCGGAGGAAGAAAAGCGAGGACGGAGAAAGGAAACCGCCGCCGCCAACCACCGAAAAAAACAGAAGAAGAGTTGAACAAAAGAGAAGGGGGGAAGAAAAAAAAAGCCGGAGGGGGGGGGGAGAGAGAGAGAGAGAGAGAGAGAGAGAGAGGAGAAGGAGAAGGAGAAGAGAGAGGTGGGGGGAGGATGGCAAGCGGCAGCGCCGCCTCCCCCAGGGGAAACCCAGTCGGTGTATCTTTAGAGAGAGGGGAGAGAAAGAGTCGCTGGGAGTTTTTGTTTCCTACACGCGATGTCGGGACTTAGAAAATAACTCCTTTTGAGTTGTGGTATACGAAATAAGAAATTGGACCCGGAAATTTACTGTTACGAGTAGAGAATGTCTTTCTCTACTCAGTTTCCAGAATTAACCATTTCCAATATTATCCTTGGCCGAGGAAACAAAAGATTGAATGGATGACATATACAATGACTAGGGATTGCCCGGGCACGGTGCGACGTAATTTGACCTCAATTTGATAAATTAGTTACCATAGTAAATAGCTCAGTACACTCGCGCAACTTTTCGCCCAATAACAAAACCAAAGGTCAGCGTAAGAATCTGAAGAATTTTAAAAAAAATTGCCCAATAACTAAACCAAGGGCCAATGAAATAATTTTTCTATAATCTCAACTGTAAGGGATAAGGAAAATACAAAACGTATAAAGAATGTTTCTAAACCATGCCATGGAATTGATTTAAAACTGTGAAGTGTGAAGTCTTGGAATTGAGGCAACCCATGGGAACATAGAACAAAAGCACCCAATACTACTAAACCCGTGAAGCCCATGGAAGTCAGGCTTGTGTTACAGCCCAATTGTGAATCTTGGAGTGCCTGGACAACATCAACATGGTGAACCCGAGAAGCTCTTGCATGACTCTACCAAACTTAGTGAAGCCCGTGGCAATATAAACTTAACTACGGAATGGGAGGACATCCCCCTCCCGAAAGGATATCAAACATTCCCAGGGACAGCCCCCCAAGGATAGGCATATACCCCAAAACCAACTAACGAATTCTGGGGAAATTTGAGCAGCATTCCATTTGTTTATTTAACAAACCCAAAAAATCTGTGACTGCCCTGAACTTGATTCTGCAAACAGCAGACCAAATCATCAAATCCTCATACAAAAGTACCACAAACAGCAGCCAATGAAAGGCTCTATCATATAAGTACGATGATACTAACACTTGCTCATACAGATGGAATTCAAGCTATAAGGGAGACCCCTAATTCTAATCAAATTCCTACAGTCAGGTGGCTAGGTTTAATAACATAGACCGCGCCAAACATGTCACATTTTAGAGTTGACAATTGATACACACTGTGGGAAACCCTTGCTGCATAATATTTTGATCCATCCATGCCCCAAAGCTGCCCATGATTCCAACTACTTTTAACTCGAGGTTGAGGTATCTATGATTGCCTTCCTTTGGCCAATCTTTCTCGTCAATGATTTGTAATAGATCAAAGTTTGAAAGAAAATTGACCTTCCAAGCACTCCAATCTCGTACTCTTTAAAATACATGACTACCTACGTCCGTCTCCTAATAAACTCATTGTTTGAATAAGCAATCAAATATTGAACTCCTTTTTTGAACCTCATCACATTTTTCTAATCGCACATAAACAATCAATTCAAACTTAAGCAACCCATTCTTGTGCTCAACTTTTATAGAGGCAAAGTGGGTCTTACCATAATCAGGAGTTGAACATTCATGGCTTCCAAATCGAAGTTCAGAGCCTGCACCACTATATCCAGAAGCAACACCATTCTTTAAAATACATGACTACCTACGTCCGTCTCCTAATAAACTCATTGTCTGAATAAGCAATCAAATATTGAACTCCTTTTTTGAACCTCATCACATTTTTCTAATCGCACATAAACAATCAATTCAAACTTAAGCAACCCATTCTTGTGCTCAACTTTTAAAGAGGCAAAGTGGGTCTTACCATAATCAGGAGTTGAACATTCATGGCTTCCAAATCGAAGTTCAGAGCCTGCACCACTATATCCAGAAGCAACACCATCAAACAATCCTGCAATGAAAAACACACCACCAAAACCCAAATAAAAATCCGAAACCCAAAAAAAGGAGTTAGATCAAGCAATGTTTCATTCGTGCATTTTATCAAACAGTAATCAAGCGCTGTCCATTAGATAAAAAATTTTCGCTATATTGATATTTTTTTTAACAGCTTCTTAACTACATTGATGAGATATTAAGCCATGGTTGAGTTCCACACTTCCACTCCCATATTCTCCAATTCTCTTTCCCACATGACTTTAATTTGCAGGTGTACCATTTATAAGTTATATCTAATGGCGACCAGTGACACAAACCTAAGGATTGAAAAAGCATGTGATATTGTGTTTGATACATTTCATTGACTACTTGAGGTGCATAGATTTCACTGTTTACATTTAGGGGAAAAAAAATCAGGATGAGCTGATCAATAATTAACAAAAAGACATGAGCAAATCAAAATATTACAACGTCCGCAAAATTCTTGGAAAAAAATGAATTAAACGAACCACATACACAAATTGGATGAATACCCAAAAAAAAAAAAAAATGTGCATTTTTACATAGATTGAGAGAGAGAGAGAGGAGTTGTAGAACTACTTGACAATTAACACAGAGATTAGGAACCATTAAATTTATGGTTCGGGTTAAAAAAAAAAACCAAATAGTTACTTTGGAACTTGTACACTCGCCAAATCTAGTGCATGTGTCATGTATACAAAAAAATTCCAATTAAGAGTGGAAGATTGCAGAGTAGCAATTACCACTAACATAGAATGAAAGGTAGCTAATTAATCATACTATTCATAGAAGGAAACGGAAAAGAACAAAGACTCCATTTTTCCTCTTCCAACAATGGCCAAGGTGGTAGTTCTAGGAAGGCTACATAACATAATTTGAAATCATAAATACAGGACATGGCCAGATACAGACAAACAAAAATACGATACATGGTATTCTTCAAAAAGTGGATGACACTTGAGTGAAAGCAATACCTAAGTCAGAGATATCCGTTATCACTTCATTAGCATTGAGAGGGCCATTGGTGGGGTTGGAAAGAGCAACCACCATCTCGATCCTGCCCTAAACAAAAAAAAACAAAACAAAATGATTTCACATACTCATGTTCTTTAGTCTTACTTTTACCAAAATATTGCCATAACTGATATTTTAGGTACTCCAGCTCCTTTTCCAGTTTACAGCCTTGACCAGAGAGACAGGTCCAATGACCATGGCAAGGGTACCCCGTGTAGCCTGTCATATTATGAACTACTCTTAACATAACGTTAAGGACTCAAGCTCCTAGTGAATATATTTTGATAGCTATTTGTGTTTTGCAATCATGTATCATCTACACAACAAACTAATAATCCACGTTAAGATAGAAGTTGAAGAACCAACCTTCACATTGTCTCCAATGCGAGCATTCTTGTCTATTATCGCTTTCTTGATGTGGGAGTTCTTCCCAATGCCAATCGGAACACTACCTTTAGCTAGTAAAAGACTTTTATCTGTATCCGTCTGTTGCCATAGGAAAGATCAACACGATCATTAGCAGAAGAACTTAGGCTTAAATTAACGAAAATCAAACAGTTTTAGAGGTAATTACCTCGTAGTAATCAGCACCCATTAGCAAAGTGTATGACCTGCTGCTTGGTATGTTAAGTCTTCAGTTTCATCAAGGGCGGTAATTAGCTACATTAACGTGGCAGTACAATATCAGTGCAAACGATGTGTACCAGTACAACGTCACATGGTAATTCAGATGTATAGATAAGTACAGTAAACTCACTATGTCAGAAATACCTGTTTACTATTTGTCTAGTTTCTCATGGATTCTCGAAACTTTACTAATATGCTGCAGGATTTTGTGTATGATAAAACTTGGCTAACTGGTGCTATAATTAATCAAGAAGGCAAATACCGCCTCCAAATTTGGAATGTAATACTACAGACTCCACGAACACTTGTTTATGTAACATGGCTTACCCTCAATCAGAGTGAAGTTTCACCTGGAATAACTTCACTGCCAAAATCATTTGCTCCCGGGAACTTCTCTTGAAGTAAGTTCAGCATTACATCTTTACTGAAAACGTAAATAGTAAATACCCATACTTGCAATATAAGGCATCTCCTTGGCCCTCTCATTATCAAGGCCTAAAATGGTAGTATCAACTTGAGATGAAAAATGAATAAAAAGCAAAACGCTAAGTCAAACAAAAACAGCTGCCATATCATTGCACACTTTTGGCACAGTACAATCCCGGATTGAAGTGGTTAGACAGAAAAATCCATAAAGATTACATATTGTTTGGTTAAAACATATTGAGCTTTTTAAGCCTTTCTTATCCTAGATGGCCATGGTGAAATCACCACGTTTGAAGGGCAAAGTAACCAAACAATATGAAGGGCTTAAACATTTATAGTTTTAAGCCATTCATATCCCAATTTACAGATTCCTACGGATTGACGGCTTAATGGCAATTTAAGCCCTTCTTATCAATTATCATAGGTGGCCACATAAATCATAATCTGTAAAACGAATAAGATTATAGTTGTAAGCCGGATTCACCTCGTTTGAATCTGTAAACAATATGAAGGGCTTAAATTACTAACATAGATGGCCATAAAGAAATCACCTCATTCGAAGATTACTGTTATCAAACGTACATGAAATGAAGGGCTTAAACAGTAATCTTCGAGCGAAGGGCTTAAATGAATCAGATTATGAAATGAATCAAAGTTTAAGCCCTTCCAGTAATCAGAGAAAATGAACGAAAACAGAAATCTGAAATCAGAGGATCAGTGTTCTCACCCTTTAGTAGGTAGGTGTCGATAAGGGGGCCGTCATCGATTCGCGTCGCCGTCGGCTTAATCAACAATTTGCTGCGACACACAACAAAAAGCATACCAAATATGAAGCCTTTCAAACCACTTATAGGAAATACATTTGGTCTTAGAAATACAGAAAGCAGAGATTTTTGGAAAAATGGAAAGATATCATGAAGAACAAATATCCACAGGAAACCATTCGTTCTTCTCAAACATATTGTCAAACAGTTGGAATGCTTAGAAAAGACATTAGAAAACTGGAAAAAAGGAATTATGAAAAGAGAGAGGGAGGGAGGAATCGACAGTACATTATGCTTACCGACTTCAATTATGCCGGGTCTTCGCAGCTGGTAACGAAATCAAACTAAATGAAGCAACCACATCTTCACATATCGCACTACAAAGGAAATCAAGAACTACAATTAGTATGTTTACACTTTACATATCGCACATATCGCACTACCGTTTGCTATCGTCTACTTTTACAAAGGAGCAACAGGACTTTACCCAAATAAAAATGAACAGCAATTAGAGCTCTGTAAGAAACCCACCGTTTGCTATCACCATGGTTCTGTTCTATGGTTCGAGCTTCCGATTATCCCAAGGTCTAGGTAGTGATAGTGAACTTGTGGTCGCCATGTCCTTGTACAAAAACACACATAGATCTGAAACAAAAACAGGTCGTAAATAGAAGAAACGAACCACAAGAGTAAAAACGAACCACAAGATTAGAAATACCTCTAGCTTTCTTGCTGATGTCGGAGAAGAGAACTGGACTTTCCCATCGTCGTCGTAGCGCAAACAGAGAGAGAGAGAGAACAGATCTGGTGAATTGAAAGGCCAGGGTTCTGTTCGTTTGGGAAAGTAAGAGAGAGATGGCCCGTACATTTTGATTCAAAATTTGAACCAAATCAATGCCAACCCTTGAATTTGAAGATTTAATCCCAATCCTCAAAAAAACTTTCGAGATGAGTTTGGACCTCAGCCCTTAAACATGAGAGTATTTATGGGAGTGCCACTCAAAAGTTAGTTTGTGAGAGGGATATTTTTGAGCCGTTAGATTTGGAAGAATGAATGGTTGAGATTTGTTAAAAGAGCATATTATTTTGGTATCTTTGGAGATACCCTCCTTGTTTTGTTATCCAGCCCCTCTCGGGCCTATATAGAGCGTAGTCCCAATTTGGGACGCTCGCCCCTTTTGTCCAATTTGGACACATTTGACCCCCAATTGAAAATCTGCCTGTTGGTTTTGTTGTGATTGTGGGTTATGGCCGTGGGTGCTTTGGTCATTTTGGACAGTTTTGGCGAATTTCCAAATTACTTTTGATGAGTTTTCTGACCGTACAGAAATTTCCCTCTGTGTCCTTTTTTGCATGCTATTTTGTTTGTTTGTGAAAGGTCGTGTAGGTCTTTTTACATTGGACAGCTTTGTACAACTGTCCCACTATCTCTGTTTTTGCAGACGAGAGATTATTTCTCTCTCTCTCTCTCTCTCCTCCTTTATGCGTTCTTCTTCTTCCAGAGTCTCGTTCTCTCTCTTCTCAACCTCTTCCTTCCATCTCTTTAATCTGGAGCATATTGCCACCGTTGCTTCTTATCTCTCTTCAGGCGTAGAGTTTTGTGCTCTTCACGATGCAGCGGAGACCCAATCGCAGGTGCGAGGGCACGGCCATGGACTCCAAATGTGAGTTTTGGTCGATTTTCCGGTGAGTTTGAATTCGACAACGAGGTTTAGAGGACTTCGTTTTCACTGGTTAATCTCAGAAGTATTTCATGCGTTTCAGTGGATTGTTTCAAGTGAAATTTTTTAATCAACTTATTCTGCAATTACAATCGCCTCTCAATCGCTTGAACGGAGGTCCTTGTCGGTTCACGTAATTAGCATGAATGGCGACTGTCGTTGCTCGGTCGTCGTCAGCCCACCTTCTCACATCTGGGTTTGAGGTAAACAATCAGATTCCCATCTCTTGCTCCCGATCTTTTCTCTATGCTTCTCGCATCTGGGTTTGTGGATTTTCCCTTCGGATTTGGTTTTTATTTAGTTTATTTCTAGCGTTTTTATAGATTTAGAATAGATGATTATTCCTGCTTCGTTTATGGGTGTATCAGGGGTTCTTGAAATTAGGATATATTTTGGAGCGGAAGTTGCATTTTTTATCCAAATGCTTCCGTGTTTGGGAATTCCCAAATTCTTAGAGACCGGTTGAAACCCAAATCGAAGGGCCTGAAACTGGTTCTGTGACACTGCGAAGGAATTGCAGAAAGCAAACCCAAATCGCAATGAATTTTCCATGGCAAATGGCCATATTTAATCTTCATGTAAGGATTTGTTTGGGAGCATGCCTGCACAGTAGTCGAGAGCTTTTGCCATTTGGTTCATATCTGATGTAATTCTATGTATAAGCGCGTTGAAATAAAAAAATATGGTGACATAAATCTTGGTACTTGATTTGCACACACCCGAGATTGATATTTACAATACTATTTTTGTTTTTAAGAAAGCTTTCACGTTTACAAGTTCAACCGAAAGGATAAAAAGGGTGTCGGTGTGGGAAATTAATGTCAGACAATGCATTTTATTGTTTTTAAAATAAAATTAGCATTTAAATTGATCCTAGCTATACATACAGCTATGTAAATTTTTACATGAAGCCTTTGTTTGTTATAAAATAAAATTAGCATTTAAATTGATCCTAGCTATACATATATATTGCTAAGGGAAGGCTGAATTACATCGTGTCAATGCCAAACCGCTGCGGTTAATTACCACCCACAAACCGCTGCGGTTATTTTTTCCCCTTTCCTCATCTGCAACTGCTTCAGTTTTTTGTGCAAAAGGTTACCGAATCATGCATGAGTGAAGAATCAAATTGGTTGAGGAAATCCTAGATGTGGTTGATTCACTTGATACCTCTAAAATTTACGCTACCCTTTTTTCCTTTTTGTTTTCTATGAATTATGATACGGTATAGTAACTTCAAACTCTCTCCCATTCTATTGGCGTCCATTTCATGGGTGTCCTCTTGTCAAAGAGAATGAGAGGATGAAATGGGGAAGAAGTATTCATCCAAGAAATAGATTCGGTTAGGGCCACCTTCCTATAAATTGAGACAACTGCACAAACATGTGAGTTTTTTTTTGTTTGTGTTTGCTCTTCATTGTGCGTTATGTCACTCAAAAATCAAGTATTGTGTGCAACTTTTTTGATTTTGTTATTTCAATTGTTTGGCGTTGTTTTAATTTGCATTTGAAGAAAATGACTTTCTATAATTAAAAATGAAAATTCTCGACAATATCAGATTTGTTGGACATTAATTATGTAAGTGTCAGTAAAAGAAAATTCTCTTCCAATTTTCCTCTAACTCAAACAACCATATTACTCAATAAAAAAATCATATTTTTAAAAATTGGTCATACTTTACAAAGGTCATATTTTTTTCTTCACGTTTCTTTCTTTGTAAAATCTCATGTTTTTCACAAGGTCGATTCTCCTCAATTGACACTCTGCATTACCCAAAAAAAAAAAAACTCAAGACAATAATCCTTTTTGAGATGTTAATTTATGGGGGTTGTTATAGGGTTGCCACGTAGTAGAATGAAAGCCACGTAGTAGAATGAAAGACTGATTTTGGGACTTTGCCTGGCATTGCGTTGCTTACTACTTTATGGGTACAATTGAATTCATAGATGATGATTTAGTGTTTTGTTAACTACGAAACATGTATGTACAAAATTATTCAATTTTAATGGCATTTCCTTACTAATTAGAAGCTGGGGCATACGTGATGGATGCAAGTCGAACTGTTTAATATTTTTTCAGATCGATTTTTTTTCAGCTGGGGCATACGTGTACCCCATATTTTTTTTTTAATTATCAAAGTTCGACTTGCACACGCATTGCGTGTGCCTTTGGCACTAGTGATGAATACTAGGCTTCATCAAAGTCACAGTTTTCATAATTTTTAACACAAATTGATAGAACATGACACATGAAAATATTTTGCCATTGCAGGTTATAAATGGATGTGTACTCTAACTGGGGCAATGATGCATAAATTGTAAGGCTAAACTAACTTAATGAAGGTTGAGTACCTTGGCAGGGCAACTTTGGTTGCAGCCATGGGTACCCTTGCGCATCCCTACCTTACTGCCTGAGCCCAGATTAGACATCCAAGCCCTTGTGGGCCATAGAAAGAGCCATGTCTCAAATTGGAATGCCCGCCCCTTTTGTCAAGGCCCTATAAAGAGCGTAGTCTCAATTTCAGATGTTCGCCCTGGGAAGGCCCTATATAGAGCGTAGTCCCAATTTGGGACGCTCGCCCCTTTTGTCCAATTTGGACGCATTTGACCCCCAATTGAAAATCTACATGTTGGTTTTGTTGTGATTCTGGGTTATGGCCATGGGTGCTTCGGTCATTTCAGTCGGTTTTTGCCAATTTCCAAATTACTTTTGAGGGTTTTCTGACCGTACTGAAATTTCCCTCTCTGTCCTTTTTTGCATGCTATTTTGTTTGTTTGTGCGAGGGTGTATTGGACTGAAATTGGGATGTTAGCCAATTTTGATCCTATTTCGACAATTTTATCCCTCGATGGGAGGGCAGCCTTTTTTGTGCCAGGGAGTAGTTCGGTGATGATCCAAATCTGTCTCTCCCACAACTGTCTGCTCCCTCAATGGGCAATGATGCAGAAATTGTAAGGCTAAATTAACTTAATGAAGGTTGAGTACCTTGGCAGGGTAACTTTAGTTGTAGCCATGCGTACCCTTGTGCATCCCTACCTTCCAGCCTGAGCCCAGCTTAAATATGCAGTTTATAAGAGATTGATACTCTGTCTCTCTGTGTGTGTGTGTGTGTGTGTGTGTGTGTGTGTTTTGGTGGTTCTCTTGCTGCCATTTTTCTGGAACCTGAGACACTTATCTTTCGATGAATTAACGCAACTCTGCCCCTATCAAACAAGTTTGCCAATACTTCATTGCTTCCTTTCCTACTTGTATTGAATTTTGGTTTTTTCCCACCTGTTTTACAATTTTCTTTTGTGCTTTGACTGTTGAATCGCATTTCGGTTTTAAGTAACGTGTGGTTTTTTATGTCCTCTTCCAAAGATGAAAGGGACAATCAAGTCCTCTACAGGAAGAAAACTGAGTAAGACCGAGCATCTGGACTGTCGATCGAAGTATAGCGTTTCCTGCACCTTTGAATGCTACCGGTATGTAAGAGATTCAGGTCCGAAAATCCCCATTTCATTTTGGAACTATATTATATTTCCTGTGAATTTCTCTGTAATTATAATCGAGAATCTGGTAGTCAACGAACCTAATTCACACACATAGAGGAGAGCACCAAGAATGAAATTAATTCTGACAAGATAGCACTATAGATAACTTAGAATTAGTAGTTTAATGGGATGATGTTTAGAAATGGATTTAGTGGAATTTCTATTTGGAAGCATCAATTGCAAGAGAATTCTGAGTTTTATTTGGTTTTAGAATTGCGTAATGTGCTTCAATTTTTCCTTCGTTTGCAATTTCCAGTTTTCCATCAATCTTTCTACTGCCTTTTGTTTTAGAATTGGGGTTGTGGCAAATAGCATGCCCTGCTTGGACTTCAATGAGTATATTTTATGATTGTGGATCAGAGAGGACAGGGGTTCATATAAACTATAACTAAAAATCTGGAAAAAAAAAATTTGTCAAATTGGTTGCAGGAACTTTTAGGAGTAAAAAGAGATGTCCAGCTTTTGATCATTATGGCAAGCTTCTTTTAATGTGACTACAAACGGTATCATGCCATCTTGATAAGCTTCAAATCCGCTTTCTCTGGACGTGCCTTTGCAACTGGTATGTATAAGTCGCAGCTCTTACAGTTCCTAGCAGGTCTCTAGATCAAGTTAACGCGAAAATAAAAATGGTTCGCTAGGAATTACTTGTGGAGTCCTGTGCTAATCTCTGCACTTTGAATAGTTAAGGTTCAAGTGAATCCGTCAGCAAGGCCCTCATGCCTTTTCACAGATTCAGAGGCCAGGTATCTGAAATTTGTACGGCGCCTTAAGAAAGATCTGGTGATGCGGATGACTATTGAATAAGCTATTGAACTTTGTCCGCTCTTAGATTATGTTAAAGATTGCACTGATATTGTGGAAGGTGATTATGAATGAGGATGTTGATCTCTCGACTTAGTTAATTAAGTTATCATTTTGTAGTACGTAAGCCTAACACCATATCGGACGAATCCAAGAAAACAATAAATAACAATAACTGCTTGCAAACATGTGCAGCAATTTAACAAGGCAAGCCATGGTGATTTTGACCTCTACTGAACCCAAAGAAAGATAGGTATCGTGTGAATGATGCATACTTTATGCATACTATTATTGGTTATGTTTTCATATTTTGTTTCCTAGCGTAAGTAAATCTTTTCTCATAGAATTCGTTTCGCTGACTGATAGCGATTCTTCTTTGTAAGGAGTTATGTTTTTTGGAAAGGAACCAACTTTACTTTTAAAGACAAGTGCTCGAAAGTAAAAGTGAAATGGCTTAGAAATCATAAAGACAAGTGCTTGTCGTTGCATAAACTGTTCTCTGAAGGATAATCTGAACATTAAATATTTTTTATCTGGCTAACATCGAACCTGGGGTATGGCAGGTCTTGATTGACTTCCAGGAGAATCCCAAGGTTGACATTCAAGAAACCCTCAAGTGATGAGCAAGTTTCAGAAGCAGGTCAGCGTAGGCATTGTCTAGATCAAGTGAATGCGGAAGGCGAATGCGGTTGCATGTACAAAGTCTCATCAGTTTGATACAAACTAATCTTCCTCTCGTTAATCTTGTCATATTGGGTTTCTTTTCACAGCGTAGTCTACAGATTCCTCATTTGCTCTTAGTGTTGTGTACTGTTTTGATAATGACAATTGAAGGATCAAGCTTTTTAGCGCTAACAAAAACAATTTTGGTATTATCACGATCCTAATAAAATATTCTTCATCGAATCCGCACATTAATGGGCGGCTATACGTGCAACGCACGTGTCCCCGAACCTAGTATAGATACTAAATCTGAGCGTTTAAAAGGCAAGGTAGCATTCATAGCAAGGCCTTATATCATATTTTCAGTTCCAATGAGCGAATAATCAGACTACGTTTTTCATTCTCGTTGTTATTATGACATTGAGAACTTCAAACTTATTATGGCTTTGAAGATAGAAGCCAAACCTAGCATGCATTAAATCGATCATTCGAGAAAATGTGAAATGTGCGTTGGCCCTACCCGACCAACTCATTTCCATTTTCAATATTGACAACTAATACCCCTATTCACCACTATCAAGATGTTTTATTTAATGCATACAAATTTTGGACTGTGAATGACGATAATTATTCGTGGAAATCCGACGCGCAAAATGACTAAGCCATTCATCTATTGCGCCACATTTTCATTGACATCACCAATTACTCAATTCAACATATTAGGCCTAATTGTTGTGACCTAGGGAGAGAAAATTAGCAACGTCGATATCCTTTTTTAGAACCAGGGGCCCTGTAGTGAGGGCACTCACTACAGGGTGTAGTGAGCAATGGTGACCATTGGATTCGGCAATCAATGGTTCAAATTTAAAATAAACTCTTCCATGTAAGAGACTATTCTTACATGGAAGGGTTTTTTTTTTTTTTAAAAAAAATCTGGACTATTGGTTACTAAATCGAATGGTTGTCATTCCTCACTACATCTTGTAGTGAAATTGGCTCATTACAGGGGCCCGATTCCGTCCCTTTTTGCATGGACATCATACAATGGAATCCAGATGTGCCCTAGGCACGTATGGGCCTTCCGGTTGCCCATGACACTTTTTTTTTTTTTAACAGTCCATCACACTAGACTACTTAACATGATACAAATTCATTTCTCAATGGGAATATGAAAAATAGGCGCATGTAACCTTACTTTTACTTTTCAGATTCACAAATTGAATAACGAGCATTTATAAATTTTTATTCATCCACCCTGGCTCCAAGCATTGCCTGATCTTTGTTGTCTATGCTATGGAATTTTTAAAGTGTAGATGTTTTATCTTTGAAGAAAACGATATCAGCATATGTGTGTAAAATGAAAAGAACGGTAATAAAATGGACATACAGTGTAGGATATAGAAAATCTGTGCTTGTTTTGCCTTCTTCTTTGAGTACAAACTACAAAAGGAGAGACAATCTCTCACAATTTATTTTTCTTGGGTCTCCCTGTACTCTTGGATCCTTCCCAACTTCTGTTGATTTTCTTAAAACCCTACGATTTTGTGGTATAGTTTTTCTTAAAAAATTTGTTTCTCTCTCAATGATGGGGGTGGTGTGGAGTATATAGACGAAAATATGGAGAGCAATTTTGTTCACCCTCTTTTAGGGTGAACAAAACCTACCATCTTTTTGGTTAAAACATGTGGTTTCTACCACAAACTGATGTCATACTTACCAAAAAGCGTATTACAGATGTAAGCATGACATCACTTTATAGTGAAATTCACACCAATTCAACTAATAGGAAGGAAGAGTTTGAACGAAATTGCACTTGAAAAATATGGGCATGGCGTAGGCATAGTACCCATAAGAAGGGGGTGAGAGATGAAGAAAAAGGAGGGAGAAAAAGATTGCTGTAACCTCAGGGGAGATTCATGTAATTCAGAAACCTCAGGGGAGATTACTGTAATTCAACCGTTTTGTAATACTGCCAAAATCAGAATCAGACCTGGCGAGCCTTTCCGTTACAAACTCTCTCTCTCTCTCTCTCTCTCTCTCTCTCTCTCTCTCTCCATATTACTTCACTCTCTCTTGCTATTGAAGTTGTTTTCATTGTTCAATTGGGGCTCAATTCCCTTCATTCACTCTCGCAGCGTCTTCAACTCTCTCTCTCTGGGTCGCTTGCGGTCTGTGTATATCTTTCGTATCTGAGTTGTTGCAGGGGAAAGATGGCTAGTTTGGCCGAGCGGCTCCGCGTTAGATCAGACCGAGGACCCATTTACAACACAGAGGATTCAGACGAAGAGTTTCTCGAACCAAAACCAGGGTCTTCTCGACAG
The DNA here is from genome assembly GCA_020921065.1 of Vaccinium darrowii. Classification (NCBI taxonomy): domain Eukaryota; kingdom Viridiplantae; phylum Streptophyta; class Magnoliopsida; order Ericales; family Ericaceae; genus Vaccinium; species Vaccinium darrowii. The sequence goes on from CM037155.1 coordinate 22,370,125, forward strand.
AAAATTGAAAAGATAGTTAGAGATGATGCGGTTTGTCATTGTTATCTCTCTCTCTCTCCCTGGTTTTTTGGTTTATTTCTTTTGGTGTTGCCAACATCCATTGAGGTGACATGGACAGTTGTTTTGAAAACTCATTAATGTTTTGTTTCGATTTCCCTAGTTCATATTAGTGTGTAAACTGTAATGTGCCAAGAATTTGGGTTTTAGACTTTTTTTAGGGGTTGTGCTTAGGGCTTAACCGTATTAGGGTAAGTATCCAGGGATGTTGAGTTAAGAAGGAGGCGTTTCATGTTCAATTTGAACGAAAATATATTAGTTCTACCTATGAGTGGCTTGTTTAATTGGAGCGGAAGATGGAGAAGATAGGTATTTTGATTGGATTATAACTGCATGAAGGTGCTGATAAAAAGGAAATAGCAGATTCAAAACTACTTGTATTAAGTAGCTATTTCAAATCTCTTGAATTCTTGGTGCTGGTGGATAGTGGCTGATGTAGGATTTGAGTCAAGCAGGGCCCAAATCACGTGTATTTTCATATTCATAGGAAAAAATATTTTGGAAGTATTAATCGCTACTTGTGAGGTCCGAAGAAGGGACGATATTGTGTGCATGTGCGTAGCCACCGTTTAATTTTGTAAAAGCAACCTAAAAAATGATTGATAACTTGAAATATTAGGAGTTTTTACCCCACACAAATAGAAATTTGAAGACTTTTTTTTTCACTCAAGGGACTTGCAGGGGCCAATCGCATAGAATTTTTCTTAACTAACCAGAAAAACTAGTATAATACATGAGGATACTCAGAGTTGTGCAAGGGCCGTGGTTCCCCCTTGCACCCCCTTAGTACTGCCCCTGCTGGTGGAGAAATGGAAGCTGGGGCGAACAATAGACCACCTGCTGTGAAAATTAATATTTTGAATGTGTATTAAAGCTCCCAAAATCAATATCAAAACCCGATTTGGAAGCTAAATTGAGCAATTATCATTGGATAAATTTGAGGTTATATGGACTGGTTAAACGCCTGATTTTTTTTTGTTTGCCTCAATTAGTGGTAGTTGTTATCTTTGCCATTTATTTGGGTTTTCTGTGTTTTTTTAATTTTTTGGGTGGCCAGCCTTTTATTTGTGTAGGTTTTACTTATTCATAAATTTACATTTGATCAGAAATTTGCAGGAGTTCAAAACCAGGTATCAAGATGACTTAGAGTCCATGCTGAAAATAAAATCTCAAACTAATGAATGTGTGGTGGCTACTTATGTGTTAGTAAACATGCTTAGCGTAAAACCATGTAAAAGATTCAGTTTCAACTTTCAACAATCAATCATAGTAATATTGTGGCCTCTTATAAGAAAATTATGATCCACGACACATTCTCTAGAGGCATGTGCTACCTTTGGTTTACTCGTGAAAAGACATGCATCTCTTTCGGTGACACTTGACAGGATATATTGCTTAAGCTCCTAGCTTGTGGTACATTTGTTTCTAGTGTTGTCAAAAGTGATTCGTAGGAATCTTTTGATTCCGGATACGTATCTTACAATTTGAGAAGTTTAGGTAAAATTGATATGTACCTCCTTCGATATCTTATGTGTAAGAAAATCTTAGCAAACGATATGCTTATAATATGACACTTCTCATTTGAATCAGTATGTATAGATGTCAAGCCTTGTGCATCTCTGTTCGCGTCTTACAGAAAAGTATATATTTTGTGGTACCCATATGGTCTAGGCGATATGCAATGCATGACACGGCTGATGCCACAAGTGTTGGTGTGCCATGTTGCAATAGATTTTGCATTTTACATTCGATATAATTATTTTGAACTTATATTTTGGTTCTTGTTAATGTGTCTTGTTAGAGTTTGTCCCACATTGGTTAATTATAACCGCCAAAGCTAGTATATGAGCTTGGGCGACCTCTCCACTCATTGCTAATTGGTTTTGAGTTGGATGCTTTAACATGGTATAGAGCTAGGCTTTCGGAGGATTTTGGACACAACTCTCTTGGTTATTACCTCGTTGTTTGTGCCATAAGTGCACCATATTTCGTTATGATCCCAATCTTGTGGATCCATTGTTTACCTCTCCACGTGCGGGTTAGGGGTCGCACGTGCGGGGGAGTGTTAGAGTTTGTCCCACATTGGTTAATTATAACCTCCAAAGCTAGTATATGAGCCTGGGCGGCCTTTCCACTCATTGCCAGTTGATTTTGAGTTGGATGTTTTAACATACGATACATGATACATTTTCCAACACGATACATAAACTGAGAAAAATAATACATAGCACTATCCCATTTTGACAAAGAAGCACAGACCTTACAAAGAAGTGACGTGTCTGTGTCCAACACATGTAGGAACCGACACTTCTGGGACAATGTCGGATATGTGACAAATTGTATATTTTTGTAACCATCATAAATAGGAATCATGATTCAGACAGTTGTCTCACAATCTCTTTGTCATGTGTATGACATTTATTAGGCGTGTATGACTTAAAATCAAGCTGCGATAGACACTTCTTACCTTAGTCGCGTGAAGAGGGGGCATTGAGGGGAGCAGAATCAGAATCAGAATCGGGGTGGAGGTGGGGAGTGGAGGATCGTAGAAGCTTCTCGTTTGGGAGCACTGGGGGAGCGTTACAAATAAGGAAAGAGATGGAATAAAGACATTTTTGCGGCAAGGAAGGCACCGTTTAGATCGGAGCTGGAACGGATTTAACATACTATGCGAGATAATGGCCGTGAGAGATATGGAGAAAAGGACACTATTAATTTCACAATTTATTGGCTGATCCGTTGTATTTTAACCGGGGAACAACAGATAGCAGGAATTATTAATTCTAGGCAAATATGGCTAAATAATATATAAGGGCAATGTTTATCCAACTAAATAGGTAACACTAGAAAATATATTAATTTGTAGTTCGTGTCAACTAGGAATTTATGTATTTATTTATTTATTATTTTTTTTATCGAATGTAAGTAAATGCTATATTATTTTTCTTCTAAGCACTTGAGCGAATTTGAGTTAATATTTTTCTAGTATCTTATCATTACTTCATATATTCTCTTTCTTGATATTGTTTACTTTTGTTTCTTCTGTGATTCTATATGCCTAAGAGGTTCTATCCTATTTGGGAACGGGTCCTTTCTTGATGGGAGCGAGGTTCCTAGGTGAGTCTGACTTGGGAGCGAGGTCTTGGGGTGGATTCACCAAGGTTCCTGCAACTAAGCCTCGCACACTTGGTAACATTTTTTATTATAAAAATTGCGAAACACTATCTTATACAAGTTGGCAATATGTAATAGCTAAGACTACTCATATTAAGATGTCACTTCTAATTTGTGGAAAATCGCAAAAGGTACATCACTGAGTTATGGTGATGATTAACTACTATAATCTGTTAGTCTATGCATCTTTTTAGAGTCGAGATACAAGATGTAGTTATCATCTCACATTGAATAAAGCGTTGTGTATATGTAGTAAGAGATAAAATGTGTAGTTGAGAATAAATGGACACTATCATGACCATGAGTAGCATTTCTTACTCATGTCCATATCTTTACTGCTAAGGATTTCTTTCGGGCAATGTCCATGTGGTTCTTCATTATTCAATGTATCTTATCTATTGTTTAGTTTAGAACATAAACTAATGGTGATATATACGTGTCTATGTTTAGAATATGTGTATAACTCAATGTAGCCCCAATGTGTCTGTATTTATTTAGGGTGCATATTTATGTGTACATGTTGTATCGTATCTGTATTCTGTTCCATATTCGTGCTTCTTATTGAGAAGTTTCCTCTCTAGGTAGGTAGGTAATATACCAGGAATTGAGCAGTTTTTTTTTTTTATAATTATAATTATAATATTAATTAAATGCTTCAGTGTTCTGTCATGGTCATCTGTGTTGGAAGTTCTGGTGGATATGCAGTCTTATATAACTTAATATTTCTTGTTATCCTATTCATTTTCCATAGAAAGAAGATTCATGTCAAGCATGTGGTGAAAATGGAGATCTTTTGTGCTGCGAGACATGTACTTATGCCTATCATCCCAAGTGTTTGATTCCACCACTGAGAGCTCCTCTTCCTAGCAAGTGGTGGTGCCCTGAATGTGTATGTTTTCGTTGAACGAGACTACTACTGGTTTTGTTGCACTTGTATGCCAATGTAATGCTTCCATTCTAATAGAATTTTTTTTTTAACTGTTGTCCTTGCAGTTTAGCCCTCTAAATGATATTGACAAGATCTTAGACTGTGAAATGCGTCCCACTGTTGCTGATGATAGTGATGCCACTAAGCTGGGCTCAAAGCAAATATTTGTGAAACAATATCTTGTCAAGTGGAAAGGATTATCTTATCTTCACTGCACTTGGTAGTTTCATGTTTCTACCAGTAGTTTGCTCATTTAACAGTGCTCATTAAATTAACTACTTTACTCCTCTTCTAATGTCTCGAGGCGGCGTAAAGTTTGCTACCCTGTAAAATATTTGTAATGCTTCTAATTTAGTCTTATTATGTTGTACTTGATTTTGATCTTCTAATCTGTTTCTCTTGTGTAATCTAATACTCCTGCTATAACCTCCTCTGGTGCATACTATATCTCAGGGTGCCGGAGAAAGAGTTCTTGAAGGCTTACAAGACAAATCCTCGCTTGAGGATTAAAGTTAACAATTTCCAGAGGCAAGCGTCATCAATCAATAACTCCGAGGATGAGTTTATAGCCATTCGACCTGAATGGACTACTGTTGATCGGATTATTGCTTGCAGGTCCAACCATTTCAACAATTACATTTACTTTTTTTTTTTTTTTTTGTACGAGTACGGTTGAATTCTGTCATCTTTAGCCAAAATTCTAATTGTGTTTTGTTGGTTTTGGATTTCTGTTTGTCTGAACCGAATTCCACCTATAGTCCAAATATTTCCTTGTGTTCAGCATTTTACTTGCATTGAGCACGTGCTATGAGACTTGTAGATGTTGACATATGACACTTAAAAATAGTCCAAAGTGCCAAAGAAACGGTATAATAATCTGCTATTTCTTTACAATTTTTGTGTAAATAATATCATATTAGATAACAGAATAATTTTTTAATAAAAGTACTGAAAAAAGGAAAGAAAGAAAACTGGCATGAACTCGAAAAATGAGGATTGATTATTCATATTCAAAATGTCAACAAACAATACAAGAAAAGTAAGCCATGTTTGATACTGTCTCTCACATACTTCAAACATATTTTCAATCAAAGATACTGTCTCTCACATAGCTCGAACATATTTTTGCTTTTTGACTGTTGTCTGTCCCATAACATGAGGTAATCAAGATTTTGGGGGATGCTAACTTAGGTGCTGGGTACATGAGACATACAAGATGTGGGGGATGTAACTTAGGTGCTATCTTTGATTGGTCGGAGTGTCGGACTAAGGACGAGGGGATAATAGTCCCATAGGATGTGAAATCTCATTGGACTAGTGTTGAAGGGGTTATGGATACCACATCTCCCAAGGTTTTGTATAGTCCCCGTTGTTGTGATTGGTTGTTCGTTTTCTATGTATTTAGTTGATGTTGTACAATGCCTGAAATATTTTCCACACACATACATAATCCAATCCCACGTCTATTTGTTTCAATCAAACGGACCATAATGGTAATAAAGCAAATTTACATGTTGCATACCACCTAAAATGTTGCAGACCCACAACGGATAAGTAACAAAGATGTGGAGGGATCTAATCAATGAAATAAACAGAAATCCCAAAGATCAAGGGGTTATCAAAGAAATTCACTTATGGCACCAGCTAATTATTGGAAGATCTGAAAACTGGGATTCTAAATATCAGGCGTTACATATCGTATTGGTCGAGGCATAACAAGAATTTTTACCTTGGATATCTGTATCAACTGATTCTTTTGAATCCTTGTTTCTCCTCTATAATGAACTTATACAGTCCGAATCTGAAAGTACATGTTTGGATAATGAATATTTGTAAAAGTTGGAGTTGAGTTGATAATAGCGAAGATATATTAATTTGTGCAAACATGCGCTATGAATGTTTAATGGAGCATTTTAACCTTTATATGCCCATTAATCTACGGAGAGTGTAGGAGACACATGCATTCAGATAGATGTGCATGTAGTTTAATAACTGTAGCGAGAAATACCAAATCCTTTTATTGAAGTCCTTAGATGAGCTTATGGTAGACAGTTCCATTTTATGTTTGGATGGTTGAAGAACCACACACTTCATTCTAATGTTACGGTCAATGGCGGGGTGATATTTAGATTTGTATATTCCCTATTATTATGGAGAGAGATTACATGGGTCCCTAATCGTTACGGAATACATGTTTTAAGATATCGCTCATAAGAATGATGCCATAGGTACCAATTGTTTTTGTTGTTTATCTTTCTTTCGTTCTCTCTCTCTCAACCATGGTTTGAAATATCGGTTATAATGGTATCCGTCGCTTAGTTGCAAGATCCTTCTAAAATGGGTGCGCTCCCAAGACGGGAGCTCGAATCGGCGCTCCCAAGATGGGAGCTTGACGGGAGCTCGCTCCCCTCGAGATGGGAGCTTGCTCCTAACTAGGATGGGAGCTTATTGGGCCATTAAAGCAATTATTCTCATACTTTTAAGGGTGTTGAAATAAGAATATGAAAATTACATGAGTCAAAGAAATTTTGCAACTTGAAAATATTTAACTTCCAAAAATTTTATCCTTTAAGATGGAGAAAATTCTCAATAAGTATCACTTTTCCTTCAAAGGTTAAGTATTTAAAGATATATATATATATATACACACACACACACACACTCCTTAAGTACTTCCAATCTTGGTAACTTCTAGGTGCCTCCGCTTCCCTGCACCCGCTCCAATCCCGGCATCCGCTCCCGCTTCGTGCAACTAAGATCTGTCGATACCGAGTCCCGTTGTGGCTAAAATTGCAATGTGAAGGAATATCGGATATGTAACGGTGTTACTTAACATTATCGGCCGTTTACAGAATGGCCTTGGACCATCACGACAGTTACTGGTAAAATATGGCCATTAATCAATAATTGTTTCCTATGTTGAACGAAACTTAGATACGGAATTTTAGAAAAATCACGTCTCCGGGTACCGATACTGTTAAGCTACTACTGTTACAACCCAAAACCACGATATTTTGAGCCATGCTCTCTACACACTCCACTCGCCCACCCACACAAGCAGAAGGATTCATGGATATGTTAATCTTGTAGATATATTAATCTTGCTATTAAGTATCCCACACAAGCATATGGAGTAGGAATCAATAATAGCTAATACATCTGAAAATGCTATTCTAGTAAGTATGTGGGGTTGGGTTTCCACTTTCCATGGATAAAACTGAGAGTTCTAGATTAAGGAAGAACTCTATAGTTGGAGTCGGAGATTTTGTTCTGGTACAACATTGAAGCATGCAGCCTTTCATATCTGGTCAGCAGTTCTATTTTTATTTGTTTATAATTTGCATCTAGAAGCCTCTACGGGCCAAAATGTAGGACTTGCACATGTGGAGGTTATTTCTTCATCCAAAGCTGAAAGCAATACTTGAAGGCTGAATTCTAGTTGTCTGAGTTCTGAGGTATAGAGGAACACTAGTTACTTCAACACTAGGCAAGCGCATTATTTTGTTGCACCTAAACTTAAAAGCTTGGTGAATGTGTGGTAAAAAAATGGAGCCATACTAAGCTCACCTTTTTTGCATGTGGGATGCATGGAAGTATATTACCTTGTATGGTGGCAATCAGCAGTCTATTTCATTTTATTGTCTTCTTTGATGGAGGATTTTATGACAGTTCTGTTCTATTCCATGTTCTACCATGATATGATAACAACTATCATCATGGCCAATTACTGCTAAGATCTGCACAAACAGTTTCATTCTTCTTTATTGCTTTCCTGATCTTCTGACCGTAGAAAGTAAGTTAGCTTGTGCGAACAATTCTGAAATTAAATGACCAAATTACTCTGCATTCTACAAAAAGAAAAATGCCGGCATGGAAATCTTAATCAGCATGAGGCAAATATCTTGTAGTTTCTCTTGACTACTCTGCATTCACATGAAGTTCCAGCAAGCATGAGTTAAAAAAATATCTTCTTGTTTCTTTCTAATGTTTTGTGATTTTTTGGTAATGTGCAGCATGCATGTGTTTCTTTGTTGAATTACTTGATGCATTCTGGTATAGGTATGATGTCTTTGTCAGCTTCATATGACAATTGGTTATTTAACATGGTATCAGAGCTCTCGTTGGGAGATGTCTTGAGTTCAAGTGTCTTTTTTTTTAATCGGCGGGTGCAAGTCTCTTTGTTTGCATTCTGCTTCTCCCCCTTCAGATTATGTTTCACTCTATCTATGCTACATTGTTTGCCCCATTTTCTAAAAACTTAAGCTTTTTGGACAATTGGTAACGTAACAATCTTTTACTTATTACTTTTTTGACTTGAGAGCTTTTATTGCATTCCTGAACTTTGCAGGGGTGATGAGGATGAGAAAGAGTATCTTGTTAAATGGAAGGAGCTTCCGTATGATGAATGTTATTGGGAATCTGAGTCAGACATTTCTTCGTTTCAGCAAGAAATTGGAAGATTTGATAGGATTCAGTCGAGGCATCATACTCTCTCTTCAAGCAAGCAGAAGAGCAACAATCGTGATGCGACAGAATCCAAACAGAAACACAAGGAATTTCAGCATTATGATCACAGTCCCGAATTTCTTTCTGGAGGTGCATGATTATAATATTCATACTACCTGTAGTTGGTTTCAAATGTAGTTCTGTTTTCCTTTTTTGATCCTTCTGAAACCCTAATGATATTTTGGTGTAAATGAAGGCTCACTCCATCCATATCAGCTTGAAGGGTTGAACTTCTTACGCTTCTCTTGGTCTAAACAAACACACGTGATACTTGCAGATGAAATGGGTCTTGGTAGGTTCTCTATTGTTTTGAATTTTCATTTTTTTTTTGTTCTTCAGAATTTCTTTTTCTTTTCTTCCAGGAGTTTCTTTTTTCCTACCTTTTCCTAAATTATAATTTCTCTAAAGAATGAAAAGTGGTATCACACTGAAGTCTGAGCCATCTATGGCGAGATAAGTCGTATGATTAGCCCTGTTTTTAATTCTTTTGATTCCTTCAAGAATTCTGAAGTTTTGTTCTGTTCAATTTCGAATGGTTTAAACCTGGTCTTTATAATCAATGTTCAAATGCATTGAGATTGAAGAATATATGCTAATTTGTTCAAGAATAACAATTTGGTTTTCTGAGGATTTCTAGAAGCCATATGCTTGCGACAGGCAGAGTAACATAATTGTACTAATGCCCATTATTCATTGTTTATCTTGGTTTTCTTTTGGTAGTTGGAATGAGGATGATAGGCCAGTTTCCCTCTGTATGCAGGGAAAACAATACAGAGCATTGCTTTTCTAGCATCACTCTTTGAAGATAATATTTCTCCACATTTGGTAGTAGCACCACTCTCAACATTGCGTAACTGGGAACGTGAATTTGCAACATGGGCTCCTCAAATGAATGTCGTATGTGCATGCCTTCTCTGACTTTCTGTGAATAATTGGTTGCCATGCATTACCTGATGAAATTTACTTCTGCAGGTCATGTACGTCGGCTCTGCTCAAGCTCGTGCGGTTATTAGGGAGCACGAATTTTATTTTCCCAAAAATCCTAAGAAGATCAAAAAGAAGAAATCTGGTCAAATTTTTGGTGAAAGCAAGCAAGATAGGATAAAATTTGATGTCCTTTTAACATCATATGAAATGATTAACTTAGATACGACATCATTGAAACCAATACAGTGGGAGTGCTTGGTAACTTCTTCGGCCCATTGAATACGTTACAGTTGGAGTGTGCTTCTTGCCACTAAATGATTCTGCAATCTATATGCAGATTGTTGATGAAGGTCACCGTCTCAAGAATAAGGACTCAAAGTTGTTCTCTTCATTCAAGCAATATTCCAGTAAACATCGTGTTCTTTTGACGGGAACTCCTCTTCAGGTTTGTTGATAACTTCCTGTAGTAACTTCTTTAGATGTTCTAAAATCTGTTACTTGTGTCTTGTAATATGCATAATTCTTGTTGTCATTTGTGCATCCCTTATACAGATTAATAAAAGGCCACGAGCCAAAGTTCCTTACTGACTCGTTGACATTTGTTAGGGTGACATAATGGAACTTCTTAATAACTGTTTCCCATATCAGCTGATTTGCTGCATACCAGTTCATAACTGTAGATATTTAGTACTGAGAAATAATAGGACTGATATTGGGCTTATATCTTTATCTTGCAAAAACTTCTTTCTACATGGCCCCAGCATGTAATTGCCACTTTGTAAATGCTTAATCTCATCTTGGCCATGTTGTCCTCCTCCGTTTGATATTGTCCTTAAAGTCATATTTTTGTTTTTTTTTATTGTTGACTTGCCCCCCTTAAATTTCCCTTTATATTTTATTCCCTGTGAGAAATGTTCCAACCCTGTTCTAACAAGGCTCTTCTAGGAATGATTCTATGTTTTTTTTTTCACGTGAAATGCTCTCTTGCTCTTTATAAGCATAATTTATGTTGAAAAATAACTACAGCAAGGAAATTGTGTGCTTAGACTTACATTATTTTTTTTGGTCGACAAATTAGTTGCCATACCTTCCTGATCCCATACCCAATGAATATAACATGAGTTACAATCAACTGCATATCATTATTCTTCTGGGAAGCACTACCACCCACCTACCAGTAGGGGTGAGCACGGGTCGGGTTTGACCTCTACCTGACACCCGACCTGATTAAGTCGGGTTCCAAATTTCCTGACCCGCAACCGACCGAGTTAATATTCCAACTCGACCGGGTCTACTTCTTCGGATTGCCGGGTCGGATCGGTCGGGTTGGCCGGGTTTGGGCTTAAGCCTAAAGAAAATGAAAAATATAGTGGATCTGCCGAAAAAAATGGAGAGGAGAGAGTAAAAAACGGAAAAAAAAAGAAGAAAAAATGGAGAGGAGAGAGTAAAAAGCGAAAGATAAAGGGCTCCATGGTAGTCTTCAATCTCCATGGTTGAAACCAACAGAGAGATTTGCTGTCTATGTACAGACTCGCCGTGAAACATGGCATTGTTCCATTTCTTCGCTCTTCTTGTTACAGGCTTATAGCTACTCAGATATGGTGAGAGAGAGGGATGAGAGCTGTTGAGAGAGAGAGAGTGGAAGATAACAAGAAAAAGAAAAAGAGATTTGTAGAGAAGAGAGAGAGAAAACGAATAAATGTAGAGATAAGACTACACAAACAATTCAAAAAAGACAGCTAGCATATGCACTGCCCTCCATCCCTATGCTGTCCTTCCCTATTCCCCATTGGACCTATTCCCATGCGTAATAATGGTGCTGAATAGCAACAGCTCTGCTATTCCCACTTTCCCAACCTGTGATCCGACCCTATGAACATTCTAAACCGCTCGTTTAACGTCGGGTCGAGTTGGGTTGGGCGGGTCATACGGGCTTTTGCTCACCCCTACCTACTAGTATCAACGCTATATTCGACTGAAGATAAGAATCGCATTTCAGGAGTTGTTTAGGATCTCATGAGCATTGGTAAGAGGACACATTGTCGCCGGATAACATTTTATTAGAGCATGTGGTAATTGTTACACGGTCTTGGGTAGAACTCAACCCCAAAAGCTAGCTCTTGAAGTGAGGGTCCCCTCATGCTTATATACTTCGTATTAATTTGGTACCCAAGCGATGTGGGACTTCACTTCATAGTAATCACTATGCTTATCTTCTTGATGAAGAATGTGTAACTTCCTCTACCATTCATATAATGTGAAAACACTTTTGACCAATGTTTAGAAAAAAGACTTTTGTTTTATTACAAGGCAAGATTTATTTATTTCTTTGTGAATTGGAATTGGAACATATTGTTCAGCATAAGGGGCGCCCCAACCTTTGGGTTATCCTTTTGTCACTAATTCAATGGCTCCACCTTATTCTATAACCATGTTATAAGAAGTCATTTTCTTTTGGATAAGCAAAGAAGTCAATCACTGCTGTGGACCAAAGAATATAAGTTCCATTGTGTTCATAGCACCAACTGCCACGATGAAGCCTTGTTCCTGCTAGAATAAGAAGTCATTTTTATTGTTGGACAAGCAAAGAAGTCGATTATTGCTAATAGACCAGACAATATAAGTTATATTTTGTTCGTAGCATTAAATCAATTGCTTTGTTTTGCATCCTATCTTGATTTGGGATGAACTCAGAAGCCCCTTTAATTGCATTATTGCTTGCGCCCTTGGATTGTATTTTAATATTATTTCCCCAAGCGTAGGGTTTAGGCCTGCGGTAGCATGATAACCGGTAAGTCCGGGTCGAGTCAACAGAGACCGAACGCGCTGAGCGTGAGTGTTGATTCGCGAATGTTGGTTTTAGCCTTAAAGCGGCAAACTTGGCTTTTGGAGTTTGTTTGGTGGAATTCTCTTAACTTTGAGAATGACACGGAATTTGAAAAAACTAATTAAAAGAAGGCAAGGTTTAGGGGTTTACAACACCCATGACTTAGGCCGATTCGTTCTCCTCTAAGATAACCGGCTCGGGACGTCGTTAAACAACCCCGAATGGAAGATTTGGTATTTAAACTCGTTTGACTAGAAATGGTGTCTCTCAAAGAGTAGGATTCTTGTGTCATTTATACAAACATTTTGATTGACATTGCCCTAAGCATCACACGTGCCAAATGGTCAAGCCCTTGGCTACGTGTGATCGAAGAGATTAACAAATTCCAATTTTGATACATAAAATCAATCCGTACTCTTTGATTAACAAGCAATGTTTGCAATATGGTGAGGAGAGCAAATGTACCTAAGTCACGGGGTGCTACTCACCCCATAACCGAGCCTAAACCGACTACCATAGTTTTAAATCTCGGTATCGGTCGCGGTATCGGTGTATCGGTATCGGGGCGTATCGGCGATACGTCGCGGGAATCGGCTGTCTCGGCCGTGAATTTTTTAAAATTATTAGTAATATGTATAAAATTTGATTTTACACTTTTTTTTTTTTCTCTCATTGCCTTAATTAGTCACATTTTAATCAATCCAAGCATATACTACAACTGAAACAAACCACCACAATAAAGACTATTCCTGTGACCTAACCCTATTCCTGCCCAAAGCTACAGTCTAGCACAAGCCTCCATGTACTTTGACAAATACTAATATATAATAATAATAATAAAAGGCCAGCCGTTAACCACGAGTGTGTACGTTTACAAAGTAAAAAAAAAGGGCGGTCTATCACTTTCCTTTCTTGAGTTCTTCCCAGTTTCCCAATTTACCTTCTTCTTTCTCTTCCAAGTGAGCAACTGAGCGGCGCTTACCATCTCTCTCTCTCTCGCTCTGGCTCTCGTTTTCTGGAAGAGGGCGGCTTGCCTCATGCCTTCAAGATCCAGCTGGAACCCGATTCCCATGAAAAGAAGGTAAAAAACTCTATTCTTCAAGCCAAAATCAGATCGACCAGTCAAAATAATCCTTATGGGTCGAATAATTTCACTTAAATTTGTGAGTTTTTGTTTCGTTTTGGTGTATATCAGTCATTTGCGGTTTCCTTTTCTTCCCGGACCAGATTCGCAAAATGTGAAGAAGGCAGAAAATTGATAATAAGGAAGATCGGGCTCTGTAATTTCTTCTCTCTTTTTTTTCTCCCGTCTCGGCCGATTCGCCATGAACCGGACTCCGTCTCGGCCGGTACACCGGTACGTACCGGGTATCGGCCGGTTCATATGCGATTTTTTAGTCACACCGCTATATCGGTGTGTATCCGTATCGGCGGCCCAAAATCCCGGTACGAACCGGCCGAGACGGTACGTCTCGGCCGATATTTAAAAGTATGCCGACTACTCGATCATTGTTAAGGAAAACATGACTAATTTTATAAAGGAACTAAAGAACATGACATATGACTTTGTAAACTGATTTTTAATTAGGATCCTATATTAGCCTACAACTTTAAACCTTGGGAAATTACCAACCAACTAATAAAAACAAGTATTCACTAAGGAAAAAGGTAGAAAATCACCAACATTAAATACTAAATGAAAATGTAAATAAACTAGATTACTAGAAAGATCTAAACAAGAGCCACAACATTAATAAACGACAAATTAACGAGAGAAGAGTGCTTACATGAGAGTTCTAGAGAGAGAGAGACCTTAAACTCTCTCCAATGGAGGAGAGAGGTGAGAGCGAAAAACTAACTAAAGAAATAAAATGAAAGTGTAAGGAAGGAGAGAGGAGAGTGTATTATATCATCCAATTCCTCTCCCCCATAAAGTTACATAAAGCTCTCACATAATGTAAAAACATTCCATAAAAGGGAGGTATAAAAAGAGCACAAAAAATGCTGCCCGGAGTGTTCTGGATCGATCCACTATAGGTCTGGATCGATCCAGATTCGTCTGTTGAAGTTTTGGTGCAAAGTGGATTGATCCACAATGATTCTGGATCGATCCAGATTCGTCTGTTCAGGCAGATTTTTTACCTAACTTCTCGGGCATGCCTCGGCTTCATCTGAACTTGGAATGAGGCGATTCTTGAACCGTTGGAAAGCTCTATGAGTCTACTTTCCAACCCAATTGACCTCATATTCATAGCCTTTGTATCTTGAAAGTAATGAGCCTTTTTCTATTAGATGGTCAGATTTTTTCGAGGCTCATAACTCCAAATTTCTTGTTCTTTTGTTCCGGGCCTTCCTTGAACCTTCCAAAGCTTCTTGAATCGACTTCTATGCTTCGGCAATTGTCCTCCACGGCATTGCGGGACCTTGGGTACTTCCAGATACAACGGGGATTATTTGGAACTTTGGACACACCTTTTAGCTCCGATTTTCTGAAACTCATAAAAAACACAACTCGCCCAAAATCAATCGTATAAAGGCACAAAATGCACGTGTGTGTGATCACAACGAGCGAGATAAGCCCGGATATATACAACATTTGGGGCTTATCAATTATCAATATCAATCGCTTTTGTAAACTAGAATCAACTTATCTACACATTTTGCTCAATTAAGTTACCAAATGCCCATAAGGCCATTTTTCTAAGTGAATAGTCAGTTCTGTATCAGTTAAACCTTGGCGTAAGCAATAGATAGAAGCTCCTCAACTGACATTGCAAGAAGGGAAAACTAATCAATGACACGATGAAAAAAAATAATACACGTAGCTGCAGTAACCTAATTGAAACAATTTGTTGTTGTACGTGGAAATTTTTGGAATCCTGATTGTGCCAAAAAAGAAAAGTTGTTTCACATCCAATCCCTCCGAATCTTTAATCAAATTTCACGACTATATGGAGCACTATAAAAACTAAAAGGTCTGTATATCTTGAATGATGGCTGTATTTACCGCCCATCAATTAGCATGGTTCTCGATCTGCCACACATTGAAAATTTGAACAAAAAATGTAGAGAAAATATGGTAACTGCATGCCACAAAATCAAATGAAGGTAGACACGGTCTCTCAATTTTACACTTTCATGCCATGTTTTGAGAGAGAGATAGAGGGAGAAATCCACTTCTTTGTCCACCAGCTACCGTATCTGATTCATAGATCTTTTAATGTATCTTACTTTATACGTCGTTCAGCATACCCTTTATAGCTGGAAGTTGTGTTGACAAATGGGAAAAATAAAACAAATTCAGTGATTGATTGGTTCATAAAATGTTGACTTCTTCTTAAACAATCAATTCGTACTCTAGGTTTATGTAGAGAGTAATTTTGTTCATAAAATCTTGACTTCTTCTCAAACTATCAATTCATACACTGGATTTATGTATAGAGTAATTTTGTTTATGAAATCTTGACTTCTTCTTAAACATTCAATTCATATACTTGATTTATGTAGAGTGTAATATTGTTTATGTAGAGAGTAATTTTGGAGAAAGGTAAATCAGGGATGGATTTCTGCAAGAGTAGAAAAGTTGATGGCCGTAAAAACAATGAAAGGAATATCTAATCATAGTTCACTTGGAACCCCTAGATTAATGAGTACAACCTATGTTTTCAAATCGCAATACATATTGTGTATCATTTTTTCACTGTATAAATTGAATCGGGATATGTATTGCGTATCTTTAGATAAGTTTGTTGGAAGGGTAAGAGTTTCTAGTGTTTAGTTGGACACGATTATGGAAGATGGAGAAATACATAAGATAGTGGGGAAGGAGATTACACTTGAACTCAAAATATTTGTTTTTGGCCCATGACCCATCCCTATTTATACTATTGCGTGGAGGGCTCTTGCCCAAATATATTTTCATACAAGATAAATTTTGAGGTAGATTCTAAAATTACACATTTGACTAATTCTCACAAAGAAGTCTAGATATTTCACATGGATATTCCAGATTTTCTTGAAGCTATATATTTTCATACAATATAAACTTTGAGGTAGATTCTAAAAGGCCACAAGGTATGTGATTGTTTGTGTTCTTCTCTCTATTTACTTGTTTATTTCTCCAATCTGTGATAAGCTCAAACTTTCCTTAAGTTTCCAGGGTGAATGCTTCGTTATCTTAGATTTAGGGCTTCCGTTTACAGCTGATACCGATTTAAAAATGTTGCAAGGTGTTTTTCTCCCTTAGAGCATTGCAAATCTTATTCTGTCTCTCCCTCTCTCTGTCCTTGATTTTGGGAAAAGTAGAGATGCACATTTGATTTTGCATAATTAAAGTTTCAGTTTATTTGATGAGATTTATTGTCTGAATTTCAGTGAGGGGGTTTGTCGTCTTAGCGTGGGATGATGTCATTATTGTGTAATTCGTTTCGGGATTTTGATGATGTAACCAGGGAAAATTCTCAACGGCGTTAGTTAATTATTTTTCATAACTTGACCTTGTCCCTCATTTATTCTACTTTGGATGTTTGAAGTTCCATCTTATTTTCATGCACATTTCTTTTGATTTGTTCTTGAGCCTTTATGAGTCTGACCATGTTGTGAAGTCTAAATCTTCCTGCTGAATTTTGATATCTGTGCTTCCTTCTGCTGTCTCTAAATCCACAGCAGTGCACTAACACATAAAAGATCCGGTTCATCATCATGGTTTCACTTGCTTAAGTTGCTTGAGCCAGGACATTGTGTGAATTTGATGCTAGTAATTAGAAAAGCCTAGTAAATGAAAAATATGATAATTCGTCATAT
The DNA here is from genome assembly GCA_020921065.1 of Vaccinium darrowii. Classification (NCBI taxonomy): domain Eukaryota; kingdom Viridiplantae; phylum Streptophyta; class Magnoliopsida; order Ericales; family Ericaceae; genus Vaccinium; species Vaccinium darrowii. Next base: position 22,387,347 of record CM037155.1, read on the forward strand.
TTCTATCCAATAAGAATGAGTACAATGGTTTAATTCCTATTGCAATAATTTTGTTTATCTATGGGTAGTAATTAGTTATATAGTTTCTTTATATAAATATTTTATTATTCATACACACCAACAAAAACAACAGTAGTACCTTGTCATCCCCACTCGATGGTGGCATAGGTGGGGGAGGACCAGAGACAAACTCAACGTTTAGCAATATATGCACAAAGTGGCTGCTACCAAAAAGTTCTACCATTGATATAGCGGCTCCCCTATATGTTCCAAAATCAAGGAAGTCAAGCGATGTTATGCCATGGGATGGTTCCAACCATGCCCCCTAATCAAAGCCGGTAGGCATCAGAGAGGCATCATTAAATGATTAAATATCTGTAGTAATCTATTATGTTGCTATTTATTTACCCTAGTCCAAATCTATCTCATGGAAGCTGCTTTAATTTGGCCTAAATGTTTTGGATGATTTTGTCAATAAATTTTTAAAGTTTAACCAATTAAAGGTTCTTTGGCCCCCCAAAGGAAAAAAAAGTAACTTACATGCTAAGGTGCAATCTGCATTGTTAATGTAAGATTGTCTAATTCTGCTTGCCTGTTGCCTGTTCGTGGATTTACTGTTTCCTTTTGTTCTTATAGTTGCTCCCTTATTTCATTTGATTTTGATGAGTTTTTTGTGTAACATACTATTGTTATAAGTGATATCGTACAGCATGGATAATATATTGGTAGATTCTTGTAGATATAGTGGATTGATATATGGCAATCTGATATTGCTTTTAAATAATCAGAGCCAATAGTTTTTCCTTTCTGTTAGCTGTAGTACTTGAGCCAATTATTGTAAACTTCTATTATACATATCTTTACTGATGACCAGTTTGTTGATGTATTTCAGAACAACTTGGATGAACTTTTCATGCTCATGCACTTCCTCGATGCTGGGAAGGTTAGTATCACTGCAGGCTGCAGTGCAGTAGAAGCAGATACTTACGTTGAAGGAATTGCTTTCTCTAATTACAGACTTGGAAAATTTGCAGTTTGGAAGCTTAGAAGAATTCCAGGAAGAGTTTAAGGATATTAATCAGGAGGAGAAGATCTCAAGGCTTCACAAAATTTTGGCACCCCATCTGCTTAGAAGTATGCATCTTAAACTTATCTTTTGTGCTCTTCAAACAAATGTTGAAGTATACCTATATAATTTCTAGTGTGCTAATAAGTTACTCCAAGTAGTTGATGGCTTTGCTTCTTTCTTTTTCATGTTTTGTAGACATAAACACATTTTCATAAGAGATGTAAGTCTGATGACTCTACTCACTGATGTTAATAAAAAGGGCAAGGACAATAGTATCTGTAACCTTAAAAATTTTAATGGTCTTGTAAATCTTTTACTAAGTTCAGATGGCAAGGAGAATTCTTGTTGAGATAGCTGGAACATTAAGCTTATTAGTGGTCTTGTAAAGCTTTTACTAGGTTTAGATGGAAAAGGGATAGTTTTATTTTTTCTTTGCAGCTTACTGTTGAACAATAGATGATGAAATAGGATTCAAAAACATAATTATACAATTATAAAAAAGGCCTCTATTTAGAACCAAAAGTTTGGCGAGAGAGAAATATGAGATGACTCTCTTTGCGTATGTGGATTATTTGGCGAGAGAAAATATGAGCTGTTTTGAAGTGGTAGAAAAGCCTCTATTTAGAATCAAAAGTTTTTTGTTGAATAGCGTGTATTGTTGAGACAAGGGAGAATGTAATCCTTCCCTTGATCAATTTTTAGATTGGTGTGATCTTTTCTATTCTCATGCTGGTGTATAGGGCCTTTTTGTCAGTGGCCTTTCTTTTGTATATGGGCAGCCATCCCTTAATGCTTTCTTCAATATAATTATTTAATTACCAAAAAAAAAAAAAATTGGATTAAAAAATTAAGGTTGCTGTTGCAAATACTTTTTGAACTCTACTTTTACTTGTGTATCTTGAGGTTGGCTTCAAGAAAAATCAGTTTGACAAACTATCTCCTTCAGACACCTATGTTGGTGTTTGGCCATACAATGATCTATCTGCTGATGAAGTCAATAAAGTTTGTCAAAATGTTTGGTTTGGTCTTTAGCAGGGTGGTTTCCCTTGAGGTATAAGAAAGTCATGGTAACATGGTATATAATAGTTAGATTTTTTTTTAACCTGTAGGCATAGTAGTGTTCAGGGCTTCGAGCAAAAGTACATTGCTAACAATGGAAGTAAACAAATGATCTTGTTTTGTTAGCCAACAATTGAAATCCTCAATTGTGCCTAGAAAGTGTTCTTTCTATTTTTCTATTTCGTTTTCTTTTATTTGTTTTCCAGCACCTAAAAACAAACCCATGTTATGGGTCTCATGCAAATAAGATGGCAGCATGGCAGACTTTTCTTTTTTTGTTATCATTTTCCTACTATTTGGGCTAGTCCGTTTGTCGTTTGGGAGTGGTGTTAGTTTTTCTTGATCGGTTGATCCCTGTCATCCGTTTGTTGAGAAATGCTTGATTAAGAGAAGTTGACAAGTTATGCAGTCCATCTACTTGTGTCCCTCTATTTGAGACTTGAGAGAGAGAAATGTATTTTGCATATATGAACAACTAGCTATTACAAATGAGAGAACAAGACCAAATACTAGAAGCCCTAATAACAAAAGACTATACTACCCTTGCACAAAATAAGAAATAACAGAGATGCCCAAAAACAATATATACACAATATATATACACACTATTTGCCAGATGAGACATAGTGAATAAAGTATAGAGTATAGACTTGAATATGGACATCAATCCCTAGGTTGAAGACTAGCTTGCTTAAAAACCTTCTTTCTTACCTAAAAACCTTCTCATTCTTACCTGTGAATTTGTTTCTCCCGGTCTGGATAGTATCAGTTCTCATTTTTTATCTCTAGCCATGGTTCTTCTAGTAAACAAGATTTTGACTTTTTTTTTCCATGTATTATTATATATTCAATAGTCATCAATATGTTGCTGAAATACAGCTGTAACCAGTAAACCAATGTTGATGAACCTGCAGGATTGAAGAAAGACGTCATGATGGAATTACCTCCCAAAAAGGAGCTCATTTTACGTGTGGAATTGAGTAGCAAACAGAAAGAATACTACAAGGCTATTCTTACTCGGAACTATGAGTTACTAACCAGGAGGGGCGGTGCACAGGTGAGATCACCGGTTTTATGAAGAGAGAATCCTGTTAACATTATTTTTTGGTAACCATTTAACTTTTCTTGAATATTCCTATGAATCAGATTTCTCTTATCAATGTGGTTATGGAATTGCGGAAGCTCTGTTGTCATCTGTATATGCTACAAGGAGTTGAACCATATATAGAGAATGCAAATGAGTCTTTCAGGTAATCCTATGAATTTGACATTTTTCTTATTTATGTGTTAGAAAAGTTGGGTTCTGTGCTCAATTTACATTGATTGAAGTAGGAGAATAAATATTCAGTGTGAGGAAAAAATAAGAGAGCAACTTAGGGTTCTCTCTGTCAACTTGTTAGACTCCTCAATTTGGGTCAAGCTGGGTAATCAGATGCCTGCGTTGGAGGTCATCCTGCGAGAAAGTACGATCGACAGTAGACTCAATCATATAGCGTGGGACAGTATGGATTTAGTTTCACCAGATGTGCTAATTGAAGTCTTAGACATATGAACATGAGAAAGCACTGGACTAGCTCCACACCGTCAAGTGAGGGAACAATGCAATGTCCAACAAAGCTCCTTTGTATCTCATGTCTTTCCATAATGCAGAAGATTCCAATCTACGGACCACTCTAGTAGCCAGTCTTTACCGCTTGCCATTCATAGAATAGAAGTAGGAGATAAAGCAAAGTGTATCCTCACCCAAAATGTGCACCATGGCACTATATCTACATTCCTACTGAACACATGCATTGTCCTCTCTCTAAGTTGAAAAAAGTTCAGCCTAAGAGCTGAATTCAAATATAATCATAACCATACTTAGGCTTGCGAGAAAATCATAAATTTGCTCTTTCTTGACCATCTTCTGATGGGAAACTGTATTTTGGGAATATATAACTTGAAAACCTGGTGGTAATCAAGTTCATTCCATAAACCACTCAGGTCAATATAATAATCATCCAAGGGACATGTTGTGCTGATCTAAATCAATTGTTTTTTCTCGATTCTTAAACCCATGCACAATTCCCTTTCTCGGAATATGTCTGTATCTGGTGTCATGTCAATCATTTAGAAAGTATGAATAATATACTGCATTGACTTCAACAACCAAGTTATGACTAGGCATTTTGTGTATGCCATGCATCACTTTCAGGCCCATCTACCATCCGGATCTTTGACTGCTTGTGTGATAGATTTTGGCCTACATAAGTGTACTGGCTACACAAATACTAAGACTGTTATGTGTAATAGTCCCCACACAAATAGATGTATCGTGCTAGCTACCTATCTGTGTCTTATTACCATGCCATCTCGTAAGAAGAAGTGAAGAGATGCTCCAATAAGAATGTTCTAGTAGACAAAGCCAAAACTGACTCAAATTTGACCAACAACTAATGAAACAAGGACCCAACTACAGCAAATTGAAATCATGAGAAAACCTCAGAAATCCTGAAGTCGAAGTCAATACCTCGATAAACAAGCAGTGAAATGCTCACTGCATCCCTTGAGTCCTTTATCCACTTAACTTCAATCACACCAGTTAAAAGCATTCTAGACTTTCCTCCTGGCGTAATTTGGAAACCGAGGGTGGTGTTTGGACCATGGATTTTTTTTGGAAACCAAATTTCTTACACAACCATTAATTTTTGAAGACAACATAGAAAAATAGGAAGACCCTATGATATCCATTTTGAAATAGGAAAATCTTTCTGCTATACAAGGTCGACCATAGTGGAGTTTTCCACAATAATTCAATGTTTTTTATTTCCCCCCTTTTTTGGTTGATGAATGTGAAGATAAATGAAAGATCACATTAGATAGTTTACGAAGGGGAAAAAAAAGAAAGACCTTGGATCGAACCTTTTATTCCAAGTTAATTTCAGGAAGTCAGAGAGCAACTTTGGCCATAAATAATTTTCTATCACAGAGATGACCTTAGGAAGATTATTTGTAACGTAATAGCTCACTCAGTCACATATATAGCTTCGAATGGCCTCTATGTTTCTATGCGTGTGGTCAAGCAACTGCCTAGCTCAAATGATGTGACAATTTATCTTTCATTTCTGCAAAAAAGAATAGTTTTGATATGAGTATTTTGGAAGGATTCGCCATTTTGTTGCTCGTCTTCACCTCTTCTATTTTTTCTTGCTTGAGAGGTATATCTTTACCACTTCCATATTTTCTAATCTCAGCTTCCAAACTTTCCCTCTATCTAACAGAGAACTCGTGGAATCTTCTGGGAAGTTGCAACTTGTGGACAAAATGATGGTGAAGCTAAGAGAGCAGGGGCATAGAGTTCTGATATATACTCAATTTCAGCATATGCTGGACTTGCTGGAAGATTACTGTGTCTACAAAGTTTGAATTCTAAACCTATTCTTCGGAGTCAAAGTAGTTTTGTCTGTATTGTTTATGATGGTTCATAATTTATGGAGATTTATCCATGTTTGTGGAAATTAATCTGAATTTCTTTTGTGCTTGTTAGAAATGGCAATATGAGAGGATTGATGGAAATGTTGGTGGGGCTGAAAGACAAATTCGCATAGATCGGTTTAATGCAAAAAATTCTTCCAGATTTTGTTTTCTGCTGTCTACTAGAGCTGGGGGTCTGGGAATAAACCTAGCAACTGCTGACACAGTTATCATACATGACAGGTAAATATTGGGCTTCCTTAGTTACGTAAGAATATGTTTGTCCATTATCTTGTTTGTAACTGGTCGTTGATAATTGGGAGTGATCCATATTTAATAACCTTAAAATGAATTGGGGAGATTTGGATGACGACCCATCAAGAGATATCTTCAAAAACAGTTGTGAAACTATATGGACAGAGGATGCTTTTATTATCAAAAATTCAAAATCACTGATTGTAAGGAAGAATAAATAACATGATTTGATTTCCCACATTCCTGGCCCTTTCAAAGTGGCTGCGACTGATTAACTACTTGGTATGCCTTTGATACCTTTGAAGTCGTGGCCCACGTCCTCAGTCGAGAACTAGTTTGTGAAGACATCAAATTTAATGTAGGTGTTAAGAAAGATGCTGTGTATTGGTCGTAGACTTGTAAGCTCTCTATTGGTTGTTTCTATAAGCCGGATAGGGAAAATCAGAACAAACTTTTTTCATACCTTTCATCCCTATGGAATGGCTCCAAAATATGAGACATAAATTTGATACAAGGTTTATCTAGTATCTATGTTTAAGGATGTGACGTCGCGGATTGGCTTGAAATAATTCACTTTGACGACCCCAAACACATGGCTTGGTTTGTTTTGGTTAGAAGTGAAGATTGTGGATATACTTTATTACATAGTTCTTGCGCCAATACATGGGTTGGATTGAATTCCACAACTTCTGATTTTCAAAGGAAGGATGGTGAATTATGCATCAGAGTTGGAATTTGGGCTGGACTGTATAGAATAGGTGGGTGGTAAAGAATCCTTGAACCATTTAGTGAGGCTATTGTTTCTCATCAGTTGATTCTGAAGTTCCTTCTGAAGTGAGCATTGGCAGATGTCTTGGATGCGTTAAGAGTAACTAGGATTGGGGAAATTTGAAATTTCTTTAAAACAAATTGAGACACATTAACATCCAGAAGAGGAAGTTGTAACTTACTTGAGAATTAGATGCTAAACCCTAAACTCAATCGTGAAAGAAATAAGGTACAACTTTCTTTTATGATCCACCTACATAAACTCATTGTCACTTATTCCATGTTTACATCTTTTCTGCAATATTCAACCAAGTTGATGATTACTCTTTCAGCAGAGTTGTCTTTGTCATTCAATTATGTGGTTGATGACATGTCTTTTGTAATCAAGAGGAGGCTAAACAAAAAATAAATATAAAAATAGAACTAGAGGCTACAATGGGATGTCTTTTTATCTGGGTTGTTGAATTTGTTAATTTTCAGGGGAACTCGAGTAGGAGTACGTACTTACCAAACCAAACAAAGCCTCAAGTCTCCATCAATTGGGATTGGCTCAATGGATTTGTTTTTCCATTTAGCTCTGTCGAGGGCATTGGGTCCCATGATATTCAAAAAGGCTAGATTGTTTTGAACTACCGCCAACGTCAATTTTGGTCTACACCTCCCCTTAGTGTTATCCTCAACCGTAGCCATATAACTCTTCCTGACTACCGCATCAGTTGTTCTAGGATAGACATATCCAAACCACCTTAATCTATTTTATGATAACGGATTTCTTGAATGGCCTCTGGGTGTTTAGGCGAAACCTCCTATTATTTCTCAGGACATTAAGGATCTTCTATTGGTGTTACCTCTACCATACCACGAATGTTTTCATTTCTAATCCTATCCTCCGAAGTCTTACCACATATAGTCATGTATTGATAGCAATACTGTGTTACATTGAAGATAGGTTGTTTTGATCAGTATTTTAAATGGCGATAGGCACACCGAGGCGCCGTGGTCCCCTGGAGCTTCAGCGCGAGGCGAGCCTCTCGCCTCTTGAAAGCGAGGCCCAATTTTTTACAATAAGTATAATTTTAATATAGGCAAGACTTTCAACACAATCAAACACTTATAAAACTTTCAAATGTCATAAATCATTACATTGCAAAACGATTTAGCTTTAATCTAGAAAAAAAACAGAAATCTACGATGAACTAATTGAAAAAATACCAGAATGGAATCAGAAATCAGTGCTGGAAAAAACAGAGCAGCTTTAGTATAGAAAAAACAGAGAAGAATAAGAAGAAAACAGAGCCTTTTATGATTGACTGGGTTAAACGTTAACCAAATAAATAAACAGAGCACTTGGAGAGAAAATAGAGCAGATCCAAAAAAAAAAAAAACGGTGCATTGAGAAGAAGATGAGGACCAATCTCTGTTGCTTGAAAAATAAGGGTTAGGATGCATTTGATCGAAAAATAACAAAAAATACATTGTGCCTAAGCTGCACCTTTATATTTTGCACTTTGCTATGACTCAACGAGGCGCAATCATTGCCCCTCGTCTCGCCTCAGCGCTAAAGCGCACGAGGCGCACACCTTTGAAAACACTGGTTTTGATTCATGCAAATTGTATACTAGGTGAGAACAGCACTTCTGCCAATTAATTGCAGGGTTGTTTCTTTAGAATTCTTTAACTGCTTACTTGAACAAATGAATAAGCAAAATATGAAGACAAATCAACCGCCATAGGCAGACGGTTTAAACTGAGGGCAGTAAATGATAACTTTAACAGAAATTGGTGCACAGGGAAGGAAGAAGTTCAATATCATATTTATAGAGTTTGTAAGGATGATTTTGAAGCCCTGGTTTTGATTTCGGAAAAAATGGGACTCTTTCTGAATCTGGAATGGTGGATAGTTTATATGTGATATGGACCAATAGAAATAATTCCTCATGGTCATGGTGATTCTGACGCAAAGATCAAAGAATCGCGGACATGTTAGCCGGCCTCACGTATGCTTGTCTGACACTCTCCAGACATGTGTTGAACACGCCTAAATATGTGTCCAATTTTTTTACTTTGCTTTTTTATTCTAACAGTACTCTTTTATGTTTACACTAATTCATTTGGTTATTCCTTCATAACTCCTTTTCGAATTAATTTAACTTTTATGGGATGAAGAACGAGAGATGATTGAGAGGAGACAGTAGAGAAAGCTTTTTCTGCAATTGTATGTAGGGAGGCTGTTGGAGCTATTGGCTTGAAAAAAACATTCTAAATTGGATAAAAGTAGGAATATGGTAGCTGTTAGAGATGGTCTTATGATTGCAAGATGGATTTTTTGAACTCAATTTCATTTTCTGTTTTGTTGTGCAAAAATACACTCTCATTTTGTTTCTGCTGCATTTATTGAATATATTTGTTCTAGTGATTGGAATCCCCATGCTGATTTGCAAGCAATGGCTAGGGCTCATCGACTTGGGCAGACAAATAAGGTGAAATTTCATTCTTCCACAGTGTCCAAGAAGACACTGTTCTCTGTTGGCTTTGTGAGGATGTACTGTTTGGTAAATTCTTTCCGTCTTCCAGGTTATGATTTACAGACTCATAACAAGAGGAACCATTGAAGAAAGGATGATGGAGATGACAAAGAAAAAAATGGTTTTAGAGCATCTAGTTGTTGGAAGGCTCAAAGCGCAAAACATTAACCAGGTAGAGATTTTCCGTCTTGGTTCAAGTATGAGGGTTTCCTGTTCTACACTAGATCATGTTCGTGTTGCGAACACAATCGCTAGCTGATTTACCAATCGAATAAAAAAGGTAGGTGTTTCCACACACTAGTGATGGCCCGCCATGGCTTTCGGGCGTAAGGATGTGTGTCTAGTAGGTAGATGCTTCTAAGTGCCCGCTGTTTCCCGATATGGTTTTTTAAGAATACTTATTGACCACTTGCGTATTTTTCTAAGTGTCCGCTTCACCGCATGGATCGTGTTCGTTTTCAAGAAGCATCTCTGAAGTATCCACAAAATATTCGATGTCCAACATTAGAAATGTACCTTTTCAAAGTAAGACATGTCACGCCCACAAATTTAATAGACCAAATATAGATAATATCCACGTGGGACAAGTCAAAAGTCTTATAATTTTCCTTTGAATAGTCAAAGTCCAAAATAATACATTCTCACTTTAAATACTTCAATGAGTTCTAATAACGAGAACCCATAACCCAAAGGCATAAGTATCAAGTTTAAAGAGTTATTACATTAGCCAAATAGTCAAAAGATTAACAAATAGAAGTTACAAAATCTTCTTTCAAAAATATGAGACAAAGATGGGAAAATAACTCCATGCTAGATGAAATCTAATGCTATGCTTCCACACTTCATGCATCCATCTCAAGTGCCTTGCCGGTTACCTGAAAATTGATAGGTTGAGCTACACTAGCCCAGTAGGAAAACCATTCTACTAACGCTAGGTGTATAAAGATGACAAGTGCACGTGAAATGAGCATGAGACAAACACGGTGGTTCAACAAATACTATGTTTCATGTTGAAAAGTGATGACTCATAAATGATATCTGAATCAAGTTAAAAGTCCATGTGTTAACATTTATAAACTTGTCATCTTGGTTCAAGAAAACTTCTTTTATTAAATCTTGAGTGTTTCATACGAGCTAAGTACTTAAACTCCCTTTTTCACTTTAACTCCTCTATGAACTCTATCTATACATATATCAGAAAGTTTTAGGTCCGGTAATCCGTACTAGGGTATATACATCCCAAATACTCTTATCCATCCTGTAGGAATAGTCTATTCCGTGTTTCACAGGCCAAGTTCACCATGCCCAGCTACGCTGGTAATAACAATATATTCCGTGTTTCATAGGCCACGTTCACCATGCCCAGCTCTGCTGGTAATAATAATAACAATATTCCGTGTTTCACAGGCCACATGCACTATGCCCAGCTTTACTGGTAATAATAATAACAATATTCCGTGTTTTACAGGCCACGTGCACCATGCCCAGCTACGCTGGTAATAATAATAACAATATTATGGTATACCAACGTTATTACAACGTGACTCACTTTAGCTTAAAGCATATCCACTCATCAACCACACACACTCATCCTAAATTTGTAACGTCTCATCTATTCTTTACTGTCCCGCCTTCTCTCATTTTCACAAATCATAGTGCAATCTTCCACTTCCTCCAACAAGGATCCATGTGTCCAAGGAAATGCTGGTATGTTTGAAAAATATCCTAAATGTTCATCAAAAGCCAAAGTACTCACCAAATTCTCAAAAGCGTGTACCAAAAGCCAATTTTCACTAAGAACACCAAGGTTAGTCCAAAACTGTGTCCAAGTATCCCAATGAATATTCATGTGTCCAAGAACGTATCCAAGTGTCAAATTCTACCAAAATGCCACATCTTTCATGAAATATTCCACTTCCAAACACTTCTCAAATTAATCCCTCTGCCGGATTTCGTGGGCTCCGTTAACCCATTGTTAGGGACACACCGAATGGTGGCCATAGTATTCACATTTATCCATAAAACACTTTTGATTCAAAACCCATTTCAAAACTTCACATTTTGTCCCATTGTTATCATTTACATCGAAATGTCAAACCAACTCCTTACATTACCCAAATGTAGCCAAAATAAAGTTGGAGGGAGGTACGATGTGTCAAATATTCAAGGGGAGGATAAAGGATGCAAATATAGTATTTTAGCGTTTCCCAACCAGTCGGAGGTTTTTACCCAACTGGTTGGGTCAAGACAGAGACAAGAACAATTTTTCAGAAAATCCCAACCGGTTGGAGGTTTTTGCCCAACTGGTTGGGCAGAGACAGATTCAAGCGAAATTTTCAGAAGCACCCAACCGGTTGGAGGTTTTTGCACGACTGGTTGGGGAAACCCAGATTTTCTGCGAATTTTTCCCAAAGCATGAAACTTCATCCCAAGTCATATTTTGATGTTTTAGGCCAAAAATTGGAAGTGTCAAGCAACTAATGGGCATGGAAGGAGGGTAAAACAACAATCAATTGCATCAATCAACTACCAAATCCTTAGATCAAAAACCCAAACTCAACAAAACTCATTAGGAAGAAAAATCATGATTTTGAGAAATTGGATGAATAAGAACAAGATATATGCATCATATCACATAGATACAACTAGAGGGAGTAGAAATTGTTCCCCTACCTCAAGGTTTGAGCTCCAAATGAGAAGGAAGTGAAAGCTCCAAATTGTTCTTGCCAACCCCAACCGAAATGGCCTAGCTCCAAGCAAACCCATGGAGACCCAAGCTCCAAATCACGCGTAGAAGACGGTTTTGAGGTTAAATCTTGAGTTTGGGGAGTGAGAGGGGTGTATTTTGGTGAGGTTTTGTGGAGAACTTGAGAGGAGAAGTAGAGAGAGAGAGAGAGGGCTGATTTTTAGAGAGGAAGAGAAGTGTGTTTGGACCAAAAAAATCAACCATATGCAATCTATATACACCCCTACTAATTGCACTTACACCCCCAGTGTTTCTAATGTGTTATAAATGAACCCAAGTGCAATTGCCACGCTCTCATTGGCCCCACATTAATTCATTTTCAATTTCTCACATTTCCCAAATATTATTTCCGGAATAATGTATAAAAAATACGGGTCCTTACAACACATGTTAGTGAACTGTCGAAACACTTCCAATAGTTTCCTGGGAGAGTTGACGTTGTCTACGGAATGACATACCTATATAGGTGTGTTTCCGCATCTGAAGTGGTTAGCAAGGAGGGAAATAGCACTTGAAATTGTTCCAGTCAAATGCTGATATTGAACTGGTCAGGGTGAATAAGAAAGGATGATTGTATTAAGAAACTCATAATACTTTGAGCGGTTCAAGGAATCACCGATGCGTAATAGTGGGATGGGGTAATGCTTCAGCCTTCAAATAATGGGGTGGCAGCCAACTGTAACTGCTGAAAAATGAAAGATTATCTTTGTTATTGTACTTCTTGCCTGTTGGTCCCATTGCTTTATTCCACCAATGTGGATTGAATTAGCTTATGCTGGGTATTAGTAAATAAATTGTGTACTATTTCCAATTAAATTTCTGTTTCGCTCGTTTTATACTACTCATTTATGTGCTATATTAGTTCATACTGCCCAATTAATTGAACTCCATGGAATTGCATTTTCTAAAAAATATAGGAAAACAAATTCTGTTTATAAAAAAGAAAGAAAAACAAATTCTGTTTATCTTTCGTACCTGAGCATTGGGTTACAGTGTTCTGAATTCTGGAATTTGTGGATTTTTTACTGCAATGAAGCTGTAAAATGTTTACGTTGCACAATGTCTTTGTTGATATTTTGAGGATCACATTAGTTTGGTTTATTGAGTGGTATGTTTTCTTCTGCAACATACGGTTGCAGTTGTCAGTCGTGGAAGATTAGATGCCTTTTACTCTTTTATGTTGTGCTTCGTGAAGGAAAACAGTGTGGAATCCCTGATAGTTTTGTTTCCTTTGAAAGTTTGGTGAATGATGAGAATGTTCTAATAAAATTTAGGAAGAGTTAGATGACATCATAAGGTATGGCTCAAAGGAGCTATTTGCCGACGAGAATGATGAAGCAGGGAAATCCCGGCAAATTCATTATGATGACGCTGCAATTGATAGGTAAGGTCTACTTTCTATTCAATTGACCAATGTTCATGATAGTTAAAGTGCCTTTTTCTTCCATTAATGGTTCTCCTTGGTTAGGTTACTAAACCGTGAACAAGTTGGGGAGGAAGAGGCTACCATGGATGAAGAAGAAGAAGATGGATTTTTTAAGGCTTTTAAGGTCTGCATTCTTTGCAGTACTTTTTTTTTTATATCTGTCCAGTAACAGACACCGCATTTGCACTGCATACTCACATGCAGTTGGTCCCATATTTTTGTGGGGCCTGATGCGTTAGAGTATGCGATGGACTTGGAGGGGCCAAATGAGGTGTCACTATCATCTTTCGTTATATGTCAGGGAAATGTGCTTTCTATTAGCCTGTATCAAACAGTTTTCTTCACGAAGTGTGGGGCATTTTTCATTTTTCTTATCTAGTCATACATTTTTTACTTAGTAATTAGCGTCAAGCACCTAGTGATGTTATTTCCCTTTTTTCCATATGGTTAGTAGAGATTGCACAGTATGTATTTGTGATAATTACTTTCTTTTAAAAAAGCTCAAACAAGAAAACAACAACCTAGGGGCATCCCCCCGTTACAAATACTACTTAAAGCAAGCCACGTGGCTACCCAACACTAAACATCATGACACAAGTAGCTGCACATCAAACCACCTCGCATACAACTACACGGGGGGTATACTTCTCTCAATCAACCCCCAGTTAGAACAGACTACATAGGGATCTGTTCAATTGAGAGGGATTCACTCTCCTTTTCTCTGACATTACTGATATTTCTTTTGGTGATGTGCTCTATTGCAGTTGCCTTTGTTCAGAAAGCCTTCCATTCTTCTCCATCTGTAAACTATATACAGTAGCCAAACTCTTGAACCTAACCCCCTTCACAGGCTGTATAAACCAATCCAAAATATCATTCAGACTGTAAGGAACCCCTGGACTATTATTTATCTCCACATTTCATTCCATACTGCCCTAGAGTACTGGCACTGGAAGAACAAGTGCTTATGAGATTCTTTGGCATTTCTACATGTAAGAAAATCTTCCTCCACTCTCATTCCCTAGCTTGCAACTCTGTCCCTTGTACTTGATCTCTACAGCAGTACAGCTATTCCAGCCAAAGGATGAAGGCCCATCTTCGAACACCAAACCACCTTTGTCCATTGTGAGAGCCTGTATCTTGTTGCTTCCCAAGCAGAATTTGCAGAATAGAACTTGGTGGGAGAGACAGATACTTGTCAGGTACTAATACTGGAGGCGTCTGGCTTATGATGGACTAGTAACCCCTTTTGTTAGGGTTTTTTTTTTTTACTCTTGTGCAATCTCCATTGACCTTGGAAAGTTATGGAATAGATCTTGTCTTGTAGAGATCTACCAAGATTATAGATTAATCTTTCTCCAGACCTGTTGTGTAAGGGCTCAATGGGTTCCCATTATCACGCCGTAAGAAAATTGTTTTCCCATTGCCAATCCTAGTGTATCAAAGGCTCCCCAGATGACCTTCCTCATAGTCCATGAAGCTTCAGTTGGAGTGTTCATATAGTTTTGAACGCACTTAACCCAAAGAGTGTCAGCCTTCTTACATAGAGCTCAAGGATCTTTAATCATTGGAGCATTATTCCACTTTTTGATCCTTCTAAATCCTAAACCTCCTCCTTCGTTAGGACAACAAACGTGCTCCCATTTAACTTTAGATAAAACTCCAATAAACACACTGTACAAGACAGCTTGAATAAGTGTGCACTTCCCCATAGAATAGTAAATGTGCTGACCAACCATTTATTCTTTTCAGAATTCTTTGTTGCACCACAGGTCTTGTAGGTAGCATTTTATCAAGTTTCCTACAACAGATCCATATTGTTGAAGTTTCTATTTCTCTCTCACAAGTTTCATTCCTAGTTTGACATGCTTTCTTTAGGAGCATCCCCGTACTAGTCATCTTATGCTTTCCTTTCTTCTTTTTCTTTTTTCAAGTAATGTTCTTCCCGTTTGGCCTTGGTTTATGGAAAATGAAGTTTCATATATGGTTTAGGTAGCAAATTTCGAGTATGTTGATGAAGTGCAAGCAGCAGCTGAGGAGGAAGCAAAACAGGCCTCGAGTGAAAATGAAACTGCTGTCAACAACTTAGAACGGGCTTCTTACTGGGAAGAGTTGTTAAGAGACAGATACGAAGTTCACAAGACCGAAGAGTTTAATGCTATGGGCAAGGGGAAGAGAAGTCGTAAGCAGGTATGTTGTACAACTTATAATATAGTATGGTGCATGACTTATGCATTGTGTTTTGCTTGCTATTACAGTGTACTGTAATATTCTTTGTTTCTCACATCATCTTCCATTAAATAGCCCTTTTATAGAAAGGTAATTAATCCACGACGTTTTCCTCAGTTTGTGAAGAAGTTGCCTTCTCCTACTTGTTTCATTCTTTTTTAAAGCTCATCACTCATGTTTTGTGAAATGAAGTGCCCTTAATTTGAGCTTTTAAAACCCTGGAGTGTGCTAGATCAATTTTTATTCGTATTGGAAGTGGAATTAGTTTATGAAAGGTTCTAGAATAAACTATTGTTTGCAACTTATGCTCTACTAGTTTTAATTAATCAATGTGGAAATTGAGAGTGCATTGAATCAATGCGAGCATCACTTGGTTTTGCGTATTGTCCAGACTGTTTCAGAGCAAGTGGATTGCTAATATATACTCCTCCTTGTAAAACTTGTTCAGATGGTGTCTGTTGAAGAGCACCTTGCTGGGATGGAAGATTTAAGTTCTGACAACGAAGATGAAAACTATGATGCTGAGCTTAGCGATGATGAAACAGCTCCAACTGGAGCTACAGCTGGGAGGAAGCCTTTGAAAAAGAAATCTTGTGGTACAGTTCTGCACACATGTTATAACCTTGACAAGTAAATCATATGTTAATGATCTTATGGACCTTCCCCACTCTTTTACAGTGGATCTCAATGAACCACTTCCCTTGATGGAAGGCGAAGGGAGATCGCTTAGGGTACTGGGATTTAATCAAACTCAAAGGGCTACATTTTTTCAAATTTTTATGAGGTATTTTCCTTTCATATTTAAATGCAGAAACCTGTAGCTTTGTTAGTAGATAGATAATACAGCATCGGAAATGAGAATGTTTCATTTTAACAATTGTTGATCTTTATAAGTATGCAATACTCGAAATGTTTGACAGATTTGGGGTTGGGGAGTGGGACTGGGCAGAGTTCACACCGCGCATGAAGCAGAAGACTTATGAAGAAATTAAAAAGTATGCAATACAATCTTCCTGATGACTAGAATAATCCTAACTCTGATTCTTGCATTTTCTCTGTCACGTTGGAGTAGGTGCAGAGGTTGGTTAATTCTCTATTCAATGGTTGAATTGATTGCTCATTTTTAGATTAGACGCCGCTGGTTATTTTCATATCTTCTTAAGTTAATTGAATCAAAGTTTTTGTTCCATTTTTCAGGCAGCTTTTGCATCACCTTTTTGTGCATCTTCTACTTCTCTATATTTGCCAACATCAAATAAGTCAACTTTTCTAGTGACTTTTGCTTGCCTTACAAACGCTAATGAGGCTTTATATTTAATGTTGCCTTCTCTTTCCATGTAGATAAATACTGTACTCTGAAACGTTGTTAAATAATAGCTTTTTGTGTGTTCTGTTTCAATGTTAGTCTCTCTTTAGATTCAGTGATTGGTTGCTGTTTAGTTACCAGTAGTCCCAAAGGCTTAAGCTATTAAGAAATGGTCCCAACAATGGATATGAAGCTATTCAACATCCTCCCTCACGTGCAACGCGAAAAGCAAATTTTCGTACATAGATTGAAACAGAATACGAAGGGGAGAATCAGAATGCAAACAAGAAACAAATGCAAGCAGAGATATTTGAACCCAAGACTTCTCCCAACCTGACTTTGATACAATGTTAAGTTACCAGTAGTCCCAAAAGCTTAAGTTATTGGGAAATGGGCCCAACTATATATACCAATCTATTTACAATTGCATAGTCAAATCTTCTTTATGCAGTCATTACATAGTTATCCTCCATTTTGTCACCTCAAAATGCCATCAGATCTACGAGTATGGATAAACTTTTGGTCATTTTTCTTCCCCAACCATGGGCCTTACTGTGTTAATCATTTAATCCTCCTTTCAAGTTAAATAATAGACAAACATTTGAGGTGACAAAGGCATTACGACATCATTTTTCATAGAAGATGTTTCCGTGCATAGTGGCACAGTATCTTTAGCACTTGAACATATTTGATTGGTGAACTATATATGCAGGACATGTTTCTACACCCTATCTAATGTGTGAAGTGTTTGATATTGGAGCCTCACAACTTTAAAAGTGTGAACTATACATGCAGGACATGTTTCTACACCCTATCTAACGTGTGAAGCTAGGGGTTGATTTGGACTGTAGAGTTCAACAAAAAGCCTTGATTTGGATAGTAGAGCATGGTTGGCAAACCAAGTTTCATAGTGTGATGCTTCCCATCTTTCCTTTTTTATTTGCTTGATTATAAGTATGTTCAAAATTTCAGTAATGCATTAGAGTATACATTCAGAAACCAGTACTAAGTAGTGTCATCTTTTCAAAATAGAAATCAGATGACATTTGTCAAAACAGTATATTTCAATGTACAACTTTAATACCAATGTGACAAATGTCTCTAAGGCCACGATAATTTTACCATCAATTCTTCCTGATTCAGTTTTTTACTTCCTCACTATCACGTTATGATTGTACTTATGTTTAGAGAAACTAAGCACAGCCACATGCTAAGGTGAGAGCCACTCCATTCATTGCAAATTTCATTTATTTCAAATGCTTCAACATGAATTAAGTCTAAAAATAATTTAGCTGTTTTTGCATGTAAATTTTCAATAATTTCTTTCTAGAATCCAGATCATTTAATCATATTTCATATCTTTTAAACAATTTAATGTATGTTTGTTTAGTTAAAAAAAAGTTGCATGCTACATGAGCTGTTTGATCATTTTATTTTCCCTGTTTCATGATTTTTTTCCCTCTAGTTCTCGGTCTAAAAAAATAAAACCCCCGGTTTTGCTCTCTTGATATTTTACTCACATTTGGTGGTGCTATAAACAAAAAAATTGCCAGTCTACCTATCCTTGAAAAAGGCTCCTTGCGAATGATAGGCAGTCCTCAGAACCTCCTTAAAACTTATTAAAAAAATGGATGCACCAGGCAAGAGTACTTGCCACTAAATTAAACTGGTGCTTGATATTTTACAAATAGATCTGAATCCAAACTGGAAAAGCTGCTTCTCACAACAGGTGCGACATCTTTATGTTTGCCTGTGTGTGGACCACATATATTGTACATTAACTTTTAGAACATGTGTGACTGTTTTGCAGTATGTGTTACTGTTAACAGGAACGTAAGACAATATCGGTATTTTTTTGCTGAGTATAGTAAGTCATGATTTGACAAATAAAGGTAAAGATGAGTTTGAAAGAAGTTATGAAAGTTGGATAGTGATTGACACAAACAAATAATTATTCACGATGTTCAAGTTCTGTTGAATGATTTACAGCATGCTACAGTCAGGTTGTGACTTTCGAATTTGAATGTAGTTTGCTGTTTTTATCCTTATCAAAGTTTATGATGATCAAAATCTCTGTAGGTTTTTCTTTGATTTGTATATTTTTATCCGTATATGGTACTTTTTAATGGAATCTTTGATCTCCAGTTATGGAAGACTTTTTATAGCTCACGTCGCTGAAGATGTCAATGACTCACCAACCTTTTCGGGTGATTATTTTTTCTCATTATTTTTCCTGCTCTTTTCTTCAGCTGGTTTTGCCTCTAATTTCTCTGTGTTTTGTTGTATTTATATATTCTGGGTGGTGGTTCCACTATTGAGCTTTTTGTTCAACCTGCGTCTTTGGTTGCAGATGGCGTACCTAAAGAAGGATTAAGAATAGAAGACGTGCTTTATAGGATTGCAGTTTTAAATCTGATCAAGGACAAAGTAAGTTCTATGTGCTTGATGAAAGAGTTTCACTTGGTTAGCTATTTTATGCTGTTAAGAATATGGTAGAGATTACGACTCACGATTAATGACTCTCAGTCATCTCAGGTACTAGTCAGGTTTCACAAGTTGCTTCGTTTGTGGCGTCTGATTGATGTTAATATGGCAGAGATTAAGTGGAATCGCTCAGTCATTTCTTTGTTGAAATAAGATTGCTCATCGTAGATGATGAGTTAAAAGAAAGTTATAACTTAGCAAGTTTCCATACCAACGCTCAATCCAATTAAGTCTGTAGTGTCTACCAATACGAAATTACCAACATCATGCCTATCTGGGGAGTTTGGATCCAAGGAGTTCTTAATTCTTGAGTAATGATATTGAGTTTGGGTGCGAATCTGGTAAAAGTATAATGATTAAACATAATACATTGATGTTGAAGTTTAGGATACACTTTTCTAGGGAATACTCCCTCCATCCGCATTTGGTGGTCAATTTTTGAAATCCGTGTCATTTTTTATTGTTTATATCTTTTAATATGACTAAAAAAATATGCAATATGGATCTTGTTTGATAGATCTCAATTAGTTGGATTATACGAAGTTTGCAAAATCATGAAAATCATTGTAAATTGAAAGATATAAGGAATAAAAAATGGACTAACA
This sequence comes from Vaccinium darrowii, assembly GCA_020921065.1. Classification (NCBI taxonomy): domain Eukaryota; kingdom Viridiplantae; phylum Streptophyta; class Magnoliopsida; order Ericales; family Ericaceae; genus Vaccinium; species Vaccinium darrowii. The sequence continues at coordinate 22,407,272 of CM037155.1, forward strand.
AAGACGATGGAGGGAGTATATTGTTGGTGATTGAAGTTGGCAAACATACTCTTCACTTTTTAGTGTCGAGTGTCACATTGTCACATGATTTTATTGCAAAGACAATGACAAGGGAACACAATTTGGCTTGGTGATTTTTTCCGATTTATTCTGGTGTTCCTATACGTGCACAAATCAGTGCTGAATGACTGCTGTTTCCTTCTGAACCAAATGTATATGCTACTGGAAGCCAGGTTTTAACTGTTTCTTATTCTCGGCCAATCAGTTATACTAAGGTATGTGCTCTAACCTTTAAGTTGTGAAACATGTGAAGCGAAGTCCCACATCGCCTGGGTACCAAATTAATATGAAGTATTTAAGAGTGCGGGCACCCTCACTTCATGAGGTAGCTTTTGGTGTTGAGTTCTACCCAAGACCGTGGAACATGGTGTCAGAGCTGGGTAGGGTGCGTGTCCCTGGCCTGCGCACGGCAGGTGCTGCTGAGTGAGCACGTTGCACATGAGGGAGGGTGTGAAGCGAAGTCCCACATCGCCTGGGTACCAAATTAATATGAAGTATTTAAGCGTGAGGGCACCCTCACTTCATAAACTAGCTTTTGGGGTTGAGTTCTACCCAAGACCGTGTAACAAAACAGACCACCGTCATTGGCTGTGGTTGCAGAGATATCCATAAAAGAAACTATTGTGGATGAAATTGTATCTCGCTTCCCAAAATTTCATATCCTTAGTGGTAATCTTTGAAAGGTAAACAAACTTTTTGCATGATTGTAGGTGAAGATGTCGTCAGAAAATCCAGGTACTCCTCTCTTTGCAGATGAAATTGTATCTCGCTTCCCAGGATTGAAGAGTGGAAGGGTTTGGAAAGAGCAGCATGATCTCTTACTGCTGCGAGCGGTATTGAAGTATGTGTTTTCTGCTCCCTAAAAAGATATAAATTTTGATCCTTTTGAAATAATAATATCTAGAAAGGAGGATACAAGCTTCATGTGGGAAACAAAGACAATTCTTGGCCGTTCAAAAAAAATATATGCAGAAATATACTTGGATGGGAATTCATGTGCCAGCAGCATATAATTTACGCTATTGTGGCAATCTCTATCTTAGGGTCTTCTTTTTATTTTTCGGAATTGAGATAATCTTGATCAGCCCTCTCTTTGCAAGCTCCATGTTTTGGTTGAACTGACCAAATATTTGGCTTGACATTGCTTTGGTAGGACTTGTCCACAGTTATCTGTGAAACTATGATTCGTTTTAAGATCTCAAATTTTACCTAACCTTTTCATCTAAACAATGTTTTTCAGATAAATCTTTTCAAATATAATGTATTTGGTTGGATGTGAAGGCATGGCTATGGAAGATGGCAAGCTATGCTTGACGACAAGGAATTGAAGGTCACAGAAATCATTTGTCAGGAGCTGAATCTTCCCATTATAACCCTCAGTGTTCCAGGAGTATCTCAAGCACAAGATGGTGCATATACAGCTACTAGTGGAGCACCTGTGAATCAGACTAATGGAACTGCTAATATGAATGGTTTAACATCTGATGCTGCACAAGGTACACCTGATGCGGTTAATCAAACCACAACATCTCAAGGTTCATCCGCATTACATAAGGTCAGAGACATACAAAGAAGACAGGTGGAGTTTATAAAGAAAAGGATACTTCTTTTAGAGAAAGCTGTAAATACTGAGTACGGAAACGATGTCTTGGTAAGTTCAGTCACGGCATCTATTACCTGCTTATTGTTTTAATTTGTGGCTGATTTGTTGATATTAGTTGGTACCAGTTAGTTGAGCTCTGCAAAATATTCCTGTACATAAAAAACGGAGAAAAAGGAAACGGCAGGAATAAGTTTCGTTCTGTTTAGATTTTCTTTGTTTGTTTTCCTATTCCTTGGAAACCAAAAGCATGTCATCCTTTCTCTCTTCTTTGTAAACGTTCTAATTAAATAAACCCAACATGTATGCAGACTGCTTTCCTATGATGAAGCTTTAGTCTGCTAGTTCGATTTACAGTTATCTTTCATTAGAAGGAAAATCCATGTTGTTTTGCTTCCATTATTGACGTCCCTTGTATTTGTCTTATTTTATTTATTTATTTTTTACTTTGGCGAGAATTCTCGTGCTGGTATCCAGTTTCCATTTTTTCCATAGTATATCGAAATGTATAAGTTAATAACAATGTCGGTAGAGTTGGGCACATTGTTCTGGAAACAATTTTTTATATGCAGTTGTATTGATTGGATGAAAACTGTATGGATATCCAGCTGCCAACTATAAGTATCCATTGTCCTGTTTGGAAGAGTTTCCCGTCAAGTAGACTGCATAAATTCATAAATTGTATCATTAAACTTCAAGTAACACTTAACTTACATGAAATAACTACATTTATTCTCTCTTGTTTTCATAGGGTGAGCAACAAAATAATGAGACTCCGGGTAACGAGCCGGAGACTGAAACCAAGGTCGTAGATATCCCAAGTCTCTGCTCCATGGAGATTGATGCCCAAACCATGAGTAATTTACCGCGGATAGAAGTGATCAGTAAGTTTCACTGTTTCATCTAGTATACTGTGTGAATACTTTAACAGATTACTTGACATCTTCCGAAAGAGAGAAATAAGAGACCTAATTATGTTACCGGCAAAAAAAAAAAAAACCTTTAGTACTTGAATGATTGTTCCCGTAGGAGTTTGTATACTACAATGTTATCGGAAAAAACCCATTATTACTTGACTGATTTGTATCTCTAGGATTAGGAGAAACATAAACTCCTCCCAAAAGGCAAAAAGAAGTAAAGGAGGTATTGTTGCATTTGAGTTTGAGTTTGGAATGGTGAGTAAGTTTATGCTAGCTTCAAGCTTCCGGTGAATCGTAATTAGTTGTGGGACATTTAGAAAACTATTACAAACAAAAGTCGGGCCTCTTATTTTTTTTCAAATTGAAAATTGGAGAATTACCAAATGAGATCCACATCTTGTACTTCAATCATGGTAAAGGGACCGTCTTTTTTAGATAACTGAATCTGTAAATGCCTATTCCGTTTCTGCAGCTGCTGAAGAAGTTTCAGCTTCTGCCTGTGATGATAATCCGGATCGTTTCAAAATGGCTGAGCTGTATAATGAGGTAAAAAAATCTACATGTTGCACGCTAGAATTGAATGATTCGTATTGACGTATGGATAATAGCTGATTTTGATGGTACCACCAATGTGCTCCATGTGAGAGAATATCTCGTCCAGAGAATGATGTGTATGCTCTCTCTCTCTCTCTCTCTCTCTCTGTGTGTGTGTGTGTGTAGATGTGCAAGGTACTCAAAGAGAATGCCAGCGAATCAGTGGAGGCATATTTGGCAAAAAAAACAGCAGGTTTCCAGCTGAGGAAGAACCTCCTACCACTAGAAACCATTTACAAAGACATAAACAGAATCCTTTCTCCATTTCAGCAGGATTCTTCTAGTTCAGAACAGAACACGCTAAATACAGAGTTACAGTCAGAAAAACCCTCCAACATTGTTGGACCCGGTGCGCCATCAGTAGTTCAGGTAGGTCCTGCGACGACGACAGAGGGAGAGTTTCCGATATTGGAGCCAAGCCCGACAAAAAATTCTGATAGATCAGCAGAACAATATCCAGAAAAAGACAGGACCAATTCTCCTCGTGATGGTCCTGCTGTGGACTCATCCACTAGAACCGGTAGTGATGTAGGAATGGAAGAGAAGCAGCATTGTGAGGCTGATTCTAGTAGTGAGGTCCCAGATGAAGAAAGCACTGAGAAACCGGAACCTAGAGTTGTTATTTTGGAGGATTGATATCATACAAGTTGTTATTGGTCAAATCAACTTAAGTTCTTTCAACTTTTTTTTTCCCGAGGACCACAGAGGAATAATCAGTTTCAAACTTTCAACATAATTAATAACATTCGCAGTTTGACAATCAAAGAAAATCTTCTTAGACTCCTAAATGGGTATTGTTTTTATCATTTTTTGTGAATCCTTTCAGAAAGTAAAAAACCAACAAATCCACTCACCTTCTGGATGAATGGGTTTGTACCAGACTTCTTGAATATGGTTAGTTTTCTTTTATCTGAATATGGGTAGTTCATAACCATATTTTTTGTGAATCCCCCTTTTTTTTTTTTTGGCGTATATGAAAATGAGGAGACATAAACAGGTGGTGCCTCTCTCACCAGAACCTCGGGGTGCCGACCTACCAACACGTTGGTAGGTCATTTAGGGTCTTTTCAGCGTAAATGTTGGGTTTGTTGTGAAATGTATTCATTTTTTGTTTCTTAACATGGGGCTGGCTTTCAGTAGTAACTTCTATTTCAAGTATTTGTTACGTTTGCTTGTGAATTCTCAAAGTGAGGATTGGGGTTCTGTATGAGTCATTTTCTTGTTAGTATTTTTGTAGGCCCTGTATAACTCAATAAAATCGTATCTTATGATGTATCACACAATTGCTGCATAGTTGTCCATGGTCGATCTCCTCTTACAGTTCTACTCAAAGAAATCGATAAGAAATCACTTTCGCATTCGAGATTCTGTTATCTCGAAAGCTATTATTCGACAGTCAAAAACTGCTTTGAGTTAAAGAAGTATTTGATGCTAGGGGGAGTACATCAAAACCTTGTAGTCTCCTGCAATTACATATTTGTGTAGAGTTTATTGCTAAGTGTTTTGAATTCACACAAATATGTAATCAGAAGAACACCAAATTATTTTTCCTTTACCTGTCCAACACAAGTGACTCTCAGAAACTATTGGCCAAAATACGGCAAAAAATGATTGATGTAGCTTGTGCTCTCGATTGATTAAGACGTAAAGCTTGTTGGTGTGGTATATGCACATGAGGCTTTGCGGCTACCCTCAGATAGACCAGTGTGTGCTTGCAATTTGCAGTGGACACAAGGAAAAAGATGGTACTGGGTGTTACCATGGACTAGATTGGTCTGATTTTGTACTAAACTAAAAACCAAACCACTGTATATGGATTATAAATTTGGAGAACCAAACTAACCCATTAAAATTCATATAACCAAACCATATGGTTCGGTTTAAACCATGATTCGCTTGAAATTGAGATATTTTCTTTATAAACTATTTAAAGTACTTAAAGTTTCATAGATAAAATAAACTAAAACTTGTATTAAAACCAATTCTATTAAAATCAGTAGAACTCACTATCATCAATCAACTACAACACTCAACTAGAATTTTTCAAACAAATTTACTACATACAATCCACTAAATATACGTAAACTTCTCATAATATCCCTTCACTCTAGAAATCCTAAAAAACACTAAAACTTTACTCCTTCCTCCCTCGCAGTCATCTCCCTCCCTCCTCTCCCAGTCCGTCTTCCCAGTCCTCAGTCATCTCGCCATCACCACAACCGCCCGACATCAACAACCACCACCATCCGACACGAGCATTATATATGGATTTTATTGTAGTGAAGTTGAATTCATCCTTGCCCTTCATTAGACTTAGTATTTCTCTAGGTTTCAGCAAAGAATAAACGCACATGTCCACCAACATAGTCGTCTGCTCTCTGCTATTTCGGTATGTAAATGTCGAAATATTGTATAAATTTCGCCATTAGCTTGTCGAAAAATGTGATGTATACATTAGCTTGTCGAAACGTATGTTGTCGAATTAAGAAATCTCCGAAGTATCTGCTTCGGTATGCAAACCTCGAAATAATGTATAAATTTCGACATTAGCTTGTCGAAAATTAAGATGTATTTGTTGAAACATATGTTGTCAAAATATGAAATTTCCGAAGTATCTACTTTGGTATCCAAATGTCGAAATAATGTGTACCATTCGACATTAGCATGCCGAAAAACGTAACTGAATTCGACATCAGCTTACCGAACATTGTGTTGTATAATTTTGGGTTAAATGAAAAGTTTTAATTAACATCTCTATGTCGCATATGTGCACATATTTCGGTGTATGAATGTCAAAAATATAGTCATTCTTCAGAGTGTGTTGAAATTCTAGGAAGTATTTTCCAGTAGGGTTAAGGGTTCAAATGGGAATGCTTAGATTTCGGCTCCACGAAAGGTACAATGTTCATCACAACTTCCTTCTCCACCACCATACTGTTTACCAACAAATTGGATTCCATTTCTATTGTTCCTTCTTCAATTGAAAATAAACCTAGAAATGGGTCATTATCTTCAATGGAAGGAGAAGAACCCTCTAGTGATTGGATGTGTAATCATTCGTTCTCCATTGAGAGTGAGATGAACGAGGAATTCATAGGTGGAAAAGGGTGGCGGTGGTAGGTCAAAGAAGGTGGGGGTGACGTCAGCTTCGGTGACTGTTTTTCAACGTTGAGTTGAAAATTTTCGAAGATGGAAACGAGGAAGAAGGGAGCAGTTGGGGTGTGTTGATATTATTTAGCGGCATTTTATTCTTTAGCCAATAGTGTAATTTATGGGTATTGTGTGAAGTTTGTAGTGGGTTGTATGGAGTAAATAAGGGGTTGTATTTAGAATCCCCTACTAGTAATTAGTGAAGGAATAGGGCAATGGAATAGAGTATTGGATTAGGAAATTAGTTACCGAGCAGAAAAATTAGGAAATCAATTGATCACTACCCAAGTTGTGAATGTTTTTTAGCAAAATGGAGAAGATTATATTAATAAACGTCCAACGACACTTACATAACGAAGTTCATTACAAATATTTTGGGCTAAGCCAAACTAATCATCTAAATATAAAATAAGAAACACATGAAGCAATCAATGTATTTCAACCCAATCCAGACATAGCCTGACGCAAACCCTATCTACCTTAGATTCATACCTTAGCAGTCTCAAAAGAGAGAAAGTGCTAGTTAAAGAAAAAGATAACAAATACCCAGATGATCAAATGGACTAAAACCAAATATGAACGCACCAATACTTGAGCCATGAATGTTTAGTGAATTGAAATTGCAAGAATAAGTTACTATCATACATAGAAGTTTAGGGAATTGATCTTGGAAAGCAAAGAATATGGAAATGGAATGAAACATTAGATTTTAATTGACTATTAAAAAACGTTTGATCAATGTATCAAATTGGGTCGGTTTAGAATCGGAACCATTGATGTAAATCCAAAAACCAAACCATTTAACATGTTCTCTAATTTTTTAAAACTACGACCAAACCACTTTATTAAAAAACCAAACCAAACCAAACCAATCGGTTTGGATTGGTTTAGACTGGACTTGCTATTTGACAGTTATTTTTCTCACTCCTAGATGATACCACCACCATTTCTTAAGTGATGAACTCTATCGCTGATGTGCTCGCTTCTCTCTCTTTAGCAGCCAGAATTTGGAAGAAGAAAACCCTGAGGAAATAGTTGAGAAGATAGACAGCCAAGAACTCCCTGACATGAGACACACACAGACTGAAGCACTGGGCAAGTGACATGGGGCAGCACTCTGCCTCCATTGAAGGAGCTCACCACGGTTTCTGATTGAAGAAGCAGCCGGTGCTTCGCCACTCGTTCCTCCAACCATCAGCTTGCATACCTAATGCAGAGTACTAGCAAAGCTATGGTAATCGATGTGAGAAATGGTTTGCTCCAAGCAATGGAAACTGTTTTCTCACATCCTTTTCTAAGGAATGTGGAGTGAACTGAAGCAATGATTCGGGATTACGATGATGAGCTTTAGCGTATCTAGTGAGTTGTTCAAGAGCTAATTTTGATAGATGAATTCTGCATATTGTCACATCCAGGATTTACATATAGAACATGTATATGAAAGAGTATACAATAATGATGTATTTGGTGAATCAAATACCATGGTCAGCTAATAAAGCACTTTGATTAGCTGATAATGTTATTATCCATTAAGAAATTTTTGAAAGATTTCTGTGAAAGGGTCATATTAACGCGTAATTCATGTCGAGTAGAACCAGCTGTTGTGGCAATTATTAATTCATGAGTCGAAAAACATAAATATTAAATATTATGCAGTTCAATGAAAGAATCAACCTAGACTTTGGCGTCGCTGACCTGGGCTGCTATTCTTTCGATGGTAATGTGATAGTTGAGGAGTCACATTACTTGATGGAAGTATTTTATGAATGTCCAAACACTACACATATTTATGATTACCGAACGAACAGAGCGCGTTCTTCATCAAACCAAAATCATCATCTCTGATGCAGAGAGAACCTTCAATTCTTGGGAGTCTGAACAACCAATTATATGAAACTCTTTCCAGCAGAAAAAGAAAGGCTTCTTGAAACAAGAAAGATTGTAAAGGCTAGAAATAATATGCAAGTACTTGATGTGAAGCAAAGGGAGTCCAAAACCTTCATTCTAATCATCATAAGAAAGCAAAAATACCTAATATTAGACACCACTTAAGTAAGCAACGTTTGGGAGTAAGTAGCAATACCACTTTTCTAGATGAACCTAGTGACTAAGTAGATAAAAGCAGGAGGAAATACTTGATGGCACAAAATCTCATCCAACGAGCATCACCTCGCTACTGACCCTCCTCTTTTTAGGACTTGATCGCGGGCATCCATCTTCAAATCCAAATCCAGTCTCCTTCCCAATCAACGGACTTATCTTCTTCCTGCAGCACATATATCGCATCGATAAATTTGTAGATTTAAACATATGTAGGTCGAGGAACAAAACCAACGCAAAATCCTACTTGCCATACCCTTGTGGACAATTTTCACAGCATAATTCTCGAGGAGTCAACTAATTCCTTTTTTTCACTCCTAATAACATCTGATATGTTCTTGTCAGTGCTTTCTCCTCGAAGGCATCTAATCATTCATTGGGATACATGTATCTTAGAATGTCAAGAAGACATTCAGAAAGAGGAAGAAAAAGCAGACAATGCCCGAGTGGGATGTCTATGCAAGGTTGGTGTATTAGCCGCCCAAGATTTTGGAGACAGTGTCCACGGGTAATTGCGAAATGATGTCGAAGGTAACAACGTCGTTCAATTCTTTAGTGAAAGGAAAGAAATGTTGATCAGAGAAGAAACCCTAGTTATATCCTACACGGATGCATGATTCTATAATTTGGTCTTCCTAATTCTTGTATCCTCTAGATCATAGACTGGGCCAGGGCTCAGGGTCTTGAACCAACTCACATATGTTGCCATATACATCTAGTTTCGTACCTATTATTCTACAAACATATATTGTGACAAGGTTAGGCATTCATTTTTATGATGAATTTTTATCATCTCTATGCACATATCCATTTTATTATAGTATAAATTTTCCTATTGGGGACAAGTGTCTTTAATAAAACCACATGATCATCAATTAATAATAAAAACAAACTTCAATATTAATTTAAGCTTAAAATTTTAAAATTTTACAACATATCTTTATTATGTAGGTGCATATTTCAATGAAAGAATCAACCTATGATTCACGATTCTATCCAATTAACTATTCAGAAAATGTTCAATATGATTCTCCATTGGATTCACGATTTGACACTCATGGTCAATATGATAAATATAAGCTCAATGCAATGGTTTCACTACAGTAGATTACAAAGACACGATAAATATTCACACACACTAATGTCCAAGAACGAAAATGACATTTGAACTTCCTTGTTTTGCCTTACTACGTAAAAATTCACCAGAATTCTTTTGCATAGTTTTACTTATTGAAACAACCTTTTACAAAGGGTAATTTTTAAGTGAATATGCGTATATGAAAACTAAATATGCATGAGAATAAACAAAACGGGGAAACCCTAGCCCGAAGATGATGGTAGTTGTCAAGACCACGTACAATGATGAAAACTACAGCTTTATCATCAGAATTGAACACAAAATTCCTTGTCATTAACAATTAGTAGCGAAAGCAGTTAACATAACAAGAAATATGGCCAGCATGTCCAAACTGCGCTCTACACACCGAATATTCCCAGATAGGCCGGAAAAGAAACTGAGAAGAAACTATTTTCCAGATGTACTATTTTTCTTTTAAAAACTGGACCGTACTGGCCATTATGGCACAAGATTGACAAGTCTGCTAGAAGCTACTCATGACATGTTCATCTATCCAATGATGTTGACAGACAGAACAAAGTTCAAGTAAGTTCTCTAATGAATGTGAGCATATATTTATCAAATTATATATATGACCATATAAACGAAACATCAGCATGCACTGATTGGTAATTTAAGGAACTTCCTCCTTTATCCATACTGCTTATAAGGTATATATGGATATATGAAACATGTCATGTCACTATGAAAGATTTTCCCTTCATAATCCAAAGACCATGATTTATTCGGAAAAGTCACTGAGAACTAACATGTTATGTGAACGATGAAAATCCAGCCATTCGAAACGGAAAAAATCGGGAGTTTGGGATTCCATACCTCTTTCATCATTGCACTCACAAGATCTTCCAAGCAGCCAACATCATCATAAGAGTAACCATCCTGTGGTTTTGTTTGGTCCATAATGTACTCTTGCTTCAGCTTTACTGTTGTCCCGATTGCTGACTGTTCTACCTCATTAGGCTGCATGGTTAAAGGATCATATGGATTAGTTCGTCCAGTCATAAAATCATTTTTCCCATTGCAAACTGAACTCGTGTCTGACATCTTCCTGAATGGATCCAGAACACCATATGGAGGGATCAAATAGTTCATTGAGGTGCACGTCAGATTTTGGTTATGAGATGGATCAGATTTCTTGACATCCCACCCTTGATTTGGGATATGACTCATATTTTCCTCAGAATTACTGCTAAATCTTGGAGCTGCTTGGGATTGTAAATCTGTTCTCAAAACAGGAAAACCAGCGCCCACCGTAGTGATGTCAGGCTTGCACTCCTTATCCATGGGTACGGAGGAGTTATTGTTTCCAAAGTGAGTCGAAATATCTTGATTGAAACTGTCATTCCATGTAAAAGAGTTTGATTGAATCTCAGAATAAAGATTAGCAGGCAAACCATCATTGCAACTAGCAAAATCTGGCAAACGCGCAGAAAATTCCGTATTTGAGGCCAACGTCACACAAGATTGATTTCCAGATACTTGATTCCTTTCAATCCTTTGAGGCTGCCCTTGTAAAATCATGGGACTGTAGGGAACATGAAGAAGTGAGCTCTTGGCTGAGCTTGTACCGTTTGTGCCATCTGAGATGCTACAGGAAATGGGGAAAACCTTTGCAATATGATTCGCATTTGAGATATCTCCAATGTAGCCAACACCCTTGTTATGTTGTACTTGATTGAATTCAAATGAAGCGGGCATTCCTTGAAGTATATTCCCATTTTGATTCCCAGGTATTAGAACCGGGTGGAACTTGGTCTGATTATCAATAGGGGTTTTGTTCAAGTTTTCCACATGACCTAATTGAACCATTCCCGGAGACGATGAAATGCCGAGCATTCCTAGACCAGATGCACTGTTCAATCTACCAAGCATTCCACTAGGGTAGGCTAAGGACCTGACAGCAGTAGTGTGGGCAGAGCCAACTAAACTATTGTTCTTCACAAATCCATTCAGAGGAAGATGGGCAGAATCTGCACTTCCTAAGGCTGCAAACATATTGGCTTGGTGGCTGCTACTAATCCTTCTCAGGTAAAGCCTGTATTTCTGCACAAGTTTAAATAAAAAACAATTAGTTTTCGGGAGAGAAGGAGTTAAGGCCTTGCTAGATAAGGACTCATGCCTGGAGGTGGCTTGCCACATTTTCTCTTGTGAGTGTCTCCACATTCATCATATCAAGAATCCTTTTAGGCACAGCCTCTGCATTAGAAACAGGCCAGCAAGTCAAAGAAAGCTTTGTGTTAACTTTTATTAAAGGCATGGTCGAAAAATTACGTTGCAGCACCTATTTGGATACTACCTTCAGTTCCAAGAGTACTTCAAACTTACAAAATTAATATGGAAATAGACAACTAGAATATGGAATTTATTGGAGTCAAGAATCGGAAACTGCCAATATATCTCTGGTTCCCAACTGACCAGGATAACTAAAATTGTTCTGAATGACTCATTCAAGGAGACATTTGGGTAAGTAAAAGTCTTTAGAAGAAATGGATCAAACAATGCTCCCTTTTTTCCTTACCATAATCCTCGATCCCATACAGCATAAAGAAATGGAAAAAAAAAAAAAGAAAAAAGATTCAGCTAACAAGGGGAAAAAACATACTTTCAAAGCCCAATTGATTAACAGCTGAAACAAACTTGCGGTGCAAATCCACTGTCCAAACAACTCGAGGCTTCTTTGTTGATGCTTCGTCGCTATTGTCTCCATTGTTGGCATGATCCTCATCCTCATCTTCTTTTTGGTCTTTTCGCTTTCTATTCATCTTACCATTTTGGTCTGAGTCCCCCATTTGTCCTCCTTCACTTTCATGACAAGGCCTGTCAGAATTATTCTGGTCCTTGGATTCAACCTTCTTTTTCCTTACTACATGCTGCCAGATATTCTTTAGCTCCTCAATTCTGATAGGTTTCAGCAAATAATCACAAGCTCCATGTGTGATACCCTTCATCACAAGCTTGGTATCACCATTTGCAGATAACACTAGATACCAAATCAAGAAGTTAGCACTAAACCCATAAAGCTAATCACAGCTGAAGATATATCCTGCATTTTAATCTAGAAATTTGAAAATTACAAACTCAAACATGTTGAGCAAATAGAGAATTGATTCTGATTTCTGAAGTTCTACCTTTTCCATAAACCCCAAACCAAGTGATCGTTTTCAATCAAGTTGAAGCAGAAAATAGTTTTGAGTACAATAGATGTATCATTATCTCATGAGAAACTAACTCATAACAACCAGTCAATAACCATATGGATGTATTTATCGATAATGATCTGCTCCGTTCACAATCAAATGAAATCTAGAATCTATTTTCAGAATGAGAAAGAAAAAACGAATGTGTGTATTATGAGGTGCAACAGGCTTACTTATGACAGGTAGATCCATCTCAAGGCCCACAAGCTCAAGCAGCTTAAAACCATCCATGTCAGGCATATGGACATCACTGATAACCAAATCAAACTTGTTTCTGTTTTCTCGCAACAACTTCAGCGCCTTGATTGCTTGATTGGTCGTTGTAACTGCAAATCCATAACCCATTTAGAAGCAAACTCAAATCCCCAACCCAAGTACTATAACGAAACGAAATGCACAACTACCAAACAAATGAGAACTAAACCATAATTGAATAAATCCTGGGGATTGCATAAAGCCACTGCAACTTACATGGGGCCATTACATCTCCAAATAGTAACATAGATTGAACAAATTGACAACCCTTTATATAAATCAGTATTTAGGTCAAAGAAACATAAATCTTAAAAACCACATCCAAAAACGAACAACAAATCTAGTAAACTTTTGGAGTGTGTGTGTGTGTGTGTGTGTGTGTGAGAGAGAGAGAGAGAGAGAGAGAGAGAGATTGATTGATTGATTGATTGATTTAGTTCTGTAACGTATGTAAATTATAAAAATTTATCCTTTGGACAGAGGAAATGATTAGAGTTCATTTGGATTGAATACTGTGGCGAGAAATCCAGAGAATTTAATTCTATTTTTTTGATTGGGGTAGTTCCCCTTTCTCATCAAAAGTGGTGGTGAGATTTAGCGTGAAAAAACTCCCCTTTCTCATCACACCCTTTCACAAATGACGAAATCACATCAAAGAAAGTGAAAAATCGATGATACCCAGTTGGTAACAAGAAAAACAACCCACAAACAAATCTAGGAAACAAGAGAAAAGAATCAGAAAGAGGAAAGAATGGATCGAACCTTGGTACTGGCATTTTCGGAGAGCAGTCTCCAACAGCATTAAGCAAGTCGGGTCGTCGTCAACAGCCAATACACGCAACCCCACCGGAAACTGATCAACGGGTTCACCGGAAAATCGTTCGATCGTCATCTCTTTTGTTCAATCAGCAGCAATTGCCAAAGGAAAGAGAGGGAGAGATAGAGATGGAAAACTGAAGGAGAGAGGCAGAGTGTTTCTGCTTTTTTAGCCCGGAACAATAATTTGTTACAGTTAATTACGGGAATGTCGATGATTGGTCATTTACGGACTTAATGGAGAGAAAGTGAGTGAGTGATTGGCCAGTAATGGAAATCGTAGAGAGAGAGAGAGAGAGAGAGAGAGAGAATATGGAAATTGGAATCTCTGACTAGCAAGCCAAAAAGGAAGCAGTGGTGAGTTTAAAATGACGTGTTTGACGAATTCAGTTTTGTTCGCCCTCGCTACTAAGAGTAGAAGTTACTTTTGTTCGCCCTCGCTAGTAAGAGTAGAAGTTACCCTCGCTTCGCTTTAATTGGTAGAAAAAGTGTAGAATTCATGCGATCGATACATCTTGATGAGTTTAAGGGTATCCACAGTAGGCTCTCAAAATGGCTCCTAAGATTTACCTAGTCATATGCTTAAATATTGCCTTCAATGGACTCCATATACAAACTCCTAAGTTTGGCTCTTAGCACAATAGTTAAATTTAGATAGCATTCTAGCTAATTCCAAGTGAGGGCCAAAGTCTTTAAATGTTTTTTTAATATGAAATCTTTGGAAAAGTTGCCGGAAAAAAGTTGCTCCTAATATTTTTTTTTCCACAAAATAGAGAATGTTATTGCTAGCCCATTGAGTGCACACATCCTCTCCAAATTTAACAAGCTCTAGGAGTGAAAAATGGACCTCAATTATGCTTATGTGTACACCTTAAAATACAATTTAGGAACAATTTTTAGGGAGTCCATTGTGGATGCCCTAACACCAGTCAGAGTGATTGTAACGTGAACAAAATCACACTCTTTTATTTGATGCTTGTTTCATGTTTATCTCTATTTCCTCAATCTAACTACTTGCACATGCACGGGAATGTGCATAGACGACTTATGGGGTCCACTTTACTGTTTTAAATAAATGATTTACACCGTCAACTAATTTTTTTTAAAAAAAATTGAATAAATGATTTGAATCATTTATGTGAAATTCCAAAGTGAGCCACACATGATATTTGTGCACAATTTGTTCTTGAATGATATGTGCATGTAGACTCTTTCCTTGAGGTTATTATGGCAACATTTTGGAATCTTTTATAACTTATAGAGATGCGTTACAAATAATTGTTGTATTGAAAATTTTATTGTAAAATAAACGATAAGAATAAGAAAGGTGGCTAGTCCAAGCTTTTCAATAAAAAGAATATCAATAAGGGCAATGCTATGGGTACACCACTTGTACTAAATTTTTTCATACAGAGTTTTGAACTAATAAATAGATGAATACATAATTCCTTTTAGGGGTTACATAATTCAAAGTCAATGTTAGACTTTTTATTTAAATTTGACTTGTAACTATCAATTGGTAGATTTTCTAGGAGAGTAAATAGAGAAGGAGAAATAGTTTACTATTTACCAATTTCTAGTTTTGGGGAGAGTATGTAGGGAGGGATGTGACAAGTTCTCGACAAATTCTTAATAGATCATAAGATGGAGTAATAGAAACAGATATGCAAATCATTTTTTTGTTATTTTTTATTTATGAGAAGGTTGAATGTTCCCCCAATGAAGAGATTCCCGTGGGTGACGGGAAAGAGCCTCACCTCATCCCTCAATGGACACTTTTCATGTTTGAATCGGACATCAATAATGGCTTGTTGTTATGGGAGTGGGGGACCTGTAGTGAGCATTTCTCACTACAGGGTGTAGTGAGTAATAGGAACCGTTGATCTCCGCAATCGATAGTTCAGATTCGCTAAGCACTCATACCGGTCAAAGTGAACTCTTACCGATGAGAGTATAAAAACATATCTGAACCATTAATTATCGAACAAAGAGGGACATAGAGTCAACTAGAGAGTTGAGAGAGGTAGAGTTTCCAGTATAATTACATTTGTTTTCGGTCACTAATAGAATCAGTGTACTTTCCCCGTGTGGTATAGTTTCCAGTAAAACTACAATGTTTTCGGGTAATTGCCCCAGGCATTTCAACCAAACCACATAAATCTTGGTATCATTGTTGTGTGTGTGAATGACCTATGATTACAAGTAGAGACAAATATTGAAAATACGACAAAATAGTAAAATTTTAATCATCTAATACTCTTTCTGTCCCATAATGATTTTCTATATTTTACTATTTAGACATTTTAATTTTTTTTGTATAATTTACAATATTTTCCCAGTTTTAAAATACTTTTCTAATAGATGATTGGAATTTATCAAACAAGATCTATATTGCATACAAATATTTTAAATTTAAAAAAAATGATAGGTTTCCTTTTAAGATATTCAAATAGTGAAATATGGACAATTATTTTCAAATTGAGGGATTAACAATTTATTGACTATCACATTCCATGATTTTTTTAGATTTTCAATCACAAATCTTGTTATTACAATTATATCAAGTCATTAATGCTATCAATTCCCTCAACCCTAAGATACGGGTTCAGATTTTATCAAACCTAAAAAATTTGATAACTATTCTATTGACAAGTCTATCCTAATACTTTACTTTTCCATTTTTTTGATAGCTTTAAAAAGAAAAAGGTCAGTGATCCAACAATTTTTTGAGATCAGCTAAATAGTTAGAAAGGAGATCTGCATCTCCCACCCTATCCCCTTCTCAAGCAATCTCATGTGTAGATGAAAAATTTAGCTTTTCAATATGTCCAGGAGGGATGCCAATATCTTTATGCTTCGTCAGGTCAAACATAGTGCAAAATTAATTTTTTTAAAGTTAAATTTTATTTTCATAATTCTGTCATTCAGTCGCTACCAAGGTTCACGCAATGCACTATTGCTCTACAGGGTGTAATGCGTCGTAGTGAACTTTACTCAGATCTCATTATCGTATCTGAACCATTTTACACATTTAATTTGCACAGTCCACCACAGAGATAATACAAAACAAATTACTTTGATCGAAAATCATTAGTCACTAAATTCCAAAGTTCCAACCCCCCCCCCCCCCCCCCCCCCCCCCCCCCCCCAAACCAAATGGTTTCACCACCCTAATGCGGTGGAAGGGGAGGGCTTTACTCTTGATAAGTGTTTTTCTTTCCTCACAATTTTTTTTGCTTTCAATAATCCCTCATGTCTACTGAGAGTCTTTTCTCTCGATCTCATATTAGAGAGTCTCTTTGTGTTTTTCTTTCTTTTTCCTTTCCCTCGGCTTCTCTTTCATCATCACGGTGCTGTTTCGGGTTTCGACAATGGTGGCATGGTGATGGACATTCAGCGGCAATGGTGGTTTCGATGACAAATCAAATTGGTTGGATTGGCTTTTTGATTGATTCATTTGGGGAGGGTGTCATCGGATCTTTGTGCTGAGCCATGGCATTTAGGAACGCCTTATAACTTTTTAGTGTTGGGTTTGGATTCACTAAGGGTAGGAGGGGACCACAATAGTTGATTCAGATTTTTTTGTAGCTTTTAAGTTGGCACCAATGATCTTTGCCAAGAAGTTGATCGGTTTTGGTATTTGTGATTTTCGTTTTACTCATAGATCGGCATATGTAGTAGCACACACTTCGGTAACTTAGGGTATTTTAGGTTTGCAAGGTTCTGGTATTCGTACTTGGAAGCTAGACCTCCTGATTGGTTATTAGATCCTCCGTGGAACAATAAACATAATTTTTGATGTACTGTCATACTCTTGGTTATCAATGAAAGTTTTCTACCATAAAAAAAAAATCCAATAATATACCATATAATGTTCAACAAATTTTACAGATTGAATGATTGAGATCACATTTATAAGGTACAAGTCAAACGCACGGAAACACACTACACCCCGTAGTGCATTAGTGTGCTATATATATATATATATATATATATATATATATATATATATTGTGTGTGTATATGTTTGAAATTGAACAGTAAAAGGTTGTTAAATCAAGTCATGACAATATGACTCATTGCCAAATTTTTACTCGGCAGATTAGACTCCAAATTTCCAATCACACAACTAGAAGTTAGAGACAGCACGCGTGATCATGTGGGGCTTCTTCTGTTGGCAAAAGGCAGCAGTTTTGTTTTCCAAAACCTTTTCTTTGGCGCCCGCTTTTCAGTTTTGATGCCTTTTTAGGCCCTTACTTTTTTGTCCTCGTGGTCATCTATTATGGGTGTAAGAAAACAAAACAAAACAATGTTCCAAGAAAACACAGTGTTCAGTATAATTGGACCGCAACATAAAGAGCCCAGGTTTGGTTTGGTTAGGTCGGTTGATGGGTTTGCTCTTCACATAATTAATCGGGATTTACAACTTGAGGTCAAACCACAATAAAGTAATTTCCTGTGAGACCCGGAGTGACTGGTTTACATTTATCCGGACCGAGGATGAGATTAATAAAGGTTTGCATAAGCTGGACGCTCCTAACCGTTGAAAAAAAGAAAGAAAAGTACTCCCTCCGTCCAATAAAGTTTGTCCGGCACGAAGCCCAAGGACTCAAAACAATTATACTTTTGTCAAGAAAAAAATAATATTTTTTGCACAAATTAATAGATCAATGTTTGTTCTATTATGTTGTGAAAAAAATTGACATTTTTTTTGACAAGAAACTAATTTTTTTGAGTCTTTGGACTCTGTGCTAGACAAACTTTATGGGGCGGAATGAGTAGCAGAAAAAAGTCAATTAAATGTCCATCAAGTGTCACTGTGGGAGGGATGGATATGCCAAAATTTATGCCTTGTTTTGTCTACTGAATTGAGTTGGCCCAAGATTTTTTAGGCAATCGAAAATGTGTTTCGCCAAAACAAGTCTTTTGTCTTTATTTGGATTATGGGATTGGACTGACGACTTAGGCCAATTAAGGCGAGATCCATTAAAATTGTGTTGTTGGAGTCTAAAAGTTGGAATTGGTGAGGTTTCACTTCGGTTTTTAGGGAAATTTTTTTTGGTATCGAATGGATACTACGCGACCGAGCTTATATTGTACCCGAACGTTGCATCTGAACTGTTCAAAAGTGTATTAGACGGCTTAGATTGAAACACACTCTCTCTCTCTCTCTCTCTCTCTCTCTCTCTCTCTCCATAATCCAGACTGTCTAAAACCGAAATGGACAACCTAGATTGCATGCGCAAGTACCATGTGGTACCCACTCGGGACTGAAAAATTTGGGGTAAGTTCAAATTTTATTTACCAACAACAAAGAGAACCTTCTATCCCAAGCCCAAACCGAATACAAAGGGCTACCACATCCAAAACCGTGGGAATACAGCCCTAAAATCAACAAGAAGCAGACTAGGCACCTGCCTCAGCCCCTGGACCTTGAGTTTATCAGCAAGAGTCATCCCCCATTTATTGAGTTTATCTTTAGTGGGTAACTTTTCAGAGCAAGCCAAGTAAGAAAAGTCCACATTCCTTTGAAAAACCACAATAGGACACCAATTAGGGCGGAGCTAGAAATCGAAGTCGGAAGGGGCTGAATCATGAAAGAAATCTTGGTTCGATAATTTTTTTCAAAACTAAATCTAGTCATTCAGAGTTTTAATTAGACGGTTTTGATAAACTAAAAAATTAATCTCAAGTATTATTAGTTATCATATGACTCGACAATTAAAAATTATCATCATCGAAAGGGATCATTCGCCTTAATTTATTGTTCTGGAAATGAAAAAAATTTCTTACTTTTTAATTAATTTTGAAATTTTATAATGTTGAAAAAAATATTTATAAAAAAATACGCAGTATCCTCCAAAATTGAAAATTGAGGGAGGGTCACCCCGCCCGGCCCCTATATAGCTCCACCCCTGCCAAGGTTTCTTCTGACCAATCGTACTTCTAATGGCATCCCAAGCAGACTATGTAGTGTAGCAATCAGTAGAAGAGGGAATCCATAAGACCTCATCCTCCACCTGAGGATTGGAAAGGAAACCAGGGGTGGCAGCAATAATTTGGCTTGTAATCCTGTTCCTGGGCCTCGGCCACACATTCACCATTATGAATTATGGACTCCATGCACCCTAGTAGATTAAGAGATGTACCCAAATTATAGACCACAGTTACACCAAATCTTTGGAAAATGGTCCATTAGGATGCCAATTTTCTCCAGCCACTCAAAAACATCCCTTCTATTACCCCACAATATACTGGATAAGAGGCTAGCCCGATAACCGAAGTGTTATGGATTTGCGCTCTTTAAACCCACAGACAAACGCACACAATCGAAGAACCAAGAACAGAAAGCAATGAGAAGCAAGAAAGAACAAGAGACAGAGATTTTACGTGGTTCCTACTTAAGCTGATTGCTTAATCGTACTCCACGGGGTGCTGGGGTGTTTCACTATGGTGAATAATAATCAAAGTTAAAATGGGGGCTACCCTAAGCGTCCGGACGGACTTGACCACCGTCTGGTCTAGAATTTCTACAACTTCAGAAGTCGACCAAAAACCAGCAGACTTCTTGCCCATAAATGCCAAAGTATAGTGGCTTTATTCCACTCTTTCAAGGGCTTGAAACCCAGACCTTTGGGTACAAACATAAAACCATGCCTTTGCCCCAGCAGACTTGAGCTCCATATCAAACCACAAAAAAGACCTCATAAGAGTCTCAATTTCTTTGAAGACCCTCTGAGGAAGAATGTGTTGGGAAACGAATTCCAGAACCCAGTAATTACGCGTACAGATTAAACAACAAAAATAAACACAAACCCTACAAGGCGGAATTAGGGTTTACCTCTCATCCGTAGACACGAACGCTGGTTGACTTGTTTATTTTAGAACTTGACAGACCTAATTACTGTATGCAACAAGCTTTGCTCGACAGTACCTCATGATCTTCTGCCATATTCCCTTATATCTCGATCATGTAGCCAAGTGTGGACTTCTACTTGATCTCTTTGTTCTCTCTCTCACAGCCTCTATTCTAATTTTCTGAATGACTGTTTTGTGACCTAGAGAACATAATGATATATTTATAGGGCTAGAGCAGGGACCTGAGGAGAAATAAATCTGGGCTCCTTGTGTAAATAAGAAAACCTAATCCCACCCGGATTCTATTCTTATTTCACAAATTATAATTCACACCACTAAAGAATTATAATTGCACTCCCATCTTTATCTCGATTATATTTCGAGCTCCACGTTATTAAATACTTATTAATCTCCCCACGTTAAGATTACAAATACCCGTTGATTAAATGTCGATTACTAACAATCTCCCACTAATCAACATCTTATAAAACACCTTGAGACTAACCACTTAACTTATTCGATATGTCGGATACAAATATCCACCTGCAGGGTTTGACATAACCGAAACTTATAAGTTTACTCAAGGGGGTATCATCAATCTCTAACGAGACGTGGATTCTATCAATAATTAATATCCATATATTTCATGCATATAATGTCGTGACCCAACTCACCAAGACTATTGACCGTGAAAAAAGATCTCACTTTATAATGAATCAAAGTCAACAACATTAAATGTATATATGTATTAATTATATCCGGATTAAGAGCATAAGTATTCTTAATAACTATAAGGTTCTAATTGTCTTAAAATGTCAGTACTAAGACAATTACCTTAAAGTGGTCCTGTTCAATACACACAAAAATGTACTAGCACAATGAGTCGGAACTAGAACCGTTCCCTGTAGTCAAGACAAACCTACTAAAACATTGTACTACAATCCTACTGATGGTGTGTCAAATTCCATCTAAGATTGTGAACCAAAACTTATATTCCACAAGAACCGATGATCCAATCTTCTGTGTGTAAGCCGTACTCTACACACTAGATCATCTACTATATAGAATAAAAGACATATGCACAACATACAATTATATCATGCAAACATTGCCCATAATAGATTCTCATAAAAAAGGGATAAAACTGATTAATAATTAACTAATTAAATATTAATCCATTACATAAAAGCATGGCTTTTAGTATAAGTTTTAAACAATCTCCCACTTAGACTCAAAACCATGCTGCCACGCATCTCACTTCCATGCCCTTTACGTGACTATCAAAAGTCTTGGCACGTAAGCCATTGTAAAAGGATCTGCTAGGTTGTTTGCTGATGCAATCTTGGTCACAGCTACATCACCTTTCTATACGATCGCTCGAATCAGGTGATACTTACACTCGATGTGTTTTCCCTTCTTGTGAATCTTTGGCTCTTTTGAGTTAGCAACTGCACTACTATTGTCACAATAGATTGAAATTGTTAACTGTATCGAAAGTACCACTTCTAGATCCATCAAGAAGTTCTTGAGCCAAACGGCTTCTTGGCTGCTTCAGAAGCTGCCACATACTCAGCATCCATGGTGGAATCAACAATACATGATTGCTACTCCTCCAACTCATGGCTTCACCTCCTAGGGAAAACACATATCTCGATGTTGACTTTTTGGAACTCTTATTTGATATAAAATCTGACTTTGTGTACCCACAAGGCACTAGACTGTCTGACTGGTACACCAACGTATAATCCTTAGTTCTTTTCAGATACTTGAGTATACATTTTATACCAGTCCAATCTTCTTGTCCAAGGTTAGACTGAAATCTACTAACTATGCCGACAGCAAAACAAATATCAAGTCTAGTTCACAGTATAGCATACATGAGGCTTCCTATTGCTGAAGCATTAGGAACTCCCTTCATTTTCTCCATCTCCTCAGATGTCTTAAGACACTGATCCTTGGATAAATTGACTCCGTGTCTGAAAGGAAGCAATCCTTTCTCGGAATCCTGCATGCTAAAACGGGTAAGGATCGCATCGATATAGGAAGCTTGAGAAGCCCAACATCCTTTGCTTGATCTCGCAAAAATTTAATCCCAAGGATGTGACCGGCTACTCCTAAATCCTTCATATCGAACTGGCTAGATAACCACAACTATACCAAAGATAACACTCTGACATCGTTTCCGATGAGCAAGATATCATCCACATATAGCAATACAAACACCACCACATTTCCATTGCGCTTCTCGTACACACACGACTCATCCGGACACTGATCAAAACCAAAAGACTTGATTGCTTGATCAAAACGGATGTTCCAAGGCCTAGATGCTTGCTTAAGTCCATAAATAGACTTCTTAAGCTTGCACAACATGTGCTCTTGACCTTTTGCTATGGATCCATCTGGTTGCATCATGTAGATGCATTCATCCAGATTGCCATTAAGGAATGCAGTCTTCACATCCATTTGCCAAATCTCATAATCGAGATGAGCCGCAATGGACAAGAGAATCCGGATGGACTTAAGCATGGCTACCGGCGAAAACGTTTCCTCATAATCGATCCCTTCGTTTTGAGTATAACCTTTCGCAACAAGCCTAGCTTTATAGGTTTCAACCTTCCCGTCCGCTCCTCTCTTCTTCTTATAAATCCACTTGCCTCCTACGGGTTTTATCCCTTCAGGTGGTTCTATAAGATCTCAGACTTGATTTGAGTACATAGACTCCATCTCTGAATTCATAGCCTTTTGCCAAAGTTCCGCATCTTTATCTTGTAATGCCTCATTGTAGTTAGAGGGATCGGCATGTTGTTCATCAGGGATCAAATCACAAGATTCTCCCAACAACGTATACCGATTGGGTGAAACAATAACCCTCCCACTACGACAAGGTACTGGTTTGTTAACAACAATTTCATGTGATGTAGCCTCTTGTACTATTGGTGTTGAAGAAGTCTGTGCCGGTCTATATTCTCTCAATACTTCTAGAACAATCTAACTACTAGGCTTGTGATCTATGACATAGTCTTCTTCTAAGTATCAAGCATTGGTACTAACAATGACCTTATGATCCTTAGGACTATAAAATAGAGAAACTTTCGTTTCTCTAGGGTACCCCACCAAAACAAACAAACATTTGTCCTTGATTCCAATTTATCTGCTTTCCCTTTCAGCATCTGTGCTGGACTACCCCAATTCTGAACATGCCATAGACTAGTTTTGCTCCCAGTCCACAGTTCTGTGGGTGCAGTTGGTACTAGCTTAAATGGTACCAAGTTTAGAATGTACGCTATTGTTTATAGTGCATGTCCCCACAACGAATTTAGTAAATTTGAATAAGTCATCACTGATCTCACCATATCCATAAGAGTCTTTTCCTTCTTTCTGCTACACCATTATGTAGTGGCATACCTAGCGCAGACAACTGGGATGTAATCCCTTCTGCTGCCACTAGTTCCTAAATACTTCCAAGAGGTATTCGCTACCACGATGAGATCGCAGTGTCTTGATACATTTATCCAGACGCTTTCCCATTTCCGGTCTATGCTCCTTGAATTCTCAAAGCATTCGGACTTACGGTGTATCAAATAAATGTAACCATGTCTTGAGTAATCATCAGTAAAAGTATTGAAATACTCAAAATCACCTCTACCCCGGATGTTCATAGGTACACACAAATCAAAGTGAACCAATTTCAACGTTTCATTGGCTCTCCCTTTTTCCTGAAAAAGGACATCTTGGTCATTTTACCTTCCAAATAGGATTCACAGACTGGAAGTGCCTCCACTTATAATGAACCCAAAGATCCATTTCTAACCAGTCTAGAAATTCTGTTTAGATTAATATGACCTAGGCGTAAGTGCCAAAGATACGTTTGGTTCAACTTATAAGGCTCATTTCTCTTATATGGCAATCTATGAGTGTTATTCAATTCATTTAGTTGCATTGTAGGAACGATATCATTAATAACGTAGAGATTGTCATCTAATGAATCATAACAGATAAAATGTTTATTTAACTTAATAACCACAGAGTTATTAAAAATAAACCAAATATCCATTTACAACCAAATTAGAAATCGAAACTAAGTTTCTCCTAATTCAATGATCATAAATACAATCTCTTGAAATTAAACGCCTACTGCAACTGTTGCTACTTTTGTAGCACTTCCCATATGTAGATAAATCTCTTCATCACTAAGTCTCCTGGTTTCCTGGAACCTTTGCAATGAATTGCAAACATGATTAGTGGCACCCGTATCTACACACCAGGTACTGGTAGATAACACTGCTAAACATGATTCAACTACTAGTGACAAAAAATTTCGTTGATTATTCAATTTATTGAGAAAATTCGGATAACCTTCTTCTAGTGTCTTTTTTGCTTATAGTGAAAACACTTGTCGTTAGACTTTTTCACTCTACCTCCAAGCTCATAAACTGTCTGAGGAACCGTGGCTTGTTGTTGAACCTTTTCCTGCTTCTTATTGCCTTCCGGCTAAGAAGTAGAAACCTCTTCAACTACACTCACAGTTGTCTATTTATTAACCAAAAGACCCTTGGCTAATTTAACGCTCTTTCAACAGTTTCGTCAAATAATAATGCATTTTGTTCATATTGTAATTCAGGCGGAACTGCTGAAAAAGCTTGGTAAGCAACTGGAACACAATATCAATCTGGGTTTCCCCATTGATTTCAGCTCCTGGGATTTCTAGTTCATTCAAAAGACCTATTATCTTCAGAACATAATCCCCTTACTAGGGTTCCTTTACCAATGGTTAATTCCCCAAATCTCACATTACAACTTGCCTAGGCGCATCCCAAACCTTTATTTTAGGTTATGCATCATGTCATAGGCAGTTTCCAAAAAACTGATGCTGATGTTGCAATACATTCGACATAGAAGCTAAAATGTAACACCGCGCCATCTCATCAATTTTAACCCAATCCATATATACCGGATTTCAGGTTCTGTTGCAATTTCAATGGGTTTGATAGAGCACACCTCAGAGAACACAAATTTAGTCCCCTAAGCAGTCGACACAATATCCAGATCCTTTTCTAGTCAATATAATTAAGACCAGTAAATTTGTTTGACAATGTCATCAAGTGGATTGAAAAAGTTCATTTTTTGAATCTGAGAATCACATAACAACAATTATGAAGGGCAATTAAAACTTTTTGTATTTCTATTAAATTGGTTCCCTCAACCAGTCTATTAAAAGAAAAACATTAGCAACCCTACACACCGTGAAGAGTATGCCTCGATGGGTAGGTCCATTACTCTTCATCATTCGTGTAAATAGGCACAATCTTTTAATTTTACTATCTAGATACTAAACCGCGCCCAATAAAATTAAATAGCTAATTTGCTTCGGTCCTATAAATAAAAGCAGTGACTCAGATGGAGAGGATACTTGTTATTTATAGCTAAGTGTATACCATTACCTAACTTCAAGATCCATTGTTCCGTAATGAATTACCCCAGATGGAGGAGTAGTCCACACAACAATTATCTTGGAGCTATCCTCTAAGGAAGTAAGTACCGATGATGCCACAATTAATTTCGTCCGATGGAGAGGAAGGCACTAAAACCAACACACAAAACTTAATTATATCATCTACATACTAGTAATGGAGACCATGTGATTTATACAAAATAAACTCCCTCTCCCACTTAGTAATTTAAAAAATTTGTGAGGGTTATCAAAATTAACATGTTTGCAAAAAACGTGATCTAGGTCAAAAGCCAAATATTACCATGTTGTCCAAATATGGTAAACTATCACATATGCAAACAAGATGAATATACAAATATTCATAAAAAGGAAACATTAATAATATGTATCCCAACTATTATGGTCAAAGATGCAATCCTTGAGCAATAAGGAATCCTTCCAGTCTTGAAATCCTTAAGCAGTCAGGAATCCTTCGAGTCTTAAAATCCTTAAGCAATAAGGAATCCTTTCCAAACTTGAAATCTTTGAGCAATACATACGTAGAAGACTTAGATACTTTGAATCAATCCAGGAAATCAAAATCCAACCATACTTAGGCAAGAAAAATCGGATCTGAAAATTTTCCCGAGTAAACTGCACAGCCTTCAGTATTTTGGACTTTTCTCCCTCATCCGAACTCCGATTGAACTGATTCCAATTGGGTTGGATTCGAAATTCAATTATCTACAACTTCTGTGAATAACAGAATTTTCAATTCCGATGTTTACTGGCTCAAAACAGCCTTGCAATCTGACCCTAAAAATCTGAAAAAATTCTGCTGCGAGCCAAACATTCTTTTTTCTTGACAAAACTTATCTTCTTGTCAAAAAAAGATTGTTTTCTCCGTATCGTATGCCCCATTACAGAATCTGTAATCTTACAACAGATCTATATATCTAAAACGATACAACTGAAGAAACAAAGATTACATCAAAAGCTTATGCCTCCCACACACTGCTATTACAGATTACAAATCTAAACTTGTAATCAAAAAACAGTAATAGTAACCACGCATAAAACAATTACAAAGCGTGGGATCCAATCACACAATTTAAAACATGCGTGACCATAATAGTGGGATAATCGATTCTGCAAAACAGACGTTAGAACAAACTAGAACTCTGCAAAACAACGGTTAGCACAGTTCTATATCTATGTTCTACGGACAACATGGCTTGTTTAATCCATACGCATGATTACAGCCCGCTCTGATACCACTGTTGGGAAACGAATCCCAGAACCCAGTAATTACGCGTACAGATTAAACAACAAAAATAAACACAAACCCTACAAGGCGGAATTAGGGTTTACCTCTCATCCGTAGACACGAACGCTGGTTGACTTGTGTATTTTAGAACTTGACAGACCTAATTACTGTATGCAACAAGCTTTGCTCGACAGTACCTCATGATCTTCTGCCATATTCCCTTATATCTCGATTATGTAGCCAAGTGTGGACTTCTACTTGATCTCTTTGTTCTCTCTCTCACAGCCTCTATTCTAATTTTCTGAATGACTGTTTTGTGACCTAGAGAACATAATGATATATTTATAGGGCTAGAGCAGGGACCTGAGGAGAAATAAATCTGGGCTCCTTGTGTAAATAAGAAAACCTAATCCCACCCGGATTCTATTCTTATTTCACAAATTATAATTCACACCACTAAAGAATTATAATTGCACTCCCATCTTTATCTCGATTATATTTCGAGCTCCACGTTATTAAATACTTATTAATCTCCCCACGTTAAGATTACAAATACCCGTTGATTAAATGTCGATTACTAACAGAATGAACAAGGAGCAACAGTGAATCTAGATTTAAATCTGTATGTGGACTGAGGGAAAGGGGGCTCAATGGGAAGAGCATTGTCGCATGAGAAAAGCGAGGAAAGAAATCCTTATCTTTCATGAGCCCTCCCTCCAAAAGATAGCTGCTGAAATTCCTATTTTCCTATTCAAATGATTATTAGCAATTAATAGGAATTAAGAAATAGTCTACGAACACGCGATATACGTGGAAATCCCCAAAAAGGGTAAAAACCACGGAAATGAATCAAACACAAAAAAATAACATTGTGTGGTTATAAAACAACTTTAACTTACAATTATGACTCCTCACAATTGACCAAAGGACGATTGTTGAATTCTCGTTCACCATACCAAGTGTTTGGTTGCCGATGCCAAAAATCTCTCTCTCGCTTCCCCTCATCTCTGCCCCCAATCTCCCCAAACCTAACCTCCTCTCTGCCTCTTTCCCCCAACCAGGTGTTGAGGTCTTTCACAGGAAAGTTTGTCGTCGTTTATTTCAATGACATGCTTATATACAGCAAATTAATCTAAAGATAAGCACGTGGGGCACGTGTTCAGGTTATTAAAACTAGTAGAAATGTTGTTCGAAGGGCACATGACCTTGCTAAGGGTGCCCTATGTAGTATGTAATGTTTATGGTTTTTTTTTTTTTAATGAATTGATCTCTTTCCATCGGAAAAGTGTATGGAACATGAAAATTTTCCCATAAATCTCCCCTGAAAGTGGAATGTGTGGGTGTCACCCACACATTCCATTTTCGGGGGAGATTTATGGAAAAAATTTCATGTATTGTATCAAACCTCCTTTCCGTCAAGAAAAAAAAAAAGAAAGACATAATTTTAGTCCCATACGCTATCTATTATCCCATAATTTTAGTTTATCTTTTCATTTGTTAACATACGCTATCTATTATGTCCTTTTAACAAGGGCCAAAAAAAAAAAACAAAGGTTTACAGATCTTCTTTTTTGTCCTTATTATTTTGTAGTCAAGTAATAGCTCAAATTTTCAAAATAAAGTGCAACTTTAGAAATTTGACTTGTCTTTTTAAATATAAGTGAATTTCCAAAGCCAAACTAAATGCAAGTGATGGCTAGCTCATGTAGTAGAGCTCTTGGATTTTTCACACTGCATTTCGGGATCGAGTTCTATTTCCCCTTCCCCCGTGTAATAGATTAGGAAATGACGAATGACAAAAAAATAAAAATAAAAACTAAAATTATAAGACGAAGGGGGTATATTTTTTACCCAATCCAACTACGATGGAGGATCTCTAACAAACCTATGTTTTAGTAAATATTTATTATTTGAAACAAAAATGCTAGAGAAGTAAATGAAACTGCACATAAAAAGGAACAAATGTGTTCGGAATTGACTAGCATACGTAGGTCTCACGTGATAGAATGTCTGGATGTATGCAACTACACTTGAAGCCATAGCATTTTTATCTTTGAAATTGAATGTTGTGAATAGTTGATTTTCTTGTTTCCTTCAATTGACAGGGCTAACAATAATTAAGAAGGGAAAACAAATCACTTAAGTGTATTTTTTACACTTTTTAATACATATTCACACACTTTTATACACTTTTGAAAAATTTCAATATACTTTCTAAATTTTAACGACAACCTTTCTTAAAAACAAAATTACCCAAATTTTTATAATTTGATCATTTAATTGATTTACCTCAAAATTTCAATTGCCATAATTTTCTTCTTCTTTTGTTTAATACACCTTGTATAATTCTCAATCTAAAAGTACCGTCAACATCTTCTGAATTGTGTGAATGTCACACATTTTAAGTTAGTTAAATGCGTAAAACAAGAACTGACGATTGTCATATTAGAAATTCAATTTGGTTCTCCAATGAAATAGAAATATAATTGAATTGGTCCTCTATTTTGGAGTTATGACCATGATTTTCAAACTAGCAAGGGATTGTCGGGCCAGAAAATTCATGCTTTACAGAGTTGTTAATGATTCAACAGAATCAACACGGCAAGAGGCCAGAACCGTCGTCGGTGAAAATATTTCAAGTGCATTAGAATAGAAATGTTTTCTCATAAGCATTATGGCTAGATTTTAGAACATGTATCCAAAGTTCCATTCAATAAACTCGATTACAAAAACCGAATCATTCCATAAGGATATCGCTGAAAAATCTCCAGGTAAATCCAATTATCCAACAAGGTGCCATTTTCGACGAACACTTGCACAACTTTTTTTACCTTTCGAGTAGCAACTGAAATTAGCAACTTATGCATTGTTGGCTACTATTTACACAGGCATGACAGAATTCATGCACTCCCCAAAATGAAAACCACCGTTAAATATGAGCTTCGGATCATATAAACTTCACGCCTCGACGGTAAGAAACTCCAAAGGTCGGATCTACATTTGATTACCCGTGCAAAGCGAATTCATTTTTGTCCTCTGTGCATCACAGAGCTTCTTGTAGGGATAATCATGATGGCTCAGTGAATAGACACCAAAGTATGGAGCAACCACAGCTACACTTAAACTGTTCCCCAGCAATGCATAACTGCAAAGAACCACCACCAAAGTTAATCTCTCGCAACACAAAAACCCCAAGGATTTTGAAGGTTTTTTGGGTTGGAAAAAGATAATACAAGGTTCTTTAGATTGACGAATTCATGGTGTGTTCCTCGTAACATTTATTCGATCCAAACACAGCCTTACAGTTCTTGTACAGGAAGATATACAAGATTGCAGAATTCTACTAACTGGACTAGATGCACAAATGAAAGGATCTACTGGGCCTTGTTCCAAAAAACCAAACTTTTTTAGCAAACTTTCTTTTACTTGTCTTTTCACGCTATACGAGACAGGTCATTCTCTTTCAATGCATCAACCAAAAAAGCCAAAAAAAAAAAAAAAAAGACAACTTGCTACAAAAGATAGGTTTCTGGACCAAGGCCTAAATCTCGAAAAACAAGGTCAACATATAGGCTGTACATAATGTTAGATAAAGGGTTGGTGGTTTCGAATGTTTCAAATCGGTTGTTCAGATAATCCAGGAGGAGAAAAATCCAGAATACCACAAGGCTTTTCTCAACCAGATTCCTCATTTGATATACCATTATACCCCAATATAAAAAACATGATCAAGCACCCTCAATCCCAGAAAAAAATATTCATATGGAAAAGAATAGATAATGTACCGCTGTCGAAGGCTTATTTGTGGAGAAAAGCAGAACTCCTTGGGGAAAGAACTATGTTACGCGTAGTCGCGGACTCTTGTAATAGTATAAAGTACACATGTCGGACACTGAACACTCGGATAAGGGTTTGGGATATGTGTCCGATAAGTTTAGTAAGACACTTCTATCAAAAACCTAATTGTAGTTCGAGTTTATCAAGGAAGTATGCATAAACCTCTCTTATTATCCATGAAATGCACTATAGAATCTTAAAGCACCGTTCACGTTAGAAAATACAAAAAAAATAGAAACAAATTTGAAAATTTTTGCACCTTAAAGTGCCATTTTACGTAAGAAAATACACAAACTAGAAACAAATTTGAATATTTTGCCCTATCCCCGTGTCCTTGAAATGAGAAATAGTTGAGTTTGACACCTAGATACATACCTGCACCCGACACCCGTACCCGAGTCCAAGTAACATAAGGAAAGAATGCAAATTGGCAACCTAACAACCACATAAATAACCTCCTGAGAATGTGTTGCAAATACCTGACAATAACAAACCAAAAGCTACTCAAGAAATTAAATTAAATCCACCTACCTCCCTCGGGGTAAAATATCTTAAGCATTGCTCCTCCAATGAAGATTTTGTCGCTGCAAGTGCATTTAGATTAGTTAATTTCTACATAGAAATGATAATTATGTATGCAAAGGGGACGGAAAAACATTTGCACAGCTATTGTAGTACGCAAACGTTTGACAACAAAATTAGGAAGAGTCTGAATTCTCCATAAAACCAAAACACAGTATCAAGGTGGGACTGACGTCTATCTCCAAACAATCACTGTCAATCCCTTTGGGCTCATATGCATCACATCCTGCATAAAAGCACCACATTCCGCGACTTTCTACCTCTAATCATTCTACTCTGTTCGACATCAACCAGTTCAGCGAGCCGATCAATTTCAAACGAAGAGAGTATAGCAGTCCGCCGTCCACATTCACATAAGCAAGATCTGCAGACTACTAGCCCCCACCAACACCAGTTAGGATCACATAAAAATAGCCAACCTTCCAAGGTGCCTTCGGTTATCGAGACCTTCACAAGGCAAATATCATTTAAACCTTGCAGTAGCACTTAAACTACCCTGATCCAAATGGCACCTCGAAAAGGCAGGCATACACCGGCGGAAAATTAACATCGGCGACTATGAGATAGATACTAAAAAGTGCACTGTTTTGTATCAAATTTCTTTTTAAGGATGGCAACCTACAACGTTATACAGGATAAGATGTCTAAGAATAAGAAATATAACGCAGCAACGCGGTGAGCACAAAGCGAACTATTCTTTCACCTTTTACTAAAGAATAACAAATATAGCAATGAGTGGAGCTGAGATGAGGATGGTAAAATGGATAAGCGACAAGAGTAGGAGAGAGTCTTTAGCAATAAATATACTGACAAAATGAGTGGACAATGGGAAGACCAAAATTGACTTGGGATGTCACCACGGAAAAGGGTAAGAATTTGTCAAATTTCAAAGAGGACATAGGATTTGACATAGCAATGGCAAATCAAGATTCATGCAGCTGAGCTCAATTAACATAAGCCTTAGTTTAATTTGGATAGTTTTGCAGCATCCTAGTTACTACAGTTGCATAACAGTGCCAGTCACCTCACAAGGTTACCAAAACTATCCAACTAAATGTTCCTTAATTGTTCATCGCTTTAGTGAAATGACAGATTAGCTCCAACCAAGTTGGCTAGTGGCATCAAATCTGGCACATAATAATGCCCATTTGACATACATAAATATTAATACATGTAGAGATGCGAGTCTGATTAAAAATGATGAACTTTAACATTCAAAGTAAGTGAACAAATCAAAAATTATATTCTTGTGAGTGGGAATCAGGGTTTCCAACACATTAGGTAGGTCCGTAAGTCTTAACTCTTAAGTCCAACTCTTGCTCAATGCCTTGATTTAGCCCATGGTTGTGATTTGTGCATTGTGGGTAGTAACTCGTATCTGGCTTTTACCCTGTAGAGTTAGGTCCATGATGGTCAAGTTTTTCATTTTTTGATCTCCATGGTGGTCAGGGCTTGCCCCATACTTGTTCTTCGATATCTCAAAGAAAAAAACCCTGGACTTGAAATCTTTTAGCCTCTGACTGGCTAGAGAGGATAAAGGTTCTAGTTCTACATATCAGACCAAAATCTAGTATGGGCCTCACAGATATCGCATGAGATCTACAATCAAAACCCTCCCGTTGATACCAAGAGAATTTAAATTTGTTCTGGAGTGTTCTTGCTAGTAGATTTGGTAAGCTCACTCGGGGTTCAAGCATTCAAAATAAGCGTTTTCTTCTAGGGAAAGTTCAGTTCTTGATCCTGGAGCCTAAGATATTCTCGGAGAAAGAGTGAGAGAGAATTTTTAAAAATTCTATTGCGTGTCTGGGCTTGGTTTTTACCATTTGTTTTGGAGGGACATAAGCATATCGCTAGTGCTAAAGTTGAACCTGTGTCATTCATGACTGAGTGGAACATGGGGAAGATTGGCAGTCAATGGTTCGAAGTTACATATAGCAATGTCTTTTTTGTTATGTTACATTTTAATTTCGTGTGAAGCGGTTAAACTTTGTTTTTGTATTCAGATGCCTTAAGAGGGTTTTATTGTGGAAAGGTGATGCAGCATGTATCCCATTGGTGCTAATATCCAGTGAAGGACATGTCAGGAAAAGCCGATTAATAATCATGACTTGAGGGAAACAAAAAGCTAAGCATTTCTTTGCTGTTGGACCATGGGAAACTTTCATGCCTATGCTTATTGTTAGAGCAAATTGTGCTCCCTTTCTTTCAGAGAAAAGTGCCAAGCCTTGCAGCAGAATGATATATTCCTTACCAATATTAAGCAATAGTAGCAAGAGAAGGCAGAGTAGAGACAAACAATCGTTAAGTTCAATAATCATCACAAGGGCTTTCAAAGTACATTCCTTTTTTAAGTCTGAAAACATAAATCCAAGTTCAATGTAGAGAATAGGAAAACAAATGCAATTTTGATGTATTACTTTTCTTTCCACGCAGCTATCAACTCCGGTCTCTATTCAGTATAAAACCCATGTTTGTAATCCACTCTTAAAAATGATCGCATAATTCAACTCCACAAAATCCAATATACCATCATACTCAACGAGAACTATTATTCAGGTTAGGAGAGTGCTTATTGCTCAAGACATTGTACAGATCTAAAGCTTCCACCATCTTTTACATAGATATTATGACAAGTCAATCATATTTCTCCTATAAAAAGAACACATAAGACAAGCTTTGCATACAAACCAAAACTAGATTAGCTGGTCGTGACCAACTAAAAAAAATAACAATAATAAGTATCAGATGAAATGAGAGAAAACAATCTATCTTTTCTTAACACTCAAGGTCCTAGGGGAAAATGCACACCTCCATCGTAGTTAAATACTATACCCATTGGCAATTTTGACATAATCTAGGAAAAAAACTGCTAGGAGAATCGAATAAACAGTACCTCAGACACAATTTCTTCACCAATAATCGCGGCAAGAACACAATCCATCTTTGAAATGGTGAAACCTCTTGGCATCTCGTATGACAAATTCCCTTCCAACCATCTTCGAGATGATCTTCAATGCACTATGACAGTCACCACAAACACGAAGGTTCTTGATTATGCGAATTTGTGCACGAGCCGGGCTACTCATGAGACCAAAAGCAACAGCAAGCCTCTCGCTGTGAGCAAGAAGAGCTTCCTCTTTCCCTTCTTGATCTATGTCATGGAGCACAAATCTAGTCTCTGGCACATAACCAGCTTCTTTCATCTGTTCCTTCATACCCCTAAGCTGTGCATAGATCTTATCCGCCTCCGGGTGAGATTTATCTCCTGCCCTATACTCGTGGACCCTACTCCTGGCTGCTAGAAGACTGTCAGCGGCCAATTTCTTCTTTTCCTTGTCTTTTGCAATATCTGAAGCTTTCACCGGTATGAGACCTCCTTTTGATTTATCATCCAAGCAAGTGGGGTCCACAAGCTCCAACAGTTCAGCACAACGATCCCCAAGCTCTGTGTGGCCATGAACTCGACTTGCTTTCATCAATGTCTCCCAAACTTCTACATTCGGTTCCACTGGCATTTTTTCAATAAACTCCAATGCTTCATCCAAATACCCAACACTTCCTAACATGTCCACTACACTAACATAATGCAACATGGATGCGGAAATTCCATAATCCTTGCTCATTGATTCAAAGTGCAGCATTCCTTCAACAATGTCCCCCAAGACACTGCAAGCTGAGAAGACTCCAATGAACATGGGCCCATCAGGTTTCAGTCCTGATAACTTGAATTGAGTGAACAAATCAATCGCCTCCTCTCCGTGACCATTCTTGGCAAGCCAAGTTATCATAGTGTCCCAAGAAGTCAGATTTCGCTGCGGCATTTTATCGAAGACTGTAAATGCATCCTCCATGGAACCGCATTTTCCATACATCTCTAAAATCTTGTTATAAGTGCTGAATTCTGGAATGGAAACCGATCTCATCAGGTGATCGTGAATGTACTTTGCTTCTTCCAGAGCTTTTTCATCCCCACATGCCTTCATCAACATCAGGTACCTTGGAAGATCAACCCGGATATGCTGCCTCTGTAATAATCCCAACACTTCCACAACTTCCTTCAATTTTCCCTCTTTACAAAAATTATCCAACTCCTCTATAGTGCCATTGTGTTGGCTTCTTTCTGCACTTTCAACTGATTCTCGTCCAGATTCAAAATTACTTGATACTTGAGAATCCATCATTCCACACTGCGTCTCAAGACTCTCAACTGATTTCTTTCCGTAATTTCCAGCATTAGCATTGTAACTTATACTTGGGCTCTGCCAACTTTCTCCAATATTTTGCATCTCAGGCCCATTCTGAGTCGCAACACCGTCTCCGCGGTACACACCACCGCTTTGCTGGTACATTGAATTGCAGCCCTTATAATAGGCATCAGGGCTTTGTTGGGTCATTCTAGTGTTTCCCACAGAATAGTTATGCGGGTAATGATCACTTGCACCTTGCTTAAATTCTCCATCACTTCCTCCATAATTTCCATTAACACCGCCCATATACCCTAATGTACGCTGTCCAGAAAATCCAATTCGGTTCTGCTGGACTACCGATTGTCCTTCTCTAAACCCATCTTTCCCCATAGGATTCTGCTGCATTTCTCCATAAGACCCAGAAATATTACTCCCATTTTGCATAATTGGGTTCCCCATATAATCATTACTGTTACTTTCTCGGCAATCACCACCGGGAAAGTTCCCATTTTGACCAAGTGGTTTATGATGAAAATCAAACCCGGGCTTTTGCTGGGGACTAACTATGTTTCCCCTAAGAAAACCATCTGGGTTATTATCAACTGGGTTTCTCAGATAATCATTACTATTACTTCCTCTGAAAGTATCAACTGGTTTTTGCTGAAAATCAACTCGAGGGTTTTGCTGAACACCTACTGATTTTCCCCTGAACCCATATGGGTTTTTCACACTCTCTCCTGTATTTCCCCTATACCTCGATTCATGACCATAACCAACATATTTATCTTGAAACCCTATGTGGTTTTGGTTTACACTATAAAACCCGTTCGGGTTTTGTTCGTGGCCTATGCGATTTTCTCCATTTAACCCATCTGGGTATTGAAAATCTGATCTTTCAGCGGCAGTGCTGCGGTTTCGTGAGAAACTAATCCATTTGATAGAATACAAAGAATTGGGTGGTTTACGCACCTTAGAAAAAGCTAGGAATTCGGAGTTGATCGTTAGGAGTGTAGCTCTCCTTCTATACATTACTGAGTAGGCAGGGAAGCGAGAGACGAGTATCGTTTGAGATACCAAGACACAGAGCAGGAAGCTAGAGCCGAGTAACAAAGCTAAACTAAACTACAACCCACCTTAAACCCTCGATCATAAAATACCCTATCAGAGGCTAAGAGCATCTCATTTGGCTCTCTCTGCTTTAAAACTTTTGAGTTAAGTGGAGAGGCCAACTCCTAAAATAAGCCAAAATCAGGCTCATCAAATGGTTAATCAAATTGGTTAAACTTCTACAGTGTCGCACCAAATTTGGTGCCGTGTTCACTCACCAAGACACTCTTCATATACTGTTCATGCACTATTCACACACTGTTCATTTTTTTAATATTATTTTTGGAGAGTAGGAGTAGAAAGAAAAAATAGTTTAATACGGTAAAGTTAGAATAGAGAGCCAAATTCTGTGAACCTTTGTAAAAGTGGCTTGCTAAATTGTAAAAGGTCTTTTTGAAGTTAAATTTAGTGTAAAATTTGGTGCTCCAGATAAGATGCTCTCAGTGAGAGTGTCCGTAGTTTGGACTTGGGTGCCTCTCCGGTTCCATCAAGTTGGACTCTTTTGGGATTGTTTTCAGACTCGTCAAGTCCCATTTGCCTCTCCCTACCCATGTAATAGATTAGAATTTAGGAATGACATAAAAAAAGGAAAAATTAGTGAAAAAATGCAACATTTTTTTAACTATTTTAAAAGAAGGACACGGGATGTTTCTAACTTGTTATAAGGGCAGGGTTACATTGAAATAGGGATGGGCATGGGGACGGATCGGGGCCGGAGACCACTATCTCCACCCCCAATCCCCAAATCCCTTACTCATATCCATCCCTTATCCAATCTCCAACGGGGATTTATTTTCATCCTCCATCCCCACTCCAAATGGGGAACGGGGATCCCCGCGGGGATTCGGGGATCCAATTATTTTACCTAGAGTTGAAATATTGTTCAGGCAATTCTATGAAAAATTTTAATAAAGAGGCATCATCCCGGAAACTTGATCTGCATAAGACTTCACATTGAAGATTGGTTTCAAACAATCCCATCCACATTTTTTTGCGTAGAAATATTGTTCAAGCAATTCTATAGAAAATTTTAATAAAGAGGCGTCATCCCAGAAACTTGATCTGCATAAGGCTTCACAGTGAAGATTGGTTTCAAACAATCCCATCCACATTTTTTTGCGTAGAAATATATTTTACCTAGAATTAAAAGTAAATAGTAGTAGAAGCCAATTACAAATCATTTTCCCGAAAATCCAATCACTGGGCAACCCCTAGATAGCATACACACCAGCCATGACAATGAAACGAAATATGTAGCAGCAAATGATAAGTATTCCAGGAACAACATTGACTGTCATTACAAGAAAACTAAAACATAATTAAAATTCAACTAAATTTCAACAAAATAGCAACAACTAAAGTTTCATTCGGCAACGGCGTAACGAAAATTCCAAAATGAAGGCTGCACTTGACCCCAAGAATAACTCCACACTCGCATTTCTATTTATCTGTGATACAAAAAAGACAACAAGTGCATAGACCCCTATAGTGAGACCCCATGAGTTCGGAAAAAAATTAGTTTGACCCTATATGTTTGGAGAAAATTCAATGAAACTCCAAAGTTTCATAATTCATGCATAGACCCTTATATTTCGGGGATTCGGGGACGGGGCGGAGCGGGGCGGGGATGGATAGGGGAACGGATTCGGAGCGGATTCGGGGCGGGGACATACCTATCTCCACCCCCTACCCGATCCCCAAACATTTTTAAAAAAAATCCCCATATCCTATCCAATCTCCAATCAGATCTCCATATTGCCGATTCGTTCGGATCGGAGATCGGATCGGATTCGGACGGGTTGGATGAAATGCCCAACCCTACATTGAAATGACAAAAACGCTCTTCTGCTCTTATCTGCCCCTATAGGCCTGTATACGATAACTCTCTTGCTGAAGGACGAAAAGACGATCGACGAAGAAGACGATGGTTCAAAGGAGTTCAAAACTAGGGTTTCAAAGGATTTAGGGTTTCTGATCTTTATTCTTGGAGAGTTGGAGTAACGTTTCAAAGGAGTTCATAACTATGGTTTCAAAGGATTTGTTCACTTGTTTCGAAGGAATCGCTCAAAAACCAGGTATGAAGTTTAGTTTAGTGAGTTGTCACTAGATTCGAAACTTTGTTGAACAATTCGTTTGTTAATTTATTTGATCGAAACTTTGCTTAATTTGTCCATACTGGCAGGTGGAACCAATACGTAACCTTTTGCTGCTCTCTTCCTTACAAGTATTGGGATGCTCATACATGTACAGTTCCAGTGGGACCATGTTGATATATTGCTGGCATCTTTTATTATGGTTGTAGTCGTTAAAGACTACCTTTGTTGCTGTGGTTACTAAGGCGTTTGGATATACCACTAGGACATCGTTTCTCGTAAGCTGATCTTTGTTTTACCTTTCTGGAAAACTGGTTTTATGGTGGGCCAATTTTAAGTATGCTCTTCGTTGACAATTTTTTCTTTTAGTTGACAAATTTGTTTTAATCTATAATTTTTTTTTTCAAGGTTGGAGTGTTGTTTGCTCAGATTGGAGAATTTGCTTTTGTTCTTTTGAGTCGTGCCTCAAATCTTCATCTTGTTGTTGGTTCTTGTTTGAATTTCAATACTCAAGAGCATGATTATATTCACTTGATCGACTCTACTTTCATAATTTGCTTTTGGTAAAGACAAGAAGCTTTTTTTTTTTAAAGTAAAGACAAGAAGCTCAAGATGAGGTTTTCAATAGTAGGTTTCTAAGTTAAATCGTTTTAACAAAAAAAAAAAAATGTTGTTTGAGAGGTTATCCTCTATGCGAACGCAAATTGTCATCCAGTTTCATGATCACACCTCATTCTTTGTCCATATGGTATTTATTTTCATCTTATGTCATTTTGTCCGTCGCTAGAGAATGATGCCGTTTCAAACAAGTTGAATGCATTCTGCCCTATCTCAGGGTTTTTGTGTGTGTGTGTGTGTGTGTGTGTGTTATCAAACATCCATCTCTTTTATGTTGAAAAATCTAGTTAATCTCCCCACGGGAAAATGTACCCTTTTTCTTCTTGGAACAACAGCTCTTAGTCTGGTAAGTTTTTGTCCGTTGTAACTTGAACTGCATCAACAACTTTTCTATTTATTTCTCCAATAATTGTCCTGGTGGAGAATACTACAGGTGACAACTCCCGTCCTGTTCAAGTTGATCCCTGCTATGATGCACTTGGGAGTTCTCATGAACTGGTTCCCCTCAGAGAGTGGCATTCAGAATGAGGCTAATCTCTCTCTCTCTCTCTCTCTCTCTCTCTCTCTCTCTCTCAATTGATCCTTGCCAAGTATCTCTCTATGGCTGCCAGCTTTTACTTGTAAATCAATTGCATTTCTCATATTATTTCGTTGATGAAACATGTAATTTTCAATCTTATTCGGGCTGGCTTATCTGAACAGATGGAGGGTAAAATGAAGGCAACAACTTGGCCTCAGGATGAATCAAAGGACAAGAACAATTCCTTGTGATAAGGTGAAAGAACAAAACTTGTTCATTCCAATGTGGACATACAACATTCTTTGAAGTATCTGGACTTTTAGTTTGAATGAGAGAAGTGCATGTAGTGCTTCCAGGGATGTTTAGCAGGGACTAGCTTGCCATTGTTGTCACTTGCATACCTTATCCCTTTGGATCAGTGTGTATGAAAGGCTCCTTGCTGTGTCTCTTGATTTAGTTAGAGATTATGCCTGGCGAAAATAGGTTCAGGAATTTAGTTGTTTGGTTTTTGTTTTTTTCCCTTGAAAACTTCATGACAGAAACAAAACGTTAAACAATTACAATGCAGGATGAGTTCTTTTCAGTTCAGCACCCATCTCCTTTTTAAACTGACTTAGCATCTGATATTGATTATTGTTTTCCTTGTTTCATTTACTGAATTCCTCTGTGTATTTCATTATCATTTATTTTGTGTTTATCGGCACTGAATTGAATCCCTTTGTCGCACTGTGAATTTTTACAAAGATGTGTTATGCTTTCATGTTAAAATGTTCACTTCCGGGGGTTTTCCTGCAGATGATCATGTATGATATACCTGGTGTGATTGAGAAGCAAATGCACAAATTGGACTCTATGATGATGAAGAATATCTGAAATGCTGCCATCGATGCCGACTGTATCCTGGTTGTTGTTGATGCTTCTAAGGCATTACAAAAGGTTTCTTGTTCAACTTGGGTAATTCGATTGGAGAAATGGCTTTTTTTTTTAATATTGTTTTTAATTGTTTGTTTGATACTTTGTAGATAGATGATATTTTGGAAGAGGGCGTGGGAAACCTCACAGACAGACCACTTACTTTGTTGGTTTTGAACAAAAAGACCTCAACAAACCTGGCAAAATTGCAAAGAAACCTTAGTTCTGAACTCCTTTGAACCATCGTCTTCTTCGTCGATCGTCTTTTCGTCCTTCAGCAGGAGAGTTATCGTATACAGGCCTATAGGGGCAAATACGAGCAGAAAGGCATTTTTGTCATTTCAATGTAACCCTGCCCTTATAACAAGTTAGAAATATCTCGTGTCCTTCTTTTAAAAGAGTTAAAAAAATGTTGCATTTTTCACCAAGTTTTCCTACTTTATTGCTTAGTTACTCCAATTACAAACTTTATAAAATGTATCTAATTCCTAGGTATATACTTTTAAGAGGGTTGGGTGATATACTGATATTCATAGTTTTGAGTTCACGCTAAGGTACTTTTGTCTTTTCAATATTCTTCTCCTCACAAAGAATATCGAAAATTCAATAGTGTGAACTCACCCTTATTAGAACATCAATGATTCAATCATCTACATTGCAATTAAAAAAAAAAAAAAAAAAAAAGATAAGAAATGAAAACACCTACATTCAAGTAAATTCAAGGGATCTTTTTACACGCGACACACCTATTAGTAATAGGAGTGATAACGGGATAGAGGGTGGGGCGGGTTTGCAGTATCATAATCCGACCCAACGGGGTAATTCATGGGTACTCTCATTATTGCCACTTTCGAGGATAATGACAAATACATCAGGGGTAAGCTTCGTCAATTGGCTCCAATTCTGTCACATTCCGCCTTCAATATCTGAAACGCAAATAACATGTATAACAGTATAAGTTTGAGGATTCTCCAATACAACGATGCAGGAAAAAATAAAACTGACGTACTTTGGAACTATTTAGTTGTTACAGAGTGGTGAAAAAGGGGCCAATACAAATTGAGATTTGTTTTCGTAACTGTTCACTGAACAAAATGAATGTCATACATTCCAGCTTTGAAATACTCTCTCCGTCCCAATTTTATAGTCCCTCGTTCTATCCTAACCGGACAAAAAACGATTACTCCCTTCGTCCCCAAATTTTGGTCCCTCGCTCTATTCTAACTGGATAAAAAACTAGTTATAACGTTAAATCGGTAATGAATTTTATATTCAATATGGATCTACTGTTTGATAGATCTTGATTAAATCTATAAGACAATGTTTTTAAAATCATGTAAAATAATGTAAATTATGAGATATAATCAATTGAAAAGTGTCACGAACTTCCAAAAGGGACAAATAAATGGGGACAGAGGGAGTATATTTTTCGATCGGTAATACATTTTATATGCAATATGGATCTGGTTTGATAGATCTTGATTTAATCTAAAAAACAAAGTGTTCAAAATCACCTAAAACATTGTAGATTATAAGATATAACACTTTGAAAAGTGGCACGAACTCCCAAAAGGGACTATAAAATTGGGACGGAGGGAGTATTAGTGTAAAGATGATGTACCCAATAGCCTTCTTTCACAGGTGCCGATCGTAAAATTGTCAAATCCATTTTTCTCCAATGGGCCTCATCCCTACTTCTGTCATGACGAGCAATTATTTGGTGTTCTTGGGGCATCGCCATATACTATCCCAGTCCCTTTTTCATCACATACATATTACGTGGTGTTTTGACTTAAAAAGTCCACTTAACTTTTTTTTGTCTTTATTTGATTTTTTTGTGTTTGTTAGTTTTGCAT
Source organism: Vaccinium darrowii (assembly GCA_020921065.1). Lineage (NCBI taxonomy): Eukaryota > Viridiplantae > Streptophyta > Magnoliopsida > Ericales > Ericaceae > Vaccinium > Vaccinium darrowii. The sequence goes on from CM037155.1 coordinate 22,450,373, forward strand.
CGATTTTTTTGAATATTATTGGTTTGTCTCGGCGAGAGGAATCCAAAAAGATAAAAGATTATGACTAGAACTATCAATTTTTTGAATAAGATAAAAAAGTGTAAAAAACTGTCTTTTTTGCTTATTTTTGTCTTTATTCAAAAAAATTATGATTCGATCATAACTTTTTACTTTTTTGATTCCTCTCGGCGAGACGAACCAATAATACACAAAAAATTGATGCAAAACTAAAAAATGCAAAAAAAATCAAATAAAGACGAAAAAAATAAGTCAGCTAACTTTTTAGGCCAAAGAATGGACAATCAAAATAAGCCAGCTACTTGCAGCCCTGCACTTTTTTAACAGTCCAATAAACTATATTTGTCTTCAAAGAATGGACAATCAAAAGTTGTTATAGTCCATTCTAATTTGACCGTTCATTTTTGTTGAGAGATAATCTTGATTATTTTGGGGGCATTTTGGTAACATTTTTTGTTTTCTATTTTTTGTTTCTAAATTTTAAAAAAAAATCATGTTCATTGTTTATAAAAACAAAAACAAAAAAACATATTTGGTAATAAAATTTTAAACAGCCTTGTTTTAAAAACAAGGAAAATCACCTTTTTTGTGTTTAGAAAATTTTCAGAAATTTTAAAAACGTTTATTGCACAAAACATAAATAAAGGTAATTAATATTCACGACCCAAATTGTTATCCACACCCCTTTTTTGTCTTTTAGTGAAATTTTTAAAAATTTCACTAAAAGACAAAAAAGGGGGTTGTGGATAACAATTTGGGGTGTGGAAATCACTCCCCTAAATAAATTACCAAACACATGTTTTTAGTTTTGAAAAAAATAAAAAACAAAAATAAAAAAACGTTACTAAGGCTATGTTTGGTAACACTTCTGTTTTCTGTTTTCTGTTTTCTGTTTCTGTTTTCTAATTTCTGTTTTTCGTAAAATGGAAGTGAAAACAAAAAATATGTTTGTGTGAAATTATTTTCAAAAAATAAAAAAATAAAAACATAATTATGAGTCGGTTGGAGGTGTGCCGGCGGGAGGCTGGAGGTGGTGGGTGGTGGTGGTGGGTGGTGGCGTGATGGTGGCTGGTGGTGGTTAGTGGTGGCGTGATGGTGGGTGGTGGTGGTGGCTGGAAGTGGTGGTGGGGTGTGGGTGTGGGTGTGGGTGGTGGCGGTGGTGGTGGGTGGTGGCGGTGATGGGTGGGGGTGGTGGGTGGTGGTGGTGGCGGTGGTGCGTGGTGGCTGGAGGTGGTGGTGGGGTGGTGGGTGGCGGCGGTGATGGTGGGTGGTGGTGGTGCGTGGTCGCTAGAGGTGGTGGTGGGGGGGTGGGGGTGGGGGGTGGTGCGTGGTGGCTAGAGGTGGTGGTGGGGTGGTGGCGGTGATGGTGGTTGGTGGTTAGGGTGGTGGGTGGAGGTGGTGGTGGGTGGTGGTGGTGCGTGGTGGCTAGAGGTGGTGGTGGGTGGTGGCGGTGATGGTGGGTGGTGGTGGTGCGTGGTGGCTAGAGGTGGTGGTGGGGTGGTGGCAGTGATGGTGGTTGGTGGTTGGGGTGGTGAGTGGTGGTGGGTGGAGGTGGTGGTGGGTGGTGGCGGTGATGGTGGGTGGTGGTGGTGCGTGGTGGCTAGAGGTGGTGGTGGGGTGGTGGCGGTGATGGTGGTTGGTGGTTGGGGTGGTGGGTGGAGGTGGTGGTGGGTGGTGGCGGTGATGGCGGGTGGTGGTGGTGCGTGGTGGCTAGAGGTGGTGGTGGGGTGGTGGCGGTGATGGTGGTTGGGGTGGTGGAAGGAGGTGGTGGTGGGTGGTGGCGGTGATGGTGGGTGGTGGTGGTGCGTGGTGGCTAAAGGTGGTGGTGGGGTGGTGGCGGTGATGGTGGGTGGTGGTGGTGCGTGGTGGCTAGAGGTGGTGGTGGGGTGGTGGCGGTGATGGTGGTTGGTGGCTAGAGGTGGTGGTGGGGTGGTAGGTGGCGATGGTGCATGGTGGCTGGAGGTGGAGGTGGTGGTGGTGGTGGTGGTGGGTGGTAGCTGGGAGTGGGAAAACAAAAACAGAAAGTGAAAGTTGAGATTTTCAACTTCCTCAAATTTCATAAATAGTGGAAGTAAGAAGTAGAATTTGAAAGTAAAAGTGGCACACAAACAACATTCTGTTTTTAAATTGTCAAAATTCTGAAAACAGAAACAGAAAACAGAAAACAGAAGTGCCACCAAACAAGGCCTAAATGCCCCATTTGTGATCCGTGTTTGGTTGTGATTAATTTGGTACGTGACAAAAAGACAAAAAAGGACTTGGAGGTAAAATGAGAGTCCAAGGCAGTGAATTATTCCGGGGCATTCAAGGTGATTAGTGTGATTAGTTACAAGTGCATGTATGTATGTGTTGTATTCTGTGTGGATGTCCGGTTCTTTTACTTCATTGCAATGGAAATTAATTGTGTGCGAGCGTGCCATAGAGTGCCTTTAAATCTTTTCTCTCAAATTAACTTTGGAAAACTCAATCTAATCAGGCGATTGTGTTTTAATGGTTCAATTACCTCAATTAAGAGGATTTTTCCTTCAAAGTGAAGAAATACAGACCAATATACTTAGGAAATCAAAGAACAACAAAGAAACAAGACACTTTGATTGATAAATCAAAGGTAGACTTACTTCGAAATCATTTTCAACTTCAAATAAAAGGTAACAAGAACTTCGAACACTTGATTGTTACAAGAACAATCGAAATTTTTCCAATTTGAAATTAACGAAAGTAATGAAGATATGCAATACATATTTCCGAAATTTTTAAGGAAAGTAACGATTATTTTCCAAAAAGATTGACAATTATATTTATTATTTAAGTACAATATTCAACCACATAAGGAATGGTGTGTGTTTTTCCCGTGCATGTATAAAGTTGTTACGGAAAGCACTAGATTTCTTAACGAGAAAAGGAATGGTGTGTTTTTTTTTTTTTTGGGTAAAAAGAAAAGGAATGATTTTGTTCACATGAAACAATAGATTTTTTTTTTTACAAATCAATCATTATTATATAAATTCTGACAGAAAAATTATCTTGAGGAGCAATCTATCATTTTCATTTTCACACGCATAAGGAAAGATTAAGAATTTCTTATATGAACGTTCCATAAAAAGCACGTGTATGCATACCTAAAAAAAAAAAAAGAGATTAAGAAGTCACTATCCACGGAAATTTTCATTTTGACACACCAAAGGAAATAATAAAAATTTCTTATATAAACTTTCCATGAAAAATACACGTATATATACGTAAAGAAAACATTGACAAGTCAACATCCAATGGAAACTTTCAATTTCACACCCATAGGGAAAGATTAAGAATTCTTATATTATGTTACCATAAACAAAATTAACGTTTATATAATGAAGGAAAGTAATGATGGAAAGTAACAATTATAATAATATACGTAATTAACTAGCATGAACCCGTGCTATGCACGGCTATTGAAAGAAAAAAATAAAATGAAAAAGATTTTTAAAACGTATTTTGCTAATGCAATATAAGGTAAATTGAGATAACAGATTAGTTTGATCCTAATATATATATATATATATATAAGGGCTACTTGGAGAATTGGAGGAGAGTTGGGAGAGATATTCCCAGGGGAAGAGAGATGAGAAGGGATTACAACTGGAGGAGAGGAGGAGAGGATTTCAGAAATTGAAAGATACAATTTTCGAAAGATGCTGAACTAACTAATTTGAGGATCCTTTTTCAGAATAAGGATTCCTGTTTACAATCTTTGAATTTTGAAATAGGGGTTCCGTGATTTACGGAATTGTTCTTGCTTTCGGTGGGAAAGTGGTTTCCCATGTGCCGCTTCTTTTGATTTTCTGTCTTGAGTTGCTGTTAGGGGATATTTGTCCTACTTTTACTTTCGGTGGAAAAGGGAAAGTAAAAGTCATGATGGTGCTTTTGACTTGCTTTGTGGAAAGGAGAGTCTCATGCGAAGGTCTTGATCATTTGTAAAAAATAATGCTGCTTGCTGTCTTGGTATTGCAGATAGGATCTTGCTTTCGGTGGGAAAGTGGTTTCCCATGTGCCGCTTCTTTTGACTTTGGAGGTACTCTTTTGGTCATTTTTTCTTCAGGGAATATCGTTGTCAGAAATAGTGTCCCAAATTTCTACGGCGGAGTGATCATCTTGCTTTTGAATATAGTCTTCAAAGAAATGGACTTTTTGTTGATTAGTGGTATGAAAAAGGAATGGTGTTTCGCCGAAGTAATCAAGGGTGCGGATTTTTTGAATTGGGTCTTCACTAAATAATCGGAACTGATGTTGGTAAATTGTAAAAGTAGCGTGATCGCCGATGTGTGTGGCTATCTGGTAGGCAATATAATTTTGGATTTGTTCATCAATTGGGTTGTTGCAGATCCATGTTGGAAATTCACAACCTAATAACTGAAATTGCGGTGGATGGTAATGTGGGTTAAAATTTTGGCTGGCTGTGACATGCATAATGTGCTGGGCAGGGATTATTGAACCAAAGATTGTCCATTCGGGCATTTTACTCTGGATAATGACTTGTGCAATTGTAATGGAAGGTATGGAAAAAATGTTTTGGATACAAACGGCTAATTTGCGGGATAACTGTTTGGTTTGGGAAGGATTTGTAATGATAATTTGGTTAAGGAAACCGTAATCCAGGAGGGTCATTGGGGTTATTTCAATCTGTTGTTGATTGTAGAAGACTGAAAAATTTGTGAAGGTGGACAAATTAATACAAGCACGAGGAATGCTATATATTAAGTTGCATTCACAATTTTGACGTTCTAAAGGGATTTCTTGACATTGGGGTTTTATTTTGGGGCACTGGACTAAGTTTGATTGGTCATTGTAAAGGGTATCCCAAATAAAAGAAAGGCCAGGGAGAATTTCTGGGTAATTGAATGGTGTTTGGCCAGCTAGGTGAACCAAGGTTTGGAAAAGAAATTGTTGAAAATGTTTGCTTGTTTGTTGGGCTTTCATTTGGATATGGCTAATAATATCAGGGGGAATTGTGTTTGGAAGAATTGACAAAGTCTTTGGTAATACAAGTTTTTTGAAAAAATTACGCACACTTTCACCACCATCCAGTGGGGATGGCTGCACTTTCTCACCTATTACCAGTGGGGTAATAGAGGTTTTACGCATAGTGGTCTTCAGCTTATGTTGGAGTGACTGGACTTGCGCATGTAGACGGGTACACCTGTCAAGTAAAATTTGATAACATCTTGGTGGAACAATATGTTGGTCAGTAGTAATATTGTTGTTTTGATTAAAAAATGTGTCATTAGTATGGTTGGAAAGGAACCAACCTTTTGTTTTTTGAAAATTTTGATTTTGGAAATAAATAGATAATGCATTTAAAGTGTTGAGAAACTCATGATCATTAGAAGCACTCCATATGTTATCTAAAAGACATTGCTGGGTTTCATCAATATCTTGTAAATAACAAAGTTTGTGGAATTTTTTGGAGGATGCTTCAGGGATAATTGGTAGTGTGATTTCACCAAATGATCTTGTGTGCGTCATCTGAAAGAAAAGATAGAAATTAGTAACAAGCAAGTAATTAAATTTGTGATGAAAGGAAGGGAAAAATTATTTGATTTCCTTGTGGAGAGGCAGTGATATCTGTATGAGTTGTTGTGAAAGGGTAAAGAAGGCAAATAAAAGGTATTCCAAGAATTACATTTTCTGTGAGATTTGGTGTTAAAATAAAGGAGGTTTCGAAATATATATTGTCTTGGCAAATAAATACTTTAGGAAGTTTGTGACGAATTTTTAGTTTACTACCATTGGCCGAACATAATTGATCATTTGATTTATGATAATATTGATGTGGTATTATATTTTCTTTTATGCAATTTAAATCGGCCCCGGTGTCGATAAGAGCAATTATACTGATTTTGAATTCATCAATTATCAGGTCGATTTTGGTGTGCCATTTAGAAATATGTATTTTGTTGATAATATTAATCGGAGTTTGTTCACTGAATATTTGAGGTGGGGTGTCATCAGAGGAATCATCATTGAATTTGTTTGCTAATTGAAGAAGTTGTAACTTTTCATTTATTTGCTTGAGGTTTTCTCGAAAACTTTGGTTTTCTTTCTGGATGGTAATTATTTTAGCCTCTAGAAGATTAATATGTTCGTTCATATTATATGGGTTTTGGGATTTGGGTTGACGGAATCGTTCTAAAGTTTCATTGAGATTGACAATTTGTTTTGTAATTTTGGGTTCATTATTTGTGTTAGTAAGGACGTTTTTTAATTTCTTAATGTATTGTTGTTTTAATTGGTTGTCATCAATTTTGCTAATAAGGTCAATTAGTAATTCTTCTTCGGGGAGGTTAGTGGTGAGGACATTGATTTGACAGCATTCGTTGTTACACCCAAAATTTATTTGGTCTTTTTCTTCATTGGAGCTTAGTGAATGATATTCGGAAGAGGAATCGAAGTGCTCAGAATCACTAGAATTTTGTTGGTTCGAGATTTTGAATATTTCTAATATAGCTTTTTTATCCTGTTCAGAAATTCCCAATTGATTGATCTTCTTTTTTACTTTGCAAGTGGTTTTATAATGGCCTTTTTTGCCACAGTTAAAGCATGTAACATCTTTTTTATTGTTATTTTGTGGTTCAGGTTTTTTCGTTTTTTGTGGTTCTTTGTTTTTGTTGTATTTGGGTTTTTTATAATATTGATCTTTTGAGATAAATGTATTTTTTGGATTTCCCTTGGATGATGAATTTGTTTTGGTAGTTCTCCTAGAAGGGGCTATTGGTGGAAGACCATATTGTTCACAGAAATTTCCTAATTCGTATTTGGCTTTAATTTTGTCTTTTTGGGCTTGCCTATTGATTTTCATATCTATACACATACGTAAACCTTCTTTTTGGATGGTACTGATAATATCACCATATGTTAATTGATCATAATCAATAGCTCCTGTTGGTTGACTAAGGACATCTCTTATCTTGTGTGCAAATAGACTGGGGAGACCGTTGATAAATTTTTCTTTCCAAAAGGATTTTGTACAATCGTCTCTTAACATGACTCTTGATGTGAAAACATCTTTGTACCATCTAAAATCACTTAATGTTGGGCAGTGAAGATTACTAAGTTGGTCATGGATTCTTGAGGTAATATGGCTAGGTGTTCCGATAAAATGTTTTACAATTGTAAATATTAAGGTATTGATACCATCATGTCTAGTCATGTTAATTTCTTCATCAAATAATGGAAGACCATTTTCATCGACTTGTATGGAATTACGTATTGCTGTTCTAGAATCAGTGGTAAGATATTTGTCCCACCAGGATTTTAACATTCCCGTAAATCCCGTGGTTAATAAGTCTACAACTTGTGGTTGGGTATGATCAAAAGTACTTAGATAAGTATTGGCTACCATGGACATGTGATTTAATTTTTCCAATATTTGTTGTTCACTTAGGCCATCAATATTCCATTCATATAATTTGTTTGCAGAGACAGAGAATTGATTAAGAAGACTTCGTTCTTCAATTTGGAGATCAACTGGGGTGGGTTTGGTGTACCAATTTTTTGAGGTGACAAGCTGTGTATTGGGATTATATATTTTGTTAATTTTTGTATCTGTAAATTGTTGTTCAATAGTTTGAATATCTTCATCTGTTGTTGAATTATAATCTTCTATTTGAGTTAAGGTACTGATATTTTCATTTTTTAGTTGTAAAGTTTTCTGACTTAATTCAATTTTATTTAATAGTTCTTCTATTTTTGCAATATTTTCTGTATGGGTAAGTAATGGTTTAATTTTCTTTTCAGGGAAGCTAATTAAAGGTTTTTCATGTTGATTGGAAGAGGATGTTGAATGTGTCATAGAATCATCTATCTTGGTTTCGATTTTGTCTAATTGTTTTCCTATAATTTGCAAACTTTGATTTGTATAATTATTTTGTTCAATTAATTTTTTGGTTTCTGTATCTTTTTCATTAGGGATTTTAAAAGGAGCAGCAATTACGGTTGATCCTCTGTAATCGAGGTGGACTGTTTCTAATGGCGGATGATTGGAGGAAATGAAAGTGTTGTCAGATTTGTGCCATTTTGTTTTAGTTATAGTATTAATTTTATTGTAATAATTGTCAATATAATCTAAGAGATGTATATCCGTTTTGATGTCTTTCATAAATTCATACCATTTGGTATATATATCATTTTTTACTTTTTGGGGAAATGTTTTATGGAAATGGTGACGTTTCTGTGTGTTTTTGTCAGATTTAAATTCTTTGAACAGGTAGTCTATATTTATTTCATATATTTTGCTGATGGTTAGGAGATTTTTGTCGATGTGACTAGGTGTGTCATCATCAAAGTCTGTCTGTGTTGGAGACTGGGGTGATTCTTGAGGTGGGGGTGGAATATAATAAGGTTTGGTAACTTGTGAGGAGGAATCGATGCCTTTGAATTTTGGTTTTTTGTCTAAGAGATTTGTATCAAATCTGGGGATGCTAGTGGAACTACTACATCTGCTTAGTTCTTTTATTTTAAAAGGAGTATTGATTCGTTGTTGATCAAAACTAATACGAACTGTGCCATCAAGATATTGTTGTATGTAATCTATATCTAATGTATCATTTTGTATATTGGTGGGATAGTTTTCATTTTCGGCTATCCAAGTATTAGGTAATTGAATTTCATTCCATTGAATGGTTTTTGGTACTTGGATGTTGGCGTTAGTAGTACTACTTTGAATGAGGATTGTTTTATCTTTTGGACTTTTAACTAAGGCATGGATATTAAGATTAGTTTTCGTACATTTGTAGTAAACTCGATATATTAGAGCAATTGAGTGACTTCCTTCAAGCATTTGGGTGATGGCTCCAGAGGTTTGGAGATTAAGAGTTAAGGCTTTTAGGATGTGTTTATCATTTAAACTTAAGTGTAGGTCTGGATAACAGTCAAAATGAATTGGACCATTATGTAAACTAGATTCCATTAGTCCTAATAAGAACCCAAGCACCGGCGGTTAACTTATCTGTGCTATGCACAAAAATAAAATTGTAATTGTAATTACATCTCTTTATGACACATACAAATTTCAATCCGTGAACATCAGCTTAAATTCTAAAATGAAATGATGAACTCCTAAGGGTACCCATGATCTCTCATATCAACAAAATTTACTGCATACATACATCATAATACTAACCAAATTCCAATAGTCAAGAGCTTGAGTACAAACATGACATTTGAATTTTAATTTCCATCTACAATCTGACATGGTTTGTCATCTTCTTCCTCACTAATAGTCATTCTGCAATAATATATAAGATAGATAGATATAGAGTAGCAATAACCCATGCAATGCATGGCAGATGAATTGAAAATTAAGGGATAGGTCATTATGTCGATTTATAGCCATCCTAAATATGTTAAAATTCTACAACATTTATGCAATGTAAAATATGTATATTTTCAACTTAGAACAACTTTTTTCCTATTTAAACTATATTTTTCTTTCCGGGAGTGAAGCCTTACATTAAGATCTTGAAAGCACATAAGGACCAAACTAATTGAATCTAGTACATTAAGGAACTGCGATCTTTGAAAGTTAAGAATTACATTCAAACACAAAAATCATTAAAAAAGAAAAAAAAAGAAAAAGAGAAGACCTTAAAGACATATAAAACTCAACATCTGTAATCGTTAAAAGTTAAAAATTACTTTAAAAAATTAGAGAGATTGTTTACTTACCAATCATGCTGCCAACCATGTTACCACCAACATTCTAATCCTTTTCTGCAATAGAGCAACAAAACAAATACATTAAAAAAAAAACGCAGATTAAAAGGAACACAAATTGTAAAAAAGCAATATGCATGCTTTGTAGAATATCTTTCACAGAGCATAATCGAATAGTTGAGACATGATTAGAGTGATTTCTTTAATAAAGGCAATCCTTTTATGCTTCCCCGATATTAGGAGAGCAATTCAAATTCGTTTGTTAACTTAGGAAAATAATATCCCAAAAATCATGGGAAATCATGGTGTGTTCATGTTAGCCAATCAAAGTTTTAATTTTCACTAATTATCTCCTTCACATAATTATCTAAATGGAATTGATTACCAAATTAAATTCTTAAATGATTTTATTTTGAAAACAAAAGACTCCCACAAATCATGGGATAAGGAAATCATTTTTTTTTTATCGGCTGGGATAAGGAAATCATGCAATCGGTTGATTAAAAGAATTAGCAGAAAAACCAAGAAAATCATAGGAGAGGAAATTTTTCATTTAAAATGGTAATTGAGTAAGTCTTAAAGGTTTCCTTTTGAAGAAATCTCACCATACTTATAGTAATTGAGCAACTCTTAAGGATTTTTTTTTTTCAAATGGTAGTAGATATAGGAGTCCTGGCTAATTGAGGTAGCACTAGTTGGTGATCCAATAATTTTTCCGCTTGAGTGAACTCCTGACCTCCTCGTAATCTGTAGGAGTTCAGATTGGGCTAGCCATAGTTGGTTATCTTAAGGTTTGCTTTGAAATTCTAAATTGGTTGATTTTATTTTTTTGTAATGTGGTTATCTCAAGTCATGGGATCACTTTTAAATTGACACTACCTACAAAATCTTGTAGTAGCCGACACTTCAATTTAAATGGCTGGAAATATTAAGAACCAATTTGGTTTCCATTTACATTATATGAAATCCAGTACTCCAGTCAAATTATTTTCGCCCCAATCTCCTATTACAGGTATGAAAGAGAAAAAATAAGGTAAATTTTTGAATTATATATCCAGTGTTTGGAGTGCTAAAAATGATTGTCACATGTGCCCACTAAAAACACCAACGACAATCCACTTATTTCTTGCCACTTGTCGCATCACAATCCTCCTCACAAAAACCCATTCTGCAATACTATATTAGTTTTTTTTTTTACATTCTAAGTTATCTTAGACTAATTAGATTTTACAAAATTTAAAACATAAATGTCTTTTGGAATTTAGCACCTGGGAGATTATCATGCTTATAAATTCAAATATTTTGAGAAATGACCAAAATTTCTAAGATTGGATTTGAAAAAAACTGAATGAGAAAAATGAAAAGAAAAGAGAGAAAATTCCATATCGAATAATTAATGTCAATTGATTTTCTCAATTAAATATTTTTGTTCGATACAGTTCTACCTCACCTGCAAAGATAAAATAAGAAGG